>OY482671.1:6817945-8017945 GCA_960531455.1 Urophora cardui
ACAAGGCCACTATGTTACTTAAAATAATCGCTTTTTTGTTGTTGTTAGTTTATTAAATGATAGCAGCACAAATAATTCCGTAATCACCCTTGTATTTTACATTACCTTATAGTGGCACAATCCCTGCCACAAGCAGCCAACTGCTCTATAAATGAATTATACATACCCACACGAACATATACACGATCGCACGCCGCCCACCACTCACTCGTTCAATGAAAATACACAATTTTCACACAGTTCAAGTGATTTCGTCGCTCAATTTTTTCAAATACAATTTTTTATCTTGAAACTTACGATTTCTGTTAAAATTTATACATCAATTTGTTGCACCGCTTACCCACTACAAATCTATGCTAGTTTTAATTGCGTTATTTAACTTTTTCTTTATTTAAATTCACATTGAAAAAGCTGCAGCAAATTTTTCAATTGAAACTCAAAGAAAATTTGTCGACTGATTGTCCAAAGTTGCCAATAGCCGCAGTGCGTGAATGATGGGTTTTTGTCAAAATATCTTCAAAACGCCAAGAATATACTAATTTGGTGAAATTTGTATGTGTGTATGTCTTTTGCATATAGATAAAACCAGATTGGAATTTCTCTGTCTATATTTTAGTTTAATAAATCCTTTTTTCAATGCAATCATAATTTACTCAAACCAAAAATACTATTCATATTTCGTGGCGAATACTGCGAGTGTCCATGCAAAAGCCAAATCCACCTAAATAATTATTTGTCCACCGTCATTGGCAGCCTATTTACATTGAAATCCGCTGTGTGTCGCTGTAGCAGCTGTAGCAAGGGAACATGGTGTAATCTATTACAAATATTTACGCTGCAATCTTTTACTAACAGCAAACAGCTGTTTTTTGTTTGTAAACAAATGCAAAAGGTCGATCGCCGAAAAAATTAAATTTAAAACAAATTTATGAATGACAGTGCTTTAACCTGCTTTAACATCAAAGAAATATTAACTAGTATTAGATTTCCTTTAAAAAATTAAACAAATCAGCACTAAAACAGCCGGTTTAAGAAAAAACAAGTTTGTTGACATTGTTTTTGCTGTTTTTGTAAAATGAAAGTCTACAAACAGCTGTGACAACAGCAGCGCCACCTTTAGGCGACAAATGAAACAATTGCAAAACAATTGAAAAAAGTTAAAAATCCAACAATTATCGAGGCGGACGAACGAAAAATTTCGTTTATTATAATTTTCTGCAATTTTTCTTATTAATTTCAAGTCATTCCCAGCAATGTGCGACACCACTGAACTGGAGGAGGCGGATGAAAATGCAACAGACAGTGTTTATTATCTCATTACGCAGCTGTGTCGCAATATGGCCAGCAAATACGACTTGGAGGAGCCTGAATGTAGTGCAGCTGTGCGCGAACTTCGGTCCAGTGCTTTTGAAATACTTTTAAAGAAATCCACGCAACCGCATGTATACCCGGAGGAGGATAATACTAGTGGCTTCGATGCACAACGCGCTATAGATATGCACATTTTTTCTGCAAAGCTGCATACACGCGCTGCCCCGGAAGCGTGTGAACGTTATGCGGCGCTGGAGCAGCAAATGGGTGCCATTAAGGATTTGCCGTATTTTGTGAATGGCGCAGGTCGTGATGTGTTGCAGTTGTTGTTGCTGTTGCAGCGTGATTTAAGTGAGCAGCAGCAGGCGGTAAGTATAATTATTTGTAAAATTAATCAATATTAAGTATTGCTTTTGTTTCATATACATATGTAGGTCGTGCCAAGTCGACCCTCGCTGCTAGTGCCTGGCCCATTTACACTTTTCGCCAGCTATGAGAACAATCCTTACTATCCAAAGCCACAAACATGTGATTGGTTAGAACCAAAACCACGCTTTTTCAAAGGCATACACGAATTGCAAGCAATGGAAAATCCATATATCGATAAAGATATGCCAGGCGGCGGTGCTGAAGCATGCAATATGCTGGCTAAAATCGAGCAGAAATATGGTCCAAAAACCGCAATGCAACCACCAGCCAGCGCACAGGATTGCACATTTACAGCCATGACGCGTCGCTTGTTGGGCGCCAGTGTGCGTGTGAATATGCAAAGCTATCGTTTGTTGCAGAATTTTAGTGTAGTTGAGCCGCAAACATTTGCAGCAAAGGGATCGCCGTTCAAAGTAAAGGTTTGTGTAAAACAAATATGTACATAGGTTCTTATCACATTACTTATTTGCGACCACGCTTACAGTTTCAGCAGCAATCGAAAGCACAAAATGCTGAACACCCTAAATTACCAACAAAAGCAGAGCCAGCAAAGTCAACAGCACAACCACAACGCATACTCTCATGGAATTGGCAAAGTTTGGGTTGTCGTGGCGTACCGCGTCAACGTCCCTTTGCCAGTGAAGCCAGCGAAGTGTTCATCGATCTCAAGTGCCATTTATCACAGCAACAGCAAAAACAACCATTCATGGCGTTAATCATGTCTAGTGCAGATTTTATGCATGATTTAAAAGCTCTAACAGCGGGCATACAATCGGACACGTTTCAACATGATGATGCTATGATTTTTAGCATGCGCGAACATGTTACCATACAAGGTTTGCTACCCGAAACTGTTGCTAGTTATGCGGAAAGTTTTTTAGAATGTGGCACATGCTATAAACGGTTGCAAACAATGATACAGAAGCGAGATTATAAATTAATGTTTGATGGTTTTATTTTTAGGGTGAGTTTGCAAGTGAACATAACCTAACCTAAACTAACAAAACTTAACATAACCTAACCTAAGCTAACCTAACCTAACCTAACCTAACCTAACTTAACATAACATAACCTAACCTAACCTTAACTAACCTAACTTTACATAACCTAACCTAACCTTAACTAACCTAACTTAAGATAACCTAACCTAAACTAACTAAACTTAACATAACCTAACCAAACCTAGCCTAACCTAAGCTCACCAAACTTAACATAACCTAACCTAACGTAGCCAAACCTAACCTAACAAGTGAATAAGCACTTCCTTTTGCAGCATTTAATTTTTTGTGTGCTCCTTTTTCTTGCAGGCTTTATGCGCCGCACTTGACGAGTACCTGCTCACATTCCGTCAGTTTGTGTTTGCTCAGCGAGATGATTCACTTATCGCTTACTATGCGCGCATGCGTAATATTATGCGTCAAATTAGCAATTTATCATTTACACTGGCCATACATACGGATGGTATTTAGAAAATGTGACCATTTATTTATTTATATTTCATACTAAACAAGCGCTTTTTGCAGTGGATGCACATGTGACTATACCGATGGGCTCACAATTTCTTGGCTATTTATATCGTGAAATATTGGACACTACCGAAAATGACTATATAATGCTGTTGATGTATATTTTAAAGTCTTGTTGTCATGTTTATTTCAAGTGAGTGCAATGCTGAGCTGTGTCACGGCCTGAATAATCACTTTTGTTACCCTTTTCGTAGACACCTACAAAAATGGATCTACTATGGCTTGTTGGATGATCCCTGCAATGAGTTATTCATCTGCTTTGTCGATCACTATCGTCCAAATACCAAGTATTTCTATGATAAAGCTTACTTTGTGCGCAAAGATGCGGTGCCGGGCTTCTTTCAGGGCTATGAAGATGATATTTTGCAGTGTGGCAAGTATACGATGCTGTTGAAGGCCTATAAACCGAATGTATGTGTAGTTTTTTTATGGATTTTTTTTTTAAATGTACATATTAATAACTTTTCTTACTTTCACTCACCCTCCCCCACCCTTTTAGCATTCACTCTTCACGCTGGACTATCCCCTGATCACTGTTTGTCTCACCTACGACGAAATACAGCGCCTGAAAAAGAAATGCATCAGGTATCGTGAACGTGTACGCGCCGCCTGTGGCGCCACCGAAGTGAGCATACGTCAAATATTTGAAGAGCGTGCCGCCAAGAAGCGTCTTTTCTATCAACGCGCCTGCCAGCGCACCAATGAGAATTTGAAAAAGTGGTCGCTGGAACAAAACGAACTCGCTTTGTTGGCGGCTGAGCAAAAGCAACGGCGTTGGAACGAAATGACTGCGGCGCTGCAAGATGCCAAACAGCGCAAAATTGATGAACGGCGCGCAAATGTCGAGCTGGAGTTGCGTGTGTTGCGCGAGGCGGAACGCGTAGAGGAACAGCAGTTGCTGCGCGGAAATATCAATTTGCGTAAACGCATTGAATATTATCAAGAGTTGAGCGAACAGATTCGCGCTGATGCGGCGGAAAAGTTAACAAAGCAGCGTCAGAGTGCTGAGCAGTGGACAGCGACAGCGACAGCGGAAGTGGATGCTCAACAGCAATCGAAGCTAAGTCCGCAGCTGAGTGAGGGTAATAGCAGCAGCGTTGGTGGTGCACTTGCGCCGCCGGCGCCCCACACACCGAACAGCGGTGGCACAGATTTTGAGTCGTGCTGCGGTGAGGTCGAGGAGGCAGCTAAGGAGGAGATCGATGTCGATGTCGATGTCGATGTCGATGCGGATGCGGATGCGGATTCTGGTGAGCTGTACGCAGATTGCTTAAGGGAGGAATTTGTAGATAAATTTGCGGACACTGAAAATGCGTTACATGCGTTATGCGCCGATAAAGCGGCAGCATTTAAAGGCAGCAGTGCTGTCGCTGAATCGGCGCATAAGACATTGGTAATGCTGACAGAGCAACCGCCTGCAGCTGGCGCCAACTTGACGAATGCCACGGCTTTGCGTCTCGGCATGAAACGTAGCGCCTCCGATGTGCTCAATTCGAATGAGCTGCCGCTGCTGTCGCACGCGTTGGGTGCTGCAACTAAAACAGCGCTGGCAGCAGGCATAAGCAGCACCACTTTTGGACCAGCGCCGCCGTTGGTTATAGTTAATGGAGAAACAGGGAGTGAAAATGAAAAGCGTAAGTTCGAAAAATTCGAAATTAAAAAAAAAAATAGGAAAAATTATTTCTAAGATCTCTTCTATTGTAACTGAAAAAAAACAGTGTCGAAAATATGTTCGAAAAAAAAAAAAAATCAATTTCGAAGATAAGTTCGAAAACTCTAATTTACACTTATTGTCACCCTTAAAATTATAAATTCGTAATTTTGAAGTTTTTCGAATTTGGAACAAGATTTCCAAAAAATTGAAATCAAAAAAGTATTTCAAAGTACCGTTTTCCGTAAATAAAAAAATCTTGCTTCGAACATAAGTTGCGAAAAAAGTCCATTTGGATCAGAAGTTCGAAAACTCTAATTTTCACTTATTGTCACTCTTAAAGTTATAAATTCATAGTTTAGAAGGTTATCAAATTTCGAACATGATTTCGAGAAATTAAAAAAAAATTATTTCAAAGTATTGTTTTTCCGTAAATGAAAACATTTGGCTGCGGACATAAGTGCGAAAAAAGTCAATTTGGATCATAATTTCGAAAACTCTAATTTCCACTGTAAAATTTATAAATTCGGAGTTTTCAAAATTCGATCATACTCTTTCAAATACGATTTCGAATTTCGAACATGATTTTCAAAAATTCGGAAATAAAAAAACTTAAGAAAATAATTTCAGTTCCTTTATTCCTTCAATAATACGAAAAAAACTCTAAGAAAAACGATTTCGAAGACCTCTATTCGCATAAATGAAAAAGCCAGTTTCGAACATGACTTCGAAAACTCTAATTTACACTTTTTCCACTTCAATGTTATAAATTCGTAGTCTTAAACTCTCAAGTAAGCTTTTTTAGAAATTCGAACAGGTTTTCGAATTTCGAACATGATTTCGAAAACTTCGAAATAAAAAAAATAGAAAACAGTTGACGAAGACCACTACTTATATAAATGAAAAAAAAAAAATGTGTTTCGTACATAAGTTCGAAAACTACAAATTAGCTCTATTTGTCGGCCGGCTACCTCTTATCTTTTTATCCTCTTCGGCTATAATAATTTTGCTGCTTTTATCTCTCTCTCTTTCTCTTTTTTGTAGCACTCACCGAATCACAACGCAATAAGCTGCGCGTCATGGCACACGAATATGGCGATTTTAGCAGCTCAAATACCGCGCAGCCACAAGCCGATATAAATCTTAACACTTTACCCGATAGCGAATTAACAGATTTGCAACGCAATCGCCGACACATGATGCAAAATGATCTCTTTGCCGAATACAATAAATTGCCTGCCGATCGCGCGCAACTAAATCTCAATTTATCCGGAGGGGATACGGAACGCGCACGCAATCGCCGGCGTGTATTGGAAAGTGAATACGACATACTCACGGGCCTCAGCAGTGTAGAGGTGCTGGCTGCGGCGGTGGCGGCGGCGACCCCAATGTCCACCACATCGGATACGCCGCTGACAGAGCACGCACCGCCAGCACCAGGTGCTGTTGCGGCAGCGCTGAGGCGTTCGGATATAGCAAATGCAAATGTGATGCCACCATCGCCGGCCAAGGCTGCTGCTGCAGCTTTGAAGATTAATGTTGAGTTGGCGAATGGGCAAGCGTGCAATGTAATGGATGGCGGGGCGGATACCGGGTCTGCGTTTGGTCTACTCACTTGTCCAACGGCGGGTACGCTCGAGCACGCGATAACGCCTGAATGCGCCTTAAACACCGCCGGCTTGCAGGCCAAGCGTGGTGGCTTTGATTTCGCAGACGTAGCAAAGCAGCAGAAAAAGTCGCTTGCGGCAACAGAAGTACCCATACAACCGGCTAATGCGCACGATGATGACTCAGCGGACGACGACGACTATGACGATGAAGCGAAGCGAAAAGCAACCACCGCCGAAGAAATGCTCATTCCCCAGCAAGACTACACCACAACCACCGCCGCCGATCCCTACAGCCGCAGCAAAGAGTTACTCGCGACAAATTTCACTTGTGCCACACGCAGTCCCTACATACGCCTAAATATGCCCAACGCGCCCAATACGCCGCCAGCAGCAACAGCGAAATCACGCCCCTCATTTCGCCAGCTCAAAGTGAATAGCATGAGCGTCATCACACTCACCGAATTCCTCCAAAAATCCGTTATACTTCCCATGACCACTTACTTGGGCTTGGTGAATAATGAAGTGATGCGTTTATTCCTCGATGAGCTGCACGTTTTGGATCATTTGCGCAGCTTGCGACATTTTTACTTTTTGATGGATGGCGAATTTGGTTCGATTATTTGTGATGGCTTAATTGGCAAGTTGGAGGGTGGTGCGACGCCGGCGAAATTGCTCAATTATCAAATCTTGCATTCGATTTTGGATACGGCGTTGAGTTCGAGCATAACGGGTGAGTGTGTGAGGGGGATGGGGGTGGGAATTATCATGATCATCTGTTACTGGTTTGGTTTTTTGTGCATTCCTTCGTACTTCTTCTGGCTAAAACATTCTACAACTGTTCACAGGGATGTAGTCAGTGTACCATTCCATGGCCGAATATACTAAATTCCGCTCGTTTCGTTGGAATTTTTTTCTCTCCTTTTCTTGGTCCTTATTTGTATCCATTTGTCCTTTCTCTTGTTCTAGCGTCCGCCTGTTCTATGGTCATAATTTCAGTCCATATATCCTCTCATTCCTTCTTCGGTCGCCTCATCCTTTATTTGGTCCTTTCGTCCTTTCGTCCATTTTTGGGTAATTTCTTCGAACCTCTGTCCTTCGGCTATTTCTATATTGTTTCTTCAATCCTTCCTGTGCATCTAGGATCCTTCTGCTCTTTACTCGGTCCTTCTGTTCTTTTTCCGGTCCTTCTGCCCTTCCCTTTCTCGTTTTTTTTGCGCTATCTTCGGTCCTTCCGTTCCTTTTTCGGTCTTTCCGCTCTTTTTTTTGGCACTTCTATTATTTTTTCGTACTTTTTGTCCCAACGTCCTTTTTATGTATTATGTCATTTCTTCGGTCCTTCACTTCGGTTCTCTGTCCTACCGAACTTTCTTCGATCTTCCTTCACTTTCTTCGGTCCCTTCCTTCAATCTACCCTACCGTCCTTTCATTAGCCCTTCCGTCATTGGGCCTTGCATCCTTTCATTTGCCCTTCCGTCCCTTCATTTGCCCTTCCGTCCTTTCATTAGCCCTTCCGTAATTTCATTGGACCTTCTACACGTTTTTTGTTCTTTTCCTCCTTCCTTCGGCCCTCTCATCACTCCTTCGGCCCTTTCATTCTTTCTTAGGTCCTTTCGTTATTTTTTCGGCCTTTTTTATTCAGGCCTTTGTTCGATACCTCCATCCTTTCTTCCAGTTGTCATTTCTTCGGCTCTTTAGATCTTTTTACCCATCATTTCGATCTTGTTTGGTCCCCTTGTCCTTCGGTTATTCCGTTTCATCTTTAGCCCTTCTGCCATTTCTTGGTTCCCTCCATCCATTTTTAGATCTGTCGTTTCTTTTATGGGTTCTTGCTTCGATTCTTATCTCCATCCTTCCATTCTTCTGTCCATCCATCTTGCCATCGATTCTTCTCACCTTTCTTCGTATCTTCTGTCCTTCCTTCGATATTTCCATCAATCCTTCTGTCACTTGCCCGACTAGTCGGTTCTTCGGCCCGTCCGCCCATTCTTCAGCCCTCCCGTCCCTTATTTGTTCCTTCCTTCGATCTTTCAGTCCTTTATTCGGTCCTTCCGCTCTGTTTTCGTCTTTCCGTCTTTTCTTTCAGTTCTTTCGCTCTTTCTCTACTCCTGCGGTCCTTTATTTCTCGTCTTGCCGACTATTTACCATCCTGTCATTAAGTATTAAGTATTAAGACCTCCTGCCCATTTCTTCTAGACTTCGTTCCTATCCCCCCTCCCTTCCTCCACCCTACCGCTCCTTATAACCTTTCCGTATTTTCTTCTCTGTTTCAAACTTGTCCAGTACCTTCTAAACTCCATTTTGGCCCCTCATTTTTTATTGCATCCATTGCCAAGATCCACGGTCATGTATATTAACCCTTTCCCTTCCTTAGGCAACGACAAAAATGCCGAAAATCTCTCATTCACCATCACCGATGTCCCCCACAAATTTGATCTCAGCCAACCGGGCGTTCTCAACGTCCTCAGCTTAAGCTATCGCATCGAATGGCCCCTCAATCTAATACTCAATCCGGAGACGCTCGAACAATATGGCAAAATTTTTAAATACCTGATTAAAGTGCATCGCATTAGTTGGGTGTTGGAGCGCGCCTATCAGCTGCTCAAGGAGGCGGTGCAAAAGTGTGGCAAGTCGATCTTGCATGCGCCACAATATCGCCACGTTCAGATGATGCGTCACAAGTTCTATCATTTTGTGCACGCCCTGCAGAATCACATCACCGCCAATGCATTGCAGGCTTCGTGGAAAACATTCAAGGATGATTTGTTGCAGGCGAAATCGATTGAGGATATTTATCGTAAACATACCACGTATGTGAAGCGAATATTGTTCCTTTGCATGCTGAACCGACATAGCGCGGAGTTTTATAATATGATTGAGAATATATTTAAGATATCGTTGCGGTTTTACAAGTGAGTATTGCAGAAAATTTTGTTATCTGTTTAATGTAAGAAAAATTGAAATTGAAAATTCCCCTTATTTGTTTGAAAATATCCTATTTTATTTCAAAACTTTCCATTTAAAAATTCACGAAAGAATTTAAGTTTAATTTAATTTTTGTACTTGAATTTTATAAGAAATCTGACAGGGAAAAAATTATATTTTCAAATTTTTTCGTGTAACTGGCTGTTAAAATTCAAGATATTTAAAAATTTTTAATTTTCCCTTATTCTTTTAAAAAATTTCCTGTTGTTATTTCCAAAATTTCCCTTAAAGAATTAAAAAAATTTATTAATCTAGCATTTCCTTTAATTAGAAATGCAAAATATCTAAAAATTTGAAAATTTCTCTTATTCTTTTAAAAATGTCCTTTTGTTGTTTCAAAAATTTCCCTTAAAAATTCAAATGTTTATTATTCTAGAATTTCCTTAAAAGTTCAAAATATTTAAAAATTTGAAAATTTGAAAATTTCCATTATTTGTTAGAAAATTTCCTTTTTAGTTCAAAAACTTCAAAAACTTAATAACTCAAAATTGTATAAATCTAGAATTTCCTTTATTTAAAAATATTTAAAAAATTTTAAATTTCCCTTTTTTATTTGAAAATTTCCCCTAAAATATACAAAAATGTATTAGTCTAGGTACTTATTATTTAAAAATTCTAAATATATAAAAATTTGTGAATTTTCCTCATTCATTTGAAAATGTCCCTCCCTTATTTAAAAAATTTCCCTTTAAAAATTCATAAATTTTCTTTTTCTTGAGTTCAAACACAAATATTTCTGTTTAAAAATTTAAAAATGCAATAATCTAGCATTTCCTTTAATTAACTATTCAAAATATTTAAACAAAATTTCCCTTATACATTTGAAAATGTCCCTTTCTTATTAAAAAAATTTCCCTTTGAAAATTCAAAAATTTTCTTTTTCTTGAGTTCAAACACTGGCTTTATTAAGGTAAAAAAACTTTAAATGTAATTTTAAAAATTTCCCTAGAAACTTCGAAAATATCCCTTAATTTAAAAATTTTCCTCTTTTATTTTAAAAACTTTCCGTAATGATCTTGAAAATCTTACTTTATTACTTGGAATATTTTGTCTTATTATTGTAGAAACTTCCATCTTATTTAAAAAAAAATACCTTTACACTGTAAAAAATTTTCTTCTGTGATTTCAATACTTCCCTTGGTTATTTTGAATATTTATCATTATTTTTATTTTATTTTTCAAAAACTTCGTTTATATATTTTGAATTTCTTTCTTAATCAGTTGAAAATTTCCCTTACTTCCGGTTCTTTAAAAAAATTTCCCAATGTCATATAAGAATTTCCTTGGGTTATTTTGAATATTTTTATTTTATTTTTCAAACACTTTCCTTTATAAATTTGAAAAATTTCCTTTTATCATTTCCAAAACTTCCTTTTATTATTTAAAAAAAATTTCCTATAATATTTTGAAATTGTTTTCTTTGTTAATTTGAAAATTTCCCGTGTTGAATAATGTTTTGAAAATTTCCCTTTCTTAAGTTATAAATTTCGCCTCTTTTCTCAACCACTCCCCTTCTCTAGCAATCTAAAATCGCGTGAGTTCAAACTACGCCCCGGCGATGAGCATTTCACGCACTCGCGCTACGAGAAACTCACCAACGATGAGCAGGAATTTGATACATGCATCAAATTCACCATTTATTTGGGCAATAAGATTGTGCGTCATGGTTATCAGGAGGAGATTGGACAGTTGATTGAATTGATTAATTTTAATCAATATTATAGTGCAACAAGTACATCGCCTTAGATGTGTCTGTATGTTCTTGTAGTTAATTGGTGCAAATAGAAACAAGAAAATACTCGAATTTTAAGTGCAAAAAATGGAGCTTAAATGTATTAATACCTATATATGTATTTCTTTATTTTGTACGTATGTATGTATGTACATATGTATGCATTTAATTTTAATATACTACTATTTAAAATGATTTGAATTATTATTTAGAGTTAAATAATATTGCTAATTGTTGAGTTACAAATGCTTGAATTTAATTAATAGATGTTGAAATTAAGAATAAAAAAATAAAAAAAGGGTTTTATTTTGTGCAAAAAAAAAATCAATTTTACGAGGGATTTTTTTGGGAAACTAAAATTTTTAAAAAAGTTAGATTTTTGCAATTTTGATTCATGCGTTACAATCTTTTTTGTTGTTTTGCATTAAGAATTAAAATTTCCCAAAAGGGATTTTTTCGGGAAATTTGCAAAATTTTAACCAAATTAGAAGAATATTTTGAAAATTTTTATTTAAAAAAATTTGAATTTTGCTTAATAAAATTTTCTAAGAGGGAATTTCTTTTAATAATTTTTATTATTAAAAAATGTAATCTTTATGAAATTTTAAACAAATTAGCACGCATGGATTTTTTTAAACTTATTTTTGGTCAAGAATAAAATGCAATTTTTGCGAAAATTTCCGAAAAAGTCCGATGTTTGCAAAATTTGAGCTATTTCGCAAAAGATAAGTTTGAGAAATTTCCAACGAGATAATTTTTTTTGTGAAATTTTTAGTTTTTGAAAAATACCCTGTTTTTTCGAAATTTTTTACTAAACTGGAAAGCATGGATCTTTTTTTAGGTATTTTGCATCAAGAAATTAAATTTCCCGAGAGATATTTTTTTTGGGAAATTAAAATTTTTCAAAATAAGTTTGATATTTCAATAATTTTAACCAAACTAGCATGCAACGGATCTTTTTTTAGTTAGAAAAAAATCTCCCAAGAAGAAATCTTCCCAAGCGGTAATTTGTTTGTGAAATTTTTATTTTTGAAAAATAATTTTTTTGGGAAATTTAAATTTTTCAAAATAAGTTTGATATTTCAATAATTTTAACCAAACTAGCATGCAGCGGATCTTTTTTAGTTAGAAAAAAATCTCCCAAGAAGAAATCTTCCCAAGAGGTAATTTTTTTGTGAAATTTTTATTTTTGAAAAATAACCTGATTTTTCGAAATTTTTGACTAAACTGGAAAGCATGGATCTTTTTTTAGGTATTTTGCGTCAAAAAATTAAATTTCCCGAGAGATAACATTTTATTTGGTGATATTTGAATAATTTTAACCAAACTAGCACGGATATTCTTTTTTTTAGTAATTTTGCGTCAAAAAATAAAATTTCCATAGAGGAACTTTTTTCGGGAAATTTAAATTTTTTAAAATCTCTTCAATTTTGAAACGCCTGAATATTTTTTTAATAATTTTTCGTGAAAAAAATAAAATATCCCGAAAGGGAATTTTTTTTGGAAATTTTTCAAAACTCATTTAAATTTTGCAAACATTTTAACAAAAATTAGCACGCATTAATCTTTTTTAGTCAGCTTGCATAAAAAAAAAAAATAATATTTTTTATAAAATTTTAATTCAGTTTAAATCAGTTCCATTTTTTAATAAAATTAGCACGTATAAATCTTTTTTAGTCATTTTGCGTAAAAAAATAAAATTTCCCAAAAGGGAATTTTTTTTGGGAATTTTGAATTTTACGGGAAAAAGGCTTTGTTCAGAAACTTAGTTTGAAGAGCATTATGATTTTCTAGTACAAGCAGAGCGTTCATAAACGTAAATTTTGCATGCAGCGTCGCTCATCACAATCATCAAAAAAATAATTACTGCCGCTGTTGCGCTTCATGCTGCGTTTCTGAACATACCCAAAGTATAATTTTTGCAAAATTTTTACCTAAATACATCTTCTTTAGTTATTTTGCATAGAAAAATTCAATTTCCTAAAAAGTATTTGTTTGGGAAATTTTTATTTTTCAAAAATAGCCTGATTTTTGTTTGATTTGCTGCTTTTTTTTGAACTCTCAAGAGACCTGAATAGGAGCCTCCTATTTCTTTCTTATTTTTTAATACATGCGTACATACTCGTAATTTCAAATCAATACTATTTTTTATTAAATAGCAGTAGCAAGAACAGTGCTGCCAAATTTAAGCGAATGTCAATTGAAGTGACAGCGAAAAAAAAGTTGCCACACACACATAAGCATTTCCGGAGTGCCAGAGAGTGCGCCATTGCATCTGTGATGCGTGCGCGCAGTTGCTAGCCATGGGTAATGGCGCATTTTTTTTGGCGCTGATACAATAACGCCAGCGCCAACCGTGGCGCCAACTCACGGTACTGGCGCAATAACACCTTTAGCGCAATTGTCATCGAATAATCGATAAATAACATTTTTTCGCTTGTTACTGTTTACCATCCCCGTTTTTTTTTTTAGCGCAATTCTGCTTAAATATACGAGGGCACAATTAATTTTAATTTTCATAATCATTTGGAAAAATATTCTGTATATATGTATGTGAAAATATGCTGGAAATTGGAGTCACTTAGATCACTATCAAGCACACATAATTGTGACGTTGTCATACGTATACATATACTACGGTGCTGTTATTGGCGTTGTGGTTGCGCCATTTTACACTAGCTCTATATTGGTGCTGGTGTTAGCGCACGAAATTGAGTCAGTGTTATATTGCAATAGCGCATCATTGAGTTGGCGCTACATTGAGTTGGCGCTACATTGAGTTGGCGCTATATTGAGTTGGCGCATTTCCCAAATCGGAGTTAGCGCAATAACACCAGGGTTGGTGTCAGCGCAATTGCGCCGCGCAGCGCAGTGTTACCCATGCCTAGCAGTTGCCACCATAGATAACTAGATACGAAACTCTTCATTTCGTGAGAGCGCTGTCAAAATGCGCATTTTTTATAACATTTTTCATTGGTGCCACTCTGTTCGAAAACTGAAAATGGGTATTTTACATATTATTTCTGGGAATTTTCGGCTTCCTTATGTTATTGAAGACTATAGCAATAATACAATTTTGTTTATACCAAATTAAGGTAAGGATATAACCACAAAAGTGATACACAGGATAGTATGATTTTCCCATATTCCGAATATTCGTGTTCGAAACCCAATCGCAGACAAATTAAGAATAACGCACAAAAAGTGGTTGACGGTAATATATGTAGTTGGGTTTTATTTTTTAAGAAATATTTTACTCTACTTTGCAATTCTATTAAAATGTGAATATATTAGAACTGAAATATAATAATTTTTAACCGGATATATATATAAAACTACAGAATAATCGCTGCCCGCGTTCCATCTCATTAACATATTTTTTATAATTTTAACTGAAACACAATTTTTTCCAGTTGAAACAGTAAACTTCACTGCATATTACACACAAGCAATACAATTACCTCTGTATTTTTTATAATTCCTTATTATTTCAACAAAATTGGGCACATAAAACAAAACATCAAAATCCACCGAAAGTGACAATTTATTTTGGCGCGTTTTCCCTTCTGGCACCTGCAATTTGCACAAACAGCTGATCGGCCGGGTTTTCTGTTGTGTTGATGCTGGCAACAAAGCCACAGAAAACCCGTGGGAAAATCATAAAAGTGAGAGAATAAAAAAGAGTTTCGTATCAAGTCATCTTTGGTTGCCACTCTCGTCTGTCTGTCTGTCTGCCCGTATTTTTCACTGTATTTGTGTGTATCTGTGTGTCCGCCTGTATTGTCGTGTGTTTGTGTTTGCTTGTTGGTGGTGCGCGTGTGTGCTCCTACATACTTGTTTTTGTATTTGTTTTTGCTTTTGCTGTTCTCTGGCTCATGCAAACAAATCGAATTTTTAGTATTAAATTGAATATCTCTTTGATATGTTGTGTGTGCGGATGACGGTTGGAATTTTTTCGAAATTTTGATTAAACGGTCGGCAGTGGATACTTGCAATAAACACCACCGCCACCATAACCCGCACACGCCTTGGCATATGCAGTGAAAAAACGCTTAAGCGCGCACTACAAAGCATACGAGCCAAAGCAGCGAGCAAAGCAAACAACCAACCACCCACCAAGAGGCGGGAGTTGAACGAACGAGCGAACGTTCAGTGCTTTTGCATGCATGCGTGCGTGTGTTTGTGTTCGAACGTGTTTGTGCGTGTGTGTACGAGTTAATAAATGTTGCGGGCTGCAACAGCTTGCAGCAGCAAACAATAAAATACATGTAATAACGGTATAGAAGAAGCTTTTGCTTAAAAGAAAAATAGCAAAATTATGTATGTGAAAAAGTACACAAAATAAAATAGCGAAAAATGTGAGAAAACAAAAAATTCAGCAAGAAAAAAATTTGTTGCATGCAAAGTGAAAAAATTAGCGAAAAAACGCAAGAAAAGTGCGAATTGTGCAAAATGAAGCGTGCAAAGGCTATACAGTGAGAAGTGACTGGGTAATTACAACAACAACAAAAGCAGAGGTGCGCGTAGGAAGTTTCTAAAGAAGAAGTAAGAATACATACATAGGTACAAATTAAGGCAAGTAAGCAAGTAGTGTAAGGTGTGAGTTGTGAAAAAAGGCAAAAACTTATAAAAGAAAAAGCATTCAGAAAAATAATTTGTATGTACAACAAAATCAAGCAGCGTAAAATTGAAGTAAGTGTGGAATAAGAAAGTCAACACGAATGAGGCAACAGCAACAACAACAGCAACTAACAAAAAGCTGCTAAAAACGCTTTCAAGTGGCAGTGAAAATAAAGTAGGTAGTAGGAAGCCAAAAAAAATTAGAGAAAAAATAAAACAACAACAAAAATTAAAGCAACAAAACTAAAAGCAACAATAAAAAAAGTGTGAGAAAAAATTGTGTATGAAGAAGCAGCTAAAGTGAAAAATTTCCAGTTGTGTAGAGCGAGCGCGAAAGGGGGTGGAAAGAAAGAATGAAAAAAGCATTAAATGTATGCCACGGCAGAGAGATATGTATGTACATAAATATACCTACATAAATATGCTTACATACATATACATACATATACCCAGCAAAAAATCTACGCCTTATTCCAGAAGAAATAAAGGCTTCTGAATTAATGCCTTAGGGCCTGGTTATGGTTACAATCTTGCTGGTCGAGCACCGTGAAATTGTTGTTGTGCACTCCGACGGTGAGAGAATTTTCGGACTCTCACATCCAGCAAATCTGCTGTGTGAAACAGGCAGCCAGCAGTCGAGGTTTCGGGGGTAATAACCCTGCAAAAAAATATGCGATCAATCCCGAAAGAGATTTGTCCTCGATTGATCTCTTTCGAGAACAATCGGTCCACAATTAATCCCCGATTGTTCCCGTACGGGTTTAAATGTAGACTAATTGTAGACCAATTGTTCCTGTACGGATATAAATGTAGATTAATCGCTTTCATTCCGAACGGGTACAAATCCAGATTCCTTAAATGTAGACATTTTACAAAAATATGCAATATATTTAAAAAATTTTAGAACAACCGGTAAAACGAATTCAACACCCTTTTTTAATAACAATTTTAACAAAATGTTGCCTAAAATATCCTATGAAAAAATTCTTTACATTACGCTCATATAATGCATACTCAAAACTTACAATTTTTTTAATTTATTTATTGAGATTTTTTTACAAAAGTAAAGCATTATATAATCTTTATTTAAATATGCATGAACATTTACAATTTTTTAAGGAAAAATCTACATTTGTACCCGTTCGTGCTGAAAGGGATTGATCTAGATTTGTACCCGTTGGGGATGAAAGCGATTGATCTACATTTGTACCCGTTCGGGATGAAAGCGATTGATCTACATTTGTACCCGTTGGGGATGAAAGCGATTGATCTACATTTGTACCCGTTCGGTATGTTAGTGATTAATCTACATTGGTACCCGTTCGGGTATACAAGTTGAACAATTAGTCTCTTCATAGGACATGCTCGAACAAATGCGATCAATTCACTCCATATAAAGGGATGTAAAATTGTATTAGTCGCATGCTCCCTTGCGATTGATCCCGGACACGTCCCGGATTAATCGCATTTTTTGCAGGGAATGTGTCATGTTGTGTATGTGTTCAGTAATAATCATGTGTTATGTTGTGTATGTGCGCTCCAATCATCAATGCAAGCATAACTACCTCTCACCAATCACGAAATGTTTCCGATTTTGATTGGCAATGTTGATTGGTACCATAACCACAGCATTAAGATTCTAAGCGAACAAAAGTTGTATGGGCAAAGGCTTAAAATAAGGCAGGATTTTCTGCGTTTATGTTATTCAGTTGTAAGGGCTACTCTCCCTCTCTGAGAGGAAGCCATAGCCGCATTCATTTGGGCAAGCGTTACTGTGTAACCTAAATCAAACGCAAGTCGTCAATTTAACGCACGCACGCAAATTTTTAATATGCGTTGAACCGAAATTGACTTGCGTGCGTGTTCAGATAAAGAAATAGAAAAATACAGAAAATCAGAGAAAATCTTGTTATTTTGTGGAATATGTACCTAACAGACACGATATCAAAAGCAAGTGTCAATTTTTTTGCAAACAATCACCCACAATGCTTAATTTCAACTGTCACGCAAAACAAAAATTGGGCGTCGAATTTGCTTTTTACGCACGCCGTTCAATTTCGGTTACTCCCATACAAGTTGTATGGGCATGAGAAATTTTTGACAGTAAATTGACGGCGTGCGTTTGATTTAGGTTACACAGTTAGAGACTTGCGAAAGAAAACAACCACTGGTATAAAAACAAGTGAAAATTATACGACCGCTTGTTAAAGTAAAGGAATGGGAAAAAAAGTGTGTTTATTTGATGAAATGGCTTCAAATTTTTGTCGGTAGATGTCTCCCCGATCTAGCCAAGACTCAACGCAACACCATTCGTTAAAGTACGGAATTGGAAAAAATTTTCTAACGTACGGTATTCTAAGATAGTTTCGAAATCGCGGAGACATCTGTCGACAAAAAATTTAAACCATTTCACTTATACACAATAGAAAAAATTGGCATAATCATTAAAAATCAGTTAAATGAGTAGCTGGCATACTCTCTAAAAGGCTCGTAAAGTTTCTAATATTTTGTCAGCCAAGAGAGCAGAATCCAGTATAAGCGGGCAGCGAAGTGCCCAAAAAAAACATTCCTCTTATTTCAGGCACCTAAAATAACGGTTATTTTTTCTAGTGTGGTGAAAAGGTTACACAAAAATAACCTTTATCTTCTTTTATGAATTTTTAACCATTATCATGAGAAACTTTTTTTTTTGCTCATTAATAACACTGGATCACAAAATGAAATTTGTTGTGTGTACTTTATAGCTGACCAAAAAAAAAATAAAACTCTGAATAATGGTTATTCAGGCCCAACAGTTTTTTGGTTGCCATAACGGTTATTCAGGCCCAACAAGTTTTTTGGTTTTTATAATGGTTATTAAGAACCAAAAAAAATTTGTTTCTCATGATAATGGTTAAATATAACCTATTCATCAAATTCTTCAGGGTAATGATTAAATCTGATTTTTACCCCATTTCTCGTATAACCGTTACGTCTCTGCCTTATTTCCAAGACTTATTCGCGATGAGAATAAGGCTTATAGACCTGACAGACGGCAGCGATAATACCTATTACGGCAACAATTAATTCGATTGAAATTTTACCCTGACAGACGACAGTCGGGCTAGTGTCAGAAGGGACTTGGAGTATTCGAGAGGAAAGTAATTCGGAGGATTTATGGACCTTTGCGCGTTGGCGAGGGCGAGTATCGACGGATATTTAACAATGAGCTGTACGCAGACATCGATATTGTTCAGCGAATAAAGATCCAGCGGCTCCGCTGGGCAGGTCATGTCGTGAGAATGGACGAAGGTGCTCCGGCCAAGAAAGTATTTCTGTCGAAACCCGCTGAACGCAGAAGAAAGAGGAGACCTCCACTGCGTTCGGGGAGTGTCTTGGTGGCTACAACAACAACAACACCAAAATACATTGGAAATTTCTGAAATCGCCTATGCGCCTACCTTCCTAGCTCTGCTTTGTATTCTTCTTTTTCTTCACTTTCATTCACATTAGAGATTTTCGCCAGATATGTCATTAGAAAATGCTCTAATGCGCTAAAACTTTGAGTACTAACTAAAGAGATATTCCGGAATATCTCCAGTTAAATCTCAAGTTATCTTCGAATTAGCTAGACATTGCGGCTTATCGCTGCCGTCTGCAAATGCTATTAGATAATTTCTGATAATAAGGCCTTATGTAGTGTACATACATACATACATATGTATATGTACCTTATAATAAGGCTTATTTGCCATGGGAAATTCGGCTCAGCTCTTTGATGTATTGTGGAAGGATTTCCGTCATCTCTTGTCCCTTGCATAACAACAAGCAGCGCTGCCACCGTATTACACTTCAACAGCTTAGGCTTCAGCTATAAGTCTAACCTATTTGCTGGGTATGTACTATAGCATAAATGTTTATACAATGTACTATGCGCTGTAAAGTGTTTAATATACATATGTATGTATGTATGTATGTATATATGTTTCTTGATGAGTAAACGTGCATACACACATACATAAATAATGAACACACAAAATTACACGGGCAAATAAAAAACAAACATATCCACACAAACCTGCTTAATAAATCCATATGTATGCACATACCTACATTAAGGTGGTTCACAAATGTATGGAGACAAATTGTATAGCATATTAACTCAACCTCAGCCCCTAGGTTAGGGTAGGTGTGGTTGGCCAGTATAGAGTCATCCCTCACATAAACCACTTATGGTGCGTAGTGCTGCCAACAGCGTATTGAGAGTTTTAGTATTTTGTGTAGTTAGGTATTTCCTGATCCTGACAATGCCTGCTAAGTACGAGAAGTGTGCAGAACCGAGGCCGTTAAGGCGGAGTCTGCCAAAAGCTGTACATGTGACAGAAAAGATGTTCCAGAGTGCCAAAAGCAATGCGTTCGTTGCATGCCGTGCACGTCTGACTCTGCAACGCACCAGTCCCATTTTTAATGGATGAGAAGATGGTGTAAGACAGTGCCCCGTAAGTATGCCAAACGCCAGTCTGCAGTCTTCTCCAGCAAGTGCCAGTAGATAGTTTGCAGTTTTTATGTTGTATGAGCGAAGCATGATTTTGGCGATCTTGCAGGTTGAGAGGGTCCACATCCACTGGGAACCACCTTTGGTTAACAATGCCTGTCTTTTTGAGATTTATGGTAATTTTAGAGAGGGAAAGATGTTTTCCCACTCACTACACTTGCGTTAGTGATGCACCGGCTTTGGCTTGCACGTCCTTCCGCCTTCTCATTTAACTCGATTCCCTGGTGTTCGCGGATACCCAGTGGATCGTAACGCTTCTATTCGCACAGAGTTCATCTAACTTGGCCCTGCACTGATTCACACACACA
Source organism: Urophora cardui (assembly GCA_960531455.1). Classification (NCBI taxonomy): domain Eukaryota; kingdom Metazoa; phylum Arthropoda; class Insecta; order Diptera; family Tephritidae; genus Urophora; species Urophora cardui. Next base: position 6,838,649 of record OY482671.1, read on the forward strand.
CACACAGAAGTAGTCGTCGCTGCCGCGGTAACTTTGATTGCAGCCTGACTGTCGCTTAAAGTGTTTTTTAACGAGATTTTGAGTACGTTAGTTCAGCTGCAAGTACCGCTGCTTTTGTAGCAGCGTAAACCTCAACCCGAAATAGGTACTGCAGTAGATAGGCCGGGAGTCTAAAGAATTGTTGTATCCCAAGCTCCGGAGTAAACACTGGCGCGCCCAACCTTTCGTCCTTCTTTGAACCGTCTGTAAATAAGTTGAAGCTATGGCCATTGTTAAGTAGTCCTTTCTTGCATCCGTCTTTTTCTATTATTACCCGTGATCCCCTATTGAGCTCGGTTTGGTGAATAACGTTGTCTGAACTGCCGTTGGCAGCCCTCGTATGTTGCTGTGTCCAAAAGCTCTTTGTCTAAATTGTCCTGCTAATAACCCTAGCGCCGTCTCCTCGGCTACGCTTTTAGGCACAAAGTCAGCGCAGTACAGGTTGAGTATCCTATTTAGCGCTGCTGAGTGAGTTGTGCGTATGGCAAAAAAAATGAAATAACCGATTAACCGCTTTTTAGGTTAATCGAAAGCGTTCGATTATTAATCGCGAATAATTGTGGGGAACTAACCGATTATAACCGTTTTTCGATTACAATTATTCCTTAAAAAAAAAATATATAATAAACGAAAATAATCGTCTTTACCTTTGTATTTATATGGCCGTTTTAATTCTAATAATTATTTTATGTGAATTTAAATAAGCTATTGGCCATTTGTGGATTGCAATGGAGGGAAAATTGAAATTTAAGCGAAACAAAGCTGACGGCGGTGGTAGCTCAATGGGATAGACCTGTGACTACCAATCGAACGACTTAAGTTCGATTCTCGGTTGAGGCCGCTTGAAGAAGTCTGATGAGGGGATGTGGTGGTCTCCGAAATGGATCCATAACTTCTACCAAAAAAATTTTTTCAATTTTTCTTCAATAAAAAAAATGGCCAATAGCTCATTTAAACTCACAGAAAATAATCGTCATTTATTAGGAAAAATCCTCAAAATGACTATAAAATCGTCTATTCGGGAACTGGAGGGAACATTTATTGCGGTTTTTTGGATATACTCACAAAACCGTGGGTAACCGAATTCGGACTCGGATGAAAAGGCGGAAATTCTCAACTTCGATTATTTCTTTTCGATTATTTTCGACTTGAGAGCAAAAAGGATAATCGGAAAAATAATCAAAAGGAAAACCCGATACATTTTAACCGTTAACCGAAAGAAATTAACCGATTATAATCGTTTTCCGGTTATTGTTGCCATCCCTAGTTGTGCGTAGTGCTCCTGTTGTACATAGGCTAGTGAGCCTACATTAGGGTGGTCCTTAAAAAAAATCAAATTAGCGATTTTCTTCGGTCTCACCCCCTACATCGTTGGATAGATAGATACCACGAGGAAATACTGCACTGCGACCTTAAGGTCTATTGTGTTCTCCACCTCATCACATAACCTCACCAAGTCCAATATCATTCAAGAACTTGATAATTGAGGACGGTCCTAGTTTTGGTATGTGGTTGCTCTCCAGCTGATGTGAGCCGAGTGTTCTCCGTCTCCTTCTAGATATTGCGGTGAAATCGAGGAGCATATGCTCCGCAGTCTCGTCCTCCATGTCGCAAAACCGGCATGTACTACATCGGTAACATCACGGTCAAGGAAACCACATATAAATTTTGGTCCCGATCGGAGACTGATAAGTGCTGTCGCACAGTGATCAAAGTTCAGATTACTTACCATATGAAGACTCAAAAAATTTATTTTAATTTTTTTAAACCTTTTTTTTTTAGTTCTGCAGCCAGAAATACTAATTATAAATTAAATCCCGGTTAAGGGGTATCCCACAGGGGTCCCATATGGCAATATGAGCTTTGTGGCACACCCTAACCGTCTCCGATCGGTACAAAAATTTACCTATATGTGATATCTTCGACTACATATATTAGCATCGACCGAGGGGGTGAGCTGGAAGAAATAGAATATAAATTTGTCTCCATACATTTGAGGTTCACCTTAATGTGCATACATGCATGTACTTAAATCGCATAGGCGCGCTCTAGCAAGGGCGCGCTGCTTTGCTAAAAGTCGTTTTGTAGGTACATATCGACGATATGTGCATACATATGTACATGCATTCATATACATACATATGTATATGCTTTTAAACGCGTAAAAAAGCATACAATGAATTTAAGTACCTACCACATGCACACACGCGTACAAACATGCAAGCGCTTTACGTTTTCTACGTCCAAACAAACTTTGCAGCTTCCCCGCAATGCTTGGCTGCTTTTGCTTCTCGACTACTGTTGCATGGCATGCGGTGCAACCAAAAAACAAAAACAACAAGAAGAAAATACAAAAATTTAATTTAAAAATTTTAAAACCAAAAATACTTAGCAAAGATGCGCGCATAGACGAGTGAGCCATAAAATAAAGTAAAAGCAGCCGGCCGGTCTGACTTTGAAACTGACGGACGAATTGCATGTTGTGACTAGAGCGACGACGGTCTAACTGATTGATTGTTTGAGCGATTGATTGACTCTGATTGCTTGACTAGCTGACTCGTTGCCCAACTGTGCGTTTATGCAAAAATATTTAGCGAACAACAGTTAAGCCTTTTCTTTGTTACTTTCTCTAAGCTACTTTATGTTGGGTTAGATTGGCTAAAATCTCAAAGATTTTCCACATAGATCAACAATTGGGCTTTAGTGTTGCCATCCAACGCTTGTGAGGCCGTCATGTACAACCGCGCTGTACGTTCTGCCTTCTCCAAGCTGGACAAAGAGGCTAAAAAAAACTGCGTTTTTGCGGTCAACGCATACAAGACGAAGTACCATCTGTCATCACACAAAAATTCAGCGCCTCTTGGCAGCCACATCACTTTTGACAGTTACAAATTCGAAACCGTTAGGGGCTTCGTCTATTTGGCAACCACCATCAACACCCAAAAATAATATCAGCACGGCAATCCAACGAAAAATCATGCTTGCCAACGAGTACTACTTTGGACTAAGTAGACAATTGAAAGTTGAAGGTCGTGCTCTCGACGAACAAAAATCACGCGCTACAAGACACTTCAGTACTGAGGTTCTGTAACTGAACTCTATCAATGTTTTCGACTGAGTGACGGTAGTCGATATATTCTCACTTGCTTTTTAGATGGTGACAAAGTGTGGAACGTTTTGTTATTACGTCAATTTAGTCGACAATTTTCGCGATTTTGTTACAGCAACTCAGTACAGGTCATTCCAGAGTCCTCTTGTACGGCGCAGAGAAGCATTTACGATGTGGACATTAGATGAGATGGCACTTGCAGATTCGAGAGAAAAGTTCTTTGAAATGTTTATGGAACTTGGCGCGTTAGCAATGACGAGTATCGACGGAGATTTAATGATCACCTTCACGAGCTTTACGCAGCCGGCGACATTGGTGTGAGAATTGATGAAAGTGCTCCAGCCCACAGAAGTACATATTTCTGTCGAAACTCGCTAAAGGCAGCAGAAAAGGTAGGCCTCCATTGCTAACTGCCAGTGTGCAGACTGTAACTAACGGCTTTGGAGAAGATAGTGTCTTTTGTATACATTCACATGTGATCTTTGCCTAGCTCATTAGCTGTAGGTACTTTGTGAGGCTAAAGGATAGTTGTATCGAAAGCTCCAAACAGATTTTCGTGCATTTGTTGGGTTCATCTGTATACATAGGTTATCGAAGATAGGCATAACGCAAGCCTTAAGAACCACTTCCAGTGCTGCACTTAGCGCTATCTTGCAGCTGCCATCCAGCGGCCAAGAACATAACGTTAACAACTGCAACGAGACTTATCGCCAAGGGGCGGACAAACTGACTACATTATCTTAATGCCACAATAGAGGTGCAGGGTTTGGCGAAGAGGAGGACGTAATTCATATCTACACAGATGTGTCTTAAGACATCAGAAGAAGCATGAGATGCTGTTTATTGCTGTAAACTGGATATCAGCATTCATATTAGGTTGCCGGATCACTATAAAGACTTTCAGGTATAAGTAACAGCTATGAGGAGGACAGTACAGTTGTTAGACTCTAATCACTCACGAAGAGAACATATTAATGTTTACATAGATGGATAGTCAGACGGCTATAAAATCGATACTGTTGCATATCATACCTCATACAAATGTGTGACGGACTGGATGGAAGCCTTGGAAGCAGAAAAATTACTGTTCATCTGTACTATGTAGATCCCAGGCCGCAAGGCGATAGACGAAAATGAAAAAGCTGATGAGCTGTCAATGAAGGCTGCAGTTCTCAGCGTAGAACACTCCACAGATGTTACGTTGCTACTCGGTGAAATTAAGTACATACATATAGAGTACCTAATATATGATGGATCAGGCGAATAAGCCGTTGAAGCAAGCGCGGGGCTTTATGGTGTCCGAAATTGTGTGAAAATCATGCGATCCGCAGCTAAATATGTAAATACATATGTTGCTATACCCCAGCGGGTTAGGGGGCTTAGAATATACCCGTGGTAAGGAATGCCTGTCGTAAGAGGCGACTAAAATCCACCGGCCTAGAAGGTTGATTAAGGCCAAAAAAATCGTTCGCACGACAGTCGAGCTAGTGTCAGAAGGGACTAGTGCCCGAGCGTACCGGATCTATCCGGCAAAGGACTGCCACATCCCCTACACTCCCCAAAACCTTCGGGGAATGTTTTGGTGGATACAATAACAACAACAACAATATGTTGCTATCCCTGAGAAGGATGAATATATATTTATCAACGCAGACCTTACAGAACACTTTTTTTTAGCATCGCATGCATTCCAAATAGAGTTAATTGATGAAAGTGACTGCAGGGGATGCTGAGTGTTCGAAGAGATGGTAATTAGAGCATGTTCTCTGCTGCGGCGCTGTGTTTTGCAGGCTTCGGCTATTAGGGAAAGTTCTATACAGTGATCACGAATCGTTTTGCAAAATAGAGGTAGTTAAAATAAACTCTTGGGTATTTGCTAAAGGGACGAGGTTGTTCTTCAGTTTGAGTCCAGGCGTTTACCTACTGTAGCGGTGTTTTCTGGTAACGCGACGCTAAATAAGTCCGTGAGGTAATTAATGGTCAGCCAGTGTAATAGGCTTGACAGACGGCAGCGTTAAAACGCATTACCACAACACTAGGGCTGCCAGACGTCCCGGTTTTCCGGGATATGTCCCGGTTTTAGGCCATTTGTCCCGGTGTCCCGGTCCAACCCTAAAATGTCCCGGTTTTTAAATCTAATCGATTGTAAGGAGCCATGAAATCTACCAACTATTTGGTTTGCTTATAATGCGCCGCTCCAACTAGTCTGAATAAAAGTACCAACTACCGACTTCAATTGTAAATCTCTAGCATCGCTAGATAGTTGCACATTGCATAGTATACATATATCGATTATCGATGTAAAGTGTTCTTCCTAATTAGCTACAGCTGTTTTTGTTTTGCGCTAAGTATTAGCACTGTAGAACTGTAGGCAAGCTTTGAGATGGGATTTTGGGAAATTCACCAAAATTGGTTCCATTGACAGAAAAGGGTTGCCGGCGCAGCGAAAATGTGTGAAAAAAATATTTTAAGATCGTGGTAGAGTTGTATAATACATATTTATATCAAAGTGCACTCTTTAAAACAGATTGAGAAAGTCTTTTAAGTGATCAACGAAGGATAGCTGAAGTTAAAAGTTAGTTTTGTTTTGTTTCCAAGCTCTAAAGTTTTTTAGAGTAATTCAAATGCAACACTGTGCTGCTACTGTCCGCTATATTCACCTAAATGGGTTCCGTAATTCTTTCTTTTTCACCTAACCTTGCCTACAGGACTACAGTGGTATTAGGTTCTTCGAGTTGAGTGTTTCTAATTTCATTGTAAGTTTTCTCACAAAATTTATAAAATAGATATGTTTATAATACATTCAACCACTTTTAGAAAATGCCAAAAAGGAAATGTAAATTCCTTCTCTCATACACAGAGGAATGGTCTTTTATGAAACGTGGGAGAAGTGAACATGAATCGTTGTGCACAGTTTGCGATTGTTTTATTGCCATTGGTCACGGTGGTCGCTCAGATATTCTTGATCATATCGGCAGTTCCAAGCACAAATCAAGGTTATGCGAGGCGTCTACTTCAAAAGAAATTTCTTCTTTTTTTGTAAAACCAAATACAGCAAAGAGGCAGCTGATCTCCGCCGCTGAGCTAACAAATGCATTTAAGATTATTAATCACCATCAGTCCTTCAGCTCAATAGATTTCACTACAAAACTAAATGCGCTCATGTATCCTGATTCGGAAATAGCAGCAAAGCAATCAGTTGGCAGGACCAAAGCAACAGCTTTAATCAAAAATGTTTTGGCTCCGCATTCAGTAGCAAACTTTGTAGATATTTTAATGAAAAATGTGCCTTTTTATGGAATTTCAACGGACGCCAGCAACCACAAAGCCGAAAAAATGTTTCCATTGCTTGTTCACTTTTTCACGGAAAAAGAAGGTTTACAAGTAAAATTATTAAAACTCAAAAATTTACCTAATGAAACTGCAGATTCTGTAACGTCATTTTGTGTAGACTCATTAAGTCATCACAAAATACCATTACAAAACCTTGTAGCTTTTGGTGCTGATAATACCAATACCAACTTTGGTGGAAGAAAAAGACTAGGACTAAATAATATATTTTGTAAATTAAAAGAAGTTTCAGGGAAAAGCATTGAGGGCGTAGGTTGCCCTGCTCATAAATAATACTTATGTGCGTAAATAAAAATATGTAAATTTTTTTTTGGGGGGGAGGGGGGGGGTTTTCAAAGTGTCCCGGTTTTGCCCCAGGGGGACCTGGCAGCCCTACACAACACTTAAATCGATTCAAATTTTAAACTGACAGATGGCAGCATAAACCGTATTAACAACGCTCTACCCATTTTTTTATCACCATTCGTTCGCCCCTTTCCGTGCAGACTGCTCGCCTTTTACGAATTGACATCTAAAATATACGAAAGACAATTTTGTCATATGTATTTTTTCTTTATATACAAGTACAAAAATATATTTAATAATTTCAATCAATACTTACATTTATAAATTATTCGCTTATTACTTGCTCGCACTTGAATTCCGATTGTTGTGTTTACTTTTCGTTATTCCTTTTCTTCACTTTCCATTCACAATAGCGATTTTTCGCCAGAGATGTCATTACAAAATGCACTAATGCGCTAAAATTTTGAGAACTAACTCAAGAGATATTCCGGATTACCTGCACTTAATTCTCAAGTTAACTCCGAATTAGCTACATACTAGATATTCCGGATTATCGCTGCCGTCTGTCAATGCCATAAGATATAGCCTAAATCAGTTATTAAAAAAAAAAATAAATAAATACAAACAAAAAAATAGAAATGCGTGCGGTTTGTAATTTTCGAAACGCGCCCACTTTTTAATGAGTTTATTTACATGCCGCTGCCGCTGCTCTTGCGGTCGCTGCTGTCGCATTAACTGCCGTCTGCTTGGACAACCCGCAACGCATACGAACATGCATAAAAGCAGAGCGCTTGCATGTATGGACATACATACATACCCAGCAAAAAATCTGAGCCTTACTTAAGAATTAAAACAGCAGATATAAGGCAAAAGAAATAAGGCCTGCAAATTATAAGGGCAGCATATCTGTATGGCGTAAGGCTTTAAATAAGGCTGATTTTCTTACGTTGATGTCATCAGGCCATAAGGAGTACTCTCTCTCTCTCTCTCTCTCTCTCTTTCTGTGAGAGCACACCTTATTCCAAATGCCTATCTATCATACGAAATAAGGCGGCTCAGATTTCCATCTGTCTGCCAAAAGGGTCGACTTTACATTAAGGAACCACGGTCCGAGAAAAATGACTTTCTCAGGGGTGTAGAGAGCCTCGCACTGATCTCAAAACTTAAATCAAAATCTGCCGGAGGCTTATAGTTCACGAGATTTTAGTAGGCAATTTGTTGGTAGTTGGATGGATCCATAGATATTACCCCAGAAGGAGTATTCTGCAGGCTGAGGGTTATTTTTTTAAAGAGCGGCCGAATGTCGCCAATGCAAAAAGGTGTTCTACACACAAATATATGTACATATGTGCGTGTTTTTGTAAGTGTCTTTCCTCGGTAATAATGCCCAGTTTTGGGATTTTCTTTGGTAAATTTTACAACTTACAAACATCTCCGGTCGACTGGACTTTTGGATCAGGAGGACCTCCTCTACAACCTCTAATACCTTTTTTTTAACGCGTGATAGACTGTTGGAAAATTTTTCCAATAAGGCCTAGATAAGTATTAGAAAGTTGGGAGCAGACAGAGAGTACATAACAGAAGCAGCGCTGCCAGCGTAGTCCTTTTTTAGATCTGATTAGTCGACAATAAGTAAAACTTTGTTGCAGGGTATGTAGGTACATATGTATTAAGGTGGAGTGAAATCATATGGAGATTTTTTTTGTTCTTTTTTTGAACGTACCAGCAATGAAAAGTTGCCTTTATACGAGTTAATGAACCCCACAAAATTTTATGGCGATAGGATGACGTTTTGAACTGCCACCAGCCCCGCAAAGTTGAAAGCAATAAGCACGATCTGGTACAAATATGAAATTTTGAAAATTATAAAATTAAAAAACGAAGTATGAGGATTGATAAACATGGCTAAGCTGAGTATTAAAGTGAATTATTTTTTTTTTTAAACAACAACAACAAAAGTTATTAAAGGTCAAAATTTATATTGTGCATTTTTTAAATTGCAATTACTTAAAAACTACTGAACATTTTTTAACCATTCGATAGGTATTTTGATTCCCTTTAATTTGATATACATTTTATATATGAAAAGTAAGGGGGGTAAAAGGGGGTTGACCCCCGCAAGGGGGTATTATGGAACCCACATAAAATGTATATCAAATTAAAGGGAATCAAAATACCTATTGAATGGTATAAAAATACTTTGACCTTTAAAAACTTTTGTTGTTGCTGTTTCCAAATAAAAAAAAATTCACTTTAATACTCAGCTTAGCCATCTTTATCAATCCTCATACTTCGTTTTTTGATTTTATAATTTTAGAAATTTCACATTTGTACCAGACCGTACTATTTTTTTCAACTTTGTGGGGCTGGGGCCACCTCTAAACATGCGAGTAGGTCAATAAAATTTTACAGGCTTATTACTGGGCTAGAACGGTGCCGTTCTGGCTTTGGAACAAATTGAATTTCCAAAAAAAATGTTTCACTCCACCTTAATATGTATGTATGGATGTATGTATGTATAAACATCAAGCACGAAAGCAGTACTAGGCAATTAATGCGATCCGCGCATACCGCACTCCAGTCCAACACCAGTCCACCAGTACGCACTTTAGTCAGTCACAACCGAACAAGCGAACGTTGCCTCAAGCTTAAAGTGCTTTTCTACATTTCATTTCTTAAATATTTCTGCTTTGATTTGTTTTTGGTTTTATTATTTTTTTCTTCTTTGTTTTGTATTTCTTTTAACACATTTTTTCGTGTCTTCCAGCGCGCATAAAAAATCGCTGTTTTAAGTGATATCCATACACAAAAAAGCGTTTTTTCTGGCCTTTACTACATACACACATACCTACATATTTCTTTTCTTACGCTTCTTCATCTTCCACATTCCCCACAATACAATAAAATGCAATACAATAAAAAAACGCTTCATTTCATTTCATTTGCTGCTTCGTCAACATTTTTTTCTCATGTAAAATAGCGCTAGCGCCTGTGCCTTGCTTGCTTTTTACTTGCTTCTATATGTATCTACAAGTTTTCTTGTGTTGTACCCCAAAAACAGAAATATGTAACAACAAACACATGAAATGAAAAAAACAACAAAGAAAACTACAAATATTTCTTCACTCAACACATTGCCAAATATACTACAAATACACAAAAAAATAAATTACATATATTAAAATAAAATTTACGACGGCGCTGAGCATAAGCGCATAAGCACGCCAGAGTCACAATAAGTGAATATTTTAAAAATATAAATACACGCGCGCCATCTGTTGGAAAATAGCGGTGGTTGTAACCTAATCTCATTAGTAAATATGTTGCATATATTTAGGCAGCAGCTAGAAGTTACATACCCACATACATACAGGTGAAACTAATAAAAGCGTGTTAAAAAGAGTCGCGTTGAACGCGAGTCAATCGCCGAGAGCGGAAATGAGCGCGCAGCGCCTATCTACCGTCACCGTTACAATTTAGCTGTGTTTTAGTGCATAGTATCTGTGTGTCTATGAATCTATTAAATTCCGTTCATCCATGCATAGCAGTGCAAAGGGTGGGTGGGCGCAAGGCAGTAGTATTTTAAAAAAAGCATTAGCGGCTAAAGTGCCTGAAATGTCAATGTTTTCTACTAGTGTTTGTTTGTGGCAGAGAAATTTTTGTGTTGAGAGATCGGCGCATAAATTGTGTGCGCGCTCCTGAGCGAGTGCACTCAGTTACTCCCACAGGCACAGTTAGCCACTCGCAAGCACTCAGAGTAGCAAGTTATGTATTTATTTATTTATTTTTGGCTTTGTTTTTGTAACTCATAGTAAATTGCCTCACTATAGCTGTCATTTATGTATGTATACAGCTGTCAAAAAATATTCGCCTGACATTTAAATTTGCTTATGGCTAGTGTTATTGTGTTGCTGTTTTTTGGTTTTGAGTAGCAGTTTTTATAAGTATTTTTTCCTTGAAGACAAAACCTTTTTTAATTCTTTACATAAGAAAAGCGTGGTATATTATTTGAAAAATTCAGCGGCTGCATTGGGCAGGTCATGTCGTGAGAATAGATGAAGGTGCTCTGGCCCAGAAAGTATGTATTTCTATCAAAACCCGCTAAAGGCAGCAGAAAAGGGAGATTTCCATTGCGTTGGGAAGATCGGGTAAAGAGTGATTCGGTCTCACTTGGTATTTCCAATTGGCGTCAGGCAGCACGAAGCAGAAACGAGTGGCGCGCTTTATTGGACTCGCCAAATAAGTCTACAGATTATGCGCCTATTATTAAGGAGAAGGTTTTTTTATGTTTAAATCAGAGTACGTAAAAAAATGTGAGAGGGTTTGTAGTGGTGGTGTTGAGCGCAGACCGATTTCAGCAACATTGGTAAAAATGTGTGTGATGCTGCTCATTTGCCCGTGGGCGCCACTTTTGCCGGTGCCGGGTTTAAACCGTAAGGTTCCTTGTGTTCTCCTCTCCTTCACCTTTTTCTTTGTTTTCGAAAACCATCAGTTTGCCTTGGATTTTATTGGCGTTACAGCTACGCATGTCAGATCATCAATTGAAATTCGAAACCTTGTGGCGCTTGATAGTTCTAATTGGATCAATCAAATGTGAAATTCATATTTATCCAAGTCCTCGAGCTTACTGGGATATATCTACATATATCTTTGTATTTGAATTACAAGACAAAAAAGTATTGCTTGTGAGATAATGCTAAGAGAACTCTTCTGTTTTATTGGTTAGGTCGGTAACAGAATATTGGTGAGAAATGTTCTTCGAAAGATTTTTTGGGAGTGAGAAAGAGTAGATTCTTCCTTAACAAAAAACAATTAATTAAGTATGCCCTTTTCTATATATATGTTAAATTAAAGGAGAAATTCTAAGAACAAAGAAAGGATAGATTGCACAAATTAACGCATATAAAGGTAAACGTGGGATTCAAATGGGATCATAAGTGATCAACATAGTCATTTGAAATCCTTAACGAGGGAAGAAATAATTTTTTTGACAGGCGTATTCGTGCCTGGGAGGCTTGGATTACTGCTGCGGCGATGACTGAAAGACATCTGTGTTCTCTTGTTTGAGCTTCATCTGCAACTGCCCGACTTTGAGTGGCGTTGGAATGCAATGCCTTGGGGCCTCTGTTTTGAACAGCCTGTACTTTTCAAGTCGCGGAAATCGACATAAAATACCTGTTTAGAGCTTCATTAGGCTCTCCAAGTGGTTTCAAGATTAGTTTTAATAATAATTTGGTGGTGTTTCAGCGAGCCCTGCTGTCACAGCCACTTCACTCAAATCTAATCTAACAAAAGAAAATTTCTTTTACAAAGTTAGAAAAGGGTCAAAGTAATTCCATCTACACATGTACAGCGCATCTACATATCGTCGTACCATGCGAAAACTAGCATTTTTTAAATTTCTTTCATACACTGAGAGAAAAAAAATATATGGAGGGGTCAAAGAAATTGTTTACCTATTTTGAACACTACTTTCTTTGTTTTGAGTAAATTTTCCTTAAAACATGTTAAAAGGTTTATAAAATATTGTTGTTACATGCGTTACCATGGTTTCATATACTTGTTTTGAAAAAATTCATACATTAAAATAATGAAAAATTCTTTAAGCGCCATTCCATTCCCAACTTTCCTTGTTTTGAAGACCTGATTTCTTTAATTTTGAGAAATTAAATTCCCATACAAATCCCCATGGCAACGAATTTGTTTGAATGTTTTTTTATGTTTTTTCCACATTTTTGAGAAAATTTACACAAAACAAAGAAAATTTTGTATTGGGACGCGTGTTCAAAATAAGGAAAATTATGTCTTTGATCGAGAGAAATTTTTTTTTTTGAGTGTAGAATTTCTTTGTAAAAAATTTTTAAAGTACTAGTTTTCGTATGGTAAGGCGATATGTTCTAGAAGTTTTCATTAAGCATGAGACTTAAACTTTTATTTTTTTATTTTTTCCTAACCCACAAACTTGCCTTCATTTTGTAGGTACTTCCTCTGATAATCCTTAAAAAAACGCAGCATAACGTAAATCTGCGCCTAAAAAAAGGTACTAAAAATGGCAGCACTAATTCACAAACTGAAAAAACATGCACTCATAATTCACATAAAATATTTAACACACACACACACATTCAAAGTTGTTGCGCCTACTCAATTCTCTGCAGAACATGCTGCGCGCTCCCAACAGGAAATCATTTTGCTATTTCCGCTCTGCTTTTGTATACGCTCTCTGTAACGCGCTTGCTCTTCCGCTCACTAATACACGCGCACGTTACACAGCAAAATGTAGCGCTCATCAACTCATCTTTATTTGTTTATTTACCTTGCAGCATTGCCAGACTGCAAATGCAGCCATACATATTAAAAAAGATGTATGTATTTGTTCTTATTGGAGATTTAACTGGTATTTGTGCTAGAGCGGACATTTACGGTGGTGTTGTGTGGCTTTAATTAATTGAATATGCATATACATGAGTGTGCATACATAAAACTTTAAAAAAATGTATTAGTAAATTTAATGTACATAAATGAATTTATTTAGTTTAATTAAAAGGCGCAAACGCTAATAAATAATCAAAATGTAATCTCAGGCGGCAAATCAATGTAGAAATCAAATAGACGTGCTTACAGACAAACAAAGTGGGAGAAAATAAAAGTGACAGTTGATAGCAGTGACAACGAGTGATAGCAGTCACTTTGACAGCCCCAGTAGCAGCAATTGCAAGTAAACAAACACATTTTCACTGTTAATTACAATGTTTGAAGCATGAAATTGGATTTAAATTGCATTTATCTAATGAAATAGTGTTGAATTAAGAATATAGTAAACAAAAAAAAAATGTTGAAAATAAACAAATTAACGTGCAAGCGTGAAACTTATGCAAAAAAATACGCTATAAAGCATAAAAACCAACAATAAAAATGTGAATTAAGCTTTCAGTGGTCAAATTAAAAAAAAAAAACATTGCAAATTAAAATTGTGGCTAGGAAAAAATTGAAAAATTGCAAATTTGTGTAAAATTGAAAAATTATAAAATTAAATAAAAATTTGGAAATAAAAAATTTTGAAAAAAAAAATTTGCAAATACATATAAAAATTTTGAAAAAAAAATTGCAAATAAAAAAAACATTGGCTTAAAAAATGTTAAAAACATCAAAATTTAGAAAAATCACTAAAAAAGTGAAATAAAAACCAAATTAAAAATTCAGTGACAAATACATAAAAAACAAACCAAATTTTAAATTTGTGGCTAGCAAAAATTGAAAAAATTGCAAATTTGCGCAAAGTTAAAAAATTAGCAGCTTGAAAACAATTTTGAAAAGGAAGTTGTGAAACAAAAAATTTTAAAATAAAAAATTTTGAAATAAAATAGCAACAGTTACAAAAAGATTAAAAAAATAACAAAATTTAGATGGCTAGCAAAAAATCGCTAGAAGAGCACATTGTAAATATTAAGAGAAAATTAGCATATTAAAAAAAAATGTTGGAATGAAAAATTTTGAAAAAAATTTTCAAATAAAAAATTTTGCAAAAAATTTTCAAATAAAAGATTAAAAAAAATTTTGAAATAAAAATTTTCAAATAAAAAATTTTGAAAAAAATTTTCAAATAAAAAATTTGTAAACAAATTTTGAAAAAAAAAATTTCCAATATTTAAAAAAAGGTTAAAAAAAATATAAAATTTTAGACATACATATGTATGTAAGTATGTATCACTAAAAAAGTGAGATGAAAAACAAACTAAAAATTTTGTGAAAAAGCATTTTTAAAAAAGCAAACCATACTGAACAAAAAATCAAAATTGCAATCAATTAAGTTTGAGCACCAGTGCAGTCATCAAAAAAAATCCTCAATCTAATTTTTTCTGCATTTCGAAATAAAATGTGCTTCACTTGCTTTAAATTAGTTAAAAACTTCGGTACTCCTGTAGCCGCTGCCGCTGGCGCCGCGCACGAAAATTGTTGCCCAATTGGAATTTGTCAACTCAATTAAATTTGAATTTTGCAATAAAAAAAAAACAAAAAACCAGCAGCAAATGTCGGTGGGATAAAGTAGAATAAGAAGCAGAAGAGCATCAATCAGCTGTTTGCATGCGCAAAAGTAAGTAAAAAAATAGAAAATTTTTCTTAAAAATTATGTTGAGGACTTTGCTTGCTCTATTGATCATCAGGTCAATGATACAGAGGTTACTATTAGTTTTACCACAGTGTTGGAAAGACCAGTGGGCCAAGTCTCAGTCATGACCAAATAATTCTATATGGTCGTATCAGCCAAAAGAGAATAGGCGATTACCGTTGAACGGCCGTAGATAAGAATGTCAAAAACAGAAAAAAAAAACGCCAGCGAACATACAAGCGAACACAAAAGCTATTTTCCACGAATAACACGTGCAAGAGGGAAAAATCAAAACAAAATAGGATAATTTGACAGCTTACTAGGCATTGTAAAGAAGCAGCATTTCCTATGTATACGACCATATAGAATTATTTGGTCATGGTCTCAGTAAGAATAAGAACAGTTCGTCTATGACGAGGTTCCACACAAGAGGGGGTGAGGGGAGAGAGTAGTAAAAGGGAAGAAGCGATAAAGGGATCGCGAGATTCAGAGTGGTAGGCTACCACTGGTAACGATACTGATTTTGAAGGAAGCGGAATAGTGTGATTTTTCACAGAAAAGTGGGAATTTGCTAGTTTATAATAATTTTTAGCGCAAAGAAGTTTTATTTCAAAAATGTTAACAATAGCAACCACAATCAAATGAAATTTAAGCTTTTAGAAAACGCTGTAAAACAGTAAAAATATCAAAATAAAAATAATAAATTGTTCGGCAATTACTTGAGCCGTGTTTCACATACGGTGATCCTAACCCAGATAAAAATTTTTGCATGTAAATGCAACAACAACGATTTCAGCTCGATTAAACCAGATAAATTGCTGGTTCAATTTATGATCCGCCCTGTTCGATTTCTTTTTTCAGTGTTGATTTGGCAGCACAGTGCTTTTTTGATTTGGCAGAACTGAAAAATGACATTTTGTATGTATACATATATATACATATACCCTGCAGTAAATTTGTTTCACTGCTAAATAATCATTGATGATTCTTTGTGAATATTCATCACTATCGTTTTGCGTTGGTGCAAGCGAGCAAGCTATATTGAAAAAACTAAACGAAATACCATCTAGGCGGTTAAAAACCCATGAGCCAGCTTGTATTTCGGTAGGTTTTTTGACATTTGGCAGCTTTTCTGACAAATTTTTCAATTTGACAACTATAAAACAAATTATATTTAAATTAAAAAAAAAATGGAAATACAAATTTCAAATTTGCCTCTTGTAAGCTTCTGCTTTGGCCGTAAGGGGAAAGAAGTCCGGAAGAAAAAATATACTGCGCACTGGCTTCTCCTTATAACATGGAATACATAGCTATCCCGCCATTTGAGTTTCATAATTTATTTCAGTAATTTAAATTCAAATTTCCAAAAAAATAATTTTTGAAATAACTATTATTTTCATTTAGTTTGAAGTTTAATGTCAATCAAATTGTTTTTGAGGGAGTATTTATCTCTTTTCAACGTACAGAAGAATTGTTTTTGTATTTTGACTTTCGGTGGGTTTTCCAAACCAAAAATACCAGAGAAAAAACGTAGTGTCATATAGGCATAAGGAAAGCAAACCATTTATTTGAAAAAATTCAGCAGCCTTTATATGAAAGTATTCACTGATGCCTCCTCAGATGAATTTCATCAGTGATTCATAAAGGATTCATTTCAGATTTTTACTGCGGGGTATATGTTTGTATATGTATATACACAAGCAGCTGTCGGCCATATTTTTCATTCAGACGCCCTGAAAAAACAAATTATGGAAGCAACACATAAAATATGAGTATAAAGGTCATATAATTAAATTATATATAAATTTGCCTCAAATAATTCTTGATCCATGATTTTTTATTTTGTTTTCTTTTACTTTCTCAAATCACAAATGGTTTGTTGATATTTCTTCTTCTTTTTACTTCTTTTCAAGTGCAGCCAAATTTCATTATGATCCGGATTGTTTCAGTAAAAATTTATCTTGACCCAGACCCAGATGTAATAACTGAAATGCGCCTTTGGCCTTTCTGCCCGCCAGCCTTTTTACACTTTCAGCCTTGTTGCCGTTTTGCCTTGTGCTAACACTTCTCACACTTCAACGCATATCAAGTTAATGTGCCAATAAAAAAGCAACAAAAAACCCGAAAACAAAAACAATAAAAAAAGAAAAGAAAAACAATAACAATAACAAAAACAAAAACGTTCCAACTCCAAACAAAGCAAACGCCACACTAATTCATCGAAAATAAACAAATACAAAAAGCAGCGGAGTGGTAATATTATTTTATTTTTGTTTTTGTATTCTTAAAAACGCTTAAAGGCCGTCGACTAAACAAAAAAGTAGCACTCCACTAAGTGGCGTCGATAACCGCAGCAATAACAATAACAAAAACAACAACAAACAAAATCAATGCCATAAAAAAGCGTAAAATTTAGGTACCTATTTTATTTATTTATTTATTTGAAAAAAAAAAAAAGCAAAAACCCCTTCACTTACGGCTGACGAAGCAAATTTTTCTTGTTGTTGTTGTTTTGGGGTACAAACAAGCCTCAAAGCAACTCAACGCAAAGCCATTCAACTCTCAGCGACTCCAATCGAACGTAACGACCTTGCAATTGCCTGCTTTTGTTTACTTTTCAATTAAAATACAAACAAAAAACAAATTTAACGTGAACAAATAATAAATAATTCACATTGATTTTTAATCTTTTATAGCGCATTTTTTTTTTGTTTTTTTGTTTTTTTGTTGTTCTGAAGAGATAATGAAGTCGAAGCAGCAATAAATTGATAGGTAAATCAAAAGTCAACACACACGCCATACACCTGCTGGAAACAAATATACATATGTATGTACACTCTGCAGCGTTGCCGTTTTAAATTCTTGAGATTACCCAAAAAAATATTCAAATTACCCATAATTGCCCAAAATTCCCCATACAAATTTTCAAATTACACTACCCGACAAAATTTCAAAAATTTTGATATCCTCGACATTTTATACATCTTGTATTTAACTTATTTTTTGCATAAAAACAAATCCTTTTTCCGCCATAATTCCGTGACTTTAACGTCGATTTTATGTGGAACTGGAAAGGGTATTTCATCCTCTCAAAATGAAATGAAATAACATAAAACTCAAGACGGTAACGGCGGAGATATTGACAGATTAGTAATCTTCCTTTTCTTCTTAGCGCGAAAACTGAAATTTCAAAACATCTCGAAAACTGTTCTACTTTTGAACCATTTGATTACATATTTGGAATCAGCAGGAATACATAGGAATCAAATAACAAATGTCGAGGATATTTTTTTGTCGGGTAGTGTTATCAAGAGGTTTCGAATAAACAAGTATTTTCAAATTTATTTTACTTTATAACTAGGGTTGCCAGACGTACTGATTTGATCAGTACACGCGGTAGGCAAGAAGCGACGATAGGTTGCATGAAAATGTCGAGAAAAAAGGAAAGTGGGGTTGTGTTATGTGATGTTTATAGATGAAACATCCGTTAAAATTAAAATCCGAGCTGCTCCTTTTTCAAGGATATCCACATTTTTTGTTTTTTTTGAAAGGATCAAATATTGAGGAAATCGAAAATTCGCCACCGTTCAAATTTTTCCGATTTCAATACATTATTTGGTCGCTAAGGGATACAAAAAAAGGTATTAAAAAGAAAAAAGGACACCTGTAGTGGAAAAATCCAATGTGAACAGGACCTAAAGGATAACCACTGAAATATAAAATAACACAAAAAGTACCCACTTTAATTTGCGTATAACTCCTAAAATGTTAACTCTACGTGAAAATTCCTTATAATATGTTTCATTCAGAATAAATAAGGGAATATTTCTTTGATATACAATTTTGATGTACCTGCAGTGGTTAATGCACTTTGGCCCATCTAAAGTGAAAATTTCAAAAAAACGTACTTTTTTTATGGTGCTATTTTAAGTTCAAATATTTTTCTAGTTTATGTAAATATTTTAATCTAATGATCCAATTCACATTCTTACATATCTATACGTTAATATTAAAAAGAACTAGAGCTGAAATACGCGCTAGCTGTGCACGGTGGGCGGTAAGCAACAATAGGTTGCATGAAAATATAGAAAAAACGATCGCCGGCTAAAAACTTACGTAAAATGATATTCTAATATACTTCATAAACACACAGCAAGCGTGAATAAAATCTCCAACATTTTTTTTAAACGAAAATTAGTACCAGCACACAGCTAGGCACATATTCGTTGGGCCATCGTTTTTACGATATTCCCATGCAACCTATTGTTGCTTCTCGCCCACCGTGCACAGCTAGCGCGTATCTCAGCTCTAACTCTTTTTTAGTATTAACGTATAGATATGTAGGAATGACAGTTGGATCATTAGATTAAAATATTTACATAAACTAGAAAAATATTTGAACTTAAAATAGCACCATAAAAAAACGTACTTTTTTTGAAATTTTCACTTTAGATGCACAAAAGTACATTAAGCACTGCAGGTACATCAAAATTGTATATTAAAGAAATATTTCTTTATTTATTCTGAATGAAACATATAATAAGGAATTTTCACGTAGAGTTAACATTTTAGGAGTTATACGCAAATTAAAGTGGGTACTTTTTGTGTTATTTTATATTTCAGTGGTTATCCTTTAGGTCCTGTTCACATTGGATTGTTCCACTACAGGTGTCCTTTTTTCTTTTTAATACCTTTTTTTGTATCCCTTAGCGACCAAATAATGTATTGAAATCGGAAAAACTTGGACGGTGGCGAATTTTCGATTTCCTCAATATTTGATCCTTTCAAAAAAAACAAAAAATGTGGATATCCTTGAAAAAGGAGCAGCTCGGATTTTAATTTCAACGGATGTTTCATCTATAAACATCACATAACACAACCCCACTTTCCTTTTTTCTCGACATTTTCATGCAACCTATCGTCGCTTCCTGCCTACCGTGTACAATACTGATTTTTCGTGCCCCGTACTCATGGTTTTAAAAACCTTTAGAAATACTGATTTTTTGGATTTTGTACTGATTTGTACTGATTTTTAGCCGACACTAAAAAAAATTAATTTTTATCACCCTGCACTGTTTTTAATTTTCCAATTGTATTCATTTGGCGTTTGTAATGCCGTGGTTATGCTTACGACAATACTCGACGAGCCACGTGTAATTGTTGTTGTGCACTCCGACGAGTGAGAGAATTTTCGGACTCTGACATCGATCAAACGGCGAGGTTTCGGGGTAATAATGTGTTATGTTGTGTATGTGCGCTCTAATCATCGATTTAACCACCTCTCACCGATGATGAAAATGTGTCCGAATTTCATCGGTGTTTTGCTCGTAAGCATAACCACGGCATAACCATGAAACAATTAGGAAGAAGGAAGCAACACGAACGTTAAATCTCATAGAAACAAAAACAAAATGCCAGTAATAAAGACGATTTGCTCCGCATATATTGTTTGTTTTTTTTTTTTTTTTGAAGACAATGTACTGATTTTTTCGGGAAAGGTATCTGGCAACCCTATTTATAACGGTTTGTAGTTTTAAATTCATGTGCATATATGTATGTATATGTGTGGTTAAAAAAAGTTATAAAGAAACATAAAACAAATAAGAGAGAAATGAAATATTAAATAGTCCGATTTTCTTTAATTTATAGGTATCTCCAATACTGTGGGTTGTTTATGCAAATATTTATAAAAAAAATATTGTAATGATCTTAGCAATTTAAGTGGAGAAGTTTTACCCCAAAATGTATGAGTGATTGTAGGGGAGCTATATGTTATAATGGTCCAATTTGGCCCATTTCGACATTTGATCAGCGTATCTTAACAACTGAGGAACTAGCTCAAGATTCTGATAATATCGGCATATATTTTGGTGGGTCTAATTTTTCTCCTTCTGGAACTTTCGACAAACCTGTTTTGGCTCAATGTTATAATACCATTTCATGTCCATGAAAGGTATAAAATTGCTCATTTTTTCCTAGCTAACTTCTTACTTTAATGGGCTTATGAAATTTGCTTGTATATGTTCGACCAGCCGGTAATTCAAGATTAAATAAATGCTGCAAAAACTCATGCACACTTTCACACAATGCGAATGTAATAGAAACTCATGAAAATAATTAATTTTTTATAGGTATTATTATTCATATAAAACTATGAAAAGGCGAATTCCCCAAAATTCCTCAAATCATAGCACTCCCCAAAAATTACCCAAATATTAAAAAATTCCCCAAATTTGGGGAATTACCCACAAAACGGCAACGCTGACACTCTGTGTACTAGTGCATACATACATATGTACATATGTGTGTAGGTATATGCAGTGTTAAATAGAAAAATATCAAAAAAATCGGTCCGATAAACAGTGAACTTGAATAGCGGCTTGGAAATGATTTACAAACAAATCGCTAAGTAATTGTCATCGTTGGAAAATTAGGGTATGCTTTTGTTATTGTATGCTTTTGAACAGAACAGAGCTGTGCCCGTGCATGTTCGTGTGTGTTTTCCAAACTTACCATGGTGTGTAGTTTCATAGAAGTAGAAAAAAAAGAGTAAGCAGAACACAAAAAATCTAAAAGACGAGTTAAATATAAAAAAGAGAAAGGACAAGAAAAAGAGGAAGAAAAAAAATAATAACAGAAAAGTAAAATGGAGGAATAGAAGTAAGTAGAATAAAATACAAAAAACTTAGAACAATAACAAAAACAACAAAACCAACAACATCAACAACAACAAAACCAACGACAACAGCAGAAACAAGAATAAAAACGGCTACAAAAACTATAACAACAACAGGAACAACAAGCAAAAAAAAACAACAACAAAATAACAACAACAGGAATAATAACGACAAAAGCAACAATGACAACGAAAACAGGAATCACGATAACGACAACAATAAAAACGATAACAACAACTACAGGAACAACAACGACAAAAGCAAGAACAAAAACAACAACAAGCACAAAAACAACCACAACAACAGCCGCAATAAACCCAACGACAACAACAACAACAAAACGACAAACATCAGAAACAACAAGCAAAACAAAAACAACAACGAAAGAACAGCAAGAAAACCAACGACAACAGTAGAAACAACAATAAAAACGATAACAACAACAACAGGAACAACAACGACAAAGGCAAAAACAAAAACAACAACAACAAGAATAACAACAACAAAAATTATTTAAAAAAAAGGCGGGGGTGACGGAGCAGCTTCATTCATTTTCTGGACAGGACCTGCTCAATGCCGGATCTCTTTGGCGGATCTCGATAGAAATATTTTTTGGAGCCGGAGCAGCTTCTTTCATTCTTTGGACTGGACTTGCTCAATGCCGGATCTCTTTGGCGAATCTCGATAGAAATATTTTTTCGCCACGCAGCAGCTTCATCCATTCTCAGGACATCTGTATTTTTATTCCCTAAACTATGTCGACACCTGCGTAAAGCTCGTACAGCCCGTCATTAAATCTGCTTCGATAAATCTACCACCTCAGAACTTTTCTCTCAAATACTCCAGGTGCCATCTCATCTGATTTCGTACTTTAGTATATGTTATTCTGCAACAAATCATCATTATTCGAAGTCTATTCTCCATCCAAACGATTTTGGTCGTGTCCAATCAAGTGTGTTAGACGTTTCTCCTTATTGATGACTGTCAACCAATTGGTGAGCCCATATCATTCTAAAACTGATATCGCTAAAGCAGTGGTGAGGCCTCCTTCTGCCTCTGATGCCACAAGCGGCTGTCGATAGAAATACTTTTTTGGCCGGAGCAACTTTATTTATACTCATGATATGAGCAATAGCGAATGCAGACGCTGGATTTTTATTCGCTGAACTATGAACGATGTATGCGTAAAGCTGGGAAAGCTTATCATTAAATAAATATCTTTCGATATTCGCCGCCACTAACGCGCAAACGGCCTTAAATCTCCCAAAGAAATTTTCTCTCAAATACTCGCAAGTGACATCTCATCTAATGTTGATGCTTCTGCGCAGTCTATTAGGACGAGTAAGATGTGCTACTACTTGTAGAGCGTGATTTTCGTTCGTCGAGAGGGCAACTTTTACTTTACCGTGATTTTCATTCGCGGAGAGCGCGACTTTTAATTTTAAATTGTCTACTCTGAAAAAAAAAAAAAAACGTAAATCTAAAGACTTTCGCTGTTAAATCAACTACTTTCCGCAGTTGAAATGTGCCCAACAACGCTCCGTTGTTGTTTCAAAGGTGCGAGCGTTGTTGATTTAAGTCAATAAGGGAGATTGTTGGAAAAAATTTTCACCTAAAAATAAATTTTTGTTTGCATTTTACTCTTCATCTTCTCTCCGCCCAGGTCCCAACTGCAAATATATAGCCTCCGCTTGTTCTCCTATTCTTCTCTCCTTCTTATCATTCACTGGTTGCTATCTTTATTTCTTATTCTGATTTTTCTTTTTCTTCTTTATTTTATATTCTCCTCCGGATTCGAATCATGACATCAACCTGAAATTCTATCCAATCATCACATAGTGGAACATTCAACATTATATTGAATTGTAGTAACCTATTTATAC
The DNA here is from genome assembly GCA_960531455.1 of Urophora cardui. Lineage (NCBI taxonomy): Eukaryota > Metazoa > Arthropoda > Insecta > Diptera > Tephritidae > Urophora > Urophora cardui. The sequence goes on from OY482671.1 coordinate 6,862,103, forward strand.
TTCCATTTCCTAAAAAGGAATCCATGAATTATTTGAATCATTGTAAAAACAAAATTTAAAAAAATGTGTTCTCATTAGTTTTGCTTACAACGGAAACTGTTGGGTCAAATACTTTTGCCTTTAAATCAACAACGGTGAGAAAATTGTTGCTAAAAATAAACTTTTTTTTTGGATTTTTCTCTTCATCTTCTCTCCATCATTATTTTTTTGTTGGTTTTCTCACAAAAAAATATTTTCTCACACAAAATTTTTTAATGGCAAGCAAGTTTTTGAATCAACAACGCCCGTTTTTGAATAAATTGTTGGATCAAAAACTTTGCTGTAAAAACAAATACTTTTACTGTTGAATCAAAGACGGAGATTCAACAGCCGAAAGTTGTTGGTTTAACTAGGGGTAATTTTTTCAGAGTACTTAGCCTTCGTTGCATTTGCAGGTTATGTTCGAACTAAAAAGTTCTAAGTTTCCTTCAGATTTTCAGTTCTAAGTTTCCTTCAGATTTCATCTTCATCATCCTTATTTCAACCAACTTCCTTGTCTTGCTGTATGCTGAGTGACAATTCCATCTATGGAAATTGTTATTTCTTGCAGCAATCGGAAAAAAGCTCGGCAGTTGTCAAGTTGTCATCACACAAAAGGTCAGCGCCAAGAATTGCAAGCCGTGGCATAACGGTATAGCGGTAATTATATGAACACACGAGGCGTAAGCAACAACAACTGCAACATATCCGTTGTTGAGTTGGTTTTCTTCTTCTTTCAGCAAAAAGCTAGGGGTAGATGAGACAGAAAGGGGTGAAAGAAGGAAAGAAAAAGAGAAGAAATAGCAGATAAGCTAAAAAATAAGGAAAGAAGATTGGGGGGATGGGGGTGGAAAAGAGGAGAAAGTGCTGGAAAAGGAAGATAGCCAGAAGAATGTCCGACAAGCTACAGCATTTGCTGCGCCTATACAAACCCACTCCAATGATTTATTTATTTTACTGGCAGTTAACCGCTTTGCGTGCGTATGAGTACATTTAACTACACACAAAGGCAAAAACGGAAAGAAAGTAAAAACGAATAAAAAGAAATCGCAAAGGACACAGTAGTTGTGAAACACAGGACACCGGACGGACCGTTACCGCGCCACTTGCCATTAAAATTCATTGTGGTAATTGTTGTTGTTGCTTGTTACTTCCTGTCAACAACATGCATACACATGATATGCACGCGTTGTCGTCGTCGTCGTGCTTGTCCCGACTTGAATTTTAGAGCGCTTTCACATTACTCGGTGCGGTATCGGATCGACATTTTTGGTTTTTACCGACAGTATACCGAAACCTTACCGACCACATGTATTTCAATTGGCACTTTCACATTAGTGTTGCATACATGAAATCGGAGCGGATAAATTTCGGTATACCGCAGCGCGGTAAGACCGGTCAGTAAAATTTGAGGAATTACTGCATACATTTTTGCGGCGTAATAAAAGAAGAAGAACAAAGTCAGTAAAAAACTCGTTTCGGCTATAAATGTAGCAAGTTATAATGTCCTCGTCTTCGCTAGAAGACATTATTGTTATTATTGAGTGATTTATTGAAGTTAAAAATTTTGTTTTGCAAATTTCGATGTTTGTTTTCCTATTTTCTGCCGATTACGCACCGAAAGTATTCCCACAAGTGTGAAAAACGGAATCGTTTCGGTAAGCTGAAAATACCGAGCAAAAATGTCGATCCGATGTCGTACCGAGTAATGTGAAAAGGCCCTTACTTTACTGACGCGACGCGACGCTCAGGGCAAAGCGAGCAAATGTGAAAATAACGAGTAGGAAAAAGGCGCGTATGTTGCCTGCTGTGCGAGGGTGCAAAGTTGCCAGAGTGCGAAAGTGCGAAGGTGAATAAGCGAGTGTGAATTTCCGCTGGCATTTAAGGGAAAAAGGCGGATGGATACGGCGATACACGTTGGCACACGGGGCGGCAGTCGATGCTTGGTGGGGAGTGTGTCTTGGATATGAAAAGGGAATTGTACGAGTATAATGTACATACATACATAAATTCTCAGAAGCACATGTGTGTACGTAAATGCAAGAATTTGAAATGCCCAGCGTGTATTGAAATGGAGCTGCATGTGATAAAAGGCGCATTTCTGTCGTACCCAAGCATGAAAAGAATACTCGCTTATTATGAATAAGCGAGTATTCTTTTCATGCTTGGGTACGACAGAAATGCGCCTAAAGAAAAGGTAGCAATAAATGCTGAAGGGCTGAAGGCGGGCAGTGACAAAGAAAGAAGAAATGATGAATGGTTTGCTGCTGCCAGCACACACAAATGGGCAGTTTGTTGTCTTGCTTCTTTATTTCCTTGTTGTTGTTTGCTGTTTCTTTAGTGCGCCTGCCAGAAGGCCGCGCGAAGTTGTGTGTGAGAATAGCAAGTGTCTTTGCTTCGTAGCTGGAGAAATTTAAGCCTCTATGATGATAAGCGAGTTTATGTAACCGGAACGACTCGGATCTTTATTGCTCAAAAGACTGTCATAACGAGCAGTATTTTTACAGCTCTTGAGAAGCTTTCTTTTACCGTTAAGAGCAGCGATCACCTCTCGGCAGTGGGCGGCATACCCTCCGAGTGTATTTCTGCCATGAAAAAGCTTCTCACAAAAATGCATTCGGGATGGATTTAAAATAAATTTTAACGCTACTAGTTTCGACTAAAGTTAATTTATGTCGATAAAACTTGATTCATTTGAATTAAACTCGACTCTAACTAATATACTAAATTCATACTAATTTTATTAATCTAACAAAAGATTAACTAAAACTGATTAAAGTCTATCGACTAAAACCCTTTTAAGTCGATTAAAGTTGATTAAGTTTGACTTATCTCGATTATGTTCGACTGGACTAATCGACTAAATTAGTATTAATTTGATTAAATTAATTCAACTTGGTTTGAAACACAATTTTAGCGTGATTAGTTTCAGCTATGTTCGACTTGAAACGATTAGAATTGACTAAATCTTACTTAAATCGTTTTAATTTGATTACAGTAATTCGGTTTGGTTCGGAAATTAATTTGTATCGATTAATTTCGACTAAAACAGTATAAATCGATTAAAATATTTCGAAATCGTTTTCCAAACAATTTCCGTCACTGTACTCTTCCTGAATTATATTTCTTTGCAAAAAAAACAACTATTCAAAGTAACTAATCCATAATTTTATCATTAAAACTTAGTTTAGTATAATGGGTGACTACTGCAATTTTCAACTTTCCATAGCGTGGCTTTAAAAAGGTGGAAAAAAGAACAAGCAATTGATTGATTTGTTAGTGGCAGCCATCAGTCCAAAGCAGTCGTGCTTTTTATTGATTCAATATTTTAATGATTATTAATTAAACCATGTTTTGCTTTTGTAACTCTTTATTGCTAAGATTACTTTTAAATTTTTAATAATTAAATGTTAGTTAAATAAAAAAAAAAATGTATTAATTAATTGATTAATAAATTTCAGTTGCATGATTATTTGCATTAATTATTTTTGTTTTTTTTTAATTGCAAGATTAATGCAATTATTTTCATTTATTTTTTATTTTTTTTTTCAATTGCGTGATTAGTTAATTATCATTTGATTAATTTCATTTTTATTTGGATTATTTGGAATTATTTTTGATTTTTTGTTAATTTCACGATTAATACAATTATTTGGTTATTTTTAATTTAATTTTTAATTTTTTTTAATTGCATGGTTAACACAATAATTTGATTATTTTTAATTATAGTTGATAAATTTTGATTTTTTTAATTGAATGATTAACACAATTATTTGGATTATTTTAATTGCATGATTAACACAATTATTTGATTATTTTCAATTATTTGAGAATTTTTTATTTCAATGTTTAAACAGATTATGTGATTTTTTTCCAATCTTTTTCGGGTTTTATTCTTTAATTGAATGATTAGCACAATCATTTGGATTTTTTCAATTCTTTTTGATTTTTTAGAATTGCATGATTAATACAGTTATTTGATTATTTTTAATTATTATTTTTAATTATATTTGATAGATTTTGATTTTCTTAATTTAATGATTAACATAATTATTTGGATAATTTTCAATTCCTTCCGATTTTTTTCAATTGCATGATTAATAGAATTATTTCATTACATATTTTAATTATTTAAGAATTTTTTATTTGAATGTTTAAAAAGATTACGTGATTATTTTCCATTGTTTTTCGGGTTTTCTTTTTTAATTGAATGATTAAGACAATTATTTTGATTATTTTCAATTCTTTCTAATTTTTTTCAATTGAATAATTAATACAGTTATTTGATTATTTTTAATTATGTTTGATAGATTTTTATTTTTTTAATTGAACAATTAACACAATTATTTGGATTATTTTCAATTCTGTTTGATTTTTTCAATTGCATGATTAATACAATTATTTGATTATTTTCATTAATTTTGAACTCTTCTTGATTTTTTCAATTGCATGATCAGTACTATTTGATTTGATTATTTCATTATATAATTTTTTTTTTACTTACATGATTATGATCATTTCTGATTTCCTTAAATGCGTGATTAATTAAGAAATTAAACTATTAATTATTTTTATTCTGGCCTGAAAAATGTTACTCATACGCCATGGCGTACATTACAGAAAAATTATCTAAAAATTATCAAACAAAAAGAATTAATTAAATGAATATAATCAAGTAAGTAAAGACAAACAAACAATAAAAGAAATTAAACAATTAAAAATAATCATACAATATAAAAAAATATTTGATTGTATGATTATTTCTGATTATTTTTATAATAGCTACAAAAATATAAAAAACAATCATCATTAATAACTAAGAAAGGACAATCCGAAATAATCATTTAATCAAAATTAATATTTTTTTTTCAATTGTCTTACATTAACTTGCGAATTAATAATCAATTAAATTAAAAAAGATATAAAAAATAATCAAAATGGTTATTAATTCCCGGATTAATGTAAGACAATTAAAAAAAATATTCATTCATATAATCAGAACTGAGAAGATTAATCATGATTTTCTTTTATAATTTTTAAATATAATTCATTATTAAATGCCAAATAAAATCATAATTAGAATTAAAAAATCCAAAAAACTAATCGTTATTAATTAATCGGTATAAGACAATTAAAATAATCGTTAAAATAAAAAAAATCACAAAAAATTAATCATTATTAATTTTAATGGGAATTTGACACGTCTGGTCAAAGGGTGGTAGAGAGCACATGGTAGAGAGCACATTTCTCAATGCTGCTTTGCTGCTCACACTTGGTAACAGAGGAGGAGTAAACTTTAGTGCTGTAATAGGCGCTCAGGCTTTCAATAATTTTCTATTTCGAAGCTTAAACCATTGCGAAGCCAAAACACAAACAAAAACTTGCTTAAAAGCGGCATTTGCATCAATGTTAGTCAATTCCAAAACATTTATCATAGGCGCTGTTGCTTGTAATGGCTGCTGTTGTTGCTCTCGCCTTTTTTTGCACATTGTTGCGCTCATTTATTTACATATTTTTTGGTTTTATTTTTTTATACATATTTTCCTATTTGTATATTGTTAGCTTTTTCGCATTTTGCACTGTAAATCTATACATTTCGTACTTTCCTGTCTGTTCCTGTTTCTCTTACTGTGCTTGTTCTTGTTTTGAGCGCCACACATTGTATGTAGTAATAATTTTTTTTTTTCAGAAAAGAACATGAAACAACACGCAACAAGGCGCGCGAAACTCGCTCGCTCGCTTTTCATTGCATATTTGCAGGCGTTCGTTTGCTTGCTGTTCTAATATTTTCACACACACTTTTCAAACGTTGCATTTGTTTGTTGTTTGTCGTTGGTTGTTGTTGCTGTTGCTGTTTTTGTTGCTCAACAAATTATGCTTTTTTATATATACATATATGTATGTGCATGTAAATGTGTGCATTTGACGCGTTTCCTCATCCGCACCCATATAAAAGCGTATGTATGTATGTTTCTATAAATTTGTATGTGCAATTGAGTGCTTTTCGGCTTTGTGTGTTCGCTCTTCCCGCGAAAAAGGGGCGCGAAATTTTTATGTGAATTGTTAACGATCCGTGTTTGCGTTTCTATTCCGCTTGTTATTCCCCTTTTCGTGCTTCCTTTTACGCTTCTAAAGTCCTTTAATATAAATGTGAATTAGGGCACACACAAAAAAAAAAAACAAAAAACAAAAAAAAAAACAAAAAAAGAAGAAAAAGGAACCCTCCAGCGGCAAAATGCATTCAAATATTTTTTATGTGCAAAAGTTTTCCGGCTTTTTAACTCAAATTTTATTGAAGTACATAAAAACTGCAGAATTAAAGGAAGAAATAATGGAAGTACATAAGCTTGATGACGAAAGAGAGAAGAGTGAAAAGAGAAGAGAATTCGATGGAGGATTTTTACCCACTACAGTCGGTTCGCAGTACTGGGAAAGTCTGGATACGAAACCGGCATCGTAAGTCATTTCGGCTACACTGCGCGTAAATTCTGGGAAGTTAAGTATAAAAAAAAACAACAACAAAAACAGCAAAAGCAATAAATCAGGGACAAGAACTACGAATTTAAAGACAAACTGAAGGCAGGGGGCTTATGTACCGCAGGAAAATCTATGGACGCGCTGCCGATGATGAAGTGAAAAGTTCTAATTTAATTCCAGAGTTGAGGGTTGAATTAATTAATATAATATTCTTCTTGATAAAAACTGAAGACTTAATATCGGATTGGGATCACGAAAAGTCGCTCTCTGGTAGCTGCAAAGCGTATGTCTATCTAGTAGCATGGGAATCGAGAACTAATAGAACTGATCGTATAGAGGTTAACGGACCCCATTTCCCGCTGAAATAAACGGCCTTTTATGTGGGACGGCTTATCGGAAGTGCAAGAAACGGTCTTTGGAGTTCCGTCCTTTTGGAATTATCGGTCTTTGGATCTTTTGTCCTTAGGATTTATTGGTCTTCGGACCTGTTTGCTTACGATTTATCGGTCTCATTCATCTCCCTGTTGGATATATAGGCTTTTGAAGCTCTGCCTTTTGAATTTATCGGCCTTAGAATATCACTCTGTTGAATTTATCGGTCTTTAGAGTTCTGCCTTTTGGACTTATCGGTCTTTGGATCTTTTGTCCTTAGGATTTATTGGTTTTCGGACCTGTTTGCCCAGGATTTATCGGTCTTAGTTCATCTCCCTATTGGATTTATTGGTCTTTGAAGCTATGTCTTTTGGATTTATCGGCCTTAGGACATCACACTGTTGAATTTATCGGTCTTTATAGTTCTGCCTTTTGGATTTATCAGTCTTTGGACTTTGTTGAGTTCTGTCTTTTGAATGTATTGGTTTTTGGCTTCCATTTTTTGGCTTTCTCAGTCTTTGTAGTCCTGCCTTTTGAATTTTTCAGCCATATGATGGTTATCTGGTGGATTTATCAGTCTGAGGAGTTTTATCCTCTGGACTTATTGGTCTTTGGACGTCTTTCATTGGTTTTATTGGTCTTGGAACTTCTGTCTTTTGTATTTATCGGTCCTTGGGTTCTGCCTTTTGGATTTATCCCTCTTTGGAGTTCTGTTTCTTGACTTTTTCGGTCTTTGGAATTCTGTATTTTGGTTTCATGGGATTAGCCTTTGGCCTTTGATCTTTCGGATTTATTGATCTTTGGACTTCTATCTTTTGGATTTCCTGATTTTTTGAGTTTTACCTTTTTGTTTTATCGGCCTTTGGATTTCTGGCTTTTGGTTCTATCGGTCTTAGGATATCTCACTTTTGAATTCATCGGTCTTTGGAGTTCTGTCTCTAAGTATTATGGGTCTTAGAAGTTCTGTACTTCTAATTTATCGGTCTCTGGACTTACGCTTTTTGTATTTATTGGTCTTTGGACTTTTGTCTTTTGGATTCATCGTTCTTTGGAGTTTTGTCCTTTGGCTTTACTGGTCTTTGGATTTTTGTTCTTTGAATTTATCGGTCTTAGGCCATCTCTCTGTTGGATTTGTCGGTCTTTGAACTTGTCTCTTGGACGTTTAGATATTTGTAGTTCCTTCTATGGATTTATTAGCCCTAGCGCATCTCTGTTTTGGATTTGGCAGTCTGTGGACTTCTGTCTTTTGGATTTACCTTTTGAAATCCTCGGTCTTTGGAGTTCCGTCTTTAAGATTTATCAGCATTAGGAATCTCTCTTTAGGATTTAGTGGTCTTTAGACCACATAAGTTCTGTCTTTGCAAGTTATCTCATTTGGATTTAGCTACCTTTGGATTTGTTGGCCTTTTGGATTTCCGTGGATCCACGCTTCATAAAATTTTACTCTATTCTCCCTCATACCAACCAACCAACCAGCTCCCAGGCTGCTTAATGCTCCTACAGTGGCCAGTGGGGTCCTTAACATGAATACTTAATGAGCAAACAGCAAACTCGGCTGGCAAACACGCTCTAACAGATTACATATATTCCTTTTTTCGAGCCATCATTAACCCAATTCCACGCTGCGCTGCTCATAAGACTTACTTATTATAAATTGTATTCACAGAACAAAAGAAAGAACAAAACCCCTAAATTTGCTTAGCTCGTTCGCTCGCCCGCCCGCACAATGCAATGAGCGTCTTAAGCAAATACATATTTACAAAGCCTTTCAATTAACCCAACATGCACAATGGTGCTAAAATGTACACACACACACCGACACACATAAATCATGACAACGTGAATTTCAACAAACATTTTTTATGCCTGCAACTCAAAACTAATTCTGAGCATATAAGTATTTTGTATGTGTTTAAGCGCCGCGAAAAAACTTGCTGTTGGAAGGACTCTTTGGTGGCACATAGAGGAGAACATATTTGCACTAATAACATATGCCAAAAGTAAAGTAAAGTCGGGAAGTACTTGGCGGCAGCAAACACACACACGACGACGCCAACAACAAACACTTGTGTGCGCCTTGTTGTAAAAGTACTCATTGTGTGCCTCATAAAGCACTCATTGTATGTGTGCCGTCACTTTCCACTTTCAGCACTTGACAGCAAAGCCGAGCGGCGCAAATTGTAGGGTTATCTGGGAGTTAGAGACGGCGGCAAGGCTTACAGATGACAACAGAGTGCTTAGTTACTGCCTTACAAACGCGCCAAAGAATGAAGGACGGAGAAGTGACGTGACGTGTGAGCTGCGTGTACCAAAAAAATAATCTGCTAAATTGTTTCTAACTAAAGAAAAAGGAAGCGCTGAAAAAGAAAAAATTCATGAAGAAATGCTTACAACAGCAGCAAACACATTTTCCGTTAAGCGCAGGAAGTCCGCGCGGAAGAGCACAAAAGCGTAAGCGTATGTTACAAGAGTTTTCCAACAAGAAAAATGCAAAAAAAAAAAATTGCGGTAAAGCTCCAGCTAACAAGTGGATTAAGTAAGTGAGTACACGCGCGAGAAATATGTCACCAACAACAGCACAGTAGAGTACACAGTCGACGCGCTTCAGCAGCAGGAATAGCAGCAGAGGCGTGGAGTAAAGAAAGCGTGAAGCAGAGTAAGCAGAACCAAAGCGCGTCCAGCATGTAGACACATATGTTTTTACCTCGGTTTATAACTGTTTTTATACTCAGCTGTACTAGTACACAGAGTATTATAGTTTTGATTTCCTAACGGTGGATTGTAACAGAATGAAATAATCGAGATAGATATAGACTTATATATATCAAAATGATCAGGGTGAAAAGAGAAATCGATTGAGCCATGTCCGTCCGTCTGTCCGTCTGTGAGCACGATAACTCGCGCAAAAATTGAGAAATTTTGATGAAATTTGAAATGTAAGTTGGTATCAAGACAGGAACGGATGGTATTGAAAATGGGCGAAATCGGACCATGACCACGCCCACCTCCCCTATATAGTAAAAATCGGAAATTTTGTATCTCAGTCACTAATAGAGCTAGAGTGATAAAATTTCACACACGTATTGAGCTCAGGCCCTTATGAAGAAATATGGTGAAATTTTGGAAAATGGGCGGTGCCACGCCCACTTATTAAGGGGCAAACATTGAAAGTTTTATGAGTCATAACTCAGAAACCGTTGAAGATATATCGATGAATTTTGGTAGGCGTGATATACTTACTTAGGCAAATGTTTTGACGAAAAATTGTCAAAATCGGTTGACGACCACGCCCACTTTTATATATGGGTCTTATAAAGTGACCTAATTAAAACATTTTAAGCGATATCTCTGTCAAATATAAAGATGTATCATTGAAATTTTGTGGGAGGTGTCCAACTATGGACATATAACAAAAAATACAAAAATTTTGGAAAATGGGCGTGGCACCGCCTCCGTTTAGAAGCAGGAATATACGAGATTTCTGAGCCCATAACTCGACAAATAATCGATATATTGTGACGAAACTTGGTGTATACACTTTCACTACTTGTAGTAATACATGTTCAAAATTTTAGCGAAATCGGTTGACGACCACGCCCACTTTTATATATGGGTATTATAAAGTGGCCTAATAAAAACATTTTAAGCGATATCTTTGTCAAATATAAAGATAATTCATTGAAATTTTGTGGCATGAGTTCCACAATAGATCGGAAACAAAAAATATAAAAATTTCGGAAAATGGGCGTGGCACCGCCTCTTTTTAGACAAAGGAATATACGAAATTTCGGAGCCCATAACTCGACAAATAATTGAGACATTAAGACGAAACTTGGTTTATACACTTTTCTAACTTGTGCTAATAGACACGCAAAAATTTATTCAAATCGGTTTATGACCACGCCTACTTTTTAACAAAGATATTTCTGGAACACCCTTTGGGAATTTGTAACGTGACATCTTTGTAAGTCATAAAGGGATGAAATTTTGCACAAAGAATAATATTCATAAGCTTAGTTGGATGACTGATAAAAATTTAGAAAATGGGCGTGGCTACGCCCACTTTATGCAGCACTCGATTTATATAAAGTACCTACACCGTGTTTCCATCAAACGCAAACAAACAATGAAAGCATATAGCTGAGTATCTAATGTTCGATTCCACTCGAACTTAGGCTTCCTTACTTGTTTTTTTTGCGCTTTACTTGTTTGTCTGTCACACATGCGCTCGACTCAACTTTGCATGTGTCACTGGCGATGTCCCTTGAGCGGTTCGCTTGTGTAGTTTATGCTTGTGTGGTTTGCTGACAGTTTATGGACTCGCAAATAACCCGACAGGCTACCCATGAACCCATGCCAAACCTTTAGATGTCATGACAATTCGACAAAGGAAAGCACTTACATATGTACATAGTAGGTATATTAGCGCGCAGCAGTCAGCAACTGAGGCGTCAGCTAGCTGTGCTCTGATTGTGACTGCGTTATTTAGCAGCTGAGTGCTGAGTCGGCACTGAGTACCCTTACTTTACTGAAGTTGGCAGAAAATTACGAAATTTCAATAGTAGGCTTGCTGGAAACTGGAATTGTTCTCTCTCATCCAAATATACATTTAAAAATTTTAAAAAAATATAATAATATAATAATAATTTTAATAAAACAAACAAATTTTATAACAAAAATAATAATAAAAAATTCTAAAAAAAGTATTAAAATAAAAAAATAAAAAAGTTGAAAAGAAAAAATTTAATTCCTTGGTCTTTTTAAGAGAAATTTATTCAATAAAATTTGATTAATTAACAAAAAAATATAAGAAGCATTTATTAAAAAGTATTATTTTTTAATTATAAAAAATTTATAAAAAATAATACAATATATTTATAAAAGTAAAAAAAAATAAAAAAAAAAATAAAAAATGTTTTTTTAATTTCTTGATGTTTTCTAATTGCTTAAAGAAACGATTGAAAATATCGTCTTTTCTCATCAGACATCAATTAAAAAAAGCTTTTTTGAGAAAAATTTATATAATAAAATTTGAGTAATTAAACAAAAAAATTAATAAGAACAATTATAAAAGAAAGAAATTATACAAAAAATTATGAAACAAAAATGTATAATAAAAAATTCTAATGAAAATATTAAAATAAAAAATTAAAAAAAAAAAAAAAGATTTTAGTTCCTTGATGCTAAAAAACCGACTACAGATATCTTGTATTTTCTTGTCAAATATCAATTTAAAAAAAAAACTTAAGAAAAATTTATAAATAAAATTTGTTTAATTAAACAAAAAAAAGTCATAAAAATTTATTTAAAAAAAATACAAAAAAAAAATTTTTAATAAAAAAAAGTATAAAAGAAAATATTTATAAAAAAGGGATTATAAAAAAAACATTTTTTAATTCCTTGTTGTTTCTCCTAATTGTTAAAAAAACGATTGCAGATATCTTTACTTTTCGCATAAAATATCAATTATGTAAATTTTTTTTAATTAAAACAAAATTAATAAAAAATTTTTAGAATAAATGTAATAAAATTTTTTTTTAATAAAAAAAAGTAAACAAAATAAATAAACGTTCTTGAATTCCTTGATGTTTTTCCCAATTGCGATTGGATAACGTCTTTTCTACTGATATCAATTAAAAAAAAATATATAATAAAATTTGCTTAGTTAACAAAAAAATTAGTAAAAAAAGGCATACCAAAATTATAAAAAATTCAATAAAAAAATTTATAAAAAAATTTATAAAATAAAGAAAAATAAATTAAACAGAGTTTCACGAAAGAATTTTTTTAATTTATTTTTTTTACATGAATTTTATATCAAATCTGACAGGGAAAAAATTAAATTTTCACTTAAATTTTTTCGTGAAATTGGCTGTTAATGTCTTTTCTCCAGATATCAATTAAAAAAAAATTATTTAATATAATTTGCTTAGTTAACAAAACAATTAGTAAAATAAAATTAAAAAAAATTTAAATAAAAAATATTTATAAAAAAAAATTTAACAAAATTTTTTAATTCCTTGATTGAAGATATCTTTGCTTTTCGTAGCAAATATCAATTATGTAAAAAAATTTTTTAAGAAAAATTTATATAAATTTTTTTAATTAAAGAAAAATTAATAAAAAAAGTTATAGAAAAAATTCAATAAAAAAATTTTGTTAATAAAAAAAGTAAACAAAATAAATAAACGTTCTTGAATTCCTGGATGTTTTTCCCAATTGCGATTGGATAACGTCTTTTCTACTGATATCAATTAAAAAAAAATATATAATAAAATTTGCTTAGTTAACAAAAAAATTAGTAAAAAAAAAGGTATACAAAAAATTATAAAAAATTCAATAAAAAAATTTATAAAAAAAAATAAATTAAACAATTTAATTAATTGCTTAAAAAATCGATTGGATATCGTCTCTTCTCCAGATATCAATTAAAAAAAAAAATATTTAATAAAATTTGCTTATTTAACAAAACAATTAGTAAAATAAAGTATAAAAAATTTTTTAAATAATTCAATAAAAAATATTTATAAAAAAAATAAAAAAATTTTTTTTAATACCTTGATGTTTTTACTAATTGCTAAAAAACCGATTGAAGATATCATTTCTTTTCGCATCAAATAATAATTAAAAAATTATTTTAAAGAAAAATTTATATAATAAAAATTTAATTAAAAAAAAAAATCATAAAAAAAAACAAAAAAAAAAACAAAATATTAAAAATTCAATAAAAAAATTTATAAAAAAATAAATTAAACAATTTAATTAATTGCTTAAAAAATCGATTAAATATCGTCTCCTCCAGATATCAATTTAAAAAAAAAATATTTAATAAAATTTGCTTGTTTAACAAAACAATTAGTAAAATAAAGTATAAACAAATTTTTAAATAATTCAATAAAAAATATTTATAAAAAAATAAAATTTTTTTTTTAATTCCTTGATGTTTTTACTAATTGCCAAAAAACCGATTGAAGATAGCTTTTCTTTTCGCATCAAATAATAATTAAAAAATTATTTTAAAGAAAAATTTATATAATAAAAATTTAATTAAAAAAAAAAAAAATTATAAAAAAAAAACAAAAAAAACATTTTTTAATTCCTTGATATTTTTCCTAATTGCTTAAAACCAATTGAAGATATCTTTTTAACTTTGGAATCTATTAGTTTACCGCCGCTAGCGTAGGCAAATCGCCCAGTGTGCATGACGCTGCTACCTGCATACGCTACACTCTTTGTAATCGCCAACCGTTATTCACCGGGCCGCCTCTTAGTTACATCATTCTGCTTTTTAAATAGTACTTTGAGATGTTGTCTTTTGCGCGTGTTTTCTTGTGTGTTTGTTAGTTCTAAATTTGCATTTTGTGTGTACTTTTTTTGTGATTTTCTTGTTTGCCTTTTTCCTTCTTTTCTAACACCCTTTTACTGCCTTCTTTTGCCCTTTTCTCTTCTTCCCTTTCTCTCTTTTCTCTTCTTCCTTTTTCTTTCTTTTCTAATTTTTTTATATTCTTCTTCCTTTTTCTCCCTTTTTTCAGTTTTTTCTCCATTTGATATTCTTCTTTTTTCCTTGTACATATGCCACTCCACATTCATTATACGCGCTGCTTGCTGCGCTCCGCTGCCTCACTTCATGTATGCACGGTTGCATTTTATGTATTGACATCAAATCAGCAGCGACTCATGTTTTAGTGATGTATTGACATATGTATGTTGATTTGCTGACATCACATTTGTGTGTGTGTCTTGTCACTTCTTTTTTGCTTTTTTTTTATTTATTCGCTCTACTTTTTTTGCAGTAATTTTTTTGCCGCGCGGATTGCTAAACTACCGTTGTCAAGTACTCGTACATACATATGTATGTATTTGTCGTTTGCTCATGAACATGTTGACGTTTGACATTTGATTATTGTTGTTGCTTGCGGAGTACACTTGTCCAATCTAGTTTGCATTTAGAGACTTACTTACTTAGTACAATAAGCGTTCATTCGTTTAGCTTAACGAATCAGCAGCGCGGAGTAAATAGACAAAGCGAAGCATATGAAGAAGAGAGCTTAAAGGATGAATAAATGACTATTGAGTAGACAATTTACAAATGATTGACATGTGATGACATGTGCTGACAGCGATTGCAGCCACTAGAGCTGCAGTTAGAGGGAAAAGCTCTTCGCACCACTCCAAACAAAGGTCACGAAACTATAATATTTCGTCTTGCCATTTAAATCTACTTTTTTGCGGAAAGGTTTTTAAGGGTTCTAGAAAACCAGTGCTGTCATGTGGTATCACAACGGGCCAATTCGGCCTCACTATCTTGAGTTGGGGAGGCAGCCAGCTCAACGTAAACTGACCTAACCTAGAGGCAGTAAGGAATGTATAGAATGGCTAGAAGAAAGACAAAAGAACGTAGAACTAGAAAAGTGGAGAGAGAGAGAAAAAAAATATACGAGAACTGTACTTGAAAGCTTCACCGTAGACAATGAAAAATAATGCGCGTAAATTACTAAACAAAAAAAAAAAAGCGCCACGTAAGTGGTTGCACACAGCTGAATCCGCCACCGATGCCAATTTACTTTTTCCACTGCTTTACTTACTTTATCTCGCTTGTTATTTTTCAGCACGTGCGAGCGCTTAAGCCGCCAGAAGGACTGCAGAGTTTTGCGCTGGCTCTAACTAAAACACTAGAGAATTGCTGCAGAATGCGATTGAATAATTTTTCATTGACTGCGCGAATTTTTCTTTTTTTTTTGCTTATTCTAAATCTCTACAAGCCTTTTTATTACAAAAAAAAAAATTAACGCATTTTCTCTTTCTACTCTTTTTCATTGCAGGTACCGAATGGGACCGAAGAAACGTCTCATTACAACAGCTGCTGCCGCTGCCGCCGCTGCTGGAGCCGTTGCCACTGCCACAGTCACAGCTGCTGCTTCTACAACTCCAACTGCAACTGCAACAGCAACAGCCACTCCAGCGTTAAACACTGAGGCACGACAGCAACGTTCAACAACAGCGCATGCGCATACAGCTGTGCCGCTGAAGAAGCGCGTTAACGCCGCATATAAAGCAGCAGCGCATAGTGCGCCGCCGTTGGGCCGCAAGGCAGCTGCCACCGCCGCCGCTAGCAGTAGCAACAGCGTTAGCGGCAGTAACGAAACGCCGCTCAAACGTAGTGCCGCCGCCGCCGCAGCGGGACGTACGCCATCGCCGGCTAAGAAACTGCAAACAGTGAGCGCGGGTAAGGAGAAAGAGAAAAAAGCTGCTGCTGTCGCAGAGAAAGAGTTGAAGAAAGAAGAGCTGAAGAAAGAAGAGTTGAAGAAAGAGGAGTTGAAGAAAGAAGAGTTGAAGAAAGGAGAGCTGAAGAAAGAAGAGCTGAAGAAAGAAGAGCTGAGGAAAGAAGAGCTGAAGAAAGGAGAGCTGAAGAAAGAAGAGCTGAAGAAAGAAGAGCTGAAGAAAGAAGAGTTGAAGGCTGCTACGGACAAAGTGGATAGCAAAGCTTTGGACAGAGCAGAAGCTGTAAAAGGCAATGAAAATGCAAAAAACAAGGAAGTGAGCAACGCCGAGAAACTCCATACACAAAAACAGCAATCACTCCGAGCAGAGCAACCACAAGCCTCAACCAAGCAAGCCAAAGACTCAGCCAAGCTTACTCAAGCGCCAAACAAACCGAACAAGCGCACACCCTCACGTGAGAATGTGAAAAAGTCAGCGACGAGTACTTCCGCCTCAGCCTCCGCCGCCTCCACAGAGCCGCCGCCGAAAGTCGAAAAGTCTTCCGCTGCTTGCGCAACAACAAGCAGCAGCACCAGCAGCAGCCGAGCAAGACAAGAGCACGAAAAGCAAAAAGCCGATTCCGAACCGCCAGCAAACGCTACCAACAAAAACAAAGCGGACGAACGCAAAGATGGCAAACATAAGGCGATTAGTAAAATGTTGAAAAGTCTCGATATACAAATCAGTGGCTTCGATAAAATACTGCCCAGTGAAGAGCGCATACAAGATACGCTCAAGTCGTCGATATCGGAGAATGTCAAGACAAAGTCGCGCGCAGCAGCGGTGAAGGTGATTGCGAATTTGAATCCGCCGAAATCGAATGTGGCGCGTATGAAGGCAAGGCAGGAAGAAGAGCGCAAAGAAAGAGAGAAAGAAAAGGAGAAGGAGAGAGATAAGGAAAGGGATGAGGAGAGGGACAAGGAGAGAGATAAGGAGAAGGAAAAGGACAAAGATAACCAAAAAGAACAAGAACAAGAAAAGGAACCACAAAAGCATAACGAAAAGGCAAAAGAGACAGAAAGTGACAAGGAAAAGATTAAGCTGAAAGAACCAGAAGGGGAAAGGCAGCAAGAAAAGGATAAGGGAGAGAAAGAGGAGAAAGAAAAGAAAGAAGAGAAAGTAGAGAAAGAGCAGATGAAGAGTAAGGAAAAAGACAGTGAAAACACAAAAGCAGAGTGCGTAACGAAAGTGACAAAAGAAAAGGCAAAAGCGCAAGAGAAGAGAAAAGAAGAAGAAAAGGTAAAGACACAAGATAAGGTTAACGAGGAAGAAAAGGGAAGGCAAACAGAAAAGGAAAAAGAACAAGCAGGAAACGTGATCGTTACAAGAAATAAAGAAACGGACATAGCGTCTGCAGAAAACGTCAGCACAAGGGGAGATAAAGAAACAGGCAAAGCGACTGCAGAAACAACAACAAAACTGCCTACGGAAGAGACCAACAAACAAACACCAGACACGCCAAAACACGCAAAAGAACAAGCACAACAAAAAGCGATTGCGAACACAGCCGAATTCAGCGCAGTAAACGCAAAAGAATCACAAGAAAAAGCTAAAAATTCCACAAAGAAAATGCCGCCGCCGAAGAAGAAAATCAACGCAAAGCAAAATAGCAACAAAAACGAAACACAAGAAAAGGCGAAAAAAGTAAGAGGCAAAAAAGTGACGGATAACAAAATGAACGACAACAAAGAAACAAACAAGAAAACACAAAAAGTCGCCACCGCCACCGCAAAAAAGAACATAAAAGCCATTGACGATGCTCGTGCCGCGGAAGTGGGAACGCCCTTAAAGAAGCGAATACTCAAAGCAAAACAAGTGAAGAAAGCTGCTGACGAAGAAGCCAGCGAGGAGGCAGCAAATAAGGAGAAGACGGAGCAAGAAAAGGTGGAAGAAAAGGTGGCAGAAAAAGCTGAGAAGCCAAGCAAAAGTGCAGAGCCGCCTGAGCCACCGGACAAAGAAAGAGACAGAGACAAAGAAAAAGATAAGGAGAAGGACAAGGACAAAGACTGCAGGAAAGTTAAGAGGACCACCGCAGCAGAGAAGACTCCGACTAAGACGCCAACAACGCCAATAGCAATAGCAACAGCAACGCCAACTAAATTGAAAACAAATCCAAAGAATGTGGACAACAAGTGCAATAAAACAACAACAAGACAAGTAGAGGAAGTCAAGCCGCCATTGGTGGCGGAGAAAGAAGAAACGCTTCGAATAGTTTTAGATGCCAATACAGAGGTAGTGCAAATGGACTTAGAAGAAATGCCGGTATGTGCAAGTGCGCCACCCAAAGAAGTGGAGCAGCAGAAGCAAGTGGAGAGTAAGCAAGTGGAGTGTAAGAAAGTGGAGAGTAAGCAGGTTGAGAACAAGCAAGCTGAGAGTAAGCAAATAGAGAACAAGCAAGCGGAGAGTAAGCAAGTGAAGCTTGAAGAGCGAAAAGAAGAGGCCAAAGAGCAAGCAAAGTTGATAAAGAAGGAAGAAGGGACTGACCGAGCCTCAAGCGCTTCCACTTCAGGCGCTTCCACGCCATTGGCGCGCAAAAAAACCAACTCGAATATCAAACAAAGATTACAAAGTAAATACAAAATGGCGCTGGCTGTGACTGGTGTGGCGCCAATGATAACCAAGACAAGCGGCGTTGGCAAATTGCTTAACAAGAAAACCAAATTGGCGCAAAAGCTGGCGGCGGCTGAAAAGACACCGAAGAGTGGGTACAATAAAGCAGCCACCAATGACATCTACGACTTCAGATCGGGCTCCGAGGAAGAGGATAATATAAAAATGGTGCTGCCAACGCTAAAGAACTTGCGTGAATACGCCGATGAGGAGCAAAATAAAAGCAAAATGGTGAAGGAAGAAGAGGAAAGAGTGAAGGAAAAAATGAGAGAAAAGTTGGAGGAAAAAATGAAGGAAAAGTTGGAGGAAAAAATTAAAGAAAAGTTGGAAGAGGAGAATGAGCAGAAAAAGAAAGAGTTGAAGAAAATTGTTGAGGAAGACAAGATGGAGCAAAAGTTGAAGAAAGAGAACAAAAAGTGCAAACAGCAAGAGACAGAAGAAACTGAAATGGAGAGAGAGCAAACTGCAGATATTGCGATAAAAGGCAAAGCACAGAAAGCAACAAAAAGGCAGCCAAAATCTAATGCAGCGAAGACAAAGAAAGTGCCAAAGGCCAATGTAACACGGCAAGTATACAAAAAGAAGCCGCTAATTAGCAATAAAATACTCAAAACTATCGGCAAGGCAAAGTTAATACAAAAGAACGCGCAAACCAAAGCTAAAACAAGCAAAGTGACTAAAGAAACAAGCTCTAGCGCCAGTTCCAGTTCTACGGACAGCGACTCGGAAGATGAAAAGAAGTTGATAGACTTTGGACCAAAGCGGCACCGCATGGCCTCGCTAAACGCGCTAGCCAAGGTGCAGTGCCTGTATGAGAATGAGTCGCGCACAGCTTATGAGTTGGGATTGTCCAAAGCGACGCAGTTGCCGCCCAAAATACGTACAGTGGATGGCAGTGATGAAGAAAAGGAGAAGGATAAAGAGGAGCAGCAAGATAAGGAGAAGGATAAGGACGGCGAAGAGAAGCTGAAGATAAAGAAAGAGAAGAAGATGATGGATGAGTCTAGTAAAGCCGACACCGACAATGAACAGCCGGAGATGGAAACCAAGCGCGAGTTGCGGCATGTGCCTGGCGGACGCGGCATCGGCAAGCATTGGGAATTCGAGGAAAGCGGCGATAGCGAAGATGAGCAAATAGACAAAATGAAATTGAAGCGTAAGAAATTGATGAAAAAGTTGGCGAACAAGAAAGAAAAAGAAGCCGAAAAGCTAAAAGAGAAAGAGAAAGGCAAAGAGAAAGAGAAAGAGAAGAAAGGCGATGAGGCGACCGGCAGCAGCAAAGCCAACAAAGCAGCGAAGCAGGACAAAGTGCAAAAGGAAAAAGACCCCTTAAGGGTCAAGCGCAAATACACAAGAATCAAAAAACCGCTCAAGAAATTAATCAAATTAAAAACTGAAAGCAGCGATGAAGCAGTAAGTGAGCGTGAGGAAGAGCAGCGCAATACCGACAAGGAAGCCACCGCCACCGCCAGCAAAGCGAAAGCGCAAAAGGCTAAACTTGAAGCGCGTAAACCGCCCAAAAAGCGTAAGCGCATGTTGCGCGAAGAGCTCATTGGCGACTATAAAGGCATTTTGGCGCGCAAACGTATGGCGAGCTTGAATGCGAGCGCCATTGTGGCGGCCACTTATGAGGTGGAGCGCCACTTGGACAAGAATCTCGCCAACTACTGCAACTATGGAAGCAGCGATGCGGAGGGCAAGTGCGCGACGCCAGCTAAAAAGTCCAAAGAGTCAGCGATGAGGGAGACCACCAACGAAACACAAGAGAGCGGTAAAGTGAAGTCAATGGCGGCGACAGCCAAATACACAGAAGAGGCGACAAAAGAAAGTGGCAGCGGCAGCGGCAGCGGCAGTGGCGGCGGCGATAGCGCTGCTAATACCACAAGCGCCAACACAACGACAAGTTCGAATGCATCGACAGCCAGCGGCGGCGGCGGTGGCGGCAGAGATGCTGCTGCGCGCGCTGCTGCGCTCAACATGAATGAGGAGAGCAATGACTCGAAGTATTCGAAAGAGACCAAAGAAACCAATACAGATACGACGACGACAGCCACAGGTTTTCGTGATTCGGCAGGCGGCAGCACCAAAGATGCCAAAGACTCTAGTCGACCGACATCATCGAGTGTGGTGATTGTGCAGGACACGGACGTCACTATAACGGGCGTGTATGTGAATGCGACAACGGGCTCCAGTCAGGAGGCCTATTGTAAGATGCAATATCGTGTGCAATCCAGTGTCACGGAGGAACGTGTGCTAAGGCCCAGCTCCGCGGATCCACCGCCCAAGTCATATACGCCGCTGAGCGCGTTGTCGAGCATGTTGCCGCCGGGCGCAAGCGCAAGCGCAGGCGCTGGTGAAGGTAAGTTTGGCAGAGAGAGCCTGTTGTTGGTTGGTCTTTTCAGCTTTTATTTCATCTCTTTTTTTTTCTTTTGCTTTCACTTTTCCAGTTGCATCACCGCCACCACCGCCAGCGCCCGCTGCGCCCACACTACCCGAGGCGCTTAGCGCCGCCGCCGGTTTATATCATCCCGCCGACTTGGGCATACACACCGAACACGGCGCGCCCGAGCATGGTCCGCCGCCACCTTCGTATGCCGCTGCGGCTGCAGCTGCCGCGGCTGCTTATCATCATGCCGCACATCACACGCACATGTCGCCAGCTGCCGCTGCAGCTGCTGCGGCTGCCGCCGGCATGCATGTGCATCATCAACATCAATATGCTGCACACGCTCAATATGAACATGGCATGCCAACAGCTGCTGGCGGTCCACCACCACCACCGCATGCACATCACTATGCAGCAGCTGGGCCACCACATTATGTTGGTGGTCCGCCGCCACCAACGCCGCTATCGGCGCCATCGGCAGCGAGTGTTCTGGGTCGCTGTGATGTTGTTTCACCGCCGCCCACTTATCGCTCAAGTATTTATGCTACGTCAGCGGGAGGACCGCCGCCAAGCGGTCTCTTGCCGCCATCATCACATTCCACGCTTTCGATGACAGCAGGCAGTGGTTCGAGCGCCTTTTGTGCGCCTAATCTACATCATCATCATCATCATCAGCAGCAACAGCAGCAGCAACAACAAGCGGGGCAACAGCAGCAGGACACAAGTGGTAAGTCAGTTATTGTTACATACAAACAATATGTGTTACAAAGTCACATACAATTATCACCAGCATCTATTTAATATTTAATCACAGTCTATTCAGTGCAACTTACATATATACAACCATAAGTGCATTTATATACATATGTATATACACCCTTTTTACTCTATAAACCACATTTGCCAACATTCTCCCTAAGCAACCCTGCGTTTTGCGCCCGTTACGCAGCAGCGTTGCTCTCAGCTCAACTCATCGCTCAGTGTCAATTATAAATTTTTAATTCAATTTCTATGCAGCTTGATTGTATTGCGTTGTTGTTGTTGTTAATTTGATACAACAAAGTTTAACGAATAGTTTAGTTAACTAGTAGGAGGTTAGTTGTGTAGCGAATGCCTTCAAAGCTGGTGAGTTTCTTATTGTTTGATAAAAATAAGTTAAAAAAAAGTCATTCAATTCTCAAAGTGATGGCTGAGCATGATAAAAAGTATATGTATGTGCGAAAAAAAGCTTCAAAAATGTGCGATTGCAAACATTGGCCGACTGTAGTATGTAGATTAAGCCGTCACGCCTTATATGGACCAAAAAAAAAATGTTCACCATTATGTCTTTTTGGTAAACATTTACAAAAAAATTTATAATTACAAAAAAAAAAAAAAAAAAACAAGTAAGGAAGCCTAAGTTCGAGTGGAATCGAACATTAGATACTCAGCTGTATGCTTTCATTGTTTGTTTGCGTTTGATGGATTTTATATAAAGCGAGTGCTGCATAAAGTGGGCGTAGCCACGCCTATTTTCAAACTTTTTATCAGTCATCCAACTAAGCTTATGAATATTATTCTTTGTGCAAAATTTCATCCCTTTATGAGTTACAAAGATGTCATGTTACAAATTTTCAAAGCGTGTTCCAGAAATATCTTTCTTAAAAAGTAGGCGTGGTCATAAACCGATTTCAATAAATTTTTGCGTGTGTATTACCACAAGTTATAAAAGCGTATAAACCAAGTTTCATCATAATATCTCAATTATTTGTCGAGTTATGGGCTCCGAAATCTCGTAGATTCCTTTGTCTAAAAGGAGGCGGTGCCACGCCCATTTTCCAAAAATTGTACTATTTTTTGTTTCCGGTCTAGCGTAGAAATCATGCCACAAAATTTCAATGAATTATCTTTACATTTGACAAAAATATCGCTTAAAATGTTTTTATTAGGTCACTTTATAATACCCATATATAAAAGTGGGCGTGGCCGTCAACCGATTTCGCTAAATTTTTGAACATGTATTATCACAAGTAATAAAAGTGTACACACCAAGTTTCGTCATAATATCTCAATTATTTGTCGAGTTATGGGCTCAGAAATCTCGTATATTCCTGCTTCTAAAAAGAGGCGGTGCCACGCCCATTTTCCAAAATTTTTGTGTTTTCTGTTTTAAGTCCATAGTTGAACTCATTCGACAAAATTTCAGTGATAGATCTTTATATTTGACAGAGATATCGCTTAAAATGTTTTTATTAGGCCCTTTTATAGTTCCCATATATAAAAGTGGGCGTGGCCGTCAACCGATTTTGACAATTTTCCGACAAAACATTGGTCTAAGTAAGTAAATTACGCATACCAAATTTTATCGATATATCTTCAATGGTTTCTGAGTTATGACATATAAAACTTTCAATGTTTGCCCCTTAATAAGTGGGCGTGGCACCGCCCATTTTCCAAAATTTCATCAAATTTCTTCATAAGGGCCTGAGATCAGTACGTGGGTGAAATTTCATCGCTCCAGCTATATTAGTGGCTGAGATACCAAATTTCCGATTTTTTCTATATAGGAAAAGTGGGCGTGGTCATGGTCCGATTTCGCCCATTTTCAATACCAACCGTCCCAGTCCCGATACCAGCTTGCGTTCCAAATTTCATTAAAATATCTCAATTTTTGCGCGAGTTATCGTGCGTACGGACGGACGGACGGACGGACATGGCTCAATCGATTTCTCTTTTCACCCTGATCATTTTGATATATATAAGTCCATATCTATCTCGATTATTTCATTCTGTTACAATCCACCGTTATGAAATCAAAACTATAATACTCTGTGTACTAGTACAGCTGAGTATAAAAATTGTGAATGCCGCTAGATGTCGCTAAATACATTTTTTTTTTCATAACTTCGCTATATATAGTCCAATCTCTGAGTTTAATACGCCAGCATCTTTGGCTTGAGAGCAAGGTTTCGACAGTGTAATCGTATATTGGTGTCATTATCAATCATTATATTTACTTAGCTTATGCCACCTTAATGCACTTTTTTTTTTGACTGCACGTTAAGCTGCGTCAAAAATCAATAGCTCATAAAAAAATTCACAGAAAAATCATTAATATTTTGCCAAAAAAGTATTTCGATCGCTTCATTAGAATGTATTGTGGAACGAATTTCCGCCATTCCTTGTCAAGTTGATTTCTTCTGAGGGGACCCCTAGCGCAATTTTATGACGAATAATTTTGTAGAATATTTTAACCCCCCAGCACCGCTACGAATGCGCAATTTTGACCCTTTTTTAGAATGTGCGAAAAATTTGTATTTTTAGCGTCTGTGGGCATTTTTTTTTGTGGTACGGTCTAATGCAGGGCCGTGCGCAGGAATTAGCCTTGGGGGGGGTTTTAATTTTGGTTTGCATTCGCATACATTTTTCGCTAAGATAAAAATATTTGCTGAAACAGATGTCCAGACCCATACATCATAAATTTAAATGTTCTCTAACTTTTCTGAAACTGCATACTCTGATGCTTAAAATTATACCCCAGAAATTTTTTTGGTTGTAAAAATTTTTCTGTATTTGATAGAGAATTTGTGTATATAAAATTTGAAATTTTAAGCAAAAGCAAATGCTTGGCTTTTATTAATATGACCCATTGTAAGCGAAATCTTTGTCAAATATAAAGATAATTGATTGAAATTTTGTGGCATGAGTCCCACAATAGGCCGAAAACAAAAAACAGAAAACTTTTGAAAATGGGCGTGACACCGCCCCTTTTTGGACAAAGGAATCTACGAGATTTCGGAGCCCATAACTCAAAAAATAATAATTATAATTGATATGTTATGACGAATAATAATAATAATAATATAATACAATGGCGCTATTATAACTCTGACGAGTTTTATGGCCGAGCTTCTCTCCCAATTCGAGGTGTGCTCCTTTTTTGTTTTTCCTCCTAATTGGGTGGACCTACAGTTTTATGCCGGCTCCGAACGGCGAATGCATTTTTTGTGAGAAGCTTTTTCATGGCAGAAATACTCTCGGAGGGTATGCCGCCCACTGCCGAGAGGTGACCGCTGCTCTTAAAAAAACCCAATAATTGTATTTTTACTAATTAGAAAATTTTTTTTGGTGTTTGCTCGGACTGGGGTTTGAACCCGAGACCTCTGGTATAGCAGGCGAGCACTCTACCCACTGCACCACAGCGGCCACATGACGAAACTTAGGGTTAAACTTTTATTACTTGTACTAATATACGTTAAAAAATTTAGCGAAATCGGTGTATAACCACGCCTACTTTTTTACAAACACATTTCTAAAATGGCCTTGTGAAATTTGTGACGTGACATCTTTGAAACTAAAAGTCATAAAGGAATGAAATTTTGCACAAAGAATAATATTCATATGCTAAGTCGGATAATTGATACTAATTTTGAAAATGGGTGTGGCTACGCCCACCTTAAGCGGTATCCGCATTATATAAAAAACACCGTGTTTCCGTCAAACGTAAACAAACAATGAGAACATCCCTTTGCCAAAATAGTTGACTTATCTGGTCTAATTCTGATTCATCAAAACCTAGTTAACCAGGTCCTGAATAGTACTGTTTACAGTACTTGTTAATTGAAACTGCTCACTGTTTTCACAAAATGAAAATTTTTTGTTATCAGTACAATTTTTTGAAAAATTTCAAACGAACATATCGTCGCTCCCAACGAAGACTAGCACGGTTCATTGTTCGCATGGAAGACTAACACACTTCGTTGATTGCGTGGAAGATTAGCACACTTCGTTGTTCGCGTGGAAGACTAGCATGCTTCACTTGTTTGGGTGGAAACTAGCATACTTCTGTTTGTTAGAAATAAGCTTAGGGGTTAAGCACATAAGGAGGATTGTCCGAGGAGTGAAAGATATTTTATAAGTAAGTGCAAGAACAATAATTCATACTGCAATAAAACTTTAAACAGGAACCAAACTATATGAAAAGTATATGAGTTTCAAATATTCCTAGACTTGTACTAGGCCTACTTTTAAGTATGTGCATATGTTGTGCAAATAAAACCTGGATTTCGCATCAAATAAAACACCGCATTAGTTATTGCTCGGAACTCTATATTTATATATATGTAGATATGACTAGTGCTTTGGTACTACACAAAAAGTGTGCACAATGTTTTTAAAAAAATAGAACCGTGCTAGTCTTCGTTGAGAGCGACGATATATAAATATAGAGTTCCGAGTAATAACTAACGATACTTTTCATATATAGTTTGGCTGAAGGTTCCTGTTTAAAGTTTTATTGCAGTATGAATTATTGTTCTTGCACTTACTTATAAAATATCTTTCACTCCTCGGACAATCCTCCTTATGTGCTTAACCCCTAAGCTTATTTCTAACAAACAGAAGTATGCTAATTTCCACCCAAACAAGTGAAGCATGCTAGTCTTCCACGCGAACAACGAAGTGTGTTAGTCTTCCACGCTAACTGAACCGTGCTAGTCTTCGTTGGGAGCGACGATATGCTACACAACTTTGTAATTTCGGAAAGCTCCAAGTGCAATTCAAAGTGCCGAACTTATGTATTGGCCAACCTTATTTTTTGCAACTTTCACCAATTTCTTCTTCTAATGTACCTATATTCCTACTCTTCTAGTAGCCGTACGTTGAGCCCGCTGTGGTGAAAACCAATGAAAATTAGCTCAACTATTACTTACCTCGATAATTATAGCCTTTTCTTTCATACGCTCGTTTAAATGAATTTTTCTCTTACAAGAAAAAAAAATTAATTTAGTAATTAAGAAAAGATAAAAAAAAAATTAAACACATACGCCATCTATTTGTTGGCAACTTAATCAGCATTTATTTGCGGCACAACCCCACATTAACACACAATTATATAAAATCACCTATATGCCTGTATGTATGTATACATATGTATATATATATTTTTATTGCTTTAGTACTACATCAAAATTGTTAAAGCTATAATTTTCGCACCAGTTAATGCCAACAAACAGGCAAATAAGACACAGCGACACGATTGTACAAGCATACATACATATGTATTCAAGCATGTAGGTACCAACTTGTTAGCACGCCCAAAATATAGGCTCACTTACCTACATACATAGGCTACCTTCAGAAGGCGCAACCGTGACGCAACAGTTGCGCAACTGTTGTGTTTTATCTTCTGAACGCAACGTTGAGTATTTCTGATCAACACAACATATTGTGATTTTGGAGACTTTTTTCCATCATAAATTTTTTACGCTCACTTTACACAACATGTTGAGCTTACGATTTTGACATATGTACAAAAATACAAATAGTGTTTATGAATTTTGGAATGTAATAAAAATGTTTCAAAGCCGCGAAATTATTGGCAATTACGTTGGGGATAATTAAAATACTTATTTGTTTATTTAATGTATCAGCTCGTTCAGAAAGCGAAAATTGTATCACTTTCCGATTACTGAGATCTACACAACAGTTGTGTTCCACCGTTGCGCCTTCTGAATGTACCCATAGATAGATACATATTTAGCTATTCGTTGTGTTGTGCTGAATAACTTGTCTATTGTCCCTAAATGCCAGATTATAACTAATCGTATATTCATACAATATATTAAACGAAAATTGAGTTAAACATACATACATATTTACAAATATCTGTATGTATTTTGTTTATCTTGCACATACTTACTCTTGACTTTCAAATACCTACAATTAGCTTCTCAAATACATTTGCTAGCATTTCGTATTAAATACAATTTATCATTACCAGCCCAGCGAGTACGTCACTACTCGTTACGGTTAACTTGCTTGTCATTTGGTTGCTCGCTCTGTTTGCCTATGGTGTGATTACATGGTGCGGCCGTGTGGCGTAGTGGGGTGTGTTGTGGTGTTATGTTGGTATAACTGGTGATGCAAGGTGTTGTTAAGTATACGCCATGAATGCAATTGTTGTTGTAAATTGCGCTATGCTGTGTTGTTGTTGTTGTAGTGTGACTGATTGACGAATGAGCGTGTTGGGAATTTCGTTTAACGAGCTGACTGTTCTGACCTGCACTGCAATGCCTTGTGCCATGCCTTCTGTCAGCATAATTTAATGGTTGCCAATGTTATTTTGGCAGGTGATACTACATACTTAGTTGTTGATTAACTTGTTGTGCTTTCGTGCTGTGTTATTCTTGCTATTGTTTTTGTTTTTCTATGCTATTTGTGCACTAAGGCTTATGTATGTAGGTGTATAGTATGGTAAATTGCATTATGTTGTTGTTTTAATATCAATAAAATCAGTGGATATGTTAATTAATGCTTTTGTGGTGACATTTGAGTTGTTGTTACAATAGCATTAACAATTAATTAAGCTTGTTAGATTATATAAATTTGTACATATACATATATGCATACATACATATGTATGAACGAGTGTGCCATATGCGTACTAAGTCATAGAAGAAGTCAAAGGCAGACGATTGGTTAGTAAAAATCACAAAAGGAAAGTATGGCCATTTAAATATTTTCTTCTACCAAAGACCTTTTATAAAAAAAAATTCTTACAAAAAATTGAATAGAACCAGATGGGCTAAATTCCCATACAAATTAATAATGATTAATTTTTCGGAATTCTCAATTTTAAAGACCTTACATTAACCTGGAAGTTAATAATAAATTAAATTAAAAAATTATGAGAACTAATCCTCTTTAATAGCCATTAAAAATATACAGAATTAATCATATAATCTAAATTAATCAATTTCTTTTTTAATTATTTTACATTAACTTGGGAATTAGTAATCAATTAAATTAAAGAATTATGAAATATAATCATGATTAATAACGATTAAAAAGTAATCAAAAATAATCATATAATCAACTAATTTGGTTTAATTGCATGATTATTTGTAATTTCCTAATTATTTTTAATTAATTTAATTTAATTTATAATTTTTCGATTGTTTTTGAGTTGTTTAATTATTTTTAATTGCTTGTTTGTTTTCAATTAATCGATTATTTTTTTTTTTTTGATTTTTTTTTTTAATTATTTTTAACGTGCGAAACAACTATACGCCATGGCGTATGAGTAAGATTTTTCAGGCAAGCATAAAAATAATTAATCGTTAAATTATTTAGTCATACAATTAAAAAAATTCGAAAAATAATTGAAAATAATCCGAATAATTGTGTTTATAAAAAACAACATGATTAAATTATTAATTAAAAAAAATCAGAAATAATTAAAATAATCCAACAATTGTTTTATTAAAAAATTTATTTAAATTATGAATTAAAAAAATAATTGAAAATAACTGAAAATAAGTTGTGTTAATAAAAAAAAAATAATTGTGCAATTACTAACTATTTTTAATTAAAATTTATTCAGAAATAATTGAAAATAAGCAAATACAAGTGGTAATAAAAAAAATAAATTAATATAAAAAATTAAAAATATTGAAAAGTACCAAATAATTGTGTTAATCAAAACAAAAATTAATTAAATTATTAATTAGAAAAAATTCGAAAAAATTGAAAATAGCTGAAAATTTAAAACAGCTGAAATTGTGTTAACTGAAAATAAATTGTGTAAATAAAAAAAACTAATTAAATTTTTAATTAAAAAATAAATCAAAAATAATTGAAAATAGCTGAAATTGTGTCAATAAAAAAATTAGTTAAATTTTTAATTAAAAAAAATCAAAAATAATTGAAAATAACCAAATAATCTTCTTAATCATATAGAAAAAAAGTTTATTAATTTAATAATTAAAAAAAATCAAAAATAATTGGAAACAAACAAATAATCATGTTAATCACAGAAAAAAATTTATTAAATTACTAATTAAAAAAAAATCGAAAAATAATTGAAAGTAATCCAAAATATGCTACAATTAAAATTAATTAAACTATTAATTAATTAATCACACAATTAAAAAAATCATAAATAATTTAAAATTACCAAATAATTGTTTTAGCAAAAAATTTATTTAAATTATGAATTAAAAAAAAAAATGAAAATAACTGAAAATAAATTGTGTTAATAAAAAAAATAATTATGAAATTATTAACTATTTTTAATTAAAATTTAATCAGAAATAATTGAAAATAAGCAAATACCAATTGTGGTAATAAAAAAAAATTAATTAAAAAAAATCAAAAATATTGAAAATTACCAAATAATTATGTTAATGAAAACAAAAAGTAATTAAATTATTAATTAGAAAAAAATCGAAAAATAAATGAAAATAACTGAAAATAAATTGTGTTATTGAAAAAATTAACTAAATTTTTAATTAAAAAAAAAAATTAAAAATAATTGAAAATAAGCAAATAATCTTCTGAATCATATAGAAAAAATGTATTAATTTATTAATTAAAAAAAATCTAAAAATAAATGAAAATAATCCAAATAATGCTAAAATTAAAAGTAATTAAACCATTAATTAATTAATCACACAACTAAAAAAATCATAAATAAATTATAATTATCAAATACGTATGTAATTGCATTAATCACACAATAAAAAAAAATTGAAAAATAATTGAAAATAATCCAAATAATCATGCAATTAAAATTAATTGCACTATTAATTAATTAATCACACAATTAAAAAAATCATAAATAATTCATAATAATCAAATATGTATGTAATTACACTAATCATGCAATTAAAAAATTCCAAAAATAATTAAAAATAATCCAAATGATCATGCAATTAAAATTAATTAATCGTTTCATTAATGCACTTTTTTTTATCAAATTACTTAACATTTGATCATTAAAAGATGAAAGTAAACGCATTTAAGCATTAAATAGTTACAAGAACGAAACATGCTTTAATTAAAAATCATTACAAAATTTTAATCGCTAAATAAAAGCTATGAATTTTAATATTTTCTTTCTCGAAACCTTTTATAAAAAAAATGTCAACATAAAAGCATCGCATACGCTCTGAAAATTTAGGCTAAGCAAAGCTTTTTCCATAAAGTTTTCTAATTGACAGCTTCTTACGTCATTGTTCTGCAATTACACAAATAACAAAAAAGCGCCCCAAGCTTGCCGAAACAAATGAAATAACAACAACCAAAAATAAGTCAGTCAACTTGTCGCCTACTTTATGCGAGTATGAATACATAAAAAATTTCTATAAATATGCTTACATGCTTTGTTATGCATTTTTATTTGGCATACATATAACTCGGCAAGAATAAACGGCCAAGCCAGACTAAGTGTCCCGCTGCGCCATCATTACGCTGTTTCTGCTGTAGCCGCCTCTTTGCGCTTATAAGCCAACGGCAAATTCGAGAAATTTACATGGACTTTGTTTGCTTGTTTTTAGTATAGCATACATTTAGGCGGCGGCACAGCATGCAATCAGCGCTACTTTAATAGGGTTGCATTTATGAAAAGCCAGAAAAAAAGCAACTAAAACCCTTCTAAACGCGCTTTGACGCGCATTTTATATGCAATTTTTTTATGATCTCCCTCCTCCTTCCGCATTTCATTTATATTTCTGTATGCCATTTTTCACTTTTATTTTCTAGCGCAAAAAAGTTGTTTGTTGCACAACCTCTATTGATGCCATTTACCTTTTTACATTAAAATGAGTCAAAGAAAAAAAAAACGAGAAAAAAGCGATTGAAGCTCACTTCTCACTCCCCCACTCTTTCTCTCTCTCCCTTTCACTTCCCACACAAACAGTTGCGCGCCCTCATTTACTGTGAAAGAGAAGAAACCAAAAAAAAAAAAAAATAAAAATAAAAAAACATTTACTGCCAAAGCAGCAGCGTGTGTGTGTTTGTCATGTAACGTGTAACGGGAACGACATCTGTGTCACAACAACAACAACTTATATATAAAACATAAAGAAAATTTCTATGTATAAAAAAAGCAAAAACAAAAACAAAAGCAGTTACAAAACATCGTCGTCAACGACTTGTTTAAGCCAGCGAAATTCATGTTGCGCTAAATATAAAAGTAGATTTGCTTTGTGTGCGCGCCTAAAAGTATGCAATGTTGCATAACAAATAGGCCGTCAGTCTGCTGTTTTTGCTGCCTATGCCAGCATTCTTTTAAATTCCAATTCATGCTTTCTCCCCTTCCTAGCCTCTTGCATTCCCTCTTTACCACCTTTTCGTTACTTTTATAAGGCAGCGACAGTTTTTGTGACGCAAGAAAGTTTCTTCATGCCGCCGTTTACCTTACCTGCTTTGCTGCCTATTTTTCCGCACTCTCTTATGCGCTTTCAATATTTTTAGCATACCTGGGTAATACTGAGTTGTAATAGGACTATTACGTACTTAAATACTTTATATTTTGATCTTGAAGTAATGAGTCCGTTCCAAGTACTTTCAGAATATTCAAGTACTAGTACAAGTACAAGTACAAAGAATTGAAAAAGAATTGAATTTTTAGCAAATACTTCAAAGTAATTGAAAAGAATTGAATGTACTTGAAAAGAATTGAAAAATGTACTTGAACCGATTTTTCAATTCTTTTCAAGTACTTGAAGAATTGAAAAGAATTGAAAAATCGGTTCAAGTACATTTTTCAATTCTTTTCAAGTACATTCAATTCTTTTCAATTACTTTGAAGTATTTGCTAAAAATTCAATTCTTTTTCAATTCTTTGCACTTGTTACTTGTACTAGTACTTGAAAATTAGGGAATGCAAGTACTAGTACTAGTACAATTCTTTTAAAATGTACTTGTCACAAGTCTTACTGGTACTTGATGTTACCCAGGTCTGATTTTTAGGCGCAAAAACTGTAGCAAAGGCTGATGAAATGATGAAATACTTTTAGCTGACATGCTTTTAAAAATTGAAACTTTTCAGTGTTTTTTGGGCGAGCTGAAAATAATGCCGAGTGAAGTGACAGGCAGTGGCGCTTAAAAGTACTAAAACCGCAGAAGAATATAAATTAGAAAATTATTATGTTGATTTATATACTCTTTGCTGCCTAGCTGTCAAATATGCATTTAAGGCGCTAAAGGTGCCTACTTTTAGGCGCTAAGCAGTGTTGATGTGCTTTTTAGGGCTTTAAGTGACAATTTTTATTTATGATACAAAAACAAAAAAAGTAATAAATAAAAAATACAAATGAAATAAAATAAAATTAAAATAAAATAAATAATAAATAAAAAAACTAAAATCAACTAACTTAATTAAAAGTAAAAATTAGAAAAGTAAAATACATAAAATAAAATAAATAAAAAAAAAAAAAACAAAATAAAATAAAATATGTATGTAATGCAAAAAACAAAAAAGTAATAAATAAAAAATAGAAATGAAATAAAATAAAACTAAAATAAAATAATAATGAAAAAAATTAAAATCAAGTAACTTAATTAAAAGTAAAAATTAGAAATGGAAAATGCATAAAATAAAATAAAATAAAAACAAAACAAAATAAAATAAAATATGTATGTAATGCAAAAACAAAAAAAAATTATAACTGAAAAATAAAGTAAAATAAAACAAAAATAAAATTAAATATGTAATACAAAAACAAGGAAGTAAAAAAAAAAATAGAAATGAAATAAAATAAAACTAAAATAAAATAAAATAATTAAAAAAAACTAAAATCAACTAACTTAATTAAAAAAAAAAAGGAAAAAATAAAAATTAAAAAGGTAATATACCTAAAATAAAATAAATAAAAAAAATCAAAATAAAATAAAATAATATAAAATAAAATATGTAATACAAAAGCAAAAAAGTAATAAATACAAAATGAAATCAAGCTAAAATAAAATAAATAAAAACAAAATGAAATAATACAAAAAATAAAAAATAAAGTAAAATAAATGTACATACATGAAAGAAAGAAAGTAAAATAAAAAAATTAAAAAAATAATTTTAAGTAAAAGTAAAATAATAGGTACAAAAAGACCAAAAATAAAATAAAGTAAATTCATAAAAAAATTAAGTAATTTAATTAAAAGATAAATAATAGTCAAACAATTAAAAAAAAAACAACAAAAAAAAAAGAATATAAAAGATTCCAGAAAATAAAATAAAGTTAAATATATGCTATATAAAAAAAATTATGTAAAATAAAAAAAATTTAAGAAATTATTTAAAATAAGTTAGCAAAAAAAAAAAACAGAAAAGAAAAGGTACAAAAAATTTCAAAACAAAATAAAGTAAAATAAAAAAAAATAAAAAATAATTTAAAATAAGTTAAAAAAACAAACAAAACAATAGATACAAAAAAAATCAAAACAAAATAAAGTAAAATAAATTAAAGAAAAATAAAGTAAATTAAAAAAATTAAAAATTAAATTAAAAAAAATAGAAGTAGACTGAATGAATTGCCATAAATTTTTTATCTACGACCAAAAAGTTCTCAATATTCATACATTTATCATATGATAGGTACCACCCTGCCTTCACTACTTAAATCAATCACCACTCATCACTCTCTTTTACTCACTCAAAGTTTAATCAATACTTTATCAACTAAAGACATCAAAGCAAGAAAAAATAAAGAATTAAGCAGAGCAAAGTATCTAAGAAGATAAAATTGAATTCCGAATCATCAATTTCTCACGCCGTTACCAGCGCGCCGCGCCGCACACCTTACCGCTTCAAGCCCATTAAACACTGACACTCAACAAACGGAATCTTTTTTCTTTTTTTTTCTATCTTCATACTCCCAACCAGGGATGCCACTTTTG
Source organism: Urophora cardui (assembly GCA_960531455.1). Taxonomy (NCBI): domain Eukaryota; kingdom Metazoa; phylum Arthropoda; class Insecta; order Diptera; family Tephritidae; genus Urophora; species Urophora cardui. The sequence continues at coordinate 6,896,883 of OY482671.1, forward strand.
GACTTTTCCTACCAAAACTGGTAGGTTTTATTCCTTTTGGTAGGTTGGTAGGACGATTTGAATTTTGGTAGGTTTTTGCTTTCGTTCAACTAACATCACTTATTTGGTGCGTTTGGTCACTTTGTCACAAAACTCTGCTAAATAGAAACGTTTTCTTTGAGCTTCAAGTACACTTGCCCCCACGAACACAAATGGAGGAGATTGAAAACAGAAAGGCATCTGACATTTTACGCTATATGAAGCAAACAAGGTTGTTCGTCTACATGGTGTGTAATAAAGAGCTCCATGTGGTATCACAACAGGCCATCAGGTCTGCCTAGGTAGTAAATGTGTTTGCTGTACCAAGTGGAAACAATCTCCGCTATTTCCCTCGATAAATCTTCTTGCGCTTCTTTCAGGATCAGTTGCTTGCCCTCATTATTCCTCAAATGTTGTTCCACAAAATGTAAATCCTGATTTCCTCCGCACTGGACGAGCGGTGGAGCCACTAATACCCAATCCAACCTTGTCTGAATATCATTTAACGCCAACTCAAGTTTTTGTTTATCTGGAAACTGCTGCTTCCTCCTCTTTTCCATCAGATTTTTATCACCCATTCTAAGATTAATTGAAATTTTTACAAATATTAAACTTAATTCTAAAGTTTTCAAAATAAAAAATAAAAAAATAAAATAGCTTTTTTTTATTTTAAGCGGTAAAAAACAGAAGTGTCCGGTTACTGCAGGGTGGTCGGTTATTGGCACAGTTACCCTAAATGAATTCGTTGAATATGGTTAAATCTAACATTAACAAAAAAAAGAAAAAAATTGGTAGGCTTGAAGCCATTTTGGTAGGTTTTTGGTAGGAAAAAAATTTTCTTAGTGGCATCCCTGCTCCCAACATCCAATCTCATATTAAATTAATTTTAGTTTAACACTTTCTGGGCAGCTAAGCCTGAGAAGCAATAGGGATGTACTATGTACATATGTATGTATTCATGTATGTGGAAGTCTCTGAAGGTATTTTTGCTGGTCAAGTTATAAGTGCAATAATAATTTAATTAAATTCGCAATATATGCCATAAGGGCGAAGGTAGGGGAGTGGAAAATAGGCAACATAGCACAATTTTTTCTTCTGCTTTCGATAAAAGGAAATTGATTGTGGGCGATGCTAAACGTGGCGCTGTAAGGCAAGTGGTTGATTGGTAGCGCATGAGGGATTGTGTAGATTTAGCGGATATAGCGCCGTGATTAAAGAAAGGAAAAAAGGAAGAAAGGAAATAGAAATAGAAAAAGAAAAAGAAAGGTGTACTTAATTAAAATGTGGGCGGCTAAAGCAATCACAAACATTTGCACGTTAGCTAAGCTTTCAAGCACTAAGAAACAGTGAAGCAGTTAGAGTGGAATGGAGAGAACTACGCTGTCATTTAAATCAGCTTATTTTGAAGCGTAATGGCATTTTTGTGCCACTTATGTATATTATAAATTCAGGCCCTATGATAACTCTTTTTATTCAACACATGCCTTTAAGCTGCATATTTGTTTTCTGTAGCACCGCCTCTACCCCCTGACACAGTTTTTGTAATTCTAGGCCTGGTACACTATACTAAAGCAAAGCCGTAAAATTTAATTTTTTTATTTTTTTTTTTTTTCATATTTGTTTTTATTGAATCTTTCATGTGTAGAAAATAATAATAATTTAGTAATATTTAATGCATATTAAAATTTCCGAAAAAAATTCCACTACCCAATCCTCATCAACAGTCGAGAGACGCACTTATAAATCACTTTGAGTCATTATTAACAAATTTTTGTAATTTTCGTGAATTTAAACTCATTAAATCTTTTTATTAAAACACAATTTCAAGTGCTTTAGCAAATACGCAGTTTAAGTTTATTAACATCTTATTTGTCTTCAATCAGCAACTTTATTATGTACATATGTATGTATTTTAGTTAAGTGCTTCAAACACAACATGAAAAAACTCATTGCTCAACACAGAACACACACACAAACCTACGTAGTACATACCTACATATACATATAAGTATGTATGCATGTTCATACACGTTTTGAGCGCGCTGAAATTAATACAATTGAGTTGAATTGCAATTTGATTTTAGCGCGATTAATTTAATCATATCAATTGTAAGTTGTTAAGAATCTTACATACAAACAAACATACATACATTTATATGTAGTTACTACAGTAGTAGTATATTTGTATGTACATATTTAATAACGCAAAAGCTCTTGCTGCTGCTGCTGCTGCTTGTTCACTTAAATATTCCATTTCTGATTTAACACTTTTTAACTAGTTCCAACGCCAACCTGCCGCCCACCACCCGTCACCCGCCACGCATCACTCAACGCCCATCGCCTACCGCCAGAGCAGGAGCCAGAGCAGGAGTCAAAGCAAGAGCAAAGCAAGCGCAAGCAATTCGCACTCAATCAACACAATTTTGTGCACAGCCAGACCACACAAGTGCACAAATCTTAGTACATATATGTACTTACCCTATAGGGAAAATCTCTAGTTCAGAACTAGGTCGCGAGCTAAATCTCTTTTGCATGTTATCAACTGGCGAATTTAACACTGCCGATGTCCTAGGCGGTGGCAATTGTCACTCTCTGCACTACATTTTCGATAGTTCCGAACTAGTACTAAATTCGACAATTTTCACTACACTATTTCCAAGTGTATTGTAGAAATCATCAACTGGTTTTTAGAAAGTCAATTGGAGTTCAGAAAATTTAAATTATATTTCCAAACGACTTTTCTAAAATCCAATTTTCACTTTCTAAAATCCAGTTGACGTTTTCTAACATGCATCTGGAAATGGCGTAGTTCATTTATTGGCACAATTTCAATAGCTCTGAACTATTTGATTTCATACAAGTTGGGATGCAAATAGAAAACTCTTTATAAAAAATGTTTCACTAAACATCTGAGAATTGCAGAAATATACCAGACTGGGGCATTATTCGAATAAATTTTTACTTAGATAATTATTTGAATAAAATTTTATTTTTCAAATTTTATTCAGATAAATTCCCTACGAATAATTATTCTGAGGTTTATTCGTTATTTCAAATAATAAATAAAATCTTAGGGTACAACAAAAAAACAACTGAGTAATGATAAAAAAAAATTTTTGTTTATTTTTTTTTTGTTTGTTTTTACATATGTAAATGAAAATTATCTATTATTAAATTAACTTGGTTTCTGAATAAATAAAATTATTTATTATTCAAATAAAGATAAAAAAATTTATTCATCTATTATTCGTTATTCGAATAAATTTTGCCCAACTCTGAAATATACAAAGCCGACGGCAATTGAACGAAAGAAAAATTTTCAAAGAATTTTTGTCACTTCGAAATTGCATACAAATCAAAGTGTGTCTTATAATGCTCACTCAATTCACTATTTCTGAACTGGTGAGCGTCTAACTACAATTAATCTAGTTCCTTTTTGACAACTTTTCGCTAGTTCGGAACTAGAAATTTTGCACACTAGTTATTGAGTTCCCTGCAGGGTAGTTGTGCATGTTTGTACATACGTGCGCTTGCAAAACTTTTTACGCTAAGCAAGCAGAAGAAGAGGCAGCAGCAGAGGAAGAATATGTATATCGAAAAGTAATATGGCAGCAGTAAAACATTTTAATGAAGTAATAAACTTCATGGCATTGCACAAGTTTACATACATACATAGTACATATACATATATATGTATTGATAAGTAAGAGTTCAGCAAGAAACAGCTAAAAAGTACAAGTAGCATCGCTAACTACGCTTTTTAGTCGTAGATAAACCGGCAAACTTGACACAAACTGACTGTCAAGTCTCGTCCCGTCGTCACCTTTAAACGAGTTGAACGAGAGTAACGAGTAGGTACTTAGCCTGCTTGTACATGTCGCTCTGCATTAACAGTTACATATGTAGTTAGTTACCCAGTTGGAAAGGTGGTCATGAATGATATTGCGAACGCATGAAAAGATGTGCGAAAAATTTGCATTAAAGTATGTATTCCAAAAAAACAATGATTTCATCTAAACTCTCTATTGTGTGGCTGCCAACTTATATAAAATCGGATACACTCTAGAATGCAACCCAAGATCAAAGAAGAGTGGAGTTATCGGCTGCCACCTATAGCTCTTAACATATAGGAAATCGTATACACTATATACAATGCATCCCAAAGTTGGCGAAGAAATCAGGTATACATAGGCGCTCAGCTTTAGCATGGAATCTAGCAAAAAAAACAATTATTAGAATCAGCTTTTTCTTTAGTTTGGCTTTTACCAATGATGACAACAATTCACAGATTCTTTTTCGAAGAAAAAACATACCTATAAAAGCAATAACTAAAGTGCAAACGGATTTCAAGGACTTCAGCTACAACATTTTACCAGGTGATGCGCTGCGGGATGTAGAGCATCAAAAAGTAAATTGCGAGAATATGACCCTTACGATAAAATCGCACAAAGTGGTCGATATGATGGCATTGGATTGAATTTCAGCGTGATGTCATGCTTCGAAATCGGAGGAGAATTTAAAAGGGACAACGGTGGGATGCTATAAGGCAAACAGCAATAAAACAAATTTGTGTATTGCGCCCCCAACTGAGAAATAACACCAATTTGCTTTATAGCACAGGGCCTCAAGAAATAATACCAAATTTTTCAGTGGGCGATTGGGCAATAAAGCAAAATTGCACATTTGACCTTATCTACTCCTTTGATGTGCATTCTTCGCTGCAGAGCGCAAATATAGACGCGCGATTTCTAATTCCAAATTTTCGACTGGGGCGCTTTTGTTTTATATAAAAAAAAAAAAAAATGCAGCGAAGGTGGAGCGACGAATGTACACCAAAGGAGATATCAGTAAATAAGGTGATCAACCTTTTTAGCTCGCGGCGTCGATCCCCATGAAATGTTACAGAGATAAAAAAGTGAAATAAGACCAATTTTGCGTTATTACATAGCTCTGCTGGAAATAAGGCAAAACCCAAAAGTTGGTGTTATTTCCCATTCGGAAGTGAAGTAAAGCAAAGCTTGCTTTATTGCCGTTTGCCTTATAGCACCCCACCAGGGACACCACTATACCTATAGCATAGCCTAACTCTAGAAGGCCGATACAAGGGACGCTTTTGTTTTATATAAAAAAAAAAAAAAATGCAGCGAAGGTGGAGCGACGAATGTACACCAAAGGAGATATCAGTAAATAAGGTGATCAACCTTTTTAGCTCGCGGCGTCGATCCCCATGAAATGTTACAGAGATAAAAAAGTGAAATAAGACCAATTTTGCGTTATTACATAGCTCTGCTGGAAATAAGGCAAAACCCAAAAGTTGGTGTTATTTCCCATTCGGAAGTGAAGTAAAGCAAAGCTTGCTTTATTGCCGTTTGCCTTATAGCACCCCACCAGGGACACCACTATACCTATAGCATAGCCTAACTCTAGAAGGCCGATACAAGGGAGAGTCGCTCTACCTCCTGCTGTTTTTAGCTTATGTAAAACTATCGTCTTTTGTTTTGTTTTGTAATTGGAAACCGGATGGAGTGAGGATGAAGAGAAAAATACAAAAAAAAAAAAATATTAATCATTTTTAAGTCATATTAGGAGGGTTAAAATTAATGAGAGGGAGCAATTGTGGTTGGAAAATAAACCGAAACCAAGATCACGACCGAGAGCGACTCTCATCCAAACATTATTTTTTGCCCTAACTTGGCTGGGAAAAGCGGATAGCTACATGACTTTCCTAAGAGATCACAATGAAAAAAAATCATGTATGCTGCAATGTATAGATGCTATTATTATATCTGTTTATAGCTGGCCATACATTACATTTTCCAACTGGGTAGTTTCATCGTGTTCTCGCTTTTTTTCGGTTTTGCGTGTGTGTCGAACTGTTTTGGCAGCAGCAAGTGCGGTAGAAGTTTATAGTTCAACACATATGTATGAGTGTGTGTTTGTGTATTATGTCACTTGCAAAACTTTTCAAATTGATTTTTATTAATTTGTCAGTTCCTTTGGTTACTGAGTGAGACACACTTCATTAAGTATGCAGCAATGCACATGCGGGGTAAGGAAAAGATAAAGAAAGTGATGGCATATAGTGATTAATAATGCATGCTACACATAGTATGTATTACATACATATGTACAGCTGTATTTATTTTTTGTCATCCATAAGACTTTTTTATTACTTAATAAAATTTATGAGTGTTGTTCTTTGGTGAAAGGTGTAAAGGCAGTTACAAAGACAGCAATTACAGCTGGAATGCTAAGAATTTTGTTATAAGCGGAGCCAAAAAGAAAATCTTTGACAGCGTAACACATTCTATATATGTACCTACCCATTGTAAATTTTCTGTGAGAACCGATTATTCTGTGAGCTATTAGTGGGTAAACCTCTCGGTAATATACGAGTAACACACCGACTTAATTACACATACGCACACTGGGGCCGAGCCTGCTCAAAATTCAGTTTTTAAATAATGAGTTTTTCAAAAAAATAAAAACGCAGTATTGTTCCCTATAAAATTCTACACTTCTGGCCCAATTTTCAGCTTTCTATCGTTTTTCAGTTGGGAGTTATCGATACACAAACATGGCAAATTTTCCAAAAAATAATTTTTTTTTCAAAGTGAGAAATTTTAATGTGTATTTGAAATAGTTGGTGTAAGAGAAGGATATAAAATTTTATTATTCTGCTTTTTCCATAACATTAAGTGAAGCTTATATAATCGATTAGTGTTTTTTTTTTTGGAACTAGACGTTTTAAAAAATAAATTTTTAGTATAAAACTAAACGTACCTCTTTTTTTGTAATATTTTTTTTTCAAAATGGGTTTTTTTTAATTTGCGCAAAAACGTAGCAAATCTAACAAGTAAGGAAGCCTAAGTTCGAGTGGAATCGAACATTAGATACTCAGCTGTATTTTTTCATAGTTTGTTTGCGTTTGATGGAAACACGGTGTACTTTATATAAAGCGAGTGCTGCATAAAGTGGGCGTAGCCACGCCCATTTTCAACATTTTTATCAGTCATCCAACTAAGCATATGAATATTATTCTTTGTGCAAAATTTCATTCCTTTTTGACTTCTAGTTATAAAGATGTCACGTTACAAATTCCCAAAGAGTGTTCCAGATATATCTTTCTTAAAAAGTAGGCGTGGTCCTAAACCGATTTCAATAAATTTTTGCGTGGCTATTAACACATGTTATAAAAGTGTATAAACCAAGTTTCGTCATAATATCTCAATTATTTGTCGAGTTATAGGCTAATATCCCTTTGTGTAAAAAGAGGCGGTGCCACGCCCATTTTCCAAAATTTTTCTATTTGTTGTTTCTGGTCTATTGTAGAAATCATACCACAAAATTTCAATGAATTATCTTTACATTTGGAAAAGATATCGCTTAAAATGTTTTTATTAGGTAACTTTATAATACCCATATATAAAAGTGGGCGTGGTCGTCAACCGATTTCGCTAAAATTTTCAACATGTATTACCACAAGTAATAAAAGTGTACACACCAAGTTTAGTCATTATATATAAATCATTTGTCGAGTTATGGGCTCAGAAATCTCGTATATTCCTGTTTGTAAAAAGAGGCGGTGCCACGCCCATTTGCCAAAATTTTTGTGTTTTTCGTTTTATGTCCGCAGTTGGACTCCTGCTATAAAATTTCAATGATATATCTTTATATTTGACAGAGATATCGCTTAAAATGTTTTTATTAGGTCACTTTATAAGACCCATATATAAAAGTGGGCGTGGCCCTCAACCGATTTCGGAAATTTTTCGTCCAAATATTTGACTAAGTAAGTATATCACGCGTACCAAATTTCATCGATATATCTTCAACGGTTTCTGAGTTATGACATATAAAACTTGCAAGGTTTGACCCTTAATAAGTGGGCGTGGCACCGCCCATTTTCGAAAACGTCATCAAATTTCTTCCTAGGGGCCTGAGCTCAACACGTGGATAAAATTTCATCGCTCCAGCTGTATTAGTGACTGAGATACCAAATTTCCGATTTTTTCTATATAGGAAAAGTGGGCGTGGTCATGGTCCGATTTCGCCCATTTTCAATACCAACCGTCCCAGTCTCGATACCAACCTGCATTTCAAATTTCATCAAAATATCTCAATTTTTGCGCGAGTTAGAGTGCTTACAGACGGACGGACAGACGGACAGACGAACGGACGGACAGACGGACGGACATGGCTCAATCGATTTCTCTTTTCACCCTGATCATTTTGATATATATAAGTCTATATCTATCTCGATTATTTCACTCTGTTACAATCCACCGTTATGTGATTAAAACTATAATACTCTGTGTACTAGTACAGCTGAGTATAAAAATGCACCAGTAAAATATGGTCCTTTGTGACAAATAATCCGAGTTCAGAACCAAAAGCAAAGTGCGCATTTAAAAAAAAGTGAGTTTAAAAATTGCATTCCAATTCTAGTTAAAAAAAAACACCTATATCTGGTTGAATTTGATTCTGTTCTATCTTAAATTTGGTTGATCCATTATTTACTGGCCAAGCCAGGTTTCTTTAATTTAGACTTGTAAGTTGTATTATAATATTAGTTCTTTGAAGCACAAGTTGTGTTACTCCAATTTTGTGTTTTTTATGTTAGGCATGAAAATGTGTGGGGAAATATGTAATAATAATATAATACAATAGCGCTATTATAACTCTGACGAGTTTTATGGCCGAGCTTCTCTCCCAATTCGAGGTGTGCTCCTTTTTGTTTTTCCTACTAATTGGGTGGACCTACAGTTTTATGCCGGCTCCGAACGGCGAATGCATTTTTTGTGAGAAGCTTTTTCATGGCAGAAATACACTCGGAGGGTATGCCGCCCACTGCCGAGAGGTGACCGCTGGTCTTAAAAAACCCAATAATTGGATTTTTACTAATTAGAAAAAAATTTTTTTTTGATGTTTGCTCGGACTGTGGTTTCAACCCGAGACCTCTGGTATAGCAGGCGAGCACTCTACCCACTGCACCACAGCGGCCACATGGGGGGGAAATATGTGTTCTGCTCCGTGAATGGGGTAAAGTGCTACACATCTACAAATCATGTATAGGCATAACGATTCTTATTCAAATAAGTTGATTTCAGAATTTAAAGAAAAACACATATGCCATCAATGGGTTAATGGGTTAATATAATACACATTGGCTATTTTTGTACAGACATACTAATTGTGATTTAAATAATTTGGTTACAGATCTTAAAAAAAAAATTGGTCACCAATGGGTTAATTCATGACCGTTAATGGGTTAAAATTCCAAAGATTACTCGTTTTAGTGTAGAGACAATTAATATGATGTAAATATTTTGATCTAAGAATTAAGTGAAAAAATTTGGGTCAAAAATGGGTTAATGCGTGGTCGTTAAGGGGTTAAAATTCTTGGGATTTACTATTTTAGTATCGATATACCGATTCTGATTCAAGAAAATTAAACTCGAAACTAAAATAAAAAACATAGGTCACCAACGGGTTAACTCATGACCGTCAATGGGTTAAGATGCTATAGATTAACTGCTTTAGTGCAGATAAAACGATTCTGATGTAAAAAAGTTGATTTCAGAATTTTGAGCGTCCCCATATATATAAGTGGCCCCAGTGTGATACGGTAAAGTTGCTGGTTTTATGAATGTGACAGCGCAGATTTTACCGACATGTGTGAGCGCTCTCTCTCTCTCTCCCTCTCTCTCTCTCTCTCTCTCTCTCTCTCTCTCTCTTTGTTAATAACATATATATCGGCTAATTAATGCATACTTTTAGGCGTAGTATTTTCAGCGAAATGCAGGAGACGGCCAGAAACACATGCACAAAAATATTTATAATATGGCAACTCCATCTGTATCAAAAAATTCTCGAAATCTGCAATGTGCTACACTTTGCTCACCATAAAACTACTTCATCTACACTTAAGCGTTTGTTTAATAACTTCCGGCACTACTTAATGGCTAGTAAATAATGATTTCCACAAATTTTTTCCAATTTTTTTTTTTTTTTTTCAAATCCCTTTTTTACACACTCCAAATAAGTATTAAACTTTAAGTGCAGCCAATTAAAATGCAATCGTGCATGAAAATTCAATTTGATTTGTGCTTAGAAAAGAAAAGCCAAATAAAAAATGCTCAAGCGGGTAACTTTAAGAGCCAATTAAAATTGTTTGCATATTCTGAAGCATAGTTTTGGGCGTTGTGGCATGCATACATATCGTCGCTATAGAAGAAAAAAGACGCAAAGTGTTTTGTTGAGGTAGAAAGACGCAAACTTTTTTTCTTTCAAAGAAAGACGCATTAAAAATATTTTTCGAAAGAAAGACTCTTTATTTTTTTTACTATAAAGAAAGACGCATTTAAATATTTTTTAGGAAAGAAAGACGTATTCGATTTTTTATTTTTCTTTGTCAATATTAATGCAAATGCGTCTTTCTTCGCAGTTAATAATGCTAATGCGTCTATCTTCGTGGAAATATTTTTTAATGCGTCTATCTTCGTCGACATGTTTTGTAAAGCGTCTTTCTTCCCCGACATATTTTTAATGCACCTTTTTTCGTCGACAAATTACTGACATGCGTCTTTCATCTTCCGGAGCGACGATATATCCTATTTTGGTTGAAAATTGCGCTCATAGAAAAACTAAGATTTCTTCATCTTGTATTTTGCTAAAAATAAATTGTTCTCACTGTTTTCTTTCGCTAAATCATGAAACATACCTCTTTTTTGCGTTTCCATAGTTATCCGCATTTTTCACTCAAACTTGAAATCTCGCGAAAATCATAATACACTTACATATTTATACAAACTTTTTCCATACAATTTTTTTTTCAAATGTGTTGACTTTAAATGAGCCAAAGTAACGTTTAATGGTGTCTATTGCGTATAGAAGGAGGTTTTCTATAAAATTCAATATATTTTCCACGGAAATGCATGACAGAAATTTCTTTTTGAAACACCAACATTTTTTACTTTTGTGTGTAGGGCTGACAACGATGTGGACTTAACGAATATTTAATTCACCATAATCCAATTCGTTCCACCAAAGCTACAATGTAGCTGCTACATGACGAAAAATATGAATTCAGTAGCAATTATGACGCAATAATACAGGTGACCTTTCCTTTTTAGTTTTAGTTTAAATACAGAGAAAATGCAATGAATTGAGCTTTAAAAGGTGCCTTTGTTTAATGTGTGCATACGTAGGTCCACTCCCCAAACATAAACAGATTTAAGTAAAAATTGGCTGGACGAGTTTTGAGTATTTTTTTTTTAAAACCCAGACTAAGCGGCCAGACTAAGCGGCCTCGCTTATCTTCTTCGGCTTTTATTATTAAATTAAATATTCCACTGCTGAATTTATTTATTTCATAATTCCAGTGTTCTACCCTTCTTTGTCTACCCCTTCTTTGCCATAACTACTTCTTCTGCACTCGCCTTGCGCCAAAACTTTCAATCATACCCCGTTTTAATCTTCAATCATTTTATCTTTATTAAATTTTAAACGTTCCTCATATCACACGCTCAAATCATATAAAAAATGTCATGCCAACTCCTGTCAACAACAATCAATGCACCGTTAATTTCATTCATTACAAAACCAGCGCTTGATTTCTTCCACTTAACCCAGTTGCTCTTAAACGACTGCCATCGTTGAGCATAAGTTCACTTCACTTCTTGCTTGTCTTTATTTACTTCTCACCGCTTTCGTTCAAATTTAAAAGCAATTCCATACTTTTTACGCTCAAATGACATTTGCCATTGCAATGCGCATTCATTCATTCTTATATTTACAGCATTTTTATGTTTAATTAAAAAAAAAATATTTCTTTGGCGACTTTTGGTCATTATGCAAGAAATTAAATGATGCTTTTCCCATTTGAGAATGCGCGAGAAAAAAAAAGTAAAAGGGAGTGAGTGTGAGCAAGAAGTGCGAAAAGTTGCTGCTCGCTGCTGCACATTCCTTAACTCGCACTTAAAAAGCAATAAAATGCCATATAAATGGCGCGTCTTTGATTGTTTTTCTGTCCTTTACCTTTTGCAGCTTTAATTAATATAATATAATACAATGGCGCTATTATAACTCTGACGAGTTTTATGGCCGAGCTTCTCTCCCAATTCGAGGTGTGCTCCTTTTTGTTTTTCCTACTAATTGGGTGGACCTACAGTTTTATGCCGGCTCCGAACGGCGAATGCATTTTTTGTGAGAAGCTTTTTCATGGCAGAAATACTCTCGGAGAGTATGCCGCCCACTGCCGAGAGGTGACCGCTGCTCTTAAAAAAACCCAATAATTGGATTTTTACTAATTAGAAAAATTTGTTTGGCTCGGACCGTGGTTTGAACCCGAGACCTCTGGCATAGCAGGCGAGCACTCTACCCACTGCACCACAGCGGCCACAGCTTTAATTACTTTTCATTTATTTTTTGCATCTTCGTAGCTGCTATTGCATGACCTTGAACTGCTTACTTGTTGTCATAAAAAGTCGATCGAATTCTTTCGCGTGAATGACAAAAAACTGCATCAAGTTGAAAGCGAACATCCCATAACTTCCAGAAAAGGTGCTTCATTTAGCGAACAGCGCAGTTGTGTGTTGTCGACTTTCAGGCGCATTAAACACTGTCGACCACGATTTACTTGCTTTCCGAATTGCTTGCTTGCTTTGCTTACTTGCTCACTTGCCATTGCCTTGCCGACGACGACGACGACAACCAACATTAAATGAAGCAATTAATTTAAATATGCGTCATTAAAAAATTATGAAGTACATGCCATTGAGAGCATAAAGCACCAAAGCAGTTAGTCGACAGGCGAGCGCGCATCTACATCACATCTACACATCTGCAGTAGCAGCACGTTGGCAGCGCAGTAGATACAAGCCCATTTACGGGTATAACATGCATAGAATATACCCGTGCAGAGGCATTGCGCGACGTGCCTGTATTTACTTGATCGCCTATAACTTTTCCATTTTAGCATGGATTTTCTTCGTTGATAGCTTATTTTTTTCCCAATAGAATGGAGCTTCACGTAAAGGAGTAAAACCGAAGGTGAAGACATTGGTTTTAAAGATATTACCTGACAAAGTAAATTTTTTCTTAAAAAAATCGTAAAAAATCGAAAAAAAAATTCAAATTTAATCGTCAATGTTTCAGAAACTATAAGAGTTAGAGAAAAATGTTATAGGAGCCATGAAAAGAAAATTTAATTTTCTTTCGTTTGGTGTTACTTCAAGGAAGATAGCTCACTGCGTTAAACATTCAGGATTAAGTGGAGCCATTGGCCAAATAACGGTAAATTGCCGATATCTCAAAAACCTTCCCATAGAATTAAAAATGAAACCGATTTTCGGAATCAGCGACCGATTTTACATATATATAGGGTAGTCACGTCCAAAGTACAGACAACAAATTTCATTTTGTGATCCAGTGCTATCAGCTGCAACAAAGCGTTGGGGTGGGGTGGCATCGTGTGCGCGAAAAGCAGGGATCGTAACGGTTATGAAAAGTCATTGGTTGTAAACAACCATTTCATATATTGTATTATTAGTTTATTGCGTATGGAGTCAACGACGGTCACCTAGTTTGCCGGTATTGCCAAATTCATCGCCTTACCAATTTAGAACACGTCCACCAATCCAACTAATTCATCTCCAATTCACCTACATATGTACTAGGTATTTTATCGAACGGCTGCTGCACCAACATAAAGAACATCCAGCAGTCGCTTCACAATTTTTATTGATTTTGTTGCCTTCAGCGGTTCCACCAACTACAAGCACTTCCACCGATTGTGATTCTTCACCGTTTTTACCGATTATCAGCACTTCCACCGATTGCGTTTATTCACCGATTTCATCGATTCTGTTGCATTCACCGGTTCCACCAATTATGAGCACTTCCACAGATTTCGTTTATTCACCGGTTTCATCGTTTTTGTTGCCTTCAGCGGTTCCACCAATTACGAGCACTTCCACCGATTGCTATCATTCGCCACTTTTTTCGATTTTGTTGCATTCACCGGTTCCACCAATTACGAGCACTGCCACCAGTTGCGATTATTCGCCGCTTTAATCGATTTTGTTGCATTAACAAATTCCACCGATTATGAGCACTTCCACCGATTGCTTTTATTCACCGATTTTATTCACCGATTTTATTCACCAATTGCGTTTATTCACCGGTTTCATCGTTTTTGTTGCATTCACCGGTTCCATCAATTAGGAGCACTTCCACCAGTTGCGATTATTCGCAGCATTTATCGATTTTGTTGCATTGACCAATTCCACCGATTATGAGCATTTCCACCGATTGCTTTTATTCACCGATTTTATTCACCAATTGCGTTTATTCAGCGGTTTCGTCGTTTTTGTTGCGTTCACCGGTTCCACCAATTATGATAGCTTCCACAAATTGCGACTATTCGCCGTTTTTATCGTTTTTGTTGCATTCACCGGTTCCACCAATTAGGAACACTTCCACCGATTGTGATTATACACCGGTTTCATCGTTTTTGTTGCATTCAGGAACACTTCCACCAATTGCGATTATTAACAGGTTTTATTGATTTTATTGTTGTTTCTTTTGTTATAGTAAATCAATTAGCGTTCGTATTCGGCATTCGTATTAACATTCGATATCCGGCATTCTGTATTAATATTCGGTTTTACAATTTAATATTCGGTATTCATAATCGGTATTCGGTATTAATTTTCGGCTTCCGGTATTCGGTATTAATATTCCGTATTCCGTATTAGTATTCGATATTATAGTTCGGTATTCAGTATCAAAATGTGATGCTCGTATTCGGTATTATTATTCGTTATTCGGTTTGAATATTCGGTAGTCGGTATTAAAATTCGGTATTCAGTCTGAAAATTTGGTATTGGTATTCGGTATTAATATTCATCATTCGTTTTAATATTCGGTAGTCGGTATTAAAATTCGGTATTCAGTATCAAAAATTAGTATTCGCATTCGGTATCAGTATTCGGAATTAATATTCGGTTTTAATTTTCGGCATTAAAATTCAGTGTTCGGTATTCAATATCAAAATTTGATATTCGTTTTCGGCATTAATATTCGTGATTCTATTGTAATATGGCCGCTGTGGTGCAGTGGGTAGAGTGCTCGCCTGTTGTGCCAGAGGTCTCGGGTTCAAACCACGGTCCGAGCAAAACACCAAAACAATTTTTCTAATTAGTAAAAATCCAATTATTGGGGTTTTTAAGAGCAGCGGTCACCTCTCGGCAGTGGGCGGCATACCCTCCGAGAGTATTTCTGCCATGAAAAAGCTTCTCACAAAAAAATGCATTCGCCGTTCGGAGCCGGCATAAAACTGTAGGTCCACCCAATTAGTAGGAAAAACAAAAAGGAGCACACCTCGAATTGGGAGAGAAGCTCGGCCATAAAACTCGCCAGAGTTATAATAGCGCCATTGTATTATTATTATATTGTAATATTCGGTATTCAGTATTCGGTATAAAAGTTCGGTATTAAAATTTAATATACAGTATTCGGTATAAAAATTCGGTAATCGGTATTCAAATTTAATATTCGTTATCAATATTTGCTATTCGGTATTTATAATCGGTATTCGCTATTAAAATTTGGTATTCGGTTTTAAAATTTTGTATTCGTATTCGGTTTTAATATTCGACTTTAATTTGCGATATTAAAATTAAGTATTCGGTATGCAATATCAAAATTTGATATTCGTTTTCGGCATTAATATTCGTGATTTGATTCAGTATTAATATTCAGTATTCGATATAAAAATTCGGTATTCGGCATTAAAATTGAGTATTCAGTATTCGGTATAAAAATTCGGCATTCGGTATTGAAATTTAATATTCGGTATCAATATTCGGTATTTGGTATTTATATTCGGTATTCGCTATTAAAATTTGGCATTCGGTATTAAAATTAAATATTCGGTATCAATATTCGGTATTTGGTATTTATATTATATTATTCGGTATTATAATTTTGTATTCGTATTCGGTATTAATATTCTCTTTCCCATTCACAGTTTGAGTTGAAAATTAAAAAATAACTCTTATTTTCCATCCCTGACGAAAAGAGTGAGTGCAATGAAGTTTAACTGGTTTTTATTGCCTTCTCGCGCTTGTGCGTAGTCTGTGGCTCTTGTTTATCTTCCTTTAAATTCGCTTGACAACCGCAAAATCCCTGTGATTCATTGTTTGCTGAGCGCTAAATAAATAAACCAAGTTGATAACCTCGTGTTACAACATTTCTTTTTTGCATTAAGTGAGTTATTTTATTATTGTGTATTGTACTGCGTTGTCAGCCAGCTTGGGTGCTTATTTTGTTACTGGCACTTTCTTTGCTTAAAATAGTCGTAAAATACAGCATCTCAGCCATGCCTCTTTCTTTGTTTGAGTGCGTACGGGTAGCAAATGAGATCCAGTGTAAAATACAACAAATTATAGTAGCCACACACTTGTGCAATTGCTAAAAACGCTATAAATTAACAAAAAAGCAGCACAAAACAAGTAAGGAAGCCTAAGTTCGAGTGGAATCGAACATTAGATACTCAGCTGTATGCTTTCATTGTTTGTTTGCGTTTGTTCGATATAGGGTGTATTTTATATGACACAAGTGCTGCATAAACAGGGCGCAGCCACGCCCATTTTCAAAATTTGTATCAATCATCCAAATAAGCATATAAATATTATTGTTAGTGCAAAATTGCATCCCTCTATGACTTTTAGTTACAAAAACTTCACGTTACAAATTCCAAAAGGGTGTTCCAGAAATATCTTTGTTAAAAAGTAGGCGTGGTCATAAACCGATTTCAATACATTTTTGCGTGTCTATTAACACATGTTATAAAAGTGTATAAACCAAGTTTCGTCATAATATCTCAGTTATTTGTCGAGTAATAGGCACGTAGATTCCTTTGTATAAAAAGAGGCGGTGCCACGCCCATTTTCCAAACTTTTTTATATTTTGTTTCCGGTCTATTGTAGAACTCATGTCACAAAATTTCAGTGATAGATCTTTATATTTGACAGAGAGATCGCTTAAAATGTTTTTATTAGGTCACTTTATAAAACCCATATATAAAAGTGGGCGTGGTCGTCAACCGATTTTGGAAATCTTTCGTCCACACATTTGGCTAAGTAAATATATCACGCGTACCAAATTTCATCGATATATCTTTAACGGTTTATGAGTTATGGCTTATAAAACTTTCAATATTTGCCCCTTAATAAGTGGGCGTGGCACCGCCCATTTTCCAAAATTTTTATATTTTTTGTTTTATGTCCCTAGTTGGTCTCCTGCCACAAAATTTCAGTGATAGATCTTTATATTTGACAGAGATATCGCTTAAAATGTTTTTATTAGGCCCCTTTATAGTTCCCATATATAAAAGTGGGCGTGGCCGTCAACCGATTTTGATAATTTTTCGCCAAAACATTTGTCTAAGTAAGCAAATTACGCAAAACAAATTTCATCGATATATCTTCAACGGTTTCTGAGTTATGACATATAAAACTTTCAATGTTTGCCCCTTAATAAGTGGGCGTGGCACCGCCCATTTTCCAAAATTTTTGTACTTTTTGTTTTATGTCCGTAGTTGGACTCCTGCCACAAAAATTCAGTGATAGATCTTTATATTTGACAGAGATATCGCTTAAAATGTTTTTATTAGGCCCCTTTATAGTTCCCATATATAAAAGTGGGCGTGGCCGTCAACCGATTTTGATAATTTTTCGCCAAAACATTTGTCTAAGTAAGCAAATTACGCAAAACAAATTTCATCGATATATCTTCAACGGTTTCTGAGTTATGACATATAAAACTTTCAATGTTTGCCCCTTAATAAGTGGGCGTGGCACCGCCCATTTTCCAAAATTTTTGTACTTTTTGTTTTATGTCCGTAGTTGGACTCCTGCCACAAAAATTCAGTGATAGATCTTTATATTTGACAGAGATATCGCTTAAAATGTTTTTATTAGGCCCCTTTATAGTTCCCATATATCAAAGTGGGCGTGGCCGTCAACCGATTTTGATAATTTTTCGCCAAAACATTTGTCTAGGTAAGCAAATTACGCATACCAAATTTCATCGATATATCTTCAACGGTTTCTGAGTTATGACATATAAAACTTTCAATGTTTGACCCTTAATAAGTGGGCGTGGCACCGCCCATTTTCCAAAACTTAATCAAATTTCTTCATAACGGCCTGAGCTCAATACGTGGGTAAAATTTTATCACTCTAGCTATATTAGTGGCTGAGATACCAAATTTCCGATTTTTTCTATATAGGAAAAGTGGGCGTGGTCATGGTCCGATTTCGCCCATTTTCAATACCAACCGTCCCAGTCTCGATACCAACTTGCATTTCAAATTTCATCAAAATATCTCAATTTTTACGCGAGTTATCGTGCGTACGGACGGACGGACGGACGGACGGACGGACGGACGGACGGACGGACGGACGGACGGACGGACATGGCTCAATCGATTTCTCTTTTCACCCTGATCATTTTGATATATATAAGTCCATATCTATCTCGATTATTTCATTATGTTACAATCCACCGTTATGAAATCAAAATTATAATACTCTGTGTACTAGTACAGCTGAGTATAAAAACGCAGCGCTTTAAATAACTCGCCGCTATTTTGCGCGTGTGGCTGCAAGTGGGTTAATGTTGTCTCGGCTGCTGCTGCTGCAAAGAAAGCAGCTGTCGTCGTCTTGTCGCGTATATGTGGCAAGGTTGTTTTGTTTGCACGACCTTGTGCCAATTACATACTTCTAGCGCTCTTTTTATTATATTTCTATTTTTATTGTTCTCATTTTATTATTTCATTTCTTTTGTCTCATTGCTGCTTCTTATTATGTACTTATGTACTACTAAGGAAAGATTTTGCTTAGCTTGTTTACGATTTTTCT
Organism: Urophora cardui; assembly: GCA_960531455.1. Taxonomy (NCBI): domain Eukaryota; kingdom Metazoa; phylum Arthropoda; class Insecta; order Diptera; family Tephritidae; genus Urophora; species Urophora cardui. Next base: position 6,915,830 of record OY482671.1, read on the forward strand.
TATTCTTGTGCTTCTTGGCTTAACGTTTCACTTGTTCAGTTGTAAGCTTAGTATAGAGGGGTCAATCGTTCAGTTGTACGAAAACGCAGTTAATAAGAAATTTCTAAAAAGAGTAAATAATTGAAGAATTAGTAAATACATAATTGAAGAATTAGTAAATAATTGAAGAATCAGTAAATAATTGCAGAATCAGTAAAGATTGAAGCAACCGTGTGAAAAGTGGCAACAGAGAAAAAAGAATAATAGATACTAGAAGTCACCACTGAAACATAACAACAGAGCAAGAATAAAAAGCAGCAACAGAGCAAAAAGCAAATTTGGTAACAGAATGAAAATTTGCAACAGGGTGTAAAGTGGCACCAGAATTAAAACGTAGTAAAAAGTAGCAAGAGATTGAAAGTTGCGAGAGAATGAAAAGTGGCAACGGAGTGAAAGCTAGAAACAGGTTGAAATATACATCCAAGTAGGGACACGAATTTTGATACGATACGATACCAAATCGATATTTTTTGCATTTGATACCGATACTTTTTACTCGATTCTTTTGCAACGATATTTTTTGGTATCGAGTACTTCAACCACGGTATCGAACAAATGAGTACATTCAGTGATGGAAAATTAAAATTGTGTCATATTTGTCCAAAAAATTGTGCAACGCAAAATAGTGCCGAAAATCGGTCGAGTGTGCAGAAGTGACAAGCTGCTTCCTAAAGGGCCGAAAAATGCACAAGCACGAGAAATTTCCATCACTGGTACGCATCGAAAAATAGGTCTGATCCACGTGCTGAAATAATTGCAGGTTTGGGCTACTTCGTAAGGTTTTTTGTATGAAGTTACCCAAATCTGTTTATTGATTTTCACATTAAACGAGGTGCACACTTACCACCGAAACTTGCTTCCAATTTGCAATTACCATGCGATAGAAATAATGATAACTGGAGATATAGGATTATATATTTTTCATTTTCATACGATAATTTGACGTTTGCAAATAAAAAATCGTCATTTCAGCGAAAAAATCGTCAATAACTTTTTATACTCCGCTGTACTAGTACACAGAGTATTATAGTTTTAATCACATAACGGTGGATTGTAACGGAGTGAAATAATCGAGATAGATATAGACTTATATATATCAAAATGATCAGGGTGAAAAGAGAAATCGATTTAGCCATGTCCGTCCGTCCGTCCGTCTGTCCGTCCGTCTGTAAACACTCTAACTCGCGCAAAAATTGAGATATTTTGATGAAATTTGAAATGCAAGTTGGTATCGAGACTGGGACGGTTGGTATTGAAAAAGGGCGAAATCGGACCATGACCACGCCCACTTTTCCTATATAGAAATAATCGGAAAATTGGTATCTCAGTCACTAATATAGCTGGAGCTATGAAATTTTACCCACGTATTGAGCTCAGGCCCCTAGGAAGAAATTTGATGAAATTTTGGAAAATGGGCGGTGCCACGCCCACTTATTAAGGGTCAAACCTTGAGAGTTTTATATGTCATAACTCAGAAACCATTGAAGATATATCGACAAAATTTGGTACGCGTGATTTACTTACTTAGGCATACGTTTGGACGGAAAATAGTTAAAATCGGTTGACGGCCACGCCCACTTTTATATATGGGTCTTATAAAGTGACCTAATAAAAACATTTTAAGCGATATCTCTGTCAAATATAAAGATATATCATTGAAATTTTATAGCAGGAGTCCAACTGCGGACATAAAACGAAAAACACAAAAATTTTGGAAAATGGGCGTGGCACCGCCTCTTTTTATAAACAGGAATATACGAGATTTCTGAGCCCATAACTCGACAAATAATTTAAATATAATGACGAAACTTGGTGTGTGCACTTTCATTACTTGTGGTAATACACGCTTTAGCGAAATCGGTTGACGACCACGCCCACTTTTATATATGAGAACTATAAAGGGGCCTAATAAAAACATTTTAAGCGATATCTTTGTCAAATATAAAGATAATTCATTGAAATAATAATTCACACAAATAATTGAGATATTATGACGAGACTTGGTTTATACACTTTTATAACTTGTGTTAATAGCCACGCAAAAATTTATTGAAATCGGTTTATGACCACGCCTACTTTTTAACAAAGATATTTCTGGAACACCCTTTTGGAATTTGTAACGTGACATCTTTGTAACTAGAAGTCATAAAGGAATGAAATTTTGCACAAAGTATAATATTGATATGCTTAGTTGGATGACTGATAAAAATTTAGAAAATGGGCGTGACCACGCCCACTTTATGCAGCACTCGCTTTATATTAAGTGCACCGTGTTTCCATCAAAAGCAAACAAACAATGAAAGCATACAGCTGAGTATCTAATGTTCGATTCCACTCGAACTTAGGCTTCCTTACTTGTTTTTTCTCATTTTACTAAAAACACGTTATAAACAAAAAAAAGGGGTCTGTTTTCCATTAATCCCCCTATGACACAACGTTTTTTCCTGGTATTCTACAAGGTTTTTTGTGTGAAAGAGGTGGTCAAATACAGTTTTGTGTTGGTGCAAGGGAGTAAGCTATGTTGGAAAATACCAACGAAATACCATCTAGGCGGATAAAACCCAATGAGCCACCTTGTATTTCGATAGGTTTTTGACATTCGGCACTTTTTTCTGACAATTGTTTCAATTTGACAACTATAAAATAAATTATTTTTAAAATATAAAATATATGGAAATACAAATTTTAAATTTGCCTCTTGTAAGCTTCTGGTTTGGCCGTAAGTGGAAAGAAGAAGTCCGGAAGAAAAATCATAATGCACAATGGCTTCTCTTTATAACATGGAATGCACAGATATTCTGCCACTTGAGTTTCATCATTTTTTTGTTTCGATAATTTAAATTCAAATTTCCAAAAAAATTCAATGATCGATACATATAATCTCAATGAAAATGAATTGTTAATGTTATTTAAGATGTTTATTTTTCAAAATACTAAATATTTTGCAGATATCTTTTTTTGTAGAAACCGTTGGTTTGTAAAAAATGTTTTCAAGAACTTAATAAACTCAAAATTTTTTAATTCAGCTTGAACTATTCTTATGAGTAGGAAAGGGATTTACGTCAAAATCAAAACTTCGGAACCAGCCATGGCATACTATGCCATAGAACTAGCACTAATACAGCGATATGTCTCAGGATGCAGTTTTATTGCGTTTTTGGTAACTTTCTAGAAGACGGTGCAACTTTAAACCGTTTTAATAAATATCTTTTAAATGTGGAAATATCTTTTATTTCCGCTTTCGAATTCATAATATAGCGGTCAGAGCGCGTCGATTGGTACCTCTTTTAACTAGTTTAGAGGAAATTTTAAGGTTGCACCTTCTAGAAAATTACCGCTTTCGATACCGATACTTTGAGTATCGAGTAGTTTAGTTTCGATATTATCGGGTTCGCGATTCTTTTTAACCGATATTTTAAATGAGTACCAGATCGATGCTTTTGATTCGATATCGTGTCCCTACATCCAAGCAAAAATAAAGCGCGAAAACGAAGCAGAAAGCAAATTTGGCAACCAAATGAAAAAGTGGTCACGAAGTGAAATATTACATAGCGAAAAATGGCAACAGAGTGAAAAGTAGCGATGTAGTGAAAATTGGCAGCATGGTGAGCATATAATTGGCAAAGGAATACAAGTTAATAACGCACTTAAAAGTGATATTCTCGGTCAGCATGGTCTATTCTTATAAGCTTAACATCTTATAGATGCTCCATTGGAGGACAAGACATGTTAAACTGATTTTTGTGAAATAGGCGGAGTGTCTAGGGGCTTGCTGCAACACTGCCGCGGGTTGGCCAAGAATTGCCGTATCGCTTAAAAAAAATAAAAAATAAAAAATTAGAGTAGATTTAAATTGGCAACAAGGAAAAAAGTGCAAAACAAGATGAAAAATGGCAACAAAGTGAGAAGCATGAATGAATTACAAAGTGCAGAACAAGATGAAAAATGGCAACAAAGTGAGAAGTATGAATAAATTACAAAGTGCAGAACAAGATGAAAAATGGCAACACGGTGTGAAAATTGACAGCAGCATGAAAATTAAAACTATCAGCAGAGTTGAAAAATGGCAACAGATTGAAGAGTAGCAGCGAGTGTATGGCTGCTAAACAGCAAAAAAAATGGAGAAGAACTGAAAAGTGGCAACAGTGCACTTCACTAAAAACCACCTGACAGCAATGCCATCAACGCTCATAAAATTTCACACAACGAATTACCGTTAGATTAGCGCTGCTGCATAGCACTCATTGCGCATATTCCCTAAACAATTTTCTAGGCATTTTTATGGCATTTATTGCGCCGATTTGGAGCTAATAATACGCTGCGTATGACGAAAAAAAAATGCTTTGGCTATTTTTAATGGCACGCCATGCGTGTGTTGTCAAAAAACCGTTACTCAACAGAGTTTCATTTTTTGTTATTTGGCGTGTGATGTTTTTTTTTGTTGCGGCTGCGACATTTTATGACTGTTTTGGCGTTCATTGCATGTGTCGCACATTTATTAGTCTACTACTGCATATTTAAGCATAAAAATTGTGTATGTAAATATTTAATGCGCTACCGAAATGTGTTTCTATTTTTTTTCTTTTTTTAGTTTGTTTTTTTTTTGGTTATAAAAATTTATTACAAATATTTTTATATTTATTAGCTATTGGTTAATTTTAATGGCACACACACGCATTTATCTATCTATTCTCTCATTCATAGTGTGAGTAATTAAATGACATTTATTTGATTGCCTATAGACATACCACAGACATATTTTCAATGGCAAGACAATTTTTATGGAATGCCAATTTTTATGGCATGACATAACATTTGTTTAAATTAATAATATGATAAAAAATGTATTAACTAATAGAAAAAATATATACATTTTGTGACAAAAAGTAAATGTTTTAGGCATTAAATTTTCGCTTCTTGTGCGTGAAAATAGTCAAAAATGCATAAGATTAACACAAAATCGAAAAAAGTAATAATAAAATTTAAATGATCACTTAGCTCAGCCATAAATATTATACCACATACATATATTTAACTGTATATCTATTACATATACCTAATTTTCTTTTTTCCTTTCAATTCACATAACACTGTACAACATCACGTTTGGTTGCGTTAAAGTTCACACACAGTATCTGGCTTTTAGGTTCCTTGTACAAAGACTTTGTCTGCGCAGACCCCAAGTGAAATTTTATGGCCTATAATTTTCTAGAATATTTTAAGCCTCTACACTCAGGGGAAAAAAATTATAAAAACATATGAAAGCGTGCTTAAAATGGGCAAAAACGTATTTAAAAGTGATGTAAATACCAACATTTTTATTTTAAAAATGTTCATTCTAAAATTTTTAAATCAAAAAATAACATTTTAAATTTAAAAATGTTTATTTTTATTTTAAGCACTATGAGAAAAAAAAAACGCTGCAGTGTTCTCTATATCATTTTCTCTTCCGGGTTCGAAATTGTACCCAACGGCATTCTCTTCATCTTCTCTCGATCCGAGTCCCAACTACAAAAATATAGCCTCCGCTTGTTCTCCTTTTCTTTTCTACTTCGTCTTAACTGTTTGCTATCTTTATTTATTATTCTCCTTATTCTCCTTATTCTCCTTTTTCTTCTTTATTTTATATTCTCCTCCAGATTCGAACCATGACATTAACCTGAAATTCAATCCAACGCCATCACATAGTGGAACATTAAACATTATATTGAATTGTAGTAACCTATTTATACTTCCCTTTCCCTAAAAAAGAATCCATGAATTATATGAATCATTGTAAACACAAAATTAAAAAAAATCGATTCTCCTTATTGTGTTTGTTGGATTTCTCACAAAAAAATATTGTCTCACAAAAAAATTTTGAACAAAGAGCGAGTTCTTGAATCAACACTCAATTTCATTTTTAATTTAAGTATGTTTCTTTTTAAATCCAAAATGAATTTTTACTTCAAAAATTTCATTCTTAATTCAAAAATTTCATTTTTAATTCAAAAATTTCATTTTTAATTTAAAAATTTTCATTTTTAAAATAAAAATGGTTTGGTTTAAAACGTGCAATATGAAAATAAAAATTTTATTTTTGATTTTAAAATGCTGTTTTTCCCTGAGTGTAGCGATTTTCAAAATACATACTACTTTTTTGGGACTCTCTGAAAAAAGTGTTCAAAACGAACTCTTCTTGAATGTGTTGAAGGGTTAAAGTGGCTCCTGCAATTTTATTACATGTTTCCTAAGAACATATTTCTATGCTAGGTACTTACTTGCGTCGACTGGCTGTACCCTATATGATATGTATTTTAACCCTTTTTTGCATTTGCTTATTTAAATATCACTCAGACAAAATTTCGCAAATTTTAAATGCAAAAAAAGAAAAAACAAGTAAGGAAGCCTAAGTTCGAGTGGAATCGAACATTAGATACTCAGCTGTATGCCTTCATTGTTTGTTTGCGTTTGGTGAAAACGCGGTGTATTTTATATAAAGCGAGTGCTGCATAAAGTAGGCGTAGCCACGCCCATCATTTTCAATATTTTTATCAGTCATCCAACTAAGCATATGAATATTATTCTTTGTGCAAAATTTCATTCCTTAATGACTTCTAATTACAAAGATGTCACGTTACAAATTCCCAAAGGGTGTTCCAGAAATATCTTTGTTAAAAAGTAGGCGTGGTCATAAACCGATTTGAATAAATTTTTGCGTGTCTATTAGCACAAGTTATAAAAGTGTATAAACCAAGTTTCGTCTTAATGTCTCAATTATTTGTCGAGTTATGGGCTCCGAAATTTCGTATATTCCTTTGTCTAAAAAGAGGCGGTGCCACGCCCGTTTTCCAAATTTTTCTATTTTTTGTTTCCGGTCTATTGTGGAACTCATGCCACAAAATTTGAATGAATTATCTTTATATTTGACAAAGATATCGCTTAAAATATTTTTATTAGGCCCCTTTATAGTTCCCATATATAAAAGTGGGCGTGGTCGCCAACCGATTTCGCAAAAATTTTGAACATGTATTACCACAACTAATAAAAGTGTACACACCAAGTTTCGTCATTATATTTAAATTATTTGTCGAGTTATGGGCTCAGAAATCTCGTATATTCCTGCTTCTAAAAAGAGGCGGTGCCACGCCCATTTTCCAAAATTTTTATGCTTTTCGTTTTATATCCGCAGTTGGACTCCTGCCATAAAATTTCAATGACATACCTTTATATTTGACAGAGATATCGCTTAAAATGTTTTTATTAGGCCACTTTATAATACCCATATATAAAAGTGGGCGTGGTCGTTAACCGATTTTGGCAATTTTTCGTCCAAACATTTGCCTAAGTAAGTATATCACGCCTACCAAATTTCATCGATATGTCTTCAACGGTTTCTGAGTTATGACTCATAAAACTTTCAATGTTTGCCCCTTAATAAGTGGGCGTGGCACCGCCCATTTTTCAAAATCTCACCAAATTTCTTCATAAGGGCCTGAGCTCCACACGTGGGTGAAATTTTATCACTCTAGCTCTATTAGTGACTGAGATACAAAATTTCCGATTTTTACTATATAGGGGAAGTGGGCGTGGTCATGGTCCGATTTCGCCCATTTTCAATACCATCCGTTCCAGTCTCGATACCAACTTGCATTCCAAATTTCATCAAAATATTTCAATTTTTGCGCGAGTTATCGTGCGTACAGACAGACAGACGGACAGACGGACGGACATGGCTCAATCGATTTCTTTTTTCACCCTGATCAATTTGATATATATAAGTCAATATCTATCTCGATTATTTTATGGTGTTACAATCCACCGTTATGTGATTAAAACTATAATACTCTGTGTACTAGTACAGCTGAGTATAAAAAGTACATATGTAGATCTCAGCGAGCAAATTGGTTTGGAGGTTTACTACATATGTATATGGCTAATGATCGGTTTTTCTGTGTGTGAATTATCCAACCCCAAGACAACAACTCTCAACTTTTGTCATAATGTAATTTATTTTCATTTTCTCTATGCTTTTTACACGCTTTTATTTTTCATAAATTCAGCATAATTAAAATTGCTTTTGACATTTCGGCCACTAAATCAATTACTTGCATGCCAACACTGGAAAATTGTATCTGGCACTCATACTATAATATGCCTTAACCTATTAAGGGCTCATATCTCAAAAACTACACGTACGATTCAAAAAAGTTATCATTTTTTTATCAGTGCATCGTATACTACCAACTGCAGTTACAAGCAGGGCTGCACCAAAATATCGACTTCTTTGTTAAGCTGTGTTATTTATTTTTTATTTTTATTCTTGCCTGAAAAAAATGTTACTCATACGCCATGACGTACAGTTGTTTCGTCGAACGGAAAAATAATTAAAAATAATCGCATAATTGAAATTAGTCAAGCAATCAAAAAACAATCCAACAATTAAAAATAATTAAGCAAATAAAAATAAGCGTACAATTAAAAACAACAAAAAATGGAGAATAATCAAGCAATTAAAAACAATCATTCAATTAAAAATAATCAAGCAATTAAAAACAACGAAAAATTGGGAATAATCAAACCATTAAAAACAATCAAACAACTAAAAATAATCAAGCAATTAAAAACAGTCCTACAACTAAAAATAATCTAGTAATCATTCAATTAAAAATAATCAAGCAATTAAAAACCATCAAACAATTAAAAAATTCAAAATAATCAAACAATTGAAAATAATTAAGCAATTAAAAACAATCAAACAATTATACAATTAAAAATTTTATTCATTATATGATTATTTCTGATTATTTTTATGATGACCATTAATCATGATTATTTTTTATAATTTTTGAATTTAATTGGTTATGAATTGCTAGGTTAATGCAAGACAATTAAAAAAAGTTGATTAATTGTGATTATATTATTTCTCATTATTTTTTAATGACTATTAATCATGATTATTTTTTATAATTTTTTTAATTTAATTGCTTATTTGTTGACAGTTTAATGTAAGATAATTAAAAAAATTGATTAATTTTGATTCTAATATTTCTGATTATTTTTAATGACTATTAATCATGATTATTTTTTGTATTTTTTTATTTTAATCGATTAATAATTGCCAGGTTAATGTAAGACAATTATGAAAAAATTTATTAATTTTGATTATATTATTTCTGATTATTTTTTTAATGACTAATAATCATGCTTATTTTTTATAATTTTTTAATTTAATTGCTTATTTGTTGACAGTTTAATGTAAGACAATTAAAAAAAATGATTAATTTTGATTATATTATTTCTGATTATTTTTTAATGACTATTAATCATGACTTTTTTTTGTAATTTTTTATTTTAATCGATTAATAATTACCAGGTTAATGTAAGACAATTATGAAAAAATTTATTAATTTTGATCATATTATTTCTGATTATTTTTTTAATGACTAATAATCATGCTTATTTTTTATAATTTTTTAATTTAATTGCTTATTTGTTGACAGTTTAATGTAAGACAATTAAAAAAAATGATTAATTTTGGTTATATTATTTCTGATTATTTTTTAATGACTATTAATCATGATTATTTTTATGAAGTTTTTTATGTATCTGATTATTAATCACCAGTTTAATCTAAGACATTTAAAACAAATGATTAATTTTGATTATATTATTTCTGATTATTTTTTGACTATTAATCATGATTATTTTTATGAAGTTTTTTATGTAACTGATTATTAATCGCCAGTTTAATGTAAGACAATTAAAATAATCATTAAAATAAAAAAATTAAAGAAAATAATCATTATTAATTTTAATTGGAGTTTAACACATCTAATTGAAATTTCATTTAATTCGAGAAATTCATAAAAACCATCCATAATGTTCTTTCCACCATTACTACGCCAAAAATAATTTCCTATTGTAAATTTCCACACCCTAATATGTACATATGTATATCCATTCATGCATTAGCTCCAAAACCGATTTTCATATAGACAGTTAGGTGATTCACAAACTGTCATAAAGTCATATGTCATATTAAAATATTGTACGGAAATAGTTATAAAGGACTTTTCCGAAGCCCTGTGAAGAAGTAAACAAAAACAGATGATCAAATACGACGACCCAAATACATATCGTGCAGAGTTGTATTTATTTAGTACACATATAGCATAGAATGCAACCACAAAATATTATGACTTATGACGATATGACGCAATATGACAGGTTATGAATCCCCTAAGTATTTTTATCTATTAAGTGCAATAAAAAGTAATTGCAAGCTATAACCACAACAAAGCGTCCTAACGGAAGCTCACGTGCGCAATAACTCAATCAAATTGTAGCAGAAAGTAATAATAATAACACAAAAGCAACAACAAAAACAATAAAAAAAAAATGGTAAGGCTGGTAAGTGTCATAAACACGCATGTTTCGCTACATACATATGTATGTATATAAGTATGTATCTATGTATGTAAATACTCTGTAGGGAAAATCTCTAGTTCCGAACTAGGTCGCTTCTAGTGCATTTTTCGACACTACTAATGCGAGCTTAATCTCTTTTGCATATTATCAACTGGCGAATTTAACACGGCGATGTCCTAGGCGGTGTCAATTGTCACCCTCTGCACTACATTTTCGATAGTTCCGAACTAGTACTAAATTCTACAGTTTACACTAGTTCGTTTATTGGCACATTTTCGATAGTTCTGAACTAGCTACAAGTACCTACAAATTCTACAGTTTTACATCTGCCGCTTAAGTGCAGACTTTGACACACTTCATGCAAGTGGCGCGATGGCCGACTGGCTAACGCATGTGCCTTTCAATCAGAGGGGCGCGGGTTCGAATCCTGTGGGTGTCAAGGTCGATGATAGTTTTTTTTTTTAATTTTTTTTTTGACTAATATTTTTTTATTTATTTATTTAATAAAATTTACAGTAATATCTAAAAAGTAATAAAATAAAAAAAATTAAAAATAAGCCTGAGGGATCGGGAAAGCATAATTAGGGGAACATTTCATTTCATACAAGTTAAGATGCAAATAGAAAACTCTTTATATGAAACGCTTCACTAAACATCTGAGAATTGCAGAAATATACAAAGCCGACGGAAATTGAACGAACGAAAAATTTTCATAGAATTTTTGTCACTTCGAAATTGCATACAAATCAAAGTGTGTCTTATAATGTTCACTCAATTCACTCCTCCTGAACTGGTGAGGGTCTAACTACAATTGATCTAGTTCCCTTTTGACACCTTTTCGCTAGTTCGGAACTAGAAATTTTGCTCACTAGTTATTGAGTTCCCTGCAGGGTATATACAAAGGTGTGTATGTTTTTGTTTTTTTTTTTTTTGTGGGTGTTAAACTGAATGTGCGTCTAGTCTGTTTTGTTGTCGACAAAACAATCAACATAAAACTGCTATCAGCAAAACCAACCCTTTTTGGGCGCTGCGGAAACACATCAGAGGAAATACATACATAACTAACTAAATAAAAAAAAAAAATAAACAAATAAACGCCCACACTGAAAAAACAACTTACTCAGATTATGGAAAAGTGGGAATGATTCGGCGCTAAAGACATATTTCCATATTTTGATGTACGATTTTCTTCAAATCAAGGAATAAAAACCACGTTTTAAAGAAAATTGTACATCAAAATATGGAAATATGTCTTTAGCGCCGAATCATTCCCATTTTTCCATAATCTGAGTAATTTTTTTTGAGTGCACTTTTGACTCACCTTCCTCCCGCATCTCATGGCAACACAGCCATACCAGGACATACATTTACATACTGTACTCGTATGTATACTATAAATGTACATACATTCATGCTCTGCAACATTTGTATAGAACAAGAAAAAAATCATAGCTCAACTTGCATGCTCACTGGCAACATCCCAGTAGGACTGGGGATCATCGTTTTATTAATCCCGGAGTACTCTCTTGCGAGTACTGGATTACTCCCCATTACTCCCTATTACTTCTATGTATTTTCATACAAATTTCTGTACTCACTTTTAATATTGTATGTCCTAGGAAGGGAGTAATAGATAAAACTCCCTTTCTCCTCCCAAACAGCAATGAGGGAGTTTTTGCTAATACTCCCATATACCTCATAATCGAGCATTGGCGGAGTTTGGAGAGTCCTCTAATAACCTCCCGAAAGAGCAATGGGGGAGTAATTGTTAAACATTCCCCGTACCTTCCAAGGGAGCAATGTAGGAGTACACATTTGAAACCTCCTGAGCGAGTAATGAAAGCGATGAAATCTATTTATGGCCAAAATAATTGTGTTAATTTTATTTTTTATTTCACTGATAAATTACAATTTAAAGAATGGTAAATATGTATATACATAGATAAATAATTTAGACAATGAAGCGTTGCTTTTGTTCCTGCTGCCGCTGTCTTTACCGTAACCTTCATAGCCGAATCGACACAAAATACCACTTTTATCACGCAAAGTTAACTGTTCGTCAAAGTAACACATTGATTAATTGGCCCAATGCTTGACGCAACTCATCCAAACTGGATATGTAGACAAATTATTGACGAAATATTTCTTTTAAAGCCCAATCATATAAACATTTTCAAATGAATAAATTTCTAATCGAATGAAAAAATATAACAGACAAATTTCGCCTGCTGAAAACAATGCCAGATTGGAGTACATATTGGAGAAATCTTCTCTATTGCTCCAAAAGGATGACAGAATGAGTTATCTTTTATTTTTAGTTTGGAGAGATCTCCCATATTGATCCGCAAGGAGTAAAATGGGAGTAGTGAAGTGTAAAAATCTCTCCTATTGCTCCAAAAGGACGTTTAATGGAGTACTCTTCTATTCACCGCTTGGGGAGACCTCCCATATTGCTCCACAAGGAGTAACATGGGAGCAGTAAAGGGAAGAAATCTCTTCTATTCCTCCAAAAGGATATCAAAAGGAGTACTCTTCTATTCCTCCCTTGGGGAGATCTCTCTTCAAGTTCAACTGGGATAAAACACACACAACGACTCACTCATACTCATACTCCATGTCGTCATATACAATTCTCGTCATCCACTCCTGCCAACACCGTCAACATGATTATAACCATCAACATGATTATAGTCATCAACATTTTTATCATCAACATTTTCCACATCAACATTTTCCCCATCAACATTTACCATCAACATCATCATAACAACATGCTGACAGCCAACTATGTATGAATAATAACAATAAAAAAGCATAAAAAACTAGCAACAGCCAACAACAACAAAAAAAACAACAGCAATAAATGCTAAAGCTCTCATAACCGGCACATTTATTTACCATTTCAACTGCTCCTACTGTGGCTCCTATGGCTTTCATATACAGATATCTGCATGTACACACATGCTCATACATGTCCATACAAAGCATGAGCAATGATTTTTTGTGTGTTTTAGCACGTTTATGCGTATTTTTTATGTTGTTATTCGCTGTTTTTTCGCCTTCGCCTTCGATTTGTTGGATAAATTCGCTTTTGCCGTGAATTTTATGAAGAACGAAAAGCCAAGAAAATAAATGTTCCAAGAGGCGCTTTCTCAAAACCACATACCAGCCGATTGCCTCAAGTTTTCGGCAACTTTGTTGTTGCTGCCTTTTTAACATTTTCATTGAATTGTACACGGAGCAGAAAATATCTACATAGTATGTACATATGTATTTTATGCGGCGAGTAGGTGAGCGCTTTTTAGTTAAGCTAATTTGCGGCGAAATAGTATTCATAAGTAGGGAGTAGAATAGGTATACAGAGCGAGAAAGAGAGAGAGAGACTTTATGAGATGAAGTGAGTTTAAATTAGTATGAGAAAGAGAGAGAGAGAGAGAGAGAGAGAGAGAGAGAGAAACTGTTAATGTAACGTGAGTGAATTCTATATGTGACTGTGGTGAATAAGTATTGCTGGTAATGACAGATTTAAGCTTAAATTAGTTATGCATTAACTTTATTTCCATAATAGTAACAGTATCGGTATTAATTTGGTCGATTATTGGTGCAGTAACAGTAAACAGCTGAACAGTGATCATAGCCCAATAAAGGTGACCATAGCAATAGAGTCGCTCTTCTTCTTTTGGTTTTTTAGGTTGCGAAATTATCATATTTTGTATTAATGCTAATTGCGTGTTCTCTTTTGATTGCTACGACCATATTATTATTGGGTCATGACAGTGAACAACTGAAACAAACAATCGATCAGCTGGTTAGCGTTACTGCTGAAAAGCAAAATTCATTTGGTTGTTACCGATAGCGTTACCGACTAGCGAATCACTAATCAAATACACTGTTTCCCATAAGGTTGGTTGATCAGCTGTTTTATAACGATACTGTTACTGCATAACTAATTTGAGCTTTACATCTAACGGTGTATCTATGTAGTATAGAGGCAGCATATTATAGCGGTAACTGTTCTTTTAGAAATGCTATTCTTTTAAATACCGTTACCCGCGAATAGATAAAAGATTGTCTAGTGTCGGTATGAGTCGCCATAAAATTTTTTGGCTGCACATCGGTTACACAGTCCAACAAATTTACAAAAATTTTACTCTGCCGGAGGGAGGATCCAAAGAACAAATAATTCATCTAATGTGTATTGTTGCATATTTCATGGCGTAATTTGTGATTATTATATCCTGTGGCCTTTTGCGTTATTTGTACAAAGATTTTGTCTGAGGGGACCCCTAGTGAAATTTTATGGCGAATAATTTTCTAGAATATTTTAACCCTCTATCTGCATTGTTAATTGATATTTTCTACATGTGTTTCCAAATAAGGGTTAAAAACAGCCATTTGCGTCCGAGCTCAAAAGTTTCATTTGAGGTCATTTTTATAAGATATTTTCGATAAAGTAATTGCACCTCCAGCTAAAACCATAAAACTTTAACCCCCTCTAAAAAAAACTGAGACCCTCTGAACTAGTACTCTGTTCGGCAAAGTTGGTCTGGGAGACATCCTCTTTCATAATTAATAGCGTTTGTTCGTGTTGAGAAATCACTCTTGGACAGTGTTATTAAACAGTTTGTATAAAGATCATATTAGTATCCACTTTTAGGAGATGAAGGAGAAGCTCTCATTCAGTTACTCAAGCTCATGCGCTGCCTAATTTCTGTTTTTTGTTTTTCCTACTAATTGGGTGGACCTGCAGTTTTATGCCGGCTGCGAACGGCCAATGCATTTTTTTGTGAGAAGCATTTTGATAGCAGAATGTATGGCGCCAACTGCCGAGCGGTGACCGCCATTTCTAGAAATTCAATAATTGTGTTTTTAATAATTATAATTTTTTTTTTGGTATTTGGTCGGACTGGGATTAGAAGCCGAGACTTCTGGTATGACAGGTGAGTACCATCATGCTGCAAGGAGCTTAAGCCAATGAAAGATTTCAGCAATAAAAGCTACCCCAAAATCGAAGATGTTCAAGAAGTTTTACTCTATACAAATACTTATTCCCTATGTCTTAGAATACTTACCTAACTGAGGTAGAATATGTTTTGAGAAATGCATGTGATTTTGCTGTTATTGTAATGGAAAGAAAAAACTTCCCTGAAATTCTGAGAAGTGCAGCCGGAGTGTCACCCATATAATTCTGCGTCCTTTTGGTACTTAAACCCGCCTGCTATGGGAAAGTTTGCGTTTGCACTGCAATCATAAGTTCTAGGTACTTATCCCCGGTTTTTTTCTGTGCTTTTTTTTGGTCTCAAGTTACTCAACATAACCTGTTATTAAATTGAAAAAGCTTTGCTGAAGCTAAAAACAGATAATGAAGCCATTAAAGCTTAGATATTATGTACTATTTTTTGTATGCGCTCTTTAACCCTTCACTGCACAATTACAAAAAAGAAAGAATGCAAATATTCCGGAATTTCCCACTCTGTGTGTGAAAAATGCGAATTTTAAAAGGCGTAGCCGTACAGCAAGGAAGGCACAACAAACATGCACTCGCACTTACCCTGTAGGGAAAATCTCTAGTTCTGAACTAGGTCGCTTCTAGTGCGTAACTACTTGTGCGAGCTAAATCTCTTTTGCATGTTATCAACTGGCGAATTTAACACGGCGATGTCCTCGGCGGTGTCAATTGTCAGCCTCTGCACTACATTTTCGACAGTTTCGAACTACACCTTTTCCAGTTTAAGTTCAGAAAGTTACAATTGAAGTTCAGAAAATTACAATTGAAGTTCGGAATTTCCAATTGAAGTTCAGAAAGTTACAATTGAAGTTCAGAAAATTACAATTGAAGTTCAGAATTTCCAATTGAAGTTCGGAATTTCCAATTGAAGTTCAGAAAGTTACAATTGAAGTTCAGAAAATTACAATTGAAGTTCAGAATTTCCAATTGAAATTCAGAAAGTTACAATTGAAGTTCAGAAAATTACAATTGAAGTTCGGAATTTCCAATTGAAGTTCAGAAAGTTACAATTGAAGTTCAGAAAATTACAATTGAAGTTCAGAATTTCCAATTGAAATTCAGAAAGTTACAATTGAAGTTCGGAATTTCCAATTGACGCTCATCGTTCCAGTCCTCATGTACGGCGCAGAAGCATGGACAATTTCAAAATCAGATGAGATGGCACTTGGAGTATTCGAGAGAAAAGTTCTTCGTAAGATTTATGGACCTTTGCGCGTTGGCGTGGGCGAGTATCGACGGAGATTTAACGATGAGCTGTACGAGCTTTACACAGACATCGACATTGTTCAGCGAATAAAGATCCAGCGGCTGCGTTGGGCAGGTCATGTCGTGAGAATGGACGAAGGCGCTCCGGCTAAGAAAGCATTTCTATCGAAACCCGCTGAACGCAAAAGAAAAGGGAGACCTCCACTGCGTTGGGAAAATCAGGTGGACAGCGATGCTGCCTCCCTAGGTGTTCCCAAGTGGCGCCATGCTGCACGAAACAGAAGCAATTGGCGCGCTCTGTTGGACTCGGCCAGAATCGTCTAGACGGTTAAGCGCCAATCAAGAAGAAGAAGAAGAATTTCCAATTGAAGTTCAGAAAGTTACAATTGAAGTTCAGAAAATTACAATTGAAGTTCGGAATTTCCAATTGAAATTCAGAAAGTTACAATTGAAGTTCGGAATTTCCAATTGAAGTTCAGAAAGTTACAATTGAAGTTCGTATGCCCTATGTACATAGTGTCTCGGTTGCAGGAAAATTGTATGTACTTCGCCAACGTTGTAAGGTGGATGTAGACGGACTGAATACAACTCCGTTTACAGGGTAAGTTGTAGGTAGGCACCTCGAATCTACTTTCGCTTACCTCGTAAGGTGAACGTAGGCGGATTGAATACAATTCCGCTTACATTGTAAGCTGTAGGTAGGCATATCGAATCTACCTTCGCTTACATTGTAAGGTGGATGTAAGCGGACTGAATACAATTCCGCTTACATTGTAAGTTGCAGGTAGGCACCTCAAATCTTCCTTAGCTTACCTTGTAAGGTGAATGTAGGCGGATTGTACACAATTCCGTTTACATTGTAAGCTGTAAGTAGAAATTTCGAATTCAAAAACCACTAATCATATGTACATACATATGCACATATGCAATGACTTTCAGATAATACAGGAAAGAAATTTACACAAAGGGCTTATGACTGCTTCACACATAGGCTTGCCCAGCCAATTTATGCTGGGACTGCTACTGGTACATATGTATGTATTTAAGGAAACGGGCATAATTGGGGAAACTCAAGAAAAAACCACATAAAACACCAACAGAAAACACCGAAATCCGCCAATAATCCAATATATCTACATAGGGAGAACGTCCATGAAGAAATGGTGCATTTTTTTTTAGCACTAAGATCTGTTTTATACAATTTTAAACAATTTTATTCTATCGGCGCTTGATTCAGAAACGAATTTGTAACAAAAAATTCTTCAATGTTATTGTTATTTTGTTTCAATGGAATTTCCGAATTTACTATACATAGCAACACAACAAGAATGAAATTTGAAGAAAAACAGAAAAATGAACAAAATTCATTTTTGTGAACCCAACTTAAATTTTCATACACATTGTGTGTTGATTGGCATTGTTCATAATGTGTAGTATACATTAACGGGGGGAAGTAGTGTGGTAGGTAATGTTCGCCGCTGGGGTGTGACAATCAATCTGGCGAGCGCGAGTTCGAATATTGTCGGTGTCGAGGTGGATGATATGATTTATTCTTTAATTTTTTTTTTTTTTAACTAATATTTTCTTATTTATTTATTTAATAAAAATTTACAAAAATATTTAAAAAGTAATAAAATAAAAAAATTCTAAATGGGGGAACATTTCATTTCATACAACTTAAGTTGCAAATAGAAAACTCTTTATAAAAAAATGTTTCACTAAACATCTGAGAATTGCAGAAATATACAAAGCCGACGGCAATTGAACGAAAGAAAAATTTTCATAGAATTATTTGTCACTTCGAAATTGCTTACAAATCAAAGTGTGTCTTATAATGGTCACTCAATTCACTACTTCTGAATTGGTGAGCGCCTAACTTCAATTGATCTAGTTCATTTTTGTCACCTTTTCGCTAGTTCGGAACTAGAAATTTTGCTCACTAGTTATTGAGTTCCCTGCAGGGTACCTACATATATATACATATATACATGTTCTATCAACACAAACACTTGTAACGGTTTTAGAAAAAAAAAACAATAACCTTTTGACTTGTGCCCTTTTCTACTAGTATTCTTCAGCATCAGCAGACTATATAGCAACAATAGCAACAATAATAACAATAACAAAAACAATAGCAACAATAACAACAAAAACTAATACACATATCAAATATGTCATGCTGCCCTGTTTTGTGGCTGTTTGAAGTGCTATAAGGACAATCTTGTTTTTTATTTTTGAATTCTTATAACTTTTATTTCACTTACAACTAAGCACTATTCACTTGTATATACATACATACAAACATACACACACCTCCCGTCATCTTCAGACATTTTCATTACACCAATAACACACATTTTTTATGCGCCGTCGGCCAACATGAGCAACAGAGCTCGCTTCCTCACTCTCCTCTTGCCACTTTGTATGTACATAATTTTATTTATTATCATTCCCTCTTTACTAGCACATTTTATGCCAAAAACATACATAAAAACACACACATGCACGCACGTGAAATCGCACACAATGCACACTGCATACTTCCTCAAATACATATGTACATATATCCGGCTGCTCACTTCCGTTATACGGTCGCACATAAAATGTTGCCTACAAATAGGCGCTTTGTGCACTCTTTTTTTAATACCGGCCAGCTGTCTCTCACTCGTATGTTCTTCTTCCACTTCTTGTTCTTCTTCGTCTACTACTACTTCTGGTACCTCTTTTTTGTTCCACTCTGCCTTGCTTTGCTAAGCGTCCGTTCTACTACGCGTTGCCTCTTCAGCCCCCTCTGCTTGCCCACGAAGCACATAAATCACACCCAATTTGGCTGGAATTTTTTAAAGTTCTTTTTTGTTGTTGTTGCTCTTTTGCTTCTGCTTCTACTTCAGTTCTTCCTCTTCTTTTTCTATTATCCTTTATGAGCAGCTCATTGCGAATGACAAGCACATTGTCCTTATGTATTGTTGTGTATGCTGTGGCGCGGTAGGTAGGTACTTTGCGGGCGAAGGTGTTGCGCATTCCGGCTTCTGCTGCTGCTGCTGCCAAAAATTCCTACCATTCCAGAAGCGAAAAGAAAAGAGAATAGAAAAGCAAAATGAAATTAGCAAAAAGAAGCGAAAAGTGACAGAAATGGTATGGAATGGAGAAATAGAAAAATTGTTGGCCGGTCCTGCAATTTCACAGCACAAGGCGCCGGAAGTTTGTATTGTTGTTGTTGTAGATGCTTTTTCCGCTGAGGCAACTGATGCTGCTTTTGCTTAGGTGCGATTGGCTGCTGGCTGAAGCCGCTGGCATATGCAGTTTAATTTGAATTAAAATTATTTTGCAATTAAGTTAAGCTTAAGTTAAAGTTAAGGTTAAGTTAAAGTTAAGTTAAAGTTAAGTTAATGGCGTTTTCTTTTCTCGAAATAATGTTGCCCTGTTTGATTTTCTTAGCCATTTTAAAGCTTTTTCTGGTCATTTCAACGAATATTAAGCTCTAATAAAGTGAGAGTGTACTATTACACTGGTCGACAAGTTTTTGTTACAGAAATAAAATTCTACTTTTCTAAAGGATTTCGGTGCGCTGAATCCGAATCTGAAGTCAGATTTTCTGTAATACGTACAGTTTTTTAGATATTCATGCCCAAATAAGCGAAAAACACGTTTTTTGGCTATATTTACTCCTCAATATCTTTTAAATTACTAACTTATTTTAAAAAGCTATTGAAAGCGCTGATATTTCTCTTGAAGAAACCGTTTTAATATTTCAGATATCTTTCTTGTAACTTGCAATATTGCATATTAAGCTCCAGTAGTTTTGCAATATTTTCTCCATACAAAAATAATAAAAAATTTTGAAGCACGCTTTTAGGCAGTTTATTATATTATGGACGTATGTAAGTGGCTTCGTAAGAAAAATTGTTCTGCTGCTACAAAATTTGATTGCGCCTATAACATGCTACAAATGCTGCCGTTGTTTTCGACGACAAATACCTTATTGTGCAAAAACATATATTACTATATATATAAACTAGATATCCGAAAAATTAAAACGTTGTCTTCAAGAGAAATGGCCGAGCTTTCAATAGCTTTAATCAATTTTTAAAATAAGTAAGTAATTTAAAAGATATTGAGGAGTGAATATAGCCAAAAAACGTGTTTTTCGCCTATTTGGGCATGAATATCTAAAAAACTGTACGTATTACAGAAAATCTGACTTCAGATTCGAATTCAGCGCATCGAAATCCTTTAGAAAAGTAGAATTTTATTTCTGTAACAAAAATTTGTTGAAATTTTGTCGACCAGTGTTATCAACAAATTCAGCCATTTTGGAGAAAGTCAAGTTACGTATTTCAAAAATTGGAATATAGGAGGGCAACAAGAAAACGCTATAAGATTAAGTTAAAGTTAAGTTAAGGTTAAGTTAATGTTAAGTTAAGATTAAGTTAAGGTTAAGTTAAGGTTAAGTTAAGGTTAAGTTAAAGTTAAGTTAAGGTTAAGTTAAGGTTAAGTTAAAATTAAGTTAAGGTTAAGTTAAAATTAAGTTAAGGTTAAGTTAAGATTAAGTAAAGTTAAAGCTAAGTTAAGTAAAAGTTAATTTAAAGTTAAGTCAAAGTTTAGTTAGAGCTAAGTTAAGGTTAAATTGAAATTAACTTCAAGTTACGTAACAGTTAAGTTAAAGTTAAGTCGAAGTTAAGTTGCAACGTAGCATTACACAGTCCCCACTGTAACATCCGACAACTTGCGCCTAAAATCCCTCTAGGAAAATAGCGCAAACACACCACCAATAAGCAATAGTTTAGTCAATTCAGTCAGTTCTCAACCGTTTTGTCACTGCTGGCAGCGGCCAATTCGAATCAGTCAACGTAGGTAAGCCAGATATATTAGTCCTCCCGCTAGCTGGCTTGTTGGATGAGATGTTGTCATGGCGCTAGTCATCCATGGCTTGGTGAGCGCAACGGGGCAAGGCTTGTTAGGCATATTTACCCCTGTCATCTCGGCGAAGTGATGGCGGCCGTGCAGCCTTTATGACACCTCAATCCTCCTCCACTTGACCCTGGCTCTGGCTGTTCGACCAGTTGAGATGACCAACAGCGGAAATCGTTGTGCCTGTCGTGCACACTTCTCCTCAGTCTGCTAGATGGTCTGGTACAGGCTAAGGGTGGCACAGCTCCGCCCTCCCTCCATTTAGCAACTTTCAGTAGTGTGCAGCCATGGGGATCGGGGCGTCCAGCACGAGAGCCAGTATAATAACCAAAGTCTCTGTAGTTTCGTCGTAGGTTATACCCGCAGTCTATAGGAGTTACGCTGTCACCAACACCGCCTCTCCGCTGCCATACGCCCCACCCCCCCCCCCACCCCCTCAATTACACTAGTCGTCCTCTGCTACTACGACCGCTGACCGCTCTGAGATCACTGTCCTTGTTGCCGCTCAACCTTCTTCGATACCAGCCGTTGAAAGCCACCCCGCCCACGTCTATAGGTCGCTCCTTCTTTCTTCTCTACAAACTCACTCTTTCGTTACGCAAAGCTGCTGCCCTCTCGCGACACCTCAGCCCGTGTGCGTGTGTTTGACCTTAATACATACATAATTATTCAATGGGATTTTGATGTACCTCTAATCAACCTTGCACAGACTGCGCGCTACCTCACCCGTCGACCTCATATAAAGTTTATAATTAAGTTAAATTTAATTTAAACTTAAATCAAATTTTTCGACAAGTTAAAGTAAAATTTAAGTTCAAGTTAAGCCAAACTTAATTTTTATTGTTATAATGTCAAAGTAAATGCCAAGCGAAATTTGCGTACACAGGAATGAGGCCAAACTTACTCTTAGCCGGCATTCTCAGCTGGCTGCCTGCACCATATTGCATATTTCAGAGGGCAGTCTATTTACTGCAGCATACTTCGAGGGGCATCCTTTAAAAAGAGGACTCTGCTAGAATTGTGTGACCGAAAGTACTAACACTATTATAAAAATATAATATTACCAACACATTTGCACTCGTATGTGTTTCTAGCCAAGTTCAAAACCAATGAGATAGATAAGGATAAAATGGAATTTGAAAATACACATACGGGAACGTGATGAATGAAACGGTCACAAAAGTTCCCGATGCCCTTAAGAATGTGATAGGAAATATCCCAAAACTTTTGGTCATGCCTGCCGGTCATATGACCGGTCAAATGACCTGCACAGTTCTTGCAGGGGAATTTATTATAACCAATGAACAACCAAGGCATAGGAAAAAGTTAAGGTTAAGTTAAGGTTAAACAACGCGGTTTCACATACAACAATTTACCATCCTCATGCGCTCAAAATCCTAATCGCTTTTTTACGAGCACACTAATAACTCTATTGCCTACTTACTTACATTTTTGCGCTTTTCAAAAGAAGAGGAATATGCGGCAGAAGAGAAGAACTACATTAAACACAACGTATTCGTGCATAGTCAACTCACTGAATGCCTTTATTTGCTGTGCGTCCTTAAATATACATACATACATATACATATGTATATGTATTTACCAACAACTTCATAATTATTTTCAAAATATACTTATTTCATATCATCACAATAATTGCTTGAGTGTTTTTTTTTACGTGTGTGTGTGTTTGTGTCACATTTTGAAGCATATGCTTAGGCGCCGGCGGCATATGGAGGACGACACGTCGCGACGCGTCGCAAATTAAACGGTACTAGATAAGGATTAAGCTGTGCTGTGATGTGGTGTGTGATTAAATCGATAATTCGATAATTCATGTTGTAACATGAGTGTAATTGAATTCATACCCTGCAGGGAACTCAATAACTAGTGAGCAAAATTTCTAGTTCAGAACTAGCGAAAATGTGTCAAAAGGGAACTAGATAAATTGTAGTTAGACCCTTACAAGTTCAGAAGGAGTGAATTGAGTGACAATTATAAGACACACTTTGATTTGTATGCAATTTCAAATTGACAAAAATTCTATGAAAATTTTTTGTTCGTTCAATTGCCGTCGGCTTTGTATATTTCTGCAATTCTCAGATGTTTCGTGAAGCATTTTATATAAAGAGTTTTCTATTTGCATCTTTTATGAAATGATATGTTCCCCTAATTATGCTTTTCCGATCCCTCAGGCTTATTTTTAATTTTATTACTTTTTAAATATTATCGTAAATTTTTTTATTAAATAAATAAATAAAAAACATTAGTTAAAAAAAAAAAAAATTACACAGTGCTACAAAATCAGAAAAAAAAAATATGCAGGGGCTCTCACATGGTTCTTTGGTTTCGTCATGGCCCATAAAACACTACCTCATTTGCGGTTTTTCACCATCACTTCGTTTTTAAATTTTTTGAGTACAAATATAATACAACTCTGAAATTATTGAAATTACAACTTCGAGATGCTATAACTTTCTTGTTTTTTGATCGAATTCAATTTTTTTTCTTTTATTTGAAAGATGCTACTTTTACCTTTCAAACAAGCAAAATAGTTTGCAAATCGACCTAAAAATGACCAATTTTTGGTCTTTTATTCCAAAAAAAAAATAAAATTTTTCTAAAAATATTGGTTTTCGGCACGTTTTTATTGGATTTTGAAGTTACAAACAATGGGTTTTAAACCTTTATAACAAAATACATAAAATCAGCTTTTCAAAAAGCAAAAGTAAATTAAAATTGATTCAGAATTACGGTATTAGTGTTTCATAAAGTGAGTAGGCCTTGTTTTTTTTTTTTTTGTTTTTATACCTTTCATGAGAATGAAATGGTATTATAACTTTGTGCCAAAAAATTTTTATCGAAAGTACCAGAAGGAAGCGTGGGGGACCCGCCAAAATATATACCGATATGATCAGAATCACGAGCTGAGTCGATTAAGCCATGTCCGTCTGTCCGTCCGTCCGTCTGTGTGAACGCAAACTAGTCCCTCAGTTTTTGAGATATCTGAATGAAATTTGAAATACAGTTAGGTTGTTATATGCAGCTGATCGTTTGTCGGAATCGGCCGAATCGGACCACTATAACATATAGAAAACAACCGATTATTCAGATATACATATATGAAAATTTTGGGGTGTAATTTCTGCATAGCTTCCCCATTTAAACAGCTAAGGACATGAAACTTTGAAGTATTTGTACCCATATTGGCCTAAACAAGGTTACAGAAAATTGTCAAGATCGGACCACTATAACATATAGTTACCCTACAACCGATTGTTCAGATATACACATTTTGGTGTATAACTCCTCCATTTTAACAGATAATGACATGAAACTTTGAAGTATTTTTACCGATATCGGCCCAAATAGAGTTACCGAAAATTGTAAAGATCGGACCATTGTAACATATAGCTCCCATACAACCGATTGTTCAGATGTGCACATTTTGTCGTATAACTCCTCCATTTAAATAGCTCAGACACCATTTTTTTCTAATAAATCCTTCCATAAATAATCCACACAATTGAAATTATAAATTATACGTACTAAATCAGGCTATGAAAATACATGCATAGGTAACTTTTCATTTCCCCACTCATGAAAGGTATGAAGTCTTCGGTACGGCCGAAGGCAGCCGCGCTTTTACTTGTTTCGATTAACTAAGGGAATATTTATAGTATTTTTTTCACCAACTACAAACGATGTACGTGGAGCCCAATCCTTTTGTTTGTAGTGTAGGCTAATTGCTCGGCTGTCCCATTCGCAGAAATAGCATGGATACTTCGTATTTCCACCCTGAATACCATTTAAAATATTGAGTACCTTGAAGTCAGCTACAATTAGCCATACTGTCATATAATTCTTTAATATCGGTAGCGTAGGCCAGTGGGACTGATGGATATATGCCAGTGTTGTGTAAAAGCACAGCCTTCAAACCATAAAAATTAAATGAAACTAGAATATGTAATTACATAATAAACATTTCAAGTGTACTTTTTGTTGAACCGTCGATGAATAGACGCCAATCTCTTGGGAAAAAATTTAAAGTAGGTAAACTGACCAATTCTGACAAGTAACAAAGAGCAAACTCAGATAGCTCTATACTCAGTTTTGTGAAAGTTCATACCTACTTTGTATGCAAATATTAATCAATAAAAAAAAAAAAACATTTTTAAAACACAAAAACAAAGGTTTACTCACTTTATGAAACACTACTACCGTAATATTGATTCAATTTAAATTTACTTTTGCTTTTTGGAAAGCTGATTTTATGTATTTTGTTATAAAGGTTTAAAACCCATTGTTTGTAACTTCAAAATCCAATAAAAACGTGCCGAAAACCAATATTTTTAGAAAAATTTTATTTTTTTTTTTGGAATAAAAGACCAAAAATTGGTCATTTTTAGGTCGATTTGCAAACTATTTTGCTTGTTTGAAAGGTAAAAGTAGCATCTTTCAAATAAAAGAAAAAAAATTGAATTCGATCAAAAAACAAGAAAGTTATAGCATCTCGAAGTTGTAATTTCAATAATTTCAGAGTTGTATTATATTTGTACTCAAAAAATTTAAAAACGAAGTGATGGTGAAAAACCGCAAATGAGGTAGTGATTTATGGGCCATGATGAAACCAAAAAACCATGTGAGAACCCCTGCATTTTTTTGGTGTAGCACAGTAATAATTAATGATAATTATCATCCACCTTGACACCGACAGGATTCGAACCCGCGCCCCTCAGACAAGGCTGCTCAACGAAATGAACAAAATAATTTTGTTTCAAAAAATATCAATAAAAAATATCCAAAAATTATTTTGTTTTGCTAATTAACAGAAACAAAATTTTTTCGTTTCAAAAATTATCAATAAATCTTTAATCAGAATAATTTTGTTTCGTTGATATCAAAAAAATTAACAAAAATTGTATTTGTTTTTATTTATGTACGTATGTACATACATACAAACATATGTAAAATTTATTTTCTTCATAGAAAACGAAATTATTGAAAAGTCAATTTTTTCGTTTAAATTTGAAACTATATTTTTTTGAAATAATTGTTTTGATAATTATCAAAACAAAAAAAATTTTGTTAATTTTTTTTGATAACAGTTGAAACAAAATAGATTTTGTTATGCTTTTTACGTTTATAAAATCGAATATTTCAACAGAAACAAAATTTTTTTTTGTTTATTGTTAAAAATAACGTTATTTTGCAGCCTTGCCCTCAGATTGAAAGGCACATGCGTTAGCCAGTCGGCCATCGCGCCACTTGCATGAAGTGTGTCAAAGGCTGCACTTAAGCGGCAGATGTAAAATAAACGAACTAGTGTAAACTGTAGAATTTAGTACTAGTTCGGAACTATCGAAAATATAGTGCAGAGGGTGACAATTGACACCGCGTAGGACATCGCCGTGTTAAATTCGCCAGTTGATAACATGCAAAAGAGATTTAGCTCGCACTAGTAGTGGCGAAAAATGCACTAGAAGCGATCTAGTTCGGAACTAGAGATTTTCGCTACAGGGTAGTTAAAGTCAAATGGTTTGTGTGCGTGTGTGTGTGCGTGGGGAACAAAGAGGAAGTGGAAAGCAGTAGCTACATTTTTGGCAAGCTAGAATGTCACGCAGTGTTTGGAAGCTTGTGGTAGAGAAATTAATTGAGTAATAGTTTCTTTTTTTATAAAAAAATAAATGTTTTTTTCAATGTGTTGTTTTTTATGATGAGAAGAAAAAGAGTAATAATTTTTTTTTTTTTTTTTTTTTTTTTTTAAGAATGGATGTAACTACAGATGTTTCACCTTAGATCCCTCTAAGACTCATCAGGTTACTTTTGCTTCTGCCAAGACTCGAACTTGCGCACCTTGCAGTACAATAACTACAGTTCTAACCGCTGAGCTATTGCCTGCCTTCGACATCTGATAGAAAATTTGTTGCTAGTTTCTTTCCTACTATAATTCGTTTCTAACTTATGCACATACATATGTACATATTTACATATTATTGTATGATTAAACATAAGTAGCGAATAAAGTGTAGGGATAATAATAATAGTAATAATTTTTTTTTTATAAAAAATAAATATTATATTTTTTTCAATGTGTTCTTTTTTATGATGAGTAGAAAATGATAAGTAACTCACCTTCATCTTATTCAACTACACTCACTTCTGTACAACAAGCGTACCGGCACTAGTTTTTAGGTTAGCAAAATCGTATCTTGTTCAAAATCTTTTAATAAGCACTTTTCAAATAGTAAAAACAACAACAGCAACAACATCACACTCAAATCGCGGCTATCATTTCGCAATCAACTAACACACTCACTTCCCACTAAAACAACGCATTTACACCGCAATCAAACCCACCAAATCAACTCCACCACCAAAACACCAAATCAACTCAACTTTAATTGCTCCATTACACCAAGTAATTTGCGTAATTTTGCCGGCATGCAGCACATTTGCCCGCAGCAACACGCTTCATATGCAAATTTAGTGGATAATGGAAGCGATCGATGCTGATGATAAGTGGCATATGTACGAGCGCTGAGCAAGAAAAAATTAAGCAGGAAAGAAAAGAATAAAAAAGAAAACAGCGCAGCGGTGAAAAAGTAAAGCGATTAAAAAGCAAATCTTCACAGATGCCACATGAAAGTTGTAAAAAAAAACTTGCTTTGCTGACTGACCGGCGAATATTTCTGTAAGCTGCTTTGGATGGCAACCAAAGTGAGATGCCAGGCAACAAAAACAACAAAGGTGAGATGTTTGGCAACAGCAACAACAACAACAAAGGCATAGGAAAAGCAAGTAGCAAGTGCGAAAGTAGAAGAAGGAAATGCAAAAATGCTATTACTTGCTTAAAGCAAAAAAGGCTTTGCTGGCTTCGGATTAGAGAGACAACAAGGTGAATACGAAGAAGTACAGAAAGTTGGTGAAAAAGCAGAAGAAGAAGAGTTGGGCTGCTGTGCAGCTGATGAGTGATTGTTGGTTGGTAACAAAGAGATGGCAGATGTATGAGGGGAATGATAGTAGTGTGGGTATTGAGAGGCAAGAAAGTGGTGTAAACGAACAAAGACATAAGTTGTTGTTGTTGTTGTTGTTTTCTTGCAACAACGCGACAAATAGACAAAATAAATAGTAGCAACATGTTTGAACATGTATGCATGCAAATGTATGGACATGCATATCTACATATGTACATAAATGTACATACAGCAACAGCAACAACAACAACAACCGAAAATAACAACAACAAATTCAAATTCAAAAGAAAAACCAGAACGGAAAAGAAAAACAAAAACAACAACAAAAATAAAAACAAAAACAGTAACTAAATATAAAAAAAGTAAAAAACAAAAACAGAAAAAAACATAAAAAACAAAAAACAAAACCAACAACAAAAATAAAAACAAAAACAGTAACTAAAAAATAAAAAAATAAAAAAACAACAGAAAAACAAAAAACATAAAAAACAAAACCAAAAACCAACAACAAAAATAAAAACAAAAACAGTAACTAAAAAATAAAAAAATAAAAACACAGCAGAAAAACAAAAAACAAAAAACATAAAAAACAAAACCAAAAACCAACAACAAAAATAAAAACAAAAACAGTAACTAAAAAATTTAAAAATAAAAAAAACAAAAACAAAAACAGAAAAACAAAAAACATAAGAAACAAAAAACAAAACCAACAACAAAAATAAAAAAACAAAAACAGAAAAACAAAAAAAAACCAACAACCAAAAACAAGAACAGTAACAACAAAATAAAAAAATACTTTTTGGTTGCTTGTTTTTCCGACAGGGTAGGAATATGATGTATTGTGGAACGATCCTCCGTCATCCCTTGTCAAGTTTGGTTTGGAGACAAACCGGTTTCGAACGAAAAAAGACACTGAAGATGGCGCATATTAGCCGAAACCGGTTTGTCTCCAAACCAAACTTGACAAGGGATGACGGAGGATCGTTCCACAATACATCAAAATAAAAAAAAAACAACAATAACAATAACAACATAAAACCAAAAGTAACAACAACAAACCCAAACGAAAAACGAACAGAAAATAAAAACAAAAACAACAGCAACAACAACAAAAAATTAGAAAAAAAAAAAACAGGAGAAAAAAAAAACAAAAAAATAAACAACAAAAATAAAAACAAAAATTGTAACAACAAAAAAACCAACAACAAAAACAAAAATAGTAACAACAAAATAAAAAAAGAAAAAAACAACAACGCAATAAAACCAAACGTAACAACAACAAACCCAAAAGAAAAAAGAACAGAAAACAAAAGCAGGTAATGCAGAAAAAACAAAAAACATAAAAAACAAAAACAGTAACTAAAAAATAAAAAAATAAAAAAACAAAAACAGAAAAACAAAAAACATAAAAAACAAAACCAAAAACCAACAACAAAAATTAAAAAAAAAAAAATTAAAAAATAAAAAAACAAAAACAGAAAAACAAAAAAACAAAAAACAAAAAACAAAAAAAACCAACAACCTAAAACAAGAACAGTAACAACAAAATAAAAAAAAACAACAATAACAACATAAAACCAAAAGTAACAACAACAAACCCAAACGAAAAACGAACAGAAAATAAAAACAAAAACAACAGCAACAACAAAAAAATAAGAAGAAAAAACAGGAGAAAAAAACAAAAAAAAAACAACAAAAATAGTAACGACAACAAAAAAAAACAACAAAAACAAAAATAGTAACAACAAGATAAAAAAATAAAAAAACAACAACGCAATAAAACCAAACGTAACAACAACCCAAAAGAAAAAAGAACAGAAAACAAAAACAACAAAAACAAGTAAGGAAGCCTAAGTTCGAGTGGAATCGAACATTAGATACTCAGCTGTATGTTTTCATTGCTTGTTTGCGTTTGATGGATTTTATATAAAGCGAGTGCTGCATAAACAGGGCGCAGCCACGCCCACATTCAAAATTTGTATCAGTCATCAAACTAAGCATATGAATATTATTTTTTGTGCAAAATTTCATTCCTTTATGACTTTAGTTACAAAGACTTCACGTTACAAATTCCAAAAGGGTGTTCCAGAAATATCTTTGTTAAAAAGTAGGCGTGGTCATAAACCGATTTGAATACATTTTTGCGTGTCTATTAACACAAGTTATAAAAGTGTATAAACCAAGTTTCGTCATAATATCTCAGTTATTTGCCGAGTAATAGGCTCGTAGATTCCTTTGTATAGAAAATGGCGGTGCCACGCCCATTTTCCAAACTTTTTTTATTTTTTGTTTCCGGTCTATTGTAGAACTCATGTCACAAAATTTCAATGAATTATCTTTATATTTCACAGAGATATCGCTTAAAATGGTTTTATTAGGCCCCGTTATAGTTCCCATATATAAAAGTGGGCGTGGCCGTCAGCCGATTTTGGTAATTTTTCGTCCACACATTTGGCTAAGTAAATATATCACGCGTACCAAATTTCATCGATATATCTTTAACGGTTTCTGAGCGTGTGGGCGTGGCACCGCCCATTTTCCAAAATTTTTGTATTTCTTGTTTTACGTCCGTAGTTGGACTCCTGCCACAAAATTTCAGTGATAGATCTTTATATTTGACAGAGATATCGCTTAAAATGGTTTTATTAGGCCCCTTTATAGTTCCCATATATAAAAGTGGGCGTGGCCGTCAACCGATGTTGATAATTTTTCGCCAAAACATTTGCCTAAGTAAGCAAATTACGCATACCAAATTTCATCGATATATCTTCAACGGTTTCTGAGTTATGACATATAAAACTTTCAATGTTGGACCCTTAATAAGTGGGCGTGGCACCGCCCATTTTCCAAAACTTCATCAAATTTCTTCATAAGGGCCTGAGCTCAATACGTGGGTGAAATTTCATCGCTCCAGCTATATTAATGGCTGAGATACCAAATTTCCGATTTTTTCTATATAGGAAAAGTGGGCGTGGTCATGGTCCGGTTTCGCCCATTTTCAATACCAACCGTCCCAGTCTCGATACCAACTTGCGTTCCAAATTTCATCAAAATATCTCAATTTTTGCGCGAGTTATCGTGCGTACGGACGGACGGACGGACGGACATGGCTCAATCGATTTCTCTTTTCACCCTGATCATTTTGATATATATAAGTCCATATCTATCTCGATTATTTCATTATGTTATAATCCACCGTTATGAAATCAAAACTATTATACTCTGTGTACTAGTACAGCTGAGTATAAAAAAATAAAAAAAAATAAGAAAAGCACAAAAAAAAATAAAAAACAAAATAAGAAAATAAGAAAAACCCAAAACAGGAGAAAAAACAAAAAAAAACCCCAAAAAAAATAAAAACAAAAACAGTAACAACAAAATAAAAAAAAATAAAAAAAACAACAAAAACAGAACCAAAAGTAACAATAAACCCAGAAGAAAAACATCAACAGAAAACAAAAAGAACAATAGCAACAAAAAAATAAATGAAACAAAATAAGAAAATAAGTAAAAACAAAAACAGAAGAAAAAACAAAAAAAACTAACAACAAAAATATATATCTAAACAGAAAAAAACAAAACGAAAAAACAACAAAAATAAAAACAAAAACAGTAACAGTAAGAACAAAATAAAAAATTAAAAAAACAGAAAAAACAAACAACAAAAAAACAGTAACAGTAACAACAAAAAAAAACAACAACAACAACAACAAAACAAAACCAAAAGTAACAACAACAAACCCAGAAGAAAAATAAGAAACAGAAAACAAAAACAACAACAGCAACAACAAAAAAAAAATAAAAAACAAAATAAGAAAAAACAAAAGAAAAAACAAAAAACAAAAATTAAAACAAAAAATTGTAACAACAAAATAAAAATAAAAATAAAACAGGGGTGAGAGTACTCCCCGTTGTGTCGTGCCCCTATGTGCGCTTCTTCACATCGTCGAAAGGTCCCACCCAGCCGTCACCGTTCGACTACTCCAAAGGTCCTCGATCCAGCGTCAAATGATTGGAGGTATTCCGATCCATTCGAGCTCCTCCAAAACAGCGCCGCAGCAGGGACGTTGCTAAAGGCAGCCGAAATATCAAGACAGACATCTATCGCACTACCTGCAGTGAAGGGCATTTTCGATATGTTGTTGTTGTTGTTGTTGTTGTGATTCTTTATCCTGTTTATCTTCCATCATGAGAAGATGAGTGAGAGCGGTGAGCTGCTGGAGGCGGTGAATTAAATGATTCAAGCAATTTTAAATGCTGACACGTGAAATGAAAAAGCGAGCAGAGTGAGGTGTTGCTACAAAAACAACAACAAACGCTCCTACACAAACAACAACCATCGCTGCCTGCCCGTCTCATTAGACAGTTTCAAGTAAATAGAATGTGTTGGCAATAGGAAAGAAGCCGCAAGTTGAGGGGGGCGTGCACGTGTGAATTGCGTGAAAAGTGCCTACAGTCAAGGCGAGTGCCTCAAATTTGTAAAAGAAGAGTAGCTATGAAAATGCAATAGAAAAAGAGAGAGATTTATGTGAATGCATTGGAAGTATAGTCATGCTTACAAAGAAGAAAAATTGAAGGAAACCTTAAAGGGAAAATTAAAAGGAAATTTAAGCAAAAAGCCAAGGTACATATGTGGAGAATAGGCAAAAGTGAGCCAAAGTACACCATAGAAAATTTACACACACAGAAAAATCATAGGAACGAAGGGAAAATGTGTAAAGAAGCTGAAACACAAGCAGCAAACAGAGAACAAAACAAAAATAAAAATAAAAAAAAATTATAAAAAATCAACATGAATAAAAAAACAGCAAAAGAAAAAGCATGTAGGGCCTCGTGTGCGCGATTACAGCATCTCAAAGCGGAGCAACAGCAGAGCAACAGAACAACAACTAATAACGAGTTGTCGGCAACATAACAGAATAGTAAACAGAACAGCGAACTGTTCAGCACATACTCACCAGAGAACTTATGCTCATGCAAAAGTTGAGCGAAACAAGTCAAAGCAGACCAGAGAATACTTAAAACGAAGAGCGAGCGCCAAGTCACGTTAACAAAAACACAAAAAAGTTGGCATGAAAAAAAGCTGGAAAAAACAAGTAAAAACCAGAGATTGCAAATAATCGTTATTTTTTAAATTTTGACTAAAAAAATCATACTGAAGGAGAAATGCTAAACGCAAAAGAAGTACACAGATGTAATCACCGTAACGCAGACTATTTCTAGGTGCATTAACTTTTATTTTTTCGATTTTTATAAAAAAATTGATTTTTAATCATTATTTTCTGAGTTTTATTTTTCCCTCAGAATATAAAAGTTATTTTTTTAGTTTTATTTTTCCCTCAGAAAATAAAAGTTATCTTTTGAGTTTTATTTTTCGATCAGGAAATAGCTTGAATAACTTTTATTTTCTGAGAGAAAAATAAAACTCAAAAAATAACTTTTATTTTCTGATCGAAAAATAAAACTCAAAAAATAACTTTTATTTTCTGAGGGAAAAATAAAACTCAAAAAATAACTTTTATTTTCTGATCGAAAAATAAAACTCAAAAAATGACTTATTTTCTGATGGAAAAATAAAACTCAAGAAATAACTTTTATTTTGTGAGCAGAAAATAAAACTCAGCAAATAATGATTAAAAATCAACTTTTTGGATATAACTCATAACCGTTACTGTCCCTGGTAAAAACGTGTGCTGGATTTTGCTGCTGTTACCGTAGTATCTGTGTGTGTGTAGACACGAAAGCAAATGTTCTTTAGGGGGGCGGGGGAGGGAAGTGGTGTCAAGAAGGGGAGCTGTTGGAGAGCACCGCTGCCACTACTACAGCGACAGCCCAACAGAATCAACAATTAACGATGTTACAGAGCGATTTTGTCGTCATCGTGTTTTTTGTAGAAGAAACTACAGAAGAGAATGAATGAGAACCTTCTAAAGGCGTTACGCTCATTGCTAAGCGTTTTTTTGTGCAATTATCATGGAGGAACAATAAAGGAGAATGCATAAGATCAGCTGACTTCTTCTTCAATCTTCATAAACACACACGAACACAAGCATTTTTTTTGTTGACATATTCCACACACACACGCACCCTAGCATTTCCATAGGGGCCACATCTGTCAAATTCTTCTACATTCCTCTTTGCATGACACTTCTGGCCCCACTATGTATGAAGGTATGTCGTTATGCATTCTCCTTTATTGTTCCTCCATGGCAATTATTTAATTTTTCTTGATGGCAAAAGCGATTACATAGTAAATTGTTACAGCTGTTGTTGTTGTTGTTGATTTTGCTCTGGATCATGATCTAATAATTCTGTATGGTCGTAGCGGCTAAAAGAGAATAGGCGATTACCGTTGAACGGCCGTAGATAAAAATGTCAAAAACAGAAAAAATGCCAGCAAACATACATGCGAACACACAAGCTATTTCCACGAATAACACGTGCAAGAGGGCAAAATCAAAACAAAACACGATAATTTGACAGCTTACTATTCCAAAAACAAAATAGCCGTCCTTTGCTGCGTCCACCATTTTATTATTTCATCATGCTCTGGATTTAAAGAATTTTTCGCTTACAAATGGCAAGTATGTATGTGTTGCTCGGTTTTCTTGTTGTAGTTGTTTTTTGGCTCTTTGCACTAGTGTGTAGTTTAGGTTTTAAGCACAGCTGTGACGTTGTTCGTTAGTTGAAGGAGAGATAGGAGGCACAGGGATAAGTTAATATGTATGCACACTCAAATAAATTTTGGTATAAATTTTAAACTTTTTTGGTCGATATATAGGACACGTCCGAAAAATGATTAAAATTTAAACTTTGAATAGTTTAAAAGATTTTTAAACTTTTAAGGTTTAGATTTTATTCCAAATAAAAATTTATTTTAAGAGTTTCAAAAGT
This sequence comes from Urophora cardui, assembly GCA_960531455.1. NCBI lineage: Eukaryota > Metazoa > Arthropoda > Insecta > Diptera > Tephritidae > Urophora > Urophora cardui. Next base: position 6,951,275 of record OY482671.1, read on the forward strand.
TTAAAATTTAAACATTTTTTTGGTTTAAATTAAAAAAAATTTCTGGTCCCAAATCCGCTTCATGCTTTTCCCTATTGTATCTTCTTTCCTATCCCCCTTTTCTCCCTTTCTTCCATATTGTTCTCCCCCCAACATCCCTTTAATCCTTTTCCATATTGTATCTTTTTCATATCCTCTTCTTCTCCTTTTCTTCCTTCTTCATTTTATCTGATTCCATAATTATTTTGTGTTTGTTTGTTTCTCCATTCAAACGACGCCACACAGTCGTTGATTCAAATTGTCTAATAACTATAAAAGAGCTTTTGATATTGCTCATTCCTCAAAAAAGCAAGTAGGAATTTCAAATCAAAAATTTAATTTTTTTGTTGAAATAAAAACTTACGAGCAATGAAAGTTTAAAATTTAAGCCTTAAAAGTTTAAATGAGAAAAGTGTAAGATTTAAACCAAAAAAGTATGCAATTTATTCCAAAAAATACTTTGAAATATTTGAACTTTTGTAAGTTTGAATTTTAAAACAAAAAGGAATAAGAAAATTTTAAACTTTCGAAGGTTCAAAATTTAACCCAAAAAAAGTTTTAAGTTCCTTTCAAACCAAATCAAAGTTTAAAAAATATTCCAATATTTATAACAGTGTACATATGTATGTATGTATGTATATGAATGTATGTACATATTTATATGTATTTAATGTACATATGTAAAAGGCATGCTTATCTTTTTGCAGTTGCGTGCGAAAAAATGGCAGTCTTTGTTGATCACAGACAAAAATTTGCCTAACAGAGTATACCTACTGCGGTAGTCCAGAATCTGAACTCTAGATGGTCTGAGTTGTTTTTTATTTGTTTTTTTGGCTGGGCTTAAAATTGAATTTTAATGGACGAAGTGCCAATTGCTTTAGTATACAAATAAATATACATATCGTATATCTCAAAACGTTAATTTCATTGCACTTTTTAAAAAAGCTGCTAAAACGACCTCTTCGTGGTGGTGTTAGCGGTTTAAAGTATACTACGAAATTAAAGCTCATGCGATTTTACTAAATATTTCCTACTCGTAACAACATAATTCTATACGATATATATTTTAACGCTTTTTTTCATTTATTTAAAATAACTCAGATGAAATTTCGCAAATTTAAGATGACAATAAGAAAAGAGTTGACCAAATGAAGCAAAACGGTTTGGGCGTTTTACTATATGTATAATAGTCTTTCGTTCCATGCGGAATTATTCTGCCTCCAGACAACAACCATCAATATGTGTCACAGACTGTGACTCACAGTATCATTGAATAATAGTGAGAGAAATTATATGTACTATACTACAGTGAAGAAATGATTGACGCTCGCTTAAGTTACAAACATACGTTAAAGATACAAATTTCTAAGTTACTACTGTTCATTATTCTGCATATATTGTGGCAAAAATAGCTAATAAAATAGCTTAAAATAGCGGTTCAATTTCGAGCTATTTAGCGCTACTTTGTCACAGTGATCGCTTTATTCTGAATTTTGCTATTTCAATTTTTTTTTTATTAAATTTTTGTTTGCTTCGCATTTTTCTTGTTTCCTTTTCTTTACTAAAAATTTCCATAAAAATTTATTTTGAAAAGGATAAACAAAAAGAAACTGTTTAATAGCTTTAAAAATGCAAAATGAAAGAAATCGCAGCCCCCAAAAGTATGCAACAAAATTACACAAAACTACCATTGGCTGAAATAAAGGTTGCTCATACGCCCAGGTGGCACTGTTAAGCCTCTTGCCCTCTTGCTGTGCCAAAATACCCAGTTTATACCAAGGCTGCTCAACGAAATGAACAAAATAATTTTGTTTCAAAAAATATCAATAAAAAATATCCAAAAATTATTTTGTTTTGCTAATTATCAGAAACAAAATTTTTTCGTTTCAAAAATTATCAATAAACCTTTAATCAGAATAATTTTGTTTCGTTGATATCAAAAAAATTAACAAAAATTGTATTTGTTTTTATTCATGTACGTATGTACATACATACAAACATATGTAAAATTTCTTTTCTTCATAGAAAACGAAATTATTGAAAAGTCAATTTTTTTGTTTAAATTTGAAACTATATTTTTTTGAAATAATTGTTTTGATAATTATCAAAACAAAAAAAATTTTGTTAATTTTTTTTGATAACAGTTGAAACGAAATGGATTTTGTTATGCTTTTTACGTTTATAAAATCGGATATTTCAACAGAAACAAAATTTTTTTTTGTTTATTGTTAAAAATAACGTTATTTTGCAGCCTTGGTTTATACCAGAGAAAGAGGTGATTTGACATATTTTCGAAATCAAAAAAAAAAACAGAACTTCAAAGAAAAGACATCAACCATCAATTTGTGCCACAGTATCATTAAATAAAGGCGCGAGAAATTACAAACAGACGTTGAAGATACAAACTTTTATGATATTAATGTTCACTAGTATCGCCGGTGCTCGAAATTCGACCATGCAATTTATTTTTTCAACTTTGTATTGGTACAAAAATTATTCCTTTTCGCGGAGATAAGCAACACTTTCCAAATTCCAGTTGTACCGCAACACTGATTTGCCCTTTTGATCACGGTCCGACGCGAAATCATGGTCAAGGCAGATCTAGGAAGGTAGGCCCGGTGTTGAGCGCTTTTAAATTAAAGCGACTCTTCAACTGTGTTTACGATATCTATTTATCTTAACTAAAGATTTTATTTATTAATTATAAGCAAATTAAATAATCTATAGAAAAAATTATATGCCTATGCACTGCTCCTCACTCATACGAACACATCCATATCAATTTTATGTGGATATGAGTATGTTAAATGTGCTAAACAGCCTGGCAATTGTTTGTATGGAAAAAATGTTCTTCTTCTTGACTGGCGCTTAACCGTCTAGACGATTCTGGCCGAGTTGAACAGAGCGCGCCAATTGCTTCTGTTTCGTGCAGTATGGCGCCACTTGGGAACACCTAGGGAGGCAGCATCGCTGTCCACCTGATTTTCCCAACGCAGTGGAGGTCTCCCTTTTCTTTTGCATTCAGCGGGTTTCGATAGAAATGCTTTCTTGGCCGGAGCGCCTTCGTCCATTCTCACGGCATGACCTGCCCAACGCAGCCGCTGGATCTTTATTCGCTGAACAATGTCGATGTCTGTGTAAAGCTCGTACAGCTCATCGTTAAATCTCCGTCGATACTCGCCCACGCCAACGCGCAAAGGTCCATAAATCTTACGAAGAACTTTTCTCTCGAATACTCCAAGTGCCATCTCATCTCATGGAAAAAATGTTAGCCTATTAATATATAGATTATTCTTGGTATGCTGTGGCGCAAATAGCTAAAAAGGATGATAAATATACATATAAAGAGCAAGAGAGGTTCAATTTCAAGCTATTTAGCGCTACTTTCTTACAGTGATCGCATTATTCTGAGTTTTGCAATTTCGAATTTTTTTATTACTTTTTTTTGCTTCTCATTTTTTGTTCACTTTTCTGTACAAAAATTTCCATAAAAATTTATTTTGAGAACGAAAAAAACTGGCTAAAAAATACAAAAAGAAAAAAAAAATCGACGCTTAAAAGTATGCAATAAAATTATTCGAAACTCATCATGCAAATTGGTAGCCGAACTAAAGGTTACTCATACGCCCCGGTGGCCCTGTAAAGCAAGTTTCTGCTCTTGCTGTGCAAAAATGTCAGTTTATACCAGAGAAAAGAGGTTTTTGTTGTTTTTGTTGTTGTTGTTGTTGTTCGTTGCTGTTGTTGTTTTTGTTGTTATTTGTTGCTGTTTGTTATAACGGCAAAAACATTACGCAGCAGTTCTGAGGACTGCAGACGCAGTGAGAGTATGTATGAGAAGCCGTGTCATTCCGGTATTTAGATCCGATTGGTCGACTGGGAAAATTTTACTTAACTATCAAAAATTACAAACACAACTCCGCTCTCCGTCTCTCTATCTCTATCTCTCTCTCTCTCTATCTCTCTCTCTTCGTCTTGTGACCTTGAAAATTTTTAATAGCTTTTGCTTTTATCAACTCTCATGCGCTCTATAGCTGAAATCTCGCTATTGATGCCATTTTTTTGCACTTAACTGTTCATTTTGCTGTGCTTTAGAACGTTGCCTTCTTGCCTTTGCGTTTCACGTGCTTTTTTCGTTTGTTTGACAAATTCGCTTTTTTCTGCTTCTTCTTCTTCTGATTTTTGTGCTTTTAGTTTGGTTTTTTTTCAGTTTTGGTTTTAAACGAGAACTAGCCAAGCGATTCGGTCTGCCAGTCAGACAAAAAAACGAACGACGAGGCACATATGGACAAGTAGGGGTCGCTGTGGCTATAAGAACAGTTGTACATATGTTTGTTAGTAGAATTTTTACACTTGGAGCTGCTTTTGCTCGTCGTTCGCGCTCTGCTCGCTGTCAATTTTAGTGCGCATTTAGCAGTCAAGGCGAACTGTTATGCTTAAAACGCGAATGAGCAAGATGGAGTAGAAGGAGCAGTTTTAAACGCAAAATGAGTGTTTAAAAGAAAGTAAAAAAAAAAACGATAAAAAGGAAGACAAAAATAAAAACAAAAGTGTAAAAAATATGTAAATAAAGCAGAAATTGCAAAAAGAGGAGGAAAAACCAAGTTAAAATGTAAAAAGTATAACAACAACAAAGCAAGCAATTGCATTCATCGTTCGCAATGTGAATTAAGTGCAAATAAGCAATGAAAACAACAACAAACAATTGGAAATTGCAATTTGTCTTATTACACTTTGTTGTTGTTTGTTTTTGAAATTTTCTTTTAGTTCGTTTTTGGAAAGAGGTTTGCCACGGTTTTTGTTGCTGGTGTTTTTTTTTGTTTGGTTAGACAAATTCGTCAGTTGCAATAACAACAACAACAACAAAGACACGTAAAAAGTGCAAATTAATTACTGCAATTTGTAAGTATCTCGATTCAATAGAAAGAAGGTGCAACGAATGCTGCAAATTAGATTTTTATTTAAAAGAAAGGAAATTAGATGAAAAGTGAGGAAAAAAGAAAAAAGAAGAGAAAGCTAAAGTGAAAAGTTTTTGAAAGTGAATATGAAAAAGTAAAATATAAAAAAGTAAAAAAAATTGGAAAAAATTAAAAATTAAGAGATCGACAATTAAAAATAAATATAAAAAAATTATTAAAAAAATTAAAAAAATTATTTTCAAAAAAAATTAAATATAATAAATTAATTAATAAAAAAATAATCAAATTGGAAAGAATTAAAAATTAGAAAAAAAAACTAAATTAATATCAATATAAAAAAGTAAACGAATTGTGAAGTTAAAAATTAAAAAAAAAAACGAACAAATTGTATTAAAAAAAATAAAGAATTTATGTACATAAATAAATTAATTAAAAATAATATAAAAACAAGTTTTAATTTATAAATATAAAAAAAAAATTACAAAATTATAAAGCATTAAAAATTGAAAGGAGTTAAAAATTAAAAAAAAAAAAATTAAAAATAAAAATAAATATATTTTCCTTTTTGAGCTCCAGGCCACAAATTAAATTAAAACAATTTCTTTTTTTAAATTTAATTTTTAATTTTTAATGTCGATATTTCGATCTCAGCCTGAGATCATCATCACGAACAAATCCCTCGTTTTAGTCGAAAAAAGGAAAATATATTCAACTAGCTGACCCGGCAAACTTCGTTCTACCCAAAATAGATTTTTTTATTAATTTCATTTCAAAAATTGTTATTACACCGGTATTGTTTTTAATAGAAAATTAAAGATTTTTCACTACTTCATTGTGTATACAACTTCAAAAATATATAATTTTAGTATTCAGTTTAAGGCTGCACGATACACAACATTTTTAGTTTTCTGTTCCGGATATTTATTTTCACTGAGTATTGGCTATTTTAACCAAGTAAGTAAGAGTATTGATACGTATAGTATACCTCCATAATGGTTTTCAGGCCCTTCCTCCAACCCTTTTAGATATATTCAGCCTCAAAAGCCTAGTACGTATGGGAGGTGTAATGCCCCATTTTTCTATAAATCTTTTCTTTTTTTTGGGTGAACATGGTATTGATATCGTATATCTGCATAGTGATTTCTATGTACATTAGACCGTATCGCAAAAAATAAAGTTCGCCGTACGCCCCCGCATATGATGTCTTTTTGGAAAACATTTCCGGAAAAGTTTTTTATTTTTTTTTAGACGCCGCTAGATGTCGCTAAAATTAATTTTTCTCATATCTTCGGTATTTATAGTCCGATCTCTAAGTTTAATACACTAATGTCTTTGGCTTCAAAGGGCGGCTTATACTATGGAATATTATTAACCCTATGTGTGCCATTGGTGTCACTACCACCCAGTATTTTGTTTATACCACCCTAATGTACCTTTTTTATGTCTGCATGTTAAACCTAGTCAAAAATCATTAACCTTTTGCAAAATAAGTATTTCGATAGCTTGAGCAGAACCCGAAATAAAACACGTTAAACATTCCGAGGAATATAGGTTCTTCGGTTCCTTTGGTCTTTTAGGTTAATTTTACAGAAAATTTTTCTGAGGAGACCCCTAATAAAATTTTATGCCAAATAATTTTCTAGAACATTTTAACCCTCTAGCGACCTTAAAAATACTATTTTTCCTAATTTTCAAAAAATAGGGGTCAAAATAACCCTTTATTGGCGGAGCTAGAGGGTTAACATGTTCTAGAAAATTATTCGCCATAAAATTTCAGTAGGGGTCTCCTCAGAGGAAATCTTTGCAAAATAAACCTAAAAGACCCAAGGAAGCGGAAAACATATATGCCTGGGAATGTTGAACGAGTATTATTTCGGGTTATACTGAAGCGATCGAAATACTCCTTTTGCCAAAAGATTAATGATTTTAGACTACGTTTAACATGCAGCCATAAAAAATTACATTAGGGTGGTATAAACTAAGTACTGGGTGGCAGTGACCCCAACGACGCACATAGGGTTAATAATATTCCATAGTATAAGGTGCCCTTTCAAGCCAAAGACATTGGTGTATTAAACTTAGAGATCGGACTATAAATACCGAAGTTATGAGAAAAATAAATTTTAGCGACATCTAGCGGCGTCCAAAAAAAAAAATAAAAAACTTTTCCGGACATGTTTTCCAAAAAGACATCATATGCGGGGGCGTACGGCGAACTTTATTCTTGCGTCCCTATAAGGCGAGACGGCCTAATGTACATGCCATGAACGCTTTTAGGGATATTTAGCCTTAAAAATTAAGAACGCATGGGAGGTGCCACGCCCCTTTTTCCCAAAACTACTGTTTTTTTCATAAGCATGGTAATGATATCGTTAATCTCCTGATCAACTTTCAGGTCCCAACCTTAAACGCTTTTATAGATATTCAGCTTGAAAAATTAAGTTTGTATGGGAGGTGCCACGCCCCCTTTTCCGATAACCTACACTTTTATGCGCAAAAATTGTTTTGATATCATATAGCTCTGTACCAATTTCTAGGTCCTGACTTAAATCCTTTTAAAGATATTCAGCTAAAAAAATTAAGCGTTGTTGGGAGGAGCCACGCCCCCTTTTCGTATAACTCCTATTATTTTGCGTTAATATGGAATTGTTATCGTTTATCTCCACACGAATTTCCAAGTCCCTAGCGTAAACAATTTTAGAGATATGCAGCATGAAAAATTAAGTTTGTATGGGAGGTGCCACGCCCCTTTTTCCGATAACCCCCACTTATATGCGTGGTTTTGATATCATTTAGCTCTATACCAATTTTCAGCTCCCTACCTTGAACTGTTTTAGAGATAATCAGCTTTCAAAATTAAGGTTGTATGGGAGGTGCCACGCCCCCCTAACAATTTTTTAATTTTTTCTTCGTCTGAACCTTCGCGGGGTAACAACAAACAAACCCCCCTAAGGAAGTATTTGATTTGGTTCAGCCGTTTTCAAGTTTTAGCGTTACAATTAAATACCAAATCATTTTTATATATATAGATTACACGGCCAAAAAAACCTCATAAAAATAAAAATAAATAGATTAAAAAATCCAAAAAAAATTATTAAAAATATCAAGGAATTTTATACACAATAAGTAAATCTAAAAAAAGTGCAAAAAAGTACTAAAAAATTTTAATATAAAAAGTAAAAAATAACAAAATTGTAAAGAATTAAAAAGACTATGCAATTAAAATATACAATATTAAAAAATATAGTAAAATTTAAAAAAAATTAAAAGTTCAAATTTAAAAAATAAAAGCAAAAATTCAAATAATTTATATTTATTAATAATAAAAAAATTTAAAAAAAATAGTAAAAAAAAATCTAAATATAAAAAAGTGCAAAAATAATAAAATGGAAAAGAACTAAAAACTAAAAGTTAAAATTAAAAACAAAAAAATTATACAAAGATAATACATAATATGAAAAAGTAGAAAAAATAATAAATTTGAATAAAAATTAAGTCAAGTTAAAAATATAAAAAAAAATTAAAAAAAAAATACTTAATGTTTGAGCTCGCATGACCAATTTTTTTTTGTTTGTTAAAAAAATTCAAAGAAAATTTTTTTAAATTAGAAAAGAAAGATGAATGAAAAAATCTAAAAATTTTAAATATGTATAAAAAAAAAAAATTTAAAATAATATGAAAAATTTAAAATAATTTTTTTTTTTTTTTAGCATCCAATATATTTTGCCAACTGTATAAGGAAAATACATCTAACAATTTTGTGGTTCGTTAAAAGTAATTAGTAATTAATAATAACTTAATAAACATGGTGGGCATGTATGGATTGCTCTCAGTAGCGCATCCATTTATTGCAGTGCATCAATAAAGATCAGTAAATGATTTTCTTTTGAGGCGTACGAAATTAATTGGTCTTGCCGTTAGGGCTAGAACGAGTGGGTTGGGGTGAGCTAATATTCTCATTTTGTATGATGCAGCATACTTTCTGATTTCTTCAGCGATAGTAGGTATCTTTAGGTCACGATGTAGTTGGTCGTTGGTGACGTAGTAGGGCGCATTTACAATCATTCTAATGGTTTTCGATTGGAATCTTTGGAGAATCTCTATATTTGAGTTTGCTGCTGTTCCCCACAGCTGTATGCCATAAGTCCAAATGGGTTTTAAGATAGCTGAGTAGAGCAGGAGTTTGTTGTCGATTGATAGTTGGGAGTTTCGATTCATGAGCCAATAAAGATTTCTCAGTTTTATACCAAGAGATTTTCGTTTGGTGAATATGTGTGTTCTCCATGTTAGTTTTCTGTCGAGATGCATACCAAGGTACTTTGTTACGTCACTTTGCGGTATATCAATGCCGTTGAGTTTTACGGGTGGGCAATTGTTACGTCTAGTGGTAAACGTCACTTGGACAGATTTTGATTCATTTGATTTTATCCGCCAGTCTTTCAGCCAATGGGTAATTTTATTTAAACTTCTCTGAAGCTTGAGTGAGGCCACGTTAGGGTTGAGGTCTGCAGCTAGTACGGCAGTGTCATCGGCAAAAGTGCCGATAGTGACTCCTTCTGCTATTGGGAGATCATATAAAGTAGGTACAGTATTGGGCCCATTACACTACCTTGCGGGACGCCTGCTAAGCTCTCGTAAAGCTCAGACTGCTCTGCTCCTTCTTTGACGAAAAAGTAGCGATTTTTTAGATAAGATTGTATAAATAGAAAGTAATTTGTAGGGAGAGTATTTTTTATTTTATAGAGGAGGCCGTCGTGCCATACGCGATCAAAAGCTTCGGATATATCTAGAAAGGCAGCTGTACAGTATTGTTTTTGCTCAAAGGCAGCAGAGTAGATTTTCTCGGTAAGTCTATGTACTTGTTCAATTGTTCTGTGCCCTCTTCTGAAGTCAAACTGGTGATTAGGTATAATGTTACGTTCTTCTATTTTGGGTAGGAGTCTTTTAAGGAAAAGAACTTCCAAGACTTTTGAGACAATGGGCAGCAGGCTAATGGGTCTGTAAGCCGCTGCCGAATCGAATAATTTAAAAAAGAATTCAAAAGAAATAAAAAAAGTTTTAAAAAAGTTTTAAATAAATTTAAAAAAAGCAGTTCTCTACATTTTCCTCTAATCACTGTTTATATGTTTTAACAAAAAAGTTTTCTCTAGAAATTCATACATACATACATACAAAAAAACGCGACTACGTGTACTAATTTCGTTCGTGCAAACAACAAGTAAACAAGTTATTTGCGCCGGCACTTTTTCCTTTTCCCCTTTCATAATTGCAAAAAATTGTGAAATAGAGCGAAAAAATAAAAATAAAAATTTATTGTTCATTGTGCGATAAATAATTGCTTGCTATTTAAAAAAATCCCAAAAAAAAAAAGAATATAATTAGCGCACGTGGTGATAACGGCAGCGATAACAACAACAACAACAACGAAAAGTCACAAGCAAGCAAACAAATGTGAATTTGCAAATAAGGGGCTAAAAAAATTAATGAGAATAAAATAGAAAATAAAAAAGTGAAAATATATAAAAACATTTTAAAAAGTTGAAAAAATTGGTAAGAAAGCGTACAAAGTTGGAAAAAATATTTTTTTTTTAAATAAAAAATTGTTTAATATATAAAATATGTATGAAAGCGTGCAAAATTAAAAAAAAAAAAATATTTTTTTAAATAACAAAATTCCACAAAAATTCAAATAATAAAAAGAAATTAGAATATAGAAAAATCTAAAATTGAGAAATTGTATTAACAAGAATAAAATTATTATTTTTTTTAATTTTTAAATTAATAAGAAGTGTGCAAGTTTAAAAAGAAGATAAAAAAAATGAAAAAAAAAGTTTAGAAAACTTTTTATAAAACTTTTTTTATGAAAATAATGCATTAAAAAGGATAACTTTTTTTTATTTAAAAATTAATAATGAGCGTGAAAAGTTAAAGATAAGATAATAATAAAATAATAAAAAAATTTATAAAATTTTTTAAAGAAAATATAAAATATTTATAATAAAAAAAATGTTTCTTTCAAAATTTAGTCTGGATGAAAAATATGTTATTAAAAGAAAGACGATCTAACTTTTATACTTTTAAAAAACTGTTAACATGAAATTTTTGGCCGAAATCCAGGGAGGCCAGTCAATGGCTCCTAAGGCTCACTATTTAGCTCACAACAAAAACATTTTGGCTAAGTTGACTCGCGAAAACAAACAAATCGAGCGCTGTTGTCGTATGGCCCGTCAATCAAATTTCTAAGCACGACTCGCATCTGTCCATCCAAGCACCCTACCAGTATCAGAGAGAATCCTACTTTGCCATCTGCTCAAGTGTTTGACGGCGTCTCTTTAGGACTGTTGTTCTGGATTTGTTAGATGCAGACCCAATTGTCTTTGCTGTAACTTGGCTATCAGGTTAAATAACTATGTATATTATTGTCCCATGGAGATCTTTGTTCAGAGCGAAGACTTCGCCCAAGCACGACCAAGCGTCACGGGTATTACAATCTTGCGGAGCCCAGTAACTCCATTGGAGGGCCTTTGCTAAGAGCAGAGCGAAGACTTTGACAACCTCTTAGCAAAGACAGGTTATCAGTTCAGATTGAAATGGTAACACAACTGGTAGTACTCTGCTTTGAGATCCGACCAAAGATTAAAGCTGGTGCCATGGGGCAACAGGAAGTCCACAGCAACAAAGATCTTGATAGGTCTAAGAGTCTCTAGTTCGCTCGACTAGGTTAGGTTAGGGTATCTGTGGTTGCCACCGCTCGTCCAATGCGAAGGCTCACGTAGCCTGATGGCCGGTTGTGATACCACTATGCGCTTTCTACTACCTCCTCATCCCTCCAGCTGGCAAAGAAATCTTTAGGCAACCCATGCGCGTTTCATGGATGATCATAAGGCCCGTGACCCGTTATTATGCCAATTAGAGGGTCAGTGTACGGACGAATGAGCAGAATAACTGATCTTGACCTTTGCCGATCCGTGTCTGGGCTAGATTTGGCTGGAAATAAAACAGGTGGATTTCACCAACCCAACTGACATTCGCCTGCTTTATAAAGTAAGATCGTAGTCAGTAGTTTTTGGATGTTTTAAGAGGAGAAGCCAACCAGCTGTGGTAGCCATCGTTGCCTCCAAGTGGGTTCCTTCCATTGCCAACTCGTCTGCGGCGCAGTTATCTCGGATGCTGCAATGTCATGCCATGGAACCCATACGACACTCAGACTGTACACCTTTCGGCTATTTGCTTTAGAGCTTCCATTTCTTTCTCAGAAGCGTCCTCTCATTTGCTCCCCTCAGGGATTCTTTCAAAGAACTTGTTATTCCAGCATGTAACAGGGGAAGTGTAGTCTAATTTGGAAAGGTTTTCTAGAATTGCCTTGGCTCTGGGATCTGCAACGATATCATCAAGCCTAGTAAGGCAGTGTATGGAGTGGGTCATGGGCTTAGCAAGTCCACATATCGTATTTCTGATTTGGGTGCCGGGGCACCGCGATATTCAGGGAAATAAATTGGCTGATGAGCTAATAGCCAAGCAAAGCTCGTCGGTTCTGGAATCGCAAAGGCGGAGGATGTTCTTGCGCCCCTGGATCTCATCAAGGGCCGAATCTCTCGGTGCTGGTTCGAGGAGGCAAAAACCAGATGGAGACTGAAGTCTGTGGCCTTCATACAATGAGATGCGTTCCTCAGCCATGCTAAAGATGAACAAGAGGAATATTTACCGCTTAATTGCGGTATTCATAGGACATTAGGCCGATTGGTATTGACCCAATACACTCTTTGTCGAAGCTATAATTTCCCGGAGCGCAGGAGACCTGCTCTAGGCAAGTTTTGTTCGCGCTGCCAAGGCAGAATGAAATTCCTTAGCAAATTTGGTTTCTTCGACAACGTCATGGAACTCAAGTACCTCCGGCCTGAGGGGCTTCTTAGCTGCGCAAACTCAGCAGAATGGATATATAAGGCAGAGGACTTGCCCTGATTTCCGAATTGCTATTATCCTTTTACTCTATTCTACTGGTACTTTAGTCACCGGTCGTGGTATCAAAACGGCGCTTCGGCGCTAATTGGGATTTGCCACTGTAACCAACCAGGCTTTTAAGTATATTTAGCTTATAGACATCTTATTAGCTCCTCTTCTTCTTCTTCTTCTTCTTCTTCTTCTTCTTCTTCTTCTTCTTCAAATTTGGCTAAAAAGTACAAAAATCTTCTTTAGCGGGCTGCGCCCTTTTTATGTATTAAAATGGAAGTAAGTATGTAAGTGAGAAAATAAGTAATATTACACCGAGCGAGAGTCACTGACATGCCAAAGGACTCATAGACGGCAAACACACACACACTGGCATACAAACTAACATTTAACGGTGGCAGGGGGGTCTTACAATTACAACAAGGTCCAGCTAAAATATAGATTTTATATGCTTGAGTATATGCCTTGAGTATATGGCTGGCTGGCTGGCGCTCACTCTCTTTCCAAAAAAAAAACAAGCGACTTGAGCGAGTGGTGTGCTGAGGTGTTCGGTAGCTCAGATTTCGCGTGAGGCAAAGTTTAAGTTTTTTCAATTTTTTTTTTTTTACTTTTTTTTCTAAACTCAAATGCTCCAGTTACAACAGCAATAAAACTGTTAGTACAACAACAACAACAACAGTCGCTTCGCTGTAGCAGCGTTCAGTGGCCTCCAAACATATTTCACCATTCACGCTTTACACGCTGATTCGTTAGTACGTACGTACATACATTTACCGTTACTTTGCGCCCGTTGCCGCCACTTCCGTTACCTTCGTCGTCTTCGCGTATCGCCATTTCAACTATGCATAACTTTTTGGCACTTCCTTTCCTGGCTAGCAGGGGGAAGCAAAGAAGTAACGTAACAGCAGCAGCATCAGCAGCATCAGCATCACTTTGTGTTGCCAGGATATTCCTACACAAACAGACAGGCAGCAACATGCAACTACATGCAAGAACATGCGCGTCACATTAAGACTCGCTAGAGGCAGAGCAAGGAAGCTGTGCGCTGTGTCTGTGTGTTTGTGCATGTTGCTGCTTCTTCTACTCGTTGTTTGTGTTGTTGCTGTAGTCTCAGGGCATTCCCTATTTACTAATACTAAAGCACTGCCATAGAATTCCCACTTCCAATTCCCATTTTTGCACTTTTCTCCTTCTGCTTCTCTTTTCTGCTTTTTCTTTTATTTTTTCTGCATTTGTTAGCGTTGTTGTAAATAAATAACCAACAACAATGTTTGCTTATTCTAGCGAATTTCTCTAGAAATTTCCTGCAGCCAGAGTTGGAGTTTTATTCACGTGGCAGAAAAAGAATGTGGAGAAAGCGAAAAAAAGCAAAATAAAACGTAAAAAAATAACAAAAAAAAGTATTAACTGAAGTCCTGTAGGATAATCGTACGCTGCGAGTGAGAGACATAGAGAAACAGCGTCGTTGCTCAGTTAGCAGTTGGCGAGCAAGTGAATGGGAGCGAAGTGAATAGGAAAAGCGTTTACAACCGACAATCGAAATTTTAGCGCAAAAAAATTTAGGAAATAACATTTTAATACAAAAAATTACAGAAAAATTCCTGTACAAAAAACAATTAGGAAACAAAATTTGAATACAAAAAGTTTAGCACAGAAACTGAGTATAGAAAAAGATTATTACAAAAAATTTAAGCACAAAAAATTTTAGTACATAATTTAATACAAAAAATTTTAGTACAAAAATGTTTTAGTACATTATTTAGTACAAAAAATTTAGCACAAAATATTTTAGTACAGAAAATTTGCAGTACCAAGAAGAAAGTTTAGTACAAACAATTTTAGTACAGAAAAATTTTAGTACAAAAAGTTTAGAACAATAAATGGGAACGAAGTGAATAGGAAAAGCGTTTACAACCGACAATCGAAATTTTAGTACAAAAAATTTGGAAATAAAATTTTAATACAAAAAGTTTAGTACAGGAAACTGAGTACAAAAAATTTTAGTACAAAAAATTTTAGCAAAACAAATTTTAGTACATACATAATTTAGTAAAAAAATATTTTAGTACAGAAAAGTTCTAGTACATTATTTCGTACAAAAAATTTAGCACAAAATATTTTAGTAGAAAAAAATTTTAGTATAGCGTAATTTAGTACAAAAAATTTAGTGCAAAATATTTTAGTACAGAAAAATTGTACCTAGAGGGAAGTTTAGTACAGCAAATGTTAGTACAATAAAATTTTAGTACAAAGTTTAGAACAAAAAAAATCCTATTACAAAAAATTCTAGTACAAGAAATGTTAGTATAGAAAAATTTTAGTACAAAAAGTTAAAATACAAAAAATGTTAGCGCAAAAGAAGTTTAGTTCAAAAAGCTGAGTACAGAAAAAGTTAAATTAAGATAAATTTTAGTACAGAAAAATTTTAGTACGTGTTTAGTACAAACAATTTTTAGTACAAAGAAAATTTCGTGCCAGAAAGTTTGGTACAAAAAATATTTAGTACAGAAAATATTAGTACAAAAAAATTTTAGTAGATAAAAATTTTAGTACAAGAAATCTTATTACAAAACAATATCAGTAGGTACA
The DNA here is from genome assembly GCA_960531455.1 of Urophora cardui. Classification (NCBI taxonomy): domain Eukaryota; kingdom Metazoa; phylum Arthropoda; class Insecta; order Diptera; family Tephritidae; genus Urophora; species Urophora cardui. The sequence continues at coordinate 6,966,748 of OY482671.1, forward strand.
AGAAATTTTAGTATAGAAAAATTTTAGTACAAAAAGATAAAGTACGAACAAATTTTAGTGCAAAAGAATTTTAGTCCAGAAAGTTAAGTACGGGAAAGGTTGAGTGCAGATATATTTTAGTACAAAAAAATTTTGATACAAGAGTATAGTACAAAAACTTTTAGTAGAAAAAAAATTTTGTGCAAGAAAGTTTGGTACAAAAAATGTAGTACAGAAGAATTTCAGTACGAGAAAGTTAAGAACAAAAATTGTTTAGTACAAGAGGGTAAAATACATAAAAAATTTATTACAAATAAATTGTAGCCCAAAAAATTTTAGTAAAAAAAAAACTACAAGAAATTTTAGTACAGGAAAATTTTAGTGCTAAAAATTTTTAGTTTAGTACAAAAAAATTTAGTATAAAAAATGTTGGACCAAAAAAGCTCAGTACAAAAGAATTTAGTACACAAAAATTTTAGTACAAAAACAGTTTAGAAAGAAAGTTTAGTACAAATAATATTTAGTGGAACAAATTTTTATTACACAATGTTTGGTACATTTTTTTTTTTTAAATTTTGATGGCGAGTGACGAAATTTAGTACAAAAACAGTGTAGAAAAAAAATTTAGGACGAAAAAAGTTTAGTACTAGTAAGTTTAGTACAAGAAAGTTCAGTACAAACAATTTTCAGTGCAAAAAATGTTAATACACAATATTTAGTACAAATTTTTGGTACAAATTTTTAGTACAAATTTTTAGTACTAAATTTTTTATTATGATTGACGAAATATGTACTCATATAGAATCTGCTGGTGTTAAGTAAAAATTTTAATTAATAATTTTTATTACACAAAATAATTAGATATTTCAAATAGGTACCGAGGGACCAGGTTGAGTTCAAGACTTGAGACTTAATCAATTCAGCTCATGATTCCGATCTCATATCGGAATATATTTGAGTGTTTCAATCGCCTCTCCTTCTATTACTTAAGAGCATCGTGTTTTATTTGAAATTATAATAAATACCAACTCATATTTATGAAAAGCATAAAAAATTTAAAATAAAAACATGAACAAGAAATCCATCAAAATATCAATTACTTGACACGTAATATCTTTACAAAACAACACGTAATGCTGCTGCGCGTCACAGCCAACACATACACAACTCGCTACTCGCTACTCACACCAAAAAAGGTAGGCTTGTCGGTTATATATGTAGTTTGCTTTGGCCACATTTGGTAGCGCTGTAATAAATATACATACATATATATTATTTTCTTACATAAATCCCTCGTATCATACTCGTATAACGCTCTTATTTGGTGGCAAATGAGTGGCAGTTCAGAGTGTGAGTTTTTGTGGCAAAAAGCACGTGGATATTTGTAGGCTAACGAGTTGGTGGTTAGGCAGGTTGGCAGGCAATCCCTCAGCAACACACAATGCTGCCGACGCGGAACAATCTGGCATCGAAACATGTCAGCAAAAGGGGCGGAAGTAAAATGTGGAATATGTGACTGAATAGGCGCGCTCTTACTAGTGGCGCATATAGCAAGTGGCATGTGCTTCGTAGCACGGTGGCATGTGGCAAGTGGCATGAGTGGAATGTGTATGACGTATTACAGCCGGCTTTTCGATGTTGAAAGTAGAGCAAAACAAAATTGAAAAACATGTAGAAAACGAGAAAAGAGAAAAGTATATAACGAGTGGCTGTGATGGATCAATATTTATAATGAATGTTGGAAAAGAACTGAATGAAAAACTGCATGTGTAAGTAAAGATGTTGTGCGTGTGTCTTCTTACATTGAAGACTCAAAAAAGTCTAACTAGAAAGGGCAGTCGCACAGTGGGGGCACCTCCATACAAACGCGGCCAAAAATAGTAATAATTGAGCTAGAAACTTTAAACTCGGAACTTAAGCTTTCTTGATTGAAGATAGTAAACTGTGAAAATTTGAACAAAATCGGCCCACAAATACACCCCCCTCCCATATAACGGTATTTTTGAAATTTCAATATTTTGTTAACTATTATAGCTAAAATGCTCAATTTTAATAAGAGCACACATTTTTTAAATATAAATAATATACAGTAATCATTTTGGAAAAAGCGCAAAGTATTCCATGGTTTTCAAATTAAAAATATATGCACTTTTGAGCATTTTATAAGCATTCATCATAAAATTTTCCTTCAAAAAAATCACATTTAAAAAAATTTTTATACCACAAATGAAACTATAGTTTTCTAAAGGATTTCAGTGTGCTGAATCTGAATCTGAAGTCAGAATTTTCAAATTGGTTCTAGTTTTTGAGATATTCATGTCCAATTAGGCAAAAAAACACGTTTTTGACTATATTCCCTGCTTAATATCTTGTATGTAATATTTTTTTTATTCAAAATCAAATACACCGTTAGAAAGCATAAACCATCCCCCTGAATATGGCGTTTAAATTTTTCAGATATATTTATTAGAATTGGAGAAATTGTTGTTTAAGTTTCATTAACTTGGCAAATTTTCCCCATACAAAATTATTAATACTTTTTGAAGCATACTTTTGGGGATTTTGTATGGGAAAAATGTATGAAAACTTAGAAAAACTCACTCCATAAAAAGTTCATAAAACAAAAAAGCGCAAACGAATTTTTAAGATTTCTTCACCTGTTTATAAAGCACGTTCACTAGCACCAAATATTAAAAATTTGGAGAGGTCATATTTTGTATTTTTTTTTTATTTCATGTTGAAATTTTCCAATTTTTACACAATTTTTTTTTCTGTTCGAAAAGAAAAAGGCTGCAAAAAAATAATGATAACGCTGATAAAAAAAATTCTTTCATAATTTGAAAGTGTGAACCATTGCCTACAACACGGTGAACAAACTATTCGATTAGTCGCCTAAGAATAAGATTTTTCATAATGTCAAAAGTAGCCTAATTATTGCGTTTTGAATAAGGCACTTTTAGTCAAATGGGAAAAAGATTATTTAAGCGAAAAGCGCAGGTGGATTTCAAGAATTAAAATGCAGTTGATTAAAAATATATCATTTCAAAACATATGAAAAAATTGGGGAGGTCATATTTTTTATTTTTTTTATTTTTTTGTTTAAAGTTGAGCAAAATTTTTTTTTTACGACTTTTTTTGTCAATATTTGAAAGTTCATATAAATCTAAGAGTTACCGCTGGTTACAAAAGGCTTATTGTTTCTAAAAGGCCAAATCAATATCTATGTAATGATGTATCACTCGATTACATACGTTAATAATTGAATGAGTTACAGCATTTTGTATAAGGTGTAATTGTTGAGAAATAAAAGGACCTATTTTTTGCTCAGTTTTTAACACCCTGTACGGCTAAACAAAACGAGACTCAAAAAATTTTATATAAGCTTTTTTTTTACAAATTGTTATATCTGTCAATCACTTTCAAAAAAATTTGATTTGCTAATACTTTAATTTCGATTTTATTTTTGGCCGCTATCACCCAGTGTGAGTCGCAAGAAAAGAAGTGATTAGAACTCGATTCATGCTACATAGTTTTAGAATAATGAGCATGAGCTGAAAATAGGCCTATAGATATTTGAAGATTGGAACTTAAGTGTGCTCTGCCCAATCCATAAAAAAGGAGACTCCACAGTACGCGCCAATTATCGTGGGATAAGCCTTCTGAACATCGCATATAAGGTCTTAGCAAGTGTATTGTGCGAAAGACTGAAGCCCACCGTCAACAAGCTGATTGGACCTTATCAGTGTGGCTTCAGACCTGGTAAATCTACCATCGACCAGATTTTCACAATACGCCAAATCCTGGAAAAAACTCATGAAAAAGGAACCGACACACACCATCTTTTTGTCGATTTTAAAGCCGCTTTTGATAGCACGAATAGGAACTGCCTATATGCCGCAATGTCTGAATTTGGTTTCCCCGCAAAACTTATACGGCTATGCCAAATGACGCTGACTAACACCACCAGCACCGTCAGAATTGGGAAGGACCTCTCCGAGCCGTTCGAGACCAAACGAGGTTTCAGACAAGGTGACTCCCTTTCGTGTGACTTCTTCAATTTGATGCTGGAAAAGATAATATGAGCTGCAGAACTTCACCGTGCAGGAAGCATCTTATACCACAAGAGTGTTCAACTGCTGGCGTACGCCGATGACATCGACATTATTGGCACTAACAGCGCGCCGTATGTTCTGCCTTCTCCAAGCTGGATAAAGAGGCTAAGAAAATGGGTTTGGCGGTAAACGAGGACAAGACGAAGTACCTCCTATCATCACACAAAGAAACAGCACGCCTTGGCAGCCACGTCAATGTTGATAGCTACAAATTCGAAACTTCGTCTATTTGGTAACCAGCATTAACACCAAAAATAATGTCTGCACTGAAATCCAACGAAGAATCACTCTTGCCAATAAATGCTACTTTGGACTAAGTAGGCAATTGAAAAGTAAAGTCCTCTCTCGACGAACCAAAATCACACTCTACAGGACACTCATCGTTCCAGTCCTCATGTACGGCGCAGAAGCATGGACTATATCAAAAGCAGATGAGATGGCGCTTGGAGTATTCGAGAGGAAAGTAATTCGGAGGATTTATGGACCTTTGCGCGTTGCCGAGGGCGAGTATCGACGGAGATTTAACAATGAGCTGTACGAGCTTTACGCAGACATCGATATTGTTCAGCGAATAAAGATTCAGCGGCTCCGCTGGGCAGGTCATGTCGTGAGAATGGACGAAGATGCTCCGGCCAAGAAAGTATTTCTGTCGAAACCCGCTGAACGCAGAAGAAAGGGGAGACCTCCACTGCGTTGGGAAGATCAGGTGGACAGTGATGCTGGCTCCCTAGGTATTCCCAAATGGCGCCACGCGGCACGAAACAGAAATAGCTGGCGCGCTATGTTGGATTCGGCCAAAATCGTCTAGACGGTTACGTGCCAATTAAGTAAGTAAGTAAGATATTTGAAGAGATTGTAATGATGTTTAGATTAATTGTAAAATAACATGGATACAAACAAAATAGGAAGACAAACAAAATGGAGTTGGCGTTATTACCATCGGGATGGTTTGGGTTGAGGTAATCGCCTCCGTAATTCAAAAAAAAATGTTGAGCGAGTCCGCGATTAGATTGTGCTCGACTGTTGGTGTTGTTATATTCATCAATAAAATTTTTCTTTATATATTTTTTTATAACACTTTTGTAATTTTAGCATTTTTTTAAATTTTTTCTTAATTTTTCTTTAATCTTTTTCCTTTAAATTTTTCTTTTAAAAATTTTCTTCAATTTTTCCTCGACATTTTTTTAATTTTTTTTTTTGCAATCTTTCTTTAAGTTTTCTTTCTTTTAATTTTTTTTAATTTTTCTTTTATTTTCTTTCATCTTTAATTTCATAACCTTTTCAATTTTTCTTTCATTTTCTTTTCAATATTTTTGCTCAATTTTTCTTTTAATTTTTTCTCACTATTTTTTTTAATTTTTCCTTTAACAATTTTCTCAGTTTTTCTTGGATTTTTTTTTAATTTTGTTTTTTTTTTTCAATTTTAATTTTTTTCTTTCTTTTAACTACTTTTTTGTAATTTTTCTTGTATTTTCATCTTCTTTTTCATAATCTTTTCAATTTTTCTTTCATTTTCTTTTCAATATTTTTGCTCAATATTTCTTTTAATTTTTTCTCAATATATATTTTTTTTTAATTTTTCTTTAAGTTTTTTCCTCTAAATTTTTGTTTAACAACTTTTTCAGTTTTTCTTCGAAATTTTTTTTTTTAATTTTGTTTTTTTCAATCTTAATTTTTCTTTCTTTTGATTTGTCTTTATCTTTTAATTTTTCTTACTTTTAATTTGTCTTTATCTTTTAATTTTTCTTACTTTTAATTTTTCTTATATTTTCTTTCTACTCTTTCAATACTTTTTCAGGTTTTCTTTAGTTTATTTAAATTTTTCTTTTGTAATTTATTTTTTAATTTTTTTTAATTTTTCTTTAAATTTTTCCTTCAAATTTTTCTTTTAATAAATTTTTCATTTTTATCGAATTTTTGTTTCTTAATTGAAAGCTTTATTTTAAATAAAAAAAAAAACTTTTAATTAAATTAAATTTTTTTTTATAATTTTTCTTTAAATTTTTTTCTTTCAACTTGTTCTTTTAAGAATTTTTTTTTGTTTTTGCTCGAACTTTTTTCCATTTTTTTCAATCAGCCCTATCGTGAACTTCATGTGAACAAAATGTTCCCAAAAATTACAAAGCAAAACAAAAACAAAATGTGAAAAATTGTTATTGTTTTGCTTTATATTTTTCGAGGTAAATTTTTCATATGAAGTTTATGATAGGGCGGCATCTTTTTTAAATTTTTTTTTAATTTCTTTTTCAATGCTATATCAATTTCTCTTTAATTTTTGTTCATTTTTGCTTTTAATTTTTAAAATTTTTTAATGTTTTTTATTTATTTTAATTTTTTTAATTATTCTTTCAATTGCTATCTTCAAATTTTACTTTTAACAATTTTTTTCAGTTTTTCTTGGAATTTTTTTTTAATTAGTTTTTTAATCTTAATTTTTCTTTTTCTTTCACATATTTTCTTTCATTTTCTTTTTCAATTATTTTTGAATTTTTTTAAATATTTCTGTTAAATTTTTCTTTAAATTTTTTTTAAATCTTACTTTCAATTTTTCTTTTTTCTTTTTAATTTTGTCTTTAATTTTTTTGTTTAATTTTCCATTTTAATAATGTTTTCAAATTTTTCCAGAATTTTTGTTTTAATTTCTGTTTTTTTTTTTTTTATTTTTCTTTGTATTTTTTCCTTGTTTTTTTTTTAAGTTCTTTAGTAGATAGTCACAAATTCTCCCGCTTTGCCTAATTTTACTATAATATTTATATGTAAATGTTTAATGTTATTTTCTTTTTTACTCATACATGCTCGCTTATCAATTCTTTTCATTTTAACTTCATTTAATTTGTCATGCTTATACCACATGTTTTTTGTGTTTATACTCAGCTGTACGTAGTTCATAGAGTATTATTGTTTTTATTTTGCTGATAAATTAAAGTTGTTGTTTACTTTTGTTAAATTTATTCTTAGAATTGAATTGAAAAGTATTAGGGTTGCTTAAAAAAACAGCAGCGCGAAGCTTTGCATTGACGCAACTGTTAGATAAACAAAACTTAAACATTCTAATTTTAGGTGAAAAATTTTGTTTTTGTAAAATTATTTTTGCTTTGTAGTTTAATTGTTTATATTATGTTTTTGTTTGTGAGAATACTAAGCTTTTTATAACATGTGCAACTCACTCCTTTCTTTGTCATTTGAAAGCACTCACGACGACAGTGAAAATCACACACAAACACACACTTCATGTGTTTCATTATGTTTTAGCAGGCAAGTTCAAGTTCAAGTCGTCCTTTTGACTTTTAAAACACATGTCAGAACATGTGAGTGCAATGAGCGACTTTGCACAACTGCAAATCATATGATCGCTTATGTCTCTTCACAAACCTGCCTGCCTGCCTTCTGCTGCTTTCAGCCAATCGAAACAACCGTCAATGAACTCGTGTTCAACTCGCTTGGTCAATCCTGCAGTTTAACAGTTCAACGGTCAACAAATTCATTGGCTATACACAAATCAAATCAATGAATTCAATTATTTACGCCAAAAGGCAGGCAAGTTGAGTCGCAAGAGACACAGCCACACACGCACCCAATGAGAAGAAAAGGAGGAAGAAGTGCTTTGTACATTGAAAGGTTTGAAAATGGATGACCATCAACTGACTGACAACTAACCGTCGCTTGACTGCACTGCCATTGGTGATGATGTGTTGGAAAGGTAACAAAGCAAAAGCAACAAAAAAAGCAAAGAAAAAAGTGAAAAAGTGATTTAGAAATCAATAGCCCGCAGCATCAAGTGGCGCGTGGGTGTTAATGTTAGTAGAGAAAAACAAACGAGCAACAACAAACATTCAACAACATTCATTGACGTCATTAGGCAAACTGTGCTGTGCTGTGCTGACTGCGCTGGCCTTTGGATTTTGACGTCGTCGTCGTGGCCTGCCTCGGATGTCAATTCTCGGATGTGCGATGTCATTTAATTTGCATTTTGTTGTGATACAAGTGAAAGTATGTGTGTGTTCATGTGTGCTTGTCACTTTGATTTTTTTGTTGTTTTGTAATTGTGAAATTCGCGTGTGCACCACCCACTAATGCTCTATCTCAGCAAACAACAAATTACACAGCCCGATTAAACTGTAACCAGCTGGACTCAACACTCACTGTTAGGGACAGACATTAGGTTGTCTCGCCTTGTAGGGACCAAAAAAGTCAGAAAAATTTTAGTACTAAAAATTTTTATAATTTAGTACAAAAGGAAAGTATACAAAATTTTGGGCCAATGAGCCAATTTAGCACAAAAAAATTTTAGTACAAAAACAGTTTATTAAGAAAGTTTAGTAAAAATAATATTTGGTGGAAAAAATTTTTACTATACAATTTTTGGTATACATTTCTAGTACTAAATATTTTGATTGTGATTGACGAAATATGTACAAATACAATAAATTTTTGTACAAAAGTGTTAGTTGAAAAAAATTTTAGTACAAAAAAAGTTTAGTATAAGAAAGCTTAGTACAAATAATATTTAGTACAAAAAATTTTAGTACACAATTTTTAGTACAAATTTTTAGTGCTAAATTTTTTGATGGTCATTGACGAATTATGTAGAAATATAATAAAATTTAGTACACAAAATTTTAGTTCAAAAAAATCTTAGTGCAAAAAAATTTTGGTACACAATTTTAGTACAAATTATTAGCACAAATTTTAGTGCTAAATTTTGTGATTGCGATTGACGAAATATGTACAAATACAATAAATTTTGGTACAAAAAAAGTTTAGTACAAGAAAGCTTAGTACAAATAAAATTTAGTGCGAAAAAATTTTAGTACACAATTTTTAGTAAAAATTTTTCGTGCAAAATTCTTTGATTGTCGTTGGGGTAAGTGTCATTGACGAAATATGTAGAAATACAACAAAAGTTTTAGTACAAAAAATTTTTAAAAAAATTTTAGTTCAAAAAAGTTTAGTACAAGAAAGTTTAGTACAAATAATGTTTAGTGCAAAAAAGTTTTAGTACACAATTTTTAGTAAAAATTTTTAGTACTAAATTTTTTTTTTTGTGAATGACGAAATATGTAACCATTTAGAATCTGCTGGTGTTAAATAAAAATTTTAATTCATAATTTTTAGTACACAAAATTAATCAGTTATTCCAAATATATACATACTGAGGGAATAGTTTCAAAAAGTTACAAGAAATCGCTCAGTTCCTTTGATTACAGTTCATGCCTTCAAATTGCGTTGAAAGCTTGCTGTGGTTGTTGTTTCCTCTTGGCATTGCAGTCAAAAACATCTATAAAATAGAAAAATTTCGCACGGCAGTGGGGTCTAAGTACCGGAGCGACCCTGATTTATATAGATATGTACGTTCAAGAGCTGCCACTGCGGCTGTGCATCTCAGAGCATTTTTGGAGTTTTTTTTTGTTTTTTTCATTACAACAAAAACAACAAAAACCACAACAAAATAAAATAGTAATGAAATATTTCTTCGCTGACTAATTAAAAAAAATACATATTGCAATTGATTGCGAAATCAACAAAAAAAAACTGATTCATGTACATAAATATGGTTGTATATATGTACATTAGGGTGGTCCTTAAAAATCAAACGAATGCTTTTTTTTTCAACGGTACAGCATTGTCAAAGATATGACATATAGACTTTCGTGCCGATCGGAGATGGTTAAGGGTTGTCGCACAGTGGTCACATATCGTAATATGAACTTTGACTCCTGTGTTACAGACCGAAATTTATATGTGTTATCTTCGTATATATTAGCATCGGCCTAGGGAGTGAGGTTGAAGAACTATGATGTAAATTTTACATTGTAAAATTTGTCTCCATATATTTGGGGACCACCCTAATGTACATAGAATGCAAATATAGAAAAATATACAAATATGCGCATATGTATGCATGCATTCGCCTACAAACAAAATCCATGCTTCACATGAAAACCTTGCGATTCTAATAATCCACGGCAAATGTTTAATAATTTGTTTTACGACCGCAAAATGAAATACTAAAAACGTTTTTCCTTTGAATTGCCGTTTAGTTATTTAGTTTTTGAGAATTACAGATGCACATTTGAATTTTTGATGCTAATTTTTTTATAGCTGACTAATTTTATGCTGAAAAAATTCTTTTGGGTCTTTAAATTTATCGAGGTTTTAAGTATTTTTCAATTTACTTTGTTTTGAAATTATTTTTTTTTTGTGCTAATTTATTTAAGGTGACTTATTTTTTCCAAATTTGTTTTGGCAAAATTTGTTTATCAAATTTACTTTCAATAAATTTTTATATTTTGCAAATTTTTTCGAAGGTGTTTGTTTTTTATTTTTCTTTCAAATTTACTTTGAATAATTTTTTTTTTTGCTAATTTTTTTAGGTGAAATTTTTTTCTTAATTTTTTTTTTAATTTTTTTCCTTCATTTTTTCCTCTAAATTTATTTTGAATTTTTTTTATTTTTGTGCAAGTGGTTTTTCCATATTTTTTTTGGTAATTTTTTCAACTTTTTTCTTAATTTCTTCTTGTATTTTTTTTAATTTTTCCTTCAATTTTCTTTCATATTTACTTTGTGTTTTGAATTATTTTGTGTTGCTAATTTTTTTAAAATTGTAATTTTTTCTAAACTTTTTTTTCCAATTTTTTTTTAACAAATTTTGTTTTGATTTTTCTAGGATTTTTTTTATTTTTGCATCAATTTTCTGTCAAATTTCCTTTGTTTTGAATTTATTTTTTCTTCTTATTTTTTTTCTGAATTTTTGTTTATGTTTGCGCAAATTCTTTTTAAGAGACACTGTTTTTCAATAAATTTTTTTTCCAATTTTTTTAATAATTTTACTAGGGTTTTTTATTATCTATTTCTTCAATTTTCTTTAAAGTTTACTTTGTGTTTTGAATAAATTTTTTTTTCTAATTTTTTTAAGTGAAAATTTTTTCTTAATTTTTTTTTGATTTTTCTATTTTGTTTTGACTTTTTTTATTTTTGTGCAAATTGTTTTTAAGACGACACTATTTTTTTCAATTAATCTTTTTTTGCTAATTTTTCAAAGGTCTTATTTTTTTAAATTTTTTCTTAGTAATTTTTCCTTAAATTTTATTTCAAATTAAGTTTTTGAATTAATTTTTTGTTTTTTTTTTATTTTTACTTTTTGTTTCAATTTTGTCACCAAATTTTGCTTTGAATTTTTTTATTTGTTTGTGCAAATTATTTTTAAGATGACACAATTTTTTCAATTATTGGTTTTTTTTGCTAGGATGACAATTTTTCCTTGGATTTTTTTTTTGAATTTTTCCTTCAAGTTTCTTTCAAATTAAATTTGTTTTTTGAGTTAATTTTTTTGCTAATTTTTTTAAGTGAAATTTTTCTTAAATAAAAAAAAATTGTTTTTTAATTTTTTCACTTTTCAAGTTTTTCATAAAATTTTGTTTTCATTTTATTTTGTTTTGTGCAAATTGGTTTTAGGGTGACACTATTTTTTTTAATTTTTTCTTTAAAACTTGTTTTCCTTTTTCGTCCATTTTTTTTTTGCTAATGTTTTTAAAGGTCTCATTTTTGTTTTCAATTTCTTATTTTTTTAATTTTTTTTTTAATTTTTTATTTCGCAATTTGGCTTCTGTTTTGAATTTATTTATTTTTATTTGGTTTGTGCTAAATTTTTTTATTTTTCCATTTATTTTTAGCTATTTTTTTTTTTTGAATTTCTTCGTGTTTAGAATTCATTTCCTTTTATTTTTTTAAGTTTTTATTTTTTAATTCAATTTTTATCCTAATTTTTAAAGTGACTAATTTTTGCCAAAAAAAAAGGCCGGGTTCTTGGGCACACTGACTCTAGAACTGACATATTAAGAGAAATAGAAAGACATGGAAAATTTTGTTAAAAATCGACAGTTGTTTTATGATTTTCCAAAAACACTTGAGGCACAAGCACATCGTGAATGCCACCTTTTCGTAACCCTTCTACCTTAATCCTACTAACTTAACCCTTCTATCTTAACCCTTCTTCCTTAACCCCTTCTGCGTCTATGTATCACATGTATGCAATTATCTCAAACCTCAATTTGCAAGTTACTTTTACTTAAATTCTGCTTTGCAATGTGTCAAGTGTCACAGTAAGACACACACTTCGCTACATGTATGCAATAAGGCATTCATTCACCCATCAACCCACACGCCACCCACTTGTGCTGTATTGAAGGCAAAAATAGAGTCAATAGAGTTGATAAGAATGCATAACTATCGGCTGTCACCCACTCAAAGTGCCTCATGTCTGTGGTTCGGCATCTGGCTGGTGGTTGCGCGTGTGTCTGTGACTCCGACAGTCGCTGACTCTGTGCCACATGCTGCGCCAAGTCAATGCCCGCCAACGACACTTTTTTGTGTCGTGCTGGAGACGAGAACGCATCCTTTACGACTAACAAAGAAAAGTGCACCGCATGAGGCGGCGTTTGGGCGGTTGGGCGGCTGTGGATTGAGGTTGAATGAAATATTCTTTTAAACGTTCCAATGACTCTTCGATGCGATGCGTTGCGATGCGATGCTGCAATTGATATGCAAGCACTGTGTGTGTGTGTGTGTGTGTTATGATGGTGATGACGATGATGCTAACATTTGTGACAACAGAAGGGATTGAATGTAAGGGAGAAAAGGCGGGCAACAAAGTGAAGGATTTTATTGCAAGCAGCAGAAGCTTACAATGATGTGCATGAGACTGTGTTGTAAATTTGTATGTATTGTGTGAAGCTGCCGAAAGCAGATGCAAATTGTCTGATGTAAGTAAGTTCATACATAGTATGTATGTATGTAAGTATTCATGAACATCAATCTAAAAATAAAAGTATTACCATGAACTGTCATGACGATGGATGTATGCATGCATGTATACTTTGCCAACTCATCGACAATTCATATTGATTACATAAAACTAATTATAATTGATTTTCTTTTTTTAGTATTAAGCATATGAAATTGAATGAGAATAATAAAGAAAATTAAATTTGAATAAGAAGAACTTTTCGCTCCAAAAAACGTCAAGGCACATTAGGGCGATTACGACAAGATACTTTTTTTTGGCCAGGGTTGCCTAGATGTTCGACATACTGGGTTCTGTTGCCATCTGACTTGCTACTTTTGTCAGAAATAATCTGCTCAGTGGCTGCTCTTGTCTTGCTAGTTCAATTGCCTTCCAAATGCCATCTATGTTCCTGTGTCCCAAGAGGTGCAAAGGGGTATTTGATCTAGAAGAGGTTTGGCCAGCTTCTGTAAAGCTCGGCGACAGTCTTGTGTTAGTTCAGAATTGAACTAGTGGCAGCCTTGATTGTTGCTTGGCTATCGCTGAAGTTGAATAAAACCTTGTGGATAGATAGGTTCATGCCCTACACGGTTAACAATTCTACCCTGTCGAAAAATCAAACAACAAAAAAGAAATTAACAGCTTCCATTATAGTTGAAAATTCAGCCTAGTAAACGTTGTTGATGTGATCTGGTGGCCTAAAAGAGAGCTGTAGTTTAAAGTTTTGTGAAAAGACTCCGCCTCCAACTTTAAGTATTGTTCAGTCTCGAGCTGATCTAACTAAGTAAGACCAGTCATTATCTATAAATTCAGTAAGTTTAGCCATTCAGCAACATTTTTTTCCAGAAAACGCCATAAATAACCTAAAATTGAACGCGTTTTCGTACAACTGAACAAGTGAAACACATGACGCCGTTATACTAAACGTACAACCGAACAAGTGAAACGACAAGCCAAGAGGAAGAGGAAAAAAGGAGAAGAAGAAAAATAAAAAAGAGGAAGAAAAATAAAAAAGAAGAATAAAAAGAGGAAGAAGAAGAAGAAGAAGAAAAATAATAAAACAAAGAAAAACAAAAAAAGAAGAAGAAAAATAAAAAAGAAGAATAAAAATAACAAGAAGAAGAAAGTTTAAAAAGAATACGAATAAAAATAAAAATAAAAAGAAAAAAAAAGAAGAAGAAGAGGAAGAAGAAAGCTAAAAAAGAATACGAATAAAAATAAAAATAAAAACAAAAGAAAAATAAGAAGAAGGGGAGGAAAAAAGAAGAACAAAAATACAAATAAGAGGAAGGGTAGGTTGGTTGGTTGGTTTGAGTGTTGAGTCCCAATGACTCCAATTAGCGCTGAAGTGCCGTTTTGCTACCACGACTCGTTCCTAAAATCAGAAGGATAGATTAAGAAGATTAGTTCGGAGGCAAGGGCGGGTCCCACGTTTTATATCCATCCAGTTGAGTTTAGATATCTAAGAAGACCCTCCGGCATGACATCCTTGGGTTCCGAGAGGCTGTCGAAGAAGAGCTTACCAAGGAATTTCATTCTGCCCTTGCAGTGGGAAGGACACTCATACAGCAGGTGCTCCACCGTCTCCTCCGTACCAGGAAGATTGCAGCTGCAGCATTGAGTGTTAGAGGAAGAGGAAGGGTAAGAAAGCTAAGCAAACACAAGCACCCGGACAACGACTCACTTAGGCGTAGGGCTGACGTAGCCGCCACTTGACTTGAGCTATTGGAAGGGTATTTAGAATGACCGCATACAGTTCAGCATTTTGTCTAGAACAGCCTTTAGGAACTTTGTCCATAATCATGCCTGGGAACTTGACCTTGTCGTCTAAACTCTGGTGAACGCCATTTAGTTTTGCTAGATTTAAAGGTGGTAAGGTTTGTACGGTATGGTGTAGAGCACAGATTCCACCTTGTACGAGTTGAGAATGTGCCCGCAGCCAGAGTATCATGCTAAGACCGCTCGCAGTGCTACCTGCATCACAGATCACACAAGGTAGAGGTGGGAAACTATCGATAGTCCCACCATCGATAGCGTTTGATAGTCTTAAAAAAGTACTATGGGAACTTGCCGCTCTGTATGTTATAGCAAAGTCCATTCGTTACTACATTTCATTTAAAACGCATAAAATTATTTTTCAACAAAATTTTTTTCACTTCACTTCACACAAAATGTTAATTTTTTTTGTTCTCTTTTCAATTTTTTTTTTTTTTGTTTTCTCAATTTTCAATTTTTTTTGTTCTCTATTCAATTTTTTTGGCTCATCAAAAGCTTATTTGCCTCTGTGCGCTGCGCTGAAATTGAGCTGTCACAATTGTTGTCGTCATTGTCGTTGTCGTTGTTGTCGCCGTTGGCTGTCCTTTGGTGTCAGCAATCAAATATGCTATTGTTGTTGTTGTTGCAGCTTATTCACTGACTATTGTTGTTGTTGCAGCTTATTCAGTTACTCTGAAAAAAAAACGTTGTAAATCTAAAGACTTTCGCTGTTAAATCAACTACTTTCCGCAGTTGAAATGTGCCCAACAACGCTGCGTTGTTGTTTCAAAGCTGCGAGCGTTGTTGTTTTATGTCAACCACGGAAACTGTTGCATCAAATACTTTTGCCTTTAAGTTAACAACGGAGACTGTTGAAAAAAAAATTCCACTAAAAAAAATTTTCACCTAAAAATAAATTTTTATTTGCATTTTACTCTTCATCTTCTCTCCAACCGGGTCCCAACTGCAAATATGTAGCCTCCGTTTGTTGTCCTCTTCTTCTCTGGTTCTTAGCATTCACTGGTTGCTATCTTTATTTCTTATTCTGCTTTTTCTTCTTTATTTTATATGCTCCTCCGGATTCGAACAATGACATCAACTTGCAATTCTATCCAATCATCACATAGCGGAACATTCAATATTATATTGAATTTAAAACATGCTTTTATACTTCCCCTTTCCCGAAAAAGCATCTATGAATTATGTGTATGAATCATTGTAAAAACAACATTTAAAAAAACTTGTTCTCATTAGTTTTGTTAACAACGGAAACTTTTGGATCAAATACTTTTGACTTTAAATCAGACATAGGCAGCCCATACCACAATTGTGGGAAGTCGATTCACACGTATTCTTACTCTCTTCATCAGTCGTTTGCCAACTGTCGAACGATAAACATTGCGCCTGGCTATGTCGCTTCGTGGTTGAACGCAAGCATTGACTTTATACAGGTAATGTATGTACATATGTATGTCCACAAATAAAATGCCCGGCGAGAAATTTTATATGATGGAAACGTCTTCGGCGATATGCAATGCCTTTTTTGCTATAAAGTATTTAAAAATAATACAAATGATTATGCACTACAAAGGCATTGCGAAGTATTTCACAAAGAGTTTTTGTACTCTTATTTGGATGACTTTTGTCTTCCAAACACTGTTTTAGCCAACTACCCTTTAATTTTTTTCAGAAGAGCTAATTTTTTTTTTCATTAAAAACTTCTTTTCCTTTCTCGTCCCCATAATCCATAAACTCTTCAACACTACAGCAACATCAACAAAAACAACAACGACGGCAAAAAAACAATAAAAAAACAAAAAACCAACAAAAGCGAAAAAACAAACAATGGGCGATATTAATAAAATCCAAGCAAATGCTTTTACTCAAAATTTCAGAAATTTGACATTAATTTGTATGAACCAAATTTCAAAATTTGAGTAAAAGGTCTGAAATCTTAAGCAAAAGCAAATGCTTGGCTTTTATTAATATGACCCAATACAAAAAAACAAAAAAACAATAACAATAAAAAAAAACAAAAACAACAAAAAACAAACACAACAAAAAACGAAAAAAGGTTCTACATATACGTATGTATATTCCCCTTGAAGCGGATCAATTTCCTACTGGGGTGCGCATGCTGAGAAATTGTTTTGTTCTCACCAACACAAACTCATTTCAGATTTCGCCGACCACTGCTTTAAATCAACAACGTAGACGTTTGGAGAGAATTTTCTTTTTTTTTGGATTTTTTTCTTCGTCTTTTCTCCATCATTATTGTTTTTGTTGTTATGTTTTCTCACAAAAAAAAAAATGTTTTCTCACAAAAAAATGTTTTCTCACAAAAAAATGTTTTATCACAAAAAAATGTTTTCTCACAACAAAATTTTTAAAAGCAAGCAAGTTTTTGAAAAAACAGCGCCCGTTTTTTAATCAATTGTTGGATCAAAAACTTTGCTGTAAAAACAAAAACTTTTGCTGTTGAATCAAAGACGGAGTTTCAATACCCGAGTGTGGTTGATTTAACTATGGGTATTTTTTTCAGTGTACTTTAGTTATTTTTTTTTGCTTCTTGCTCAATTGCTGTTTTTTGCTGTTCGCTGTCATTTATCTGCTCACACTTCACTTCATCAGCAGTTGCATTGCATTACACACAGCCACACATACTTCTACATATGTATGTATATACATTCACACATAAACATGTCCATACATGCATTCAGCATGTTTGTTTGCATGTGCTCCACCAGTTTGAGTGACATTTACATTAGCCTTGGCGAGGACATTCGCGTGTTTTTTGCGCCCACTCGTCGCTACTCCGCTATTTGATACTCGCCGATACTCGCCGCTCGTCACTCGCTGCCCCTCCAACACTATCAAATACACTTTGATTGCACTGCTCATATTCAAACGCAACCACCCACCTATTTACACTTGTCCATTTCAGCATTATTTTTTGTAAATTTTTTTCTGCTTCGTTTTTGTCGGAATTGCTTGCCACTCTGCGCGCTGCACTTTCACTTAATGTTTGCTTTGTTATTTTTTGCTGCAATACTTACTGTTTTCTTTTATTATACTCAGCTGTACTAGTACACAGAGTATTATAGTTTTGATTTCCTAACGGTGGATTGTAACAGAATGAAATAATCGAGATAGATATAGACTTATATATATCAAAATGATCAGGGTGAAAAGAGAAATCGATTGAGCCATGTCCGTCCGTCTGTCCGTCTGTCCGTCTGTCCGTCTGTCCGTCTGTCCGTCTGTCCGTCTGTCCGTCTGTGAGCACGATAACTCGCGCAAAAATTGAGATATTTTGATGAAATTTGAAATGTAAGTTGGTATCAAGGCAGGAACGGATGGTATTGAAAATGGGCGAAATCGGACCATGACCACGCCCACCTCCCCTATATAGTAAAAATCGGAAATTTTGTATCTCAGTCACTAATAGAGCTGGAGTGATAAAATTTTACCCACGTATTGAGCTCAGGCCCTTATGAAGAAATATGGTGAAATTTTGGAAAATGGGCGGTGCCACGCCCACTTATTAAGGGGCAAACATTTCAAGTTTTATGAGTCATAACTCAGAAACCGTTGAAGATATATCGATGAAATTTGGTACGCGTGATATAATTACTTAGGCAAATGTTTGGATTAAAAATTGCCAAGATCGGTTGACGACCACGCCCACTTTTATATATGGGTATTATAAAGTGGCATAATAAAAACATTTTAAGCCATATCTCTGTCAAATATAAAGATATATCATTGAAATTTTATGGCAGGAGTCCAACTGCGGATATAAAACGAAAAACACAAAAATTTTGGAAAATGGGCGTGGCACCGCCTCTTTTTATAAACAGGAATATACGAGATTTCTGAGCCCATAACTCGACAAATAATTTATATATAATGACGAAACTTGGTGTGTACACTTTCATTACTTGTGGTAATACACGCTCAAAATTTTAGCGAAATCGGTTGACGACCACGCCCACTTTTATATATGAGAACTATAAAGGGGCCTAATAAAACATTTTAAGCGATATCTCTGTCAAATATAAAGATCTGTCATTGAAATTTTGTGGCATGACTTCCACAATAGACCGGAAACAACAAATAGAAAAATTTTGGAAAATGGGCGTGGCACCGCCTCTTTTTACACAAAGGGATATACGAGATTTCTTAGCCTATAACTCGACAAATAATTGAGATATTATGACGAAACTTGGTTTATACACTTTTATAACTTGTGTTAATAGACACGCAAAAATTTATTGAAATCGGTTTATGACCACGCCTACTTTTTAAGAAAGATATTTCTGGAACACCCTTTGGGAATTTGTAACATGACATCTTTGTAACTAGAAATCATAAAGGAATGAAATTTTGCACAAAGTATAATATTGATATGCTTAGTTGGATGACTGATAAAAATTTAGAAAATGGGCGTGACTACGCCCACTTTATGCAGCACTCGCTTTATATTAAGTGCACCGTGTTTCCATCAAACGCAAACAAACAATGAAAGCATACAGCTGAGTATCTAATGTTCGATTCCACTCGAACTTAGGCTTCCTTACTTGTTTTCCTTTGTTTTCCTTCCTTTTTGGCTTTCTTGTTTTTCTTGTTTGCCTTTTTTGTCTTTTTTTCTACTGCATTTTTTCATTGTACGAAAAGTGACTGCATTTAATTTGCTATTATTCATATTTCATGTCACTTTTTTGTTGTTCTTGTTGTTGTTGATTTGATCGCGCTGCGCCGCATTTGAAGTTGTGCCAAAAAAGTGTTGGGCGCTACCCTCAAACAAAAACAAAAACAAAGAAGAGACGTACAAAAATTGTACTCGAAAACAACTCATTTTCTCATCATGATTCCACTAAAGGAGATGGCAGGTAATTGCAAGGCAGCGAAGGGAAATGTAGTGAAGGGCAAGGCATGACAGAGAATGTTGCACATTTCTGCGCCTTTGTTTTTTGCTGTTTCTTTTATTCTATCCGATTGAGGCGTTAACTCAATTTCATCGATTATTTCATTTACTTCGTGATTCAATCAATGGCATCGTAGGCTTTGGACTTCTCTTTTGTGCATGAAACTGCTTCCAAGCCAGCCAGAAAGTGTTTACAAATGACATCAGACTACTCTCCAATCATATTGGACATTGACAGGAGCTTCAAGCTAAGTTTCTCCCTCAAGACGGGAATGAAGAAGGGATAGCGTGCTTAAGAAGAAGAAAACAATCTCAATCTACACGGATGGCTTCAAAATGGACTCACTTGTCGGATCGGGGGGTTTTCTACAATCAACCAAATATCTCACTCTCTTTTCGTCTCCCGAACTCAGTCAGCATATTCCAAGCGAAGTTGTACGGCATAGAACGTGCCTGCGAGTTTCTGTTAAGCAGTGCAGTTAGGGCACGAGAGGTACACCTATGTATACTCTGGCAATCAGGCAGCATTCTTGGCACTCAACTTTCCTACGAAATGCTGCAAGACCGCCAGAAGTTGCAAAAATGCAATTCAAGCATTGGCAGCGGAAGATGTAACCATTTCGCTCGTTTCGGTTCCCGGACACAGGAATATTATGATTAATGAGATGACAGACGATTTGGCGAAAGACGGTCAAAAGATCACGAAGCAGACTTGGTCAGAATAAAACACATATAAAAGACGAGGAACCGTCTCAGGAGATCAATAAACGAAATGGCCAGCAGTGCGCTAATTGAATCTGACATACTCAGCCGGATAGCACAGCAACCCACCAACCAACTTGTCTCACTCGACGTAGGACTAAACTTCGTGGATATTTCTAACTGTAATAGACCGAAAATCTCTGAGTTTTTAGATTATGGAATTCTGTAGAGGCGTTACGGCTTGGCAGCCACGTCAATGTTGATAGCTACAAATTCGAAACTGTTAAGGACTTCGTCTATTTGGGAACCAGCATTAACACCAAAAATAATGTCTGCACTGAAATCCAAAGAAGAATCACTCTTGCCAATAAATGCTACTTTGGACTAAGTAGGAAATTGAAAAGTAAAGTCCTCTCTCGGCGAACCAAAATCACACTCTACAGGCCACTCATCATTCCAGTCCTCATGTACGGCGCAGAAGCATGGACTATATCAAAAGCAGATGAGATGGCGCTTGGAGTATTCGAGATGAAAGTTTTTCGGAGGATTTATGGACCTTTGCGCGTTGGCGATGGCGCGTATCGACGGAGATATAACAATGAGCTGTACGAGCTTTACGCAGACATCGATATTGTTCAGCGAATAAAGATACAGCGGCTCCGCTGGGCAGGTCATGTCGTGAGAATGGACGAGGGTGCTCCGGCCAAGAAAGTATTTCTGTCGAAACCCGCTGAACGCAGAAGAAAGGGGAGACCTCCACTGCGTTGGGAAGATCAGGTGGACAGTGATGCTGGCTCCCTAGGTATTCCCAAATGGCGCCACGATGCACGAAACAGAAATAGCTGGCGCGCTATGTTGGATTCGGCCAAAATCGTCCAGACGGTTACGTGCCAATTAAGTAAGTAGAGGCGTTCCGAGGCACGATCAGATGTAAAGTTACTGCCGAAATGGAAGTATGGGACGCGTTGTAACTATGATCCTAGTGAGCCAGTATTGCTTATAGATCTACCATCTATATTATTAGAGGAATCCGAATTTCGATAGCGTGATATCGATTAATTTCGCTCTATATAAATCGCCTCTCTCTAATCTATAGTACTCATTGAGCGTTCAGTTTTTCTTCCTCTTCTTAATTGGCTGATGAGCTAGCCAGGCAAAGCTTGCGTTCCTGGGTTTCATCAAGGACCGAATCTCTCGACATTGGTTCGAGGAGGCCAGATGAACCTGCAGGTTCTGCAGAAGCCTGTGGCCTTCAGGGAATGAATTGCGATCCTCAGTCATTCCAAAGATGGACAGGGGGCAGATTTCCCGCTTGACTGCGGTATTCACAGGATATTGGGCTATCGGTGTACATGTGGGCCGATTGTGTTTGGACCATAACTCTCTGTGTTGCAGCTGTAATGTTCCTGTTGCTGAGAAGACGGTTGAACATCTGCTCTATGCGAGTGTTTTTCGCACTGTTAAGGCAGAATGAAATTCCTTAGCAAACTTGGTTTCTTCGACAAGCTCTCGGAACTCAAGAGGACGTCAGGCCTGAGGTGTTTCTTAGATAGCTTAAGTCAACAGAATGGATATAAGGCGTAGGACTTGAACTGATTTCGGAATTGCTATTCTCCTGATTTCCGAACTGCTATTCTCCTTTTACACTATTCTTCTGGTTCTTTAGTTACGAGTCGTGGCATCAAAATGGCGCCTCGGCATTAATTGCAGTCAGTGGGACTTGCCACTCGAACCAACCAAGCGAATTGGCATTTAGTTGGCTTATGGACTTTTTGCCGCTTTCAATAGTAGAGCTTGGCAGACTTTCAGCTGCAACAAAGGCGGCTTGGTATTCATTCACTTGGTCTTTCCCTGTCTTTCGGTCAAATAATTTTAAAAAGTCATCACAGTATAACGCTATTTCATCTTAAATCATTCCTTCAGTTGACAAGAAAGTGATTTCTTGGCTTTTAGCTTTAGCGCATCTTAGTGAAAGTCTTTGTAATATCGTACATAAGATTCTCGCAGTGAAGTGTGTGAAAATCGCGAGCGATAGCCCACACAACCCACACCACTCACTCTTCGAATGTCCTTCAAATGCGCTCCTGGTTCAATCAACTTCTCTCCTATTAAATATAATTAAATTGCTTGCAATCTTGTGCCACTGACCGGCCAACCTACTGGCCAACAACCAGCAACAACTTTTAGAAAATTAAGAAGTCCACAGCCCAGTCATACTTACATAAGTCTGCCCCAAAATATAGCACTTAACTTAACAAGCATATCATAGAATTATCTAGTAAATTTGAGTGACAGATACATGTAGATAAGTAAGTAAAAGCAAGAAGAGTAGGCGAGAAGAGGCGGCAAGAAGAGTAGGCGAGAAGAGGTGGCAAGAAGAGTAGGCGAGAAGAGTAGGCAAGAAGAGTAGGCAAGAAGAGCGACAAGTAGAGACAGCAAGATGTGGAAGGAAGAACCGTCAGTCAGAAAGTAACTGGCAGCCAGCAGCCTGTGGCAATTCATTAGCATCTCGGCATGTCAGCTCTAGTTCCTACACACACGTCTTTGACTACGATTGCCTACTAAATTTTGAGACTATTACTTTGGCACTTGAAATGTTATTATCTTTCTATGTATAACTATGTATTATGCAGAAGGTGTCGGTATTCTTTTTGTGCTGCTCACTCCATTTCTGCACAGCTTGTGATTGGTAGTTGCGCTACGCCCACTTTGGCATGCCATACCTACACCTGCCTACATTCCCCTGCAAAGCAAAGAACGCGCTTCTTTTGTATGCACAAGCCTACTATGCATGTATCTACCTGAAATTTTAAGGCTTAATATGCCTTATGTTAGCACAATGACCTGTTTCGGCATGTATGTATGTATATTAGATTGTATCAAAAAAAGTTCGTTTTAGTTGCAAAACTAGTACGAAAAAAAATAGAATTTGCTTTATTTGTTGTGCTAGTCAATTCATTTAAACCTTTTTTTAAACGGTTTTATTTAGCTCACCCCGTTTGTTTTATTTTATTATTTATTCTTTATTCTTGGGTCAAATTTAGTAATTCAAATTTCACCCTCTTCCTGTCAACCGATTAATCTGAAATTTTGCACGCATGTATAACCCCGATGACAATGCAATATTATGAAAAAAAAATTCCGATAGGTGGCGCGTGGGTCGCTATATTTACAAAAATCGCATTTATGGTCCTATTTGGCTGAAATTCGGAACATGTATTACTACCTTGAAAAGAAATATTTTCTTGAAAAAAAAATTCCGCTAGGTGGCGCGTGGGTCGCTATATTTACAAAAATCGCATTTATGGTCCGATTTGGCTGAAATTCGGAACATGTATTACTACCTTGAAAAGAAATATTTTCTTAAAAAAAAAATTCCGCTAGGTGGCGCGTGGGTCGCTATATTTACAAAAATCACATTTATGGTCCGATTTGGCTGAAATTCGGAACATGTATTACTACCTTGAAACGAAATATTTTCTTAAAAAAAAATTCCGCTAGGTGGCGCGTGGGTCGCTATATTTACAAAAATCGCATTTATGGTCCGATTTGGCTGAAATTCGGAACATGTATTACTACCTTGAAAAGAAATATTTTCTTAAAAAAAAAATTCCGCTAGGTGGCGCGTGGGTCGCTATATTTACAAAAATCGCATTTATGGTCCGATTTGGCTGAAATTCGGAACATGTATTACTACCTTGAAAGGAAATATTTTCCTAAAAAAAACTTCCGATAGGTGGCGCGTGGGTCGCTATAGAGCCGTTGGACTGCAATAAACTAACGGGCAAGAAACCTTGCAATAATGAAGCACTAAATGAATTAAACAGAATGCGAAATAAAAACTAAAAACTAGAAAATAAAAATAGGTAAAAAAACTTTTTAAGTTAAACGGTTTTATGTTATACATACATTGCAATGTTTAAGATAAATGTACTAAAAACCAAAAAATAATAAAATAGATACAGTCGTGGGAATTATAAACATTTGCATAGACTAGACTAAAATAAAACCGGGGGGCACGTCAATTGTCTACAAATTATCGACTTAATGTGCGATAGAAGAATCGTTTAATTCGTCGTTAGGCAGTTGGCCCGCAGACGGTGAGGAAAATACTTACTATTTTCTTGCTCATGGAAATTCCAATAGTTATACACTCCATGTTAATAAAAGAGATGTTTCAACTAGTTTATCGTTGGACATTCACACCAGGAATCGTTTCACTGCTCGTAGTTTGTCTTTAATCGACAAAACATATGATAAAAGTACTACTCGCTCACCACTATGAAACCCTAAAACTCGCTTATAATCGAGCTTGCTAGCTTTTTTCCACATTCTAGCCCTACTTATCACACGTCCATCGTTGTCGGTTGAACAACTGCCTAATTATAGTGTAACATTACAAAACAAACATTTTAATCAACGATTGTAGACAATTGACGTGCCCCACGGTTTTATTTTAGTCTAGTCTATGCAAATGTTTATAATTCCCACGACTGTATCTATTTTATTATTTTTTGGTTTTTAGTACATTTATCTTAAACATTGCAATGTATGTATAACATAAAACCGTTTAACTTAAAAAGTTTTTTTACCTATTTTTATTTGTCAGAGATTGATAATTTTTGTTGACGTTTAATACGCTGGCATTAAAAAGTTACATTAGGGTGTTTTCAATTGAGGTATGGGTCATTAGTACCCCAATGGTGCACTTAGGGTTAATGAGCTACCGTAAGAAAAATTCTCCTCTCGAAAAGAAAAAATTGATGTATCAGACTTTAAGTTATGACAATAAATGCCGAAGTTATGAAGCAAAATGTAATTTGTAGGCTACTAGGGTGGTACAAATTTTTTTTTCCTTTTGGAAATGCATTTGAAAAGTTTATGCTTATATATCTATGTACATATATTAACGGGAATACGACGATTTTTTTTTGTAATTCTCGAAGAACTGTGTCATAAGTACCCATATGATGCACATAGGGTTAATGAGTTGCACACATAAAAAATTCTCTCCTCGAAAAGAAAAAAAATTGATGCATCAAACTTTAAATTGCGCCTATAAATGGCGAAGTTATGAAGCAAAGTGTAATTTGTAGGCAACTAGGGTGGTATACAATTTTTTATCTTTTTTTTTTTTTTGGAAATGCATTTGAAAAGTTTATGCTTATATATGTTAGAGGGAATGCGACGAATTTTTGTTTGTAATTGTCGAAGAACTGGGTCATAAGTACCCATATGATGCACTTAGGGTTAATGAGTTGCACGCATGAAAAATTATCTCCTCGGAAAGGAAAAAAATTGATGCATCAAACTTTAAGTTGCGACTATAAATGTCGAAGTTATGAAGAAAAATTGTAATTAAGCGATTACTAGGGTGGTACAAAAAAAATTTTGTTGTTTTTTTTCGAAAATGTCTTGCAAAAATACATTATACATATGTATGCGCACTTGTAGAGCGAACTTTTTTTTATCCGACTATAAATGCTGCAGATATAAAGAAAACTGTAATTAGCTGACTACTAGGGTGGTTAAAAAAAAAATTTTTATTGTTACTTTTTTCGGAAATGTTTCTCCAAAATACGTTATATGAGCGGGTGACCAGCGCCGTTTTTTTGTCCGATTATAAATACCGAAGATATGAATTAAAATGTAATTGAGTGACTACTAGGGTGGTCCTAAAATTTTGTTTTTTAAATCTTTTTTCTAAAAATACATTATTAGAGCATTTGTGCAGCGAACTTTTTTTTTATCCGACTATAAATGCTGCAGATATAAAGAAAACTGTAATTAGCTGACTACTAGGGTGGTAAAAAAAAAATATTTATTGTTACTTTTTTCGGAAATGTTTCTCCAAAATACGTTATATGAGCGGGTGACCAGCGCCGTTTTTTTGTCCGATTATAAATACCGAAGATATGAATTAAAATGTAATTGAGTGACTACTAGGGTGGTCCTAAAATTTTGTTTTTTAGATCATTTTTCTAAAAATACATTATTAGAGCATTTGTGCAGCGAACTTTTTTTTTGATACGTCGCAAAGTACATATGTACAATATATCCATGTATGTATGCATGTACATTAGGGTGTCACTTAAAGCCAAATGAACTGTTTTTTTTCAGTTTCACCCACTAAATCGGTTTAAATACGCTCTAAGATACCATGTACATACATGTAAATAAATTTTGGTTACGATCGGAGATGTTTAATGGATGTCGTAGAGGAGGAAAACAAAGTTCAGCTTCATATGGGACCACTGTGCGACACCATTTAAACGACATAGTTCGGGACCAAAATTTATAAATATGTGTTATCTTTGACTATATTAGCATCGACCTATGCGGTGTGGTTCGGGTAAAATGCTATACAATTTGTCTCCACACATTTGGGGAGCACCCTAATGTGCATTTCTGTGCCCAACTGCATATTTTTAGATACATAGCTATTTATGTGTGTGCCTGCCCTAATCATGTTTAACTACATAACCGTCGCTCTTCTTTCATTTTCGTTGCCATTTTATGGCTTCTTCTACTACTACCCAGCTCGCCAAGTTGCCTTGAGTATATTCGGCAGGCATTCCTTCTTAATCATCATCAGCAACATCATACAGAGCGATGGTCAGCCAATATTTCGTTAGCAAACATATATACTTATAGGTACCTTGTTGTTGTTGTTGTTGTATTTCTGTATCTACCTATAGCATAGGTCCTATACCGTTCATACATACATACATACATACATACATATGTACGTTCTCATTCATTCAGATGCAGTGCAGCTGATTTTATGGTTGTTAATTTTGTTGTTGCTTTCTGTTTGATTACACTGGTCGACAAGTTTTTGTTACAGAAATAAAATTCTACTTTTCTAAAGGATTTCGGTGCGCTGAATTCGAATCTGAACTCAGATTTTCGCTAATACGTACAGTTTTTGAGATATTCATGTTTAAAGAGGCAAAACACGCGATTTTTGGCTGTATTCACTCTTCAATATATTTAAATTACTTACCTTTTTTTAAAAATTGATTAAAGCTATTGAAAACGTGGACATTTGTCTTGAAGAAACCATTTTAATATTCCAGATATCTTTCTTGTAACTTGCAATATTGCATATTAAGGTTCATTAGTTTTGCAATATTTTCTCCATACAAAAATAATAAAAAATTTTGAAGCACGCTTTTAGGCAGTTTATTATATTATGGACGTATGTAAGTGGCTTCGTAAGAAAAATTGTTCTGCTGCTACAAAATTTGATTGCGCCTATAACATGCTACAAATGCTGCCGTTGTTTTCGACGACAAATACCTTATTGTGCAAAAACATATATTACTACATACCTAAATTAGATATCCGAAAAATTAAAACGTTGTCTTCAAGACAAATGGCCGAGCTTTCAATAGCTTTAATCAATTTTTAAAATAAGTAAGTAATTTAAAAGATATTGAGGATTGAATATAGGCAAAAAACGTGTTTTTCGCCTCTTTGGGCATGAATATCTAAAAAACTGTACGTATTACAGAAAATCTGACTTCAGATTCGGATTCAGCGCACCGAGATCCTTTAGAAAAGTAGAATTTTATTTCTGTAACAAAAATTTGTTGAAATTTTGTCGACCTGTGTTATCAGCCGCCTTCCTGTTTCCTACTGCCGCTACTAGTGCTCTTCTGCCCTTCCATTTGCCGTTCTCCGCGCTTCTTTTTCATCATCTTCCTTTTTTTCATCATCTTCTTTTTCATCATCTTACTCTTTTCATCATCTTATTCTTTTTCTTCTTCTTGTTCTTCTTTTTATTCTTCTTCTTCTACTTCTTCTTTTTATTCTTCTTCTACTTCTTTTCTTCATCTACTTTTTCTTTTTCTTCTTCTTCTTCTTCTTCTTCTTCTTCTTCTTCTTCTTCTTCTTCTTCTTTTTCTCCCTCTTACTCTTCTTCTTTTTCATCATCTTCGTCTTTTTTTCTTCATCTTCTTCTTCTACTTCTTCTTCTTTTTCTTCTTCTTCTTCTTCTACCTCTTCTTTTTATTATTCTTTTTATTCTTCTTCTTTTTCTTCTTTTTCTTCTTCTTCTTCTTCTTCTTCTTCTTCTTCTTCTTAACTAAGCTTCGGTCTTCGATTCTCTAATGACTAATTCGTTTCACTCTGGGGTTTTCATATTTTTCTTGTTTTTTTCTTATCATTTTTTTTATGTTTGTATCTTTTTTCATTAGTCATCTAAATTGCAGCAGCACATGTTACAAACGAGATGTTTGTTGTTGTTGTTGTTCTCATTATTATTATGCTGCTGCTGCTGCATGTGGTGGCATGCTTCTTCTTTTTTTGTGTGGCCTAATTTTGTTCGTTTTTCTACGTTTTTTGTTTGTTGTACTATATTTATGTTGTTGATGTTGTTTTTTGTTTGTTGTTGCCTTTACTTTATTTTGTTGTTCTATTTTCTTCATTTTGTTGTTGGTGCCTGCACCAAGTCAAGTTGAATGAAAATGTGTTTCGTTGCGCTTTGCTGCTGATGCTGATTGCTGTTGTTGTTGTTGTTGTTGTTTTTGCTTCTCTTATTTCGTTTATTTCCAAACATTCCTTTATGCGTTGTTGTTGGTTGTTTTGTTGTTCTTCATTCACTAGTTAGTTTTATTATTAAACCTTATGTTGTTCTTGTTGTAAATTTAGCTTTTATGCTGCCCTCATATGGGCATAACTACCTATCTAATGGCGTTTTCTTTTCTACCAAAAAATGTTGCCCTCCTATATCCTAATTATCGAATTACGTAACGTGAATTTCTATAAAATGGCTAATTTTGTAGATAATGTTGCTCTCTTACTTAGTTAGAAGTAAATATTCGGTAAAATTACCAGACAGACATATAAAATGGCTAAGAAAGTCAAGCAGGGCAACATTATTTCGAGAAAAGAAAACGCCATAATAGTTGCACATTGGGGCGGTACTAAAAGCGGAAATAAAAATCAGTATCAGTATGATGGAAGTGGCGGCTATTTTGATGAAAACCAATTCTTCCTCATCAGACTCCTTTACGACAACCAACAGCCTTCGAACCTACGATCCAAATATCAGTAATATTCTTTTAGGTTCTTTATACAGAGATGTTGTCTGAGCAGGCCCCTAACGAAATTTTATGGCGAATAATTTTCTAGAGCATTTAAACATGCTAGCGGCCGTCAAACTACCATTTTTTTCGAACTTTCTGAAAAAGTGGTCAAAACGACCGCTTCGTGCTGGTATTTGAGGGTTAAAATATTCTACGAAATTAAAGCTCGTGCAATTTTAATATGTGTTTCCTAACAAACTATGTATATGTAAATATTTTAATCCTTTTTTTCATTTATTTAAAAATCACTCAGCAGAAATTTCGCAAATTAAAATGGCTATAAAAAACTAATTTTGACCAAATGAAGCAAAAGTTTTGGCGGTTTTACTATATGGATAGTGGTCTTTCATTCTTGTGTGGGAACACTACGGAGTTACCCAGAAATACTACGGACTTATCTAGTCTATGTGAGGCTTTTAATGGCCAGCCAGTCTAACCTAACTCTAATGCACATATTTATTTACATGCATATTCGCTTCGTTGCTGATTCTTTGCAAGCTTTTTGTTGTTATAGAATAGCCTCATTTTTCATAATTTTTCATTTTATCAGTTTTGCGCAATATTTTTCATTTATGTATGTGATTTTGTTGAGCTACTTGTTCTTGTTATTATTTTTGCTGTTTCTCTTGTTTTTGTTGTTTTTGTGCCTTCTCTTGTTCATGTTGCTGTTTTGGTTTTTTTTGCTCCTGTTGTTGTTATTAAACTTTTCGCTGCATTGCCGCAGCTTATAAATTTATGCTATACGCAATTTGTTGTTATCTTTGTTTTGTTGTTGTTGAGCTCTCGAAAACTTTTCTCCAATTCTTCGTCACTGCCCTGGACTTACTCGCTACTTGGTTTTATGAAGCTGACAAAACGCCCTGCGGAATTGTGTTTTTGGGGCGACGAATATTTTGTGATGACTAATTTCGTCTTATACATAGTAAAACTGTGCGGTCAGTGGCCTTAGAAGAGTTTTGTATGCAGATAGTACTGAGATGGAAAATATGGGCACGTGTTTTGTTAATCTTAGGATTAATTCAGCTTAGAAGAGCTTTCTAAGCGAAAGAAGCAAACCTACTATATGAACTTTATTGTTATTTCCTCCCAGCCTCTAGAATATTATTTGCAATTCTTGAATCTTGAATATCTCCATGTGCCACTGGTATTGTCTTTGTTTGACATTCTTCATATTTCGTCTCCCTCTAACTCTCCCACACGCGCGAAAGAGAAAATCACACAGTCAACTGCTTTTGTTTGTGGCACAACAAAAAGCAAAGGAAAAAGCACAAAAACAAACTGATTGCCAATTGGCAATTCCACTTTGTTGCCAATCGAAGAATTAGCCGTGACACGCCGCGGCCGCATCGCACCACAACGCAAGGCAACGCGTCACAAAACCAATTCGCATGATTTTCGCATGAAATTTTAAATTGAAAAACGAAATTGGAACTTGGCAAAAAGGTTAACTGTGAATTGTGAATGAGAGAATGCTAGAATGCTAGAGCGGAAAAGAGGTTAAAAGGGGTGAAATGGTTGTGTGGCAACAATGTTTGTATGTTCTTATTTGCGTTACGTACGAGATAAAATAAAAACATGCGTGATTGCGTGCGTGAGTGTGTGAGTGTTGTGACACGCTTTATGTTGATTTTTGATTGCATTGCTGACAGGCGAAGAACAAGTTCAGTACATTACAACAATCATAAAAACAACTACGATGCATGCAAAATTTATTGTTGTTATTGCTGTTGTTGCAAATGCGTTGTGTTTCAAGTGAAGCTGTAGGGATGATTGATACCCCTTTATGGATTAAAAGCAGACGCGTTGAGTTCCCATTAAAAATTAAAAATTTTTTATTTTTTTGGATTTTTAATTTTAATAATTATTTTATTTGCCTTACAACATTAATCTGGCATTTAATAATTAATTAAATTAAAAATATTGCAAAAAAGAATCACAATTAATAGCCATTAAAAAATAATCAGATTGATTATTAAATACTTTTTGGTTGCTTGTTTTTCCGACAGGGTAGGAATATGATGTATTGTGGAACGATCCTCCGTCATCCCTTGTCAAGTTTGGTTTGGAGACAAACCACCAAACTTTTCGAAAAAAGACTGAAGATGGCGCATATTAGCCGAAACCGGTTTGTCTCCAAACCAAACTTGACAAGGGATGACGGAGGATCGTTCCACAATACATCAGATTGATTATTTTTAATTTTTTGATTGTCTTTAGTTACTTGATTGTTTTCAGTCAGACCTTTTAAATTCCCATTAAAATTAATTACACTGCTCTACAGCCAAAAAATACTCTGAACGCAACCATCCTTTCTATATGTAAAATCGGTCGCTGATTCCGAAAATCGGGTTCATTTTTAATTCTATGGGAAGGTTTTTGAGATATCGGCAATTTACCGTTATTTGGCCAATGTGTCCACTTAATCCTGTATATCTCTTTAACACAGTGAGTTATATTCCTTAGGGTGACACCAAACGAAAGAAAATTAAATTTCCTTTTCACGGCTCCTATAACATTTTTCTCTAACTCTTATAGTTTCTGAAATATTGACGATTAAATTTTAATTTTTTCGATTTTTTACGATTTTTTGAAGAAAAAATTGACTTTGTCAGGCAATATCTTTAAAACCAATACTTTTACCTTCGGTTTTACTCCTTTTCATGAAGCTCTATTCTATTACCAAAAAAATAAGCTATCAACGATGAAAATCCATTGTAAAATGGAAAAGTTATAGGCGATCAAGTAAATACAGCCAGGTCGCGCAATGCCTCTGCACGCGTACATTCTATGCATATTGTACCAATACCTACACATCTGCACACGGTAGGCAGGAAGCGACGATAGGTTGCATGAAAATGTCGAGAAAAAAGGAAAGTGGGGTTGTGTTATGTGATGTTTATAGATGAAACATCCGTTGAAATTAAAATCCGAGCTGCTCCTTTTTCAAGGATATCCACATTTTTTGTTTTTTTTGAAAGGATCAAATATTGAGGAAATCGAATATTCGCCACCGTCCAAATTTTTCCGATTTCAATACATTATTTGGTCGCTAAGGGATACAAAAAAAGGTATTAAAAAGAAAACAGGACACCTGTAGTGGAAAAATCCAATGTGAACAGGACCTAAAGGATAACCACTAAAATATAAAATAACACAAAAAGTACCCACTTTAATTTGCGTATAACTCCTAAAATGTTAACTCTACGTGAAAATTTCTTATTATATGTTGCATTCAGAATAAATAAAGAAATATTTCTTTAATATACAATTTTGATGTACCTGCAGTGCTTAATGTACTTTTGTGCATCTAAAGTGAAAATTTCAAAAAAAGTACGTTTTTTTTATGGTGCTATTTTAAGTTCAAATATTTTTCTAGTTTATGTAAATATTTTAATCTAATGATCCAACTCTCATTCCTACATATCTCTACGTTAATACTAAAAAAGAGTTAGAGCTGAGATACGCGCTAGCTGTGCACGGTGGGCGGGAAGCAACAATAGGTTGCATGGGAATATCGTAAAAACGATGGCCCAACGAATATGTGCCTAGCTGTGTGCTGGTACTAATTTTCGTTTAAAAAAAATGTTGGAGATTTTATTCACGCTTGCTGTGTGTTTATGAAGTATATTAGAATATCATTTTACGTAAGTGTTTAGCCGGCGATCGTTTTTTCGATATTTTCATGCAACCTATTGTTGCTTACCGCCCACCGTGCACAGCTAGCGCGTATTTCAGCTCTAATTCTTTTTAATATTAACGTATAGATATGTAAGAATGAGAATTGGATCATTAGATTAAAATATTTACATAAACTAGAAAAATATTTGAACTTAAAATAGCACCATAAAAAAAACGTTCCTTTTTTGAAATTTTCACTTTAGATGGACCAAAGTGCATTAACCACTGCAGGTACATCAAAATTGTATATCAAAGAAATATTCCTTTATTTATTCTGAATGAAATCTATTATAAGGAATTTTCACGTAGAGTTAACATGTTAGGAGTTATACGCAAATTAAAGTGGGTACTTTTTGTGTTATTTTAAATTTCATTGGTTATCCTTTAGGTCCTGTTCACATTGGATTTTTCCACTACAGGTGTCCATTTTTCTTTTTAATACCTTTTTTTGTATCCCTTAGCGACCAAATAATGTATTGAAATCGGAAAAATTTGGACGGAGGCGAATTTTCGATTTTCTCAATATTTGATCCTTTCAAAAAAAACAAAAAATGTGGATATCCTTGAAAAAGGAGCAGCTCGGATTTTAATTTCAACGGATGTTCCATCTATAAACATCACATAACACAACCCCACTTTCCTTTTTTCTCGACATTTTCATGCAACCTATCGTCGCTTCCTGCCTACCGTGTGCAGTAGCAGCACATTGGCAGCGCAGTAGATACAAGCCCATTTACGGGTATAACATGCATAAAATATACCCGTGTAGAGGCATTGTGCGACTTGGCTGTATTTACTTGATCGCCTATAACTTTTCCATTTTACCATGGATTTTCTTCGTTGATAGCTTATTTTTTTGCTAATGGAATGGAGCTTCGCGTAAAAGATTAAAACCGAAGGTGAAGACATTGGTTTTAAAGATATTGTCTGACAAAGTCAATTTTTTCTTCAAAAAATCGTAAATTTAATCGTTTAATTTAATCGTCAATATTTCAGAAACTATAAGAGTTAGAGAAAAATGTTATAGGAGCCATGAAAAGGAAATTTAATTTTCTTTCGTTTGGTGTCACCCTAAGGAATATAACTCACTGTGTTAAAGAGTTATACTGGATTAAGTGTACCCATTGGCCAAATAACGGTAAATTTCCGATATCTCAAAAACCTTCCCATAGAATTAAAAATGAACCCGATTTTCGGAATCAGCGACCGATTTTACATATAGATAGGATAGTCACGTCCAAAGTACAGACAAAAAATTTCTTTTGTGATCCAGTGTTATCATTAATTTTTTGAATTCCCTAATTTGAATGATTATTTTAATTGTCTTACATTTAACTGGCAATTAGTAATCGATTAAATTAAAAAAAATTATAAAAATATTCATAATTAATAGTCATTCAAAAATAATCAGAAGTAATCATGTTTTTTTTAATTGTATGATTATTTTTAAGAAAATAATCAGCAGTAATCATATAATCGAAAAAAAAATTTTAATTGTATGAATATTTTTAATTGTTTGATTGTAGTCAATTGCTGGATTGTTTTAATTGCTGGATTACTTGTTATTGTTTGATTGTTTTTAATTGGTTGATTGTTATTAGCTGTTTGATTATTTTTATTTGGTTGATTATTTTTAGTTATTTCATTATTTTTAATTGGTTGATTATTTTTAATTGTTTCATTATTTTTATCTGTTTGATTATTTTTAGTTGTTTGATTGTTTTTAGTTGTTTGATTGTTTTTAATAGCTTGATTGCTGTTAATTGCTTGATTATTTTTAATTCTTTGATTGTTTTAAATTGCTTGATTATTTTTAGTTGTTTGGTTATTTTTAGTTGTTTGATTATTTTTAGTTGTTTGATTATTTTTATCTGTTTGATTATTTTTAGTTGTTTGATTGTTTTTAGTTGTTTGATTGTTTTTAATTGCTGGATTACTTTTAATTACTTGATCGTTTTTAATTGGTTGATAATTTTTAGTTGTTTGATTGTTTTTAGTTGTTTGATTGTTTTTAAGAGCTTGATTGCTGTTAATTGCTTGATTATTTTTAGTTGTTTGATTGTTTTTAATTCCTTAATTATTTTTAATTCTTTGATTGTTTTAAATTGCTTGATTATTTTTAGTTGTTTGATTATTTTTAGTTGTTTGATTATTTTTAGTTGTTTGATTATTTTTAATTGTTTGATTATTTTTAATTGTTTGATTGTTTCTAATTGCTGGATTGTTTTTAATTGCTAAAATATTTTTAATTGTTTGAATGTTTTTAATTGCTTGATTGTTTTTAGTTGTTTGATTATTTTTAGTTGTTTCATTATTTTTAGTTGTTTGATTACTTTTAGTTGATTGATTGTTTTTAATTGTTTGATTGTTTTTAGTTGCTTAATTATGCTTAATTGGTTGACTGTTTTGAATTGCTTGATTATTTCTAGTTGTTTGATTGTTTTTTATTCTATGCTTATTTTGAATTGCTTAATTATTTTTAATTGTTTGAATATTTCCGTACGAAATAACTGTGCACCATGGCGTATGAGTAACATTTTTTTCGGGCAAGAATAAAAATAATTAATAGGCTAATTAAACACGTAATTAAAAAAATCACAAATAGATGAAAATAATCAAATAGTTGTACTAATCATGCAATTAAAAAAATTATGAAATAATTGCAAGCAATCATGCAATCAAAAAAAAAAATCGAAAAATAATCCAAATAATCTCGCAATAAAAAAAAATTACATAATTGAATATCATCAACTAATTTTATAAATCATGAGACTAAAAATTTAAGAATAATTGAAAATAATCCAGGTAATCATGCAATTAAAATTTATTTATCGATTTATTAATGTCTATTTTTAATTTAATCATTAAGGGTCCCCACAAACAGAAGCGATACGATACAGCCCACATATGCAATTGTGCATGACGCGATACGATTTTTCATATGTGGGCTGTATCGTATCGCTTCTGTTTGTGGGGACCTTAAAACGGTGAAAGTTGTCGTATTTAATCTTTAAAAAAGTACAAAAACAAAACAATGTAATTAATAATCATGTTTAATGTTTAGTACATTAAAAACAGTTCTGATTAAAATAGAATGCTTTCATTTGGGTTGCATTTTTCATTTTTATTTATTACAAGCAAATCGACTATTCAATGAAGAATCAAGATGTATGTATATTAGAGTGACCCTTATTTTCGAAAGTCGGAAATTTGCAGGTGTTACCCCTGATATGTTTTTGTTTAATAAAAAAATAATACCCTGAAAATTTTTGCCCGATTGAACAACTCTAACCCGTGCCACAACGAGTTGAAGTTGAAAAATTGGCAACATCACTTTTAGTAAGCGCTTCTTTTGGCTATGCCGTGATAAATATATATATGTGCGTAGGTATACCCGAAAACCTAACTCTGAGATGTTTACAAGTTTAAAATTTCATGAAATTAATCAAAATACTTTTATTATTTTACAATTGCTTTAGTAGCAAGAATCGTAGAAGATGTATGTACGTATGTAGATGACATTAAATTTTGGTTCTTACGTATAAAGCAACATAGTACAACAAAAAAATCAAACATTTCACTTAAGAATTATGTATTAATTTAAAATCGTAGTCTATATTATTTTCTTCCAATACAATAATTTTAAAACGTGCAACTGGTGAAGTCAGTTAACTGAAGCACATGCCACACATACCTTTTTAGCATATGTGAGACAAATTAGTTTTTTACAAACATAGCAAAAGTGAGTATCTGTCGGCATTGAGAAAGTTTGTGTCCGTATCATGGTCATTTTACGCGTAGTCAGTGTTACTACCGTTTCAGAAATATAATATCGAGACGGTCCAGCACTAGTCATGATAGAGTCCTCAATGTGGGTACCTCATCGTCGGGGTGTTAGAGGGTTAAAGTAGTCTACAAAGCTACAGCTATGGCAATTTTTTGCGGGTTTTATTATGTGGATATTGGTCTTTCATTCTGTGTGAGAATTAAGTGTGTTATAGAAAAAAATACCAAAATTGTCAGCAGCAAACGCTGGCGCAGTGAAATAACTCCCAAATAAAGTAACTCCAAAAAACAAATGAAAAAACTACAAATATTTTCATACAAAATAGAACTTATTTCGTTATGAAATAACTCGCAGTGTGTTGGGACTTATTTCATTTCCTTCTTTGGGAGTTATTTAATTTCTTTTATTTGGGAGCTATTACACTGCTCATCAAACGCTTTCAATGGACTTTCAAGGGAATTAAAGTTCTGAATTGTATTTCTTATTTGTGTATGCATTTACGAGAATGTACAATTACACTAATAGAGGGCACTTATTTTTAAAATTTCCCATATAAATATGTATGTCGTTACCGTAATTCACAAAGGCCCTAACTGACACAATAATTTTTTTACAGGAGAGCCAAAAAACGTGTTAAAATGAAAATAAAAGACTTTTGTGAGTTTGTAAAAATGCAGTTTCTGCACAAACAAGGCCCTGAAGTAGATCTTGAAGAAAAATTTTAGATACATTGTATTTTGGCAATTTTGTGTCAGATAGGGCTTTTTTACACTACGAATTTAGAAAAAAAACTGTAGTTAGGGCTTTTTGTGGTTTGAATATATATTCAAACTTTTAGCTGCAATTGATTCCAATAACTTCAAAGCGCATTATAAATAACATTTCAGACTGTAAATATATATGTACATCATATATCTTAAAATTAATATATTAATTTCAAAACACATACATACAAAATATAGGAAAATTTCATTAATTTTTAAAGGGCAAGTTTCCATAAAAAGAATGCCAATCTTTAGGTAATGATATTTTTAGATCCTATATTTTCCCATTTCTATTTAGAGATTGGAAGTTGTTGATTATGTAATAAGCTGGGCTTTACTATTTCAAAATTTTTGCTGGCACTCTGAGGTCGAGGCTGGTACTCAGATGTTATATCAGCTTTATAAAATATTTGTCCCGAAGGATCATACCCTAGGCAGGAAGCATGTTGACTGTGTAGTCTCCTGACATTCTTCCTGAAAAGGAAACACCATAATATAATTTTAGATATGTTTAACGCACTAGGAATATACATATTACATACCAGGTCGAATCGTT
Organism: Urophora cardui; assembly: GCA_960531455.1. Classification (NCBI taxonomy): domain Eukaryota; kingdom Metazoa; phylum Arthropoda; class Insecta; order Diptera; family Tephritidae; genus Urophora; species Urophora cardui. The sequence continues at coordinate 7,004,882 of OY482671.1, forward strand.
GAGTACATTTTCGGAATATTTTCAAAACTCAAAAAAAAAAGCTATGCTCTAGGTGGTGAACTTGAAGTGGACTAGGATTTTTTCGAGCCTCGCGGATAAGTTGTACAAGTTGAGATGGTAATTTTATTTGTTTTTTAGAAATTTTTCTTTCAATAAAAGAATGTGTAGCCTCGCTTTTCATTTGTGTATGTCCTTTTACTAAATATTTATGTTCTATAGTTACATTATTTTCCATACAAAAGTTTAGCAAAGCATTTGATAACACAGTGTTACGATTTTGGTAAAAACAACCATCTAAGCATGCATGGAGTCCAAAATGTATAACTCAAAGCCTGCCAAACACTTTCACCTTGTACTACTGCATATTGTAGCAACTGTAGTTAGGCCCTTTTAATTTATAGATTTTCATCATATGCAGATAGGGCTTTTTAAAAAGTGGTATAACTTCGTTACTTTTGTAACTATCGCTATCAAATTGTGTGGGAAGGTTTATTTTAATATATCCTACTACCATCTGCGAAAAACGCAGTTTCGAAAAAAATGTCAATTAGGGCCTTTGTGAATTAAGGTAACGATGTACGATTACATGAAAAATATGCATTAAAAATTTCAGTTTTCTTAAATTGTTTGTATGTATACATATATGAGTAAATAAGGATCCATGACATTTCAGTACTTCAATATATAGAATATCAGTATATTTTGTTTATAAATAATTTATTTGTGGAGTGTAATAAATAACAGCGTTGTAATCTACTAAAATTAAAAAATATAAGAGAATTCGTCCAATATAAACGTCCACCGAACCATATAACACTTGGTTCATTATTTCAACACACTGTGGCACGGGTTAACGTTGACCAATCGAGCAAATATTAAACAGGGCATATTTTCTTCGTACATGAAACCATTTCAGGGGGTAACGTCTCAAAAAAGTAGAAAAAAAATTTTCCCATAGGCTTAAGGGCCACTCTAATGTATATGCAATAGTCTCAGCGTCAAACTAATACAACACAGAGCATCTTCTTCTTCATGTTCTTGTTCTTCTTCTTCTTTTTCCTCATCATCGTAATCTTCTTCTTTTTGTAGCAAGCAGGTATCCCATGACTGTTAAGCTATCACCTTGCTCACCATTAGATCCTTCCGGCGAGATTATCTAACACAAAAACATTATCACGATTTGATCGAAATCAGTCGTTGATCTGCCGGCTCCTAATGTAGCACTACTTCTCTGTACTACAGTATCACTGGCCATTATGTACATAAAGCGTAAATTATGTATTATATTCAAAGTTTAGCTCATTTTTCACCTCACACATGCAGTAAATATCCACATTTTGACGGCAATAAATCTGTAGTTCAGCTCCATAAAGTCACTAAAGCAAATGCAATCAAAGCTTAATGCAACAGTGGGTCAAGTAACAAGAACAACAAACAACAAAGCGCCACAAAGAACGGGTTGTTTGTTCGGTCAAAGTAAATGCTGCTAAATGCATACATACATACATATGTGAATGTACGTATGTATGTTTGTAACTCAGTCCATTTGGCTGTTGGTCAATCATTTGGTCATTCAGTGTCCCTCTAGCATTTCAATCGATTTGCTTTGCTTCGATTGTGATTCCGCATTCGATTGGCCTAAAATTTGCCAATTTATGCACGTTGTGCGCCTTTGGGCACATCGAAAGTGAACGTTAAATACACCTAAGCCAAGTCACACAAGCACACATGTGCATTTATGTATAAATTTGTTGCAACATGTTTATATGTATTTGTGGGCACATGCATGTCCATTACCTAATTCAGCATTTTACAGTTTGTTTGTTGCCATTTTGTTTTGGTGTTGTTTGCTTCTTATTGTTGTTCATTGTTTGTTTGTTGTTGTTTTGCTTTGTTACGCTCGGCATGAAGCCACAATTCGTCCACTACTAGTAGGTACCAACAATCTGCTGACCCAAATTTTTCTGCCTTTTTCGCACAAGCTAAACCGAAACTGAATCGCCATGAGAGCCAATGCGTCCAGCCTGAGCGGATATGTGTGTAGGTACATACATTAGGCTGTCTCGCCTTATATGGACCAAAAAAAAAAAGTCCACCGTACGCCCTCCTCCCCCGCCCCCCATATAATTTCGTTTTCAAAAACATTTCTGGAAAAAATTTTTATTTTTTTTTTGGACGCCACTAGATGTCACTCAAATTCATTTTTTTCATATTTTCGGTATTTATGATCTGATCCCTAAGTTTGGTACACCAATCTCTTTGTCTTGGGAGGAGGGTTGCTAATTTATAATTGTATTAACCCTATGGGCGTCATTGGGGTCACTTCCACCCAGCACTTAGTTTATACCACCTTAGTTTATACCACCTTAGTTTATACCACCTTAGTGTAACTTTTTTTTGCCAGCATGTTAAACGTCATCAAAAAACACGAACCTTTTGCAAAAGAAGTATTTCGATCGATTCAGTAGACCCGGAAATAAGACACATTTAACATTCAGAGCAATATAAGTTTTTCGCTTCCTGAGGTCTTTTAGATTCATTTTACAATGATTTTTTCTGAAGAGACTCCTACTGAAATTTCTGTGGACATTTGGAAAAGCAACCTAAAGGTACTGCCAAGCGATGCAATAAAAGTGCTTTCCGAAAGTGTCAAATCATTGAAAGAACTTTCATGAGTAACCACACGACGCAATGAAAGTGCTTTCAGAAAGCACTTTTTACTTCCACTTTCCGAAAACTTTCAGGAATTACTTTTCGTTTGTCCACACGGTGAAAGGGAAATGAGTTTTTGAAAGTACTTTCTGGCAGCTGTCAAATTAAATTCAAACAGCTGTGAGAGCAAGACAGATGTAGGAGAGCAAACAGCTTGTTGTGTGACTCACACAGTGTGATGCTAGCCACACACCTTGCAATTTTTTATACAACTTGAGCAAGTTGCGCTGGAAATCGCAACGTTTTTGGGGCTGTTGTATGAGGTTGTGTATCGGTTGTACGAAAAATCAAAGTTTTGATTTTTTGGCAAGTTGTACAACTTGGTTGCATCGTTTGGGGGCATGTTGTTCAACATTTCATTTTATGAGAATTCTTGAAGTGAACACATCAAATTAAAATAAGTAAAGATAAGCGAATTCAACACAAAAAACATAAATATTTGTAGAATAAATAACGCAAAATGGAAAGCTTGCAGGAACCACTTTTTTGTAATATTTTTTTCTTTTAATTATCGTACTTTTGCTGTACGTTCTTCTTCTTCCTACAAGCGCAATATTATCCTATTCCATGTTCACTCAAAGTAATTTTTTACAAAATGAGATTGTACAACATGGTTGTACAATAAATTGCACCGTATGTAGGGAAACAATCCAACTCGTTTGCAACCGAGTTGGGTCAACGGTCGCACCGTGAATGGCTACGGTAAGAGCAAAGAGCTGTGCGTGGAATGGTGATGGTGAAGACTTTTGTGTTTTTTGTGTTCATATGAAAAATATAACGTGATAATTAATTATTTTAATAATTGTATTTTGTTTATACATATGTATTTTTATAAAGAAAACATTTACATGCCGGTTCGGTCATTTAGACAACACTCGTATCAGCTAGCAACTTTCAGAAAGTAAAACACTTTCAGATGTAACAATTGAAAGTGAAAAGTATTTCTGAAAAGTATTTTTCTCGCAGCTAGACGATGAAAGTTTTTCGTAAGAAAGTAATTGCTGAAATTTCGGAAAACACTTTCAGAAAGTACTTTTTTGGTGGCTACACGAGAAAATTTTACTTTTTCACTTTATGAAAGCACTTTCATTGCATCGTCTGGCAGGAGCTTAGGTCTAAATGCGCAATTTTACAGGAGAGCAAAAAACAATTTTGCAAGTGCACAGAGCCTTTCCATCATATATTTTCATAGAAGTAAGAGCGTTGCATGATAAAACAATCTTCTGTTGTTCATTTTAAATTGAATTTTTATTTCTTGACGTAACGGTTTTTATTTAAATGAATTTCAAATAAAATAAGTGCTTTTTCCAAATTGTTTTTTGAAAAAAAAAAACACCAACTTATCTCAATTTAGGTTCTTTTTTCAAATTGATCGTCATCAAAATTTTATAGAATTTTAGCCTCCTAATTGGAATTAAGTTCATTTGGCAAACTGAAATATGATAGAAAATCGACTTAAGTTGCTAATTAGGTTGGTTTTTCAAAATCATATTGAAAAAAATATGCCACCTAAATTAAATTACGTTCTTTTTCAAGAGGAATTCTTTCAATTTTTCTTATCACTTCTATCTTATCTTAAGTTAAGTTGCTTTGGTAAAAGCATTTGTGAAAAATATAGACTTAAGATGATTTTGGATTCATCATATCTCCTGAACCCGAAATGATATCGTAACACCGATTATACAGAAAGAAGCGTATTTTAAAATGTATATTTATGATAAAAAAAAAAAGCTGAAAATGCACCTAGGTCGACTTAGGTTGTTCTTTCAAATGTCCACCATCTAACACGCCTAAAAGGGTTATTTTGACCCCTTTTTTATACGGTCAGGAAATAGTATTTTTACTACCATTAGACACATAGCCATAGAAGGAAGGGTCAACAAGCAGGATAGACAGTAAAAGCGAGAAAGGAAGAAAGGTGAATAGGATAAAGGGAAGAAGAAGAAAGACAGGAATTGTTAGTGATGAATATGGAGATTGGATTGAAATGCAAATGCAGAGCTATGCGACGCTTCTATTGTTATTGTTGTTCTTGTTGTTGCTATTGCTATTTTTGTTGTGATTGTAGCTGTTGTTGTTCTTGTGCTATACACACACGGTTCAAAGCCTTTGCCATGTTTCTCTACCAGCAAAGCGGCTTATGCAGCTGAGTCGTTCTCAGGTGTTAACGGTAAGCGAGAGGCGTTTAGCCTTTGTATGTGTGTATGTGCATTTATGTTCACTATACTACGCAAGCATATTATTAGCCACCTTTAACATGTGACTGCATGTCCTTGACATCACACAAATAAGCATAAGCACGAATGTGCATGGGCGTGTGTGCATGCTAGTTGAAAGTAAAAGCGGTAAGAGCAACAATAACAAAAACAATAGCAATAATGACATAACAACAACAACAGTAACAGGACAAACAATGTCATAACAACAACAACAACAACAACAACAACAACAACAACAAAAACAACAACAACAACAATAATAAAAACAACATCAACAATGCCATAGCAACAACAACAATAACAGCATAAACCATGTCATAACATCGGCCAGCCTTGCTATACGCACGTGCCGGCTTTAGCCGCACCAGCATCAGCATCGGGATCCCCATCATCATCATTATCATCATCATGCAGCAGCATCAGGGCCGTGCGCACGGGGGGGGGGGGGTTTAACCCCCAAACCCTAATCTAACCAAATCTAAGTTGCAATGATTTTGCAAAAATTTTCAATATACAGTTTATAAATTTTGCATTGAATTTTGACTCATAATTTTTGACAATATTAGTTACAATAATTTTACGGAAGAAGAATTGGTAAAAGTTGCAAAAAATAAGGTTGGCCAATACATAAGTTCGGCACTTTGAATTGCACTTGGAGCTTTCCGAAATTACAAAGTTGTGTAGCATATGTTCGTTTGGCATTTTTAAAAAAATTGTACTGATAACAAAAAATGTTCATTTTGTGAAAACAGTGAGCAGTTTCAATTAACAAGTACTGTAAACAGTACACGGAAAGAAATTTGTATACTTGAATCAAGAAAAATGCTTTCTTGAACTCAATTTAGAAAATTTTTAGGGAAATAAGAAAAATTTACTTAATTATTACTGGAAATAAGAAATTGAGTTTTCCAAAAATGAGACAATTATTTTCTTATTCAAGAACACTAACAAAATCTATAGAAAAAAAATGTTGAAAAAAAATGTTTAAATAAATAAGAACATCTTTTCTTAAATTTACTTAAATGAAGAAAATCTTTTTGCTAATATCAAGAAGAATTTAAGAAAATTGTGTTTCGACGAATTGGAACAACAAAATACAACGAAAAAAATGTAAAATGAATATGAAAACGTTTTCTTGAGCGAAGTAAAATTTTTCTTGCTGAATTTGCATTTCCAAAGTTACATGTATTTTTTTTTTCATTTTCCATCCGATTTGCATATTTCTGAATATTTTTGCAATTCTCAGATTGTTAGTGAAGCATTTGGTATAAGGAGTTCACTATTTGCATCTTCATTTATATTAAATAAAATGTTGTCATTTCAATAAACAAGTCCTAGGAAAATACTAGTTGACTAATTATGGTTTTCTAATCCCTCATGATTAGTTTTAATTTTCCTTATTTTTTACGTTTTTAATATTTTTAGAAAATATTTGCTTAATTTAATATTTTCTTATGCCTCAGACACACATGTGGTATGAATATTAGAATATCAATATTATGATTTGGCTATGCTATGAAAATTTTCAATTAAACTACAATATGAGGGTGACACATATGTGGTATAGATCGAAATATTATTACTATACTACGATGTGTGTCTCTCGCATTACTTACTTAAGCTCGTATAAGAAAAGTTTTACTTGCAACAAAAAAATAATTTCTTAATTTATTTCAAAAAACAAGAACACTTACCCTAAGTAAAATATTTCTTATTTATTTAAAATCCAATTTTACTTGAAGCAAGAAAATGTTTTCTTATTTATTTAAAATCCAATTTTACTTGAAGCAAGAAAATTTTTTACTTATTTATTTAAAATCCAATTTTCTTGGATTTTCTTGATATTAAGAAATTATTTTCTAAGTTCAAAATCAAGTCTAATTTTTCTTGTCTCGGCATTGATTCTAGTAAAAAATTCTTTCCGTGTACTATTCAGGACCTGGTTAACTAGGTTTTGATGAATCATAATGAGTTTCAGAAAAGTTAGAGAACATTTAAATTTATGGTGTATGGGTCTGGATATCTGTTTCAGCAAATATGTTTATCTTAGCGAAAAATGTATGCGAATGCAAACCAAAATTAAAACCCCCCCCAAGGCTAATTCCTGCGCACGGCCCTGAGCAGCATTAGCCATGATTAACACAATTGCCATGCCAGCACAAATGTATTATTATTTCTATTAAGTGGCGGGGCTCTGTGACTCATGCATATGGATGCACGAGTATGTATTCTGCACCACGTATGATGTACCCTGCAGGGAGCTCAATAACTAGTGAGCAAAATTTCTAGTTCCGCACAAGCGAAAAGATGTCAAAAATTAACTAGATCAATTGTAGTTACTACACTAACCAGTTCAGAAGGACTGAATTGAGTGACCAATATATAAGACACACTTTGATTTATAAGCAATTTTGAAGTGACATGAAAATTTATGAAAATTTTTCGTTCGTTCAATTGCCGTCGGCTTTGTATATTGCTGCAATTCTCAGATGTTTAGTGAAGCATTTTTTATAAAGAGTTTTCTAGGTTGCATTTTAACTTGTATGAAATGAAATGTTCCGCTAATTATGTTTTTTCGATCCCTCAGGCTTATTTTGAATTCTTTTTTATTTTATTATTTTTTAAATATTTATTAAATAAAAAATAATTTTTTTTTTTATTTTCTTTTTAACTAATATTTTCTTATTTAATAAAAATTTACAAAAATATTAGTTAAAAAATTTTATTTGGCGAAAAGCGAATAAGTTCAATACTACGTATTAGCAGCACTATGCACTATGGTTCAAAATTAAGTTTTTGCGGAATAAAATAATTAGAGTTAAGATATCGGTCTAAAACTTTTCATAGGGTATTTAAAGGTAAGAATAATGTCTCATGACGAAAATGGGCGAGCCACGCCCATTTTTCGCTGCTGCTGCCATACATAGTGGATACTGTAAATTTATGTTGAATTTCAAATAGAGATAAAACTTTACTTTTCTAAAGGTTTCCGATACGCTGGATCTGAATCTGAAGTCAGATTTTCGATGCTATGTGTGGTTTTAGAGATATTGTTATTTTAAGTTCATTAACTTTGCGATAGGAAATTTTAAAGTTTTTTTTTTTTTAGCAAGTTAGTGATATTAAAATAACAATATCTCAGGTACTAAAGAAGATATCCGAAAAAGTGAAACGTTATTTTCAAGGGAAATTATAAGGTTTTTAAACCCTATATATAAATGAGTTTTATATTTTTATTATTGTCAATATAAAATTGTAAAGTATCGCCATTTTAGAAGTTTACTTTGCTCTGAAAAAAGTGAAATTGTAGCCTCGCTTGCAAACTCCCGCAGATAAAATAACATTTGCATTAAAGAGGACGCTATTAGCTGTAACTACATATATATGTAATTTGTATTGATCCTATTTGATCCAACTTATTTATATTCTATTTAACACAGAAAAAACTCACAAAACTCAAAACACAACACGGCTGATTTAAACTCAAATATATACCAACGATTATTATTGTTTCAGAAAAAAGATTGTTGTTCTTACATACCTTTATTAATATTTTCCAATTTATAAACACACCTTATTCAAATTCGTTAGCTTTTTATCACCACTTGAGATTTTTATATAATTTGAGTAAAATCTTTTTTACGAATACAAAAATCGAAACCAAGACTTTGAAAGCTTTCTGACAAACAAGTGATAGCCAACTGACATTATTTTTTTAATAAAAGGTAATTATTTTTTTTTGGGAAAATCAGAAGTCGGTAATTGGGTTTAATTCCTCAATATTTCGATTTTGAACCATAGTACGATGGTAGAAGTGATAGCTATTTCGATGAAAACCAATTCCTCAACATTCTGAATATAACATTCTGAATTTTAACTATCTGAATATGAATTGTAACTTTCTGAATATCAATTGTAATTTTCTGAATACGAAATGGAATTTCTGAATATGAAATGGAAATTCTGAATATGAATTTCAACTTTCTGAATATAAATTGTAACTTTCTGAATATAAACTGAAAAAGGTGTAGAAGCGACTTAGTTCTGAGCTAGAGATTTTCCCTACAGGGTAAGTATGTATGCCTCATGTGTGTTGTTGTTGTTGCTTGCTTGCTTGTATGGCAGTTGTTTGGTCGAAAGGTGTAGATACGAGCGTTGTCAGTGATGTTATACATATGTACATATGTATTCAAAAGGCTGTGCGTGTTGCTATTGTTGTTGTGGTTTTGATTGACCTTTAAAATGCGTAACATGTGCCATCGGTCGTTTTGTAGCTGGTCTCTGCCCATTTGTGGTAATGTGGTTGCACGATGAAAGCACTTCCCAGAGACTTTATTGGCTATTTTAGGGTTACTAATTGCATTTACTCGTACTATGTAGCCTTCGACAGCCTTTTAGGGCCGTTTACTCAACCTCTGATTAACGCTAATCACGGTTAAAGACCGGTTAAACATCATTATCGACTTCATCAATCCATGCATTTATCGTGCGGTCGGTAATGCAGTTCATTAGTTAACCGGCCCTTTATCCTCCGGTTAGCATTAATCATATGAGTAAACGGCCCTTAATGTGCTTCAGGTGAGAGATAGCCATACTTTTTTTCACCTAAGTAACACCACTCTCGAGTATATTAAACAAAACTTCTGTGTAGTCTTTTTTTGATGTTACAACAACATCAGTGATTGGTGTCATGGCAATTCTTCCAATGCTAGACATACCTTAAATCAAGAAAAAACATTTTAAATTTAAAAATGTCTATTTTTATTTAAACACTATGAGAAAAAAACGCTGCAATGTTCTATATTTAATTTTCTCTTCCGGATTCGAAATTGTATCCAACGGCATTCTCTTCATCTGCTCTCAATCTGAGACCCAACTACAAAAATAAAGCTCCCGCTTGTTCTCCTCTTCTTTTCTACTTCGCCTTAACTGTTTGCTATCTTTATTTCTTATTCTCCTTATTCTCCTTTTCCTTCTTTATTTTATATTCTCCTCGAACCATGACATCAACCTGAAATTCAATCCAACGCCATCACATAGTGGAACATTAAACATTATATTGAATTGTAGTAAACTATTTATACTTCCCTTTTCCTAAAAAGGAATCCATGAATTATATGAATCATTGTAAAAACAAAATTAAACAAAAATCGATTCTCATTATTCTTTTTGTTGGATTTCTCACAAAAAAATATTTGCTCACAAAAAAATTTTGAACTAAGAGCGAGTTTTCGAATCAACATTCATTTTCATTTTTAATTTAAGTATGTTTCTTTTTAAATCCAAAATGCATTTTTACTTCAAAAATTTCATTCTTAAATCAAAAATTTCATTTTTAATTTAAAATTTTCATTGTTATACTAAAAATGGTTTGATTTAAAACGTGCATTATGAAAACAAAAATTTTATTTTTGATTTTAAAATGCTGTTTTTCCCTGAGTGTATATAGTATGAGTTGAGACGGGAAAATTTTCCTTTGAGCAAGCACGCCCCGAAAAAAATTATTTTTTGAGGGGGTAGAGGCGTTCACACAAATTTCAAAACTGAAATCAAAACTTGCCAGAGCCCCTATACCCCCCTTCCCCCAGAGAATGTGAATTTTCTCGTGGCGTACTTCCTTAATGCAAAGCCGAACCGTTGTGAGCGCTAACAGCATCAATAGCAAAACTGATGTGGGTTTCTCGCGCTAGTTGTAGTTTCTCTTCAGCTACAAGTACCGCTCTCTGCTAATGACATAAAAAGTAAGCGTTCAGTTTTCTTGCGTCTTTTCTTTTCTGTATATATGTTTGCCTTTCTTTTAACCTCACTTTCTGCCACAGTTATTGACCTTCAACTTTTCCACTTACATTTCTTCGATTTAAGAACATTTTTTTTTTTACTGCCACTGATTGTTGTTGTTGCTTTCTTGTTGATTGCTTTATTATTAAATTTTCTCGCACTTTCATTTTTCTTTTGGCTCTCGCTGTTGTTGTTGGCGTTGTGCTATTATTCAATCACAGTTTCTTCTTCTTTTTCTGTGCTTGTTCTTCTTCAACACTTTTTCATGCAAATGCAAAACGGATCATGTTTAGCTTTCACTTTCAACAGAAAAACCCTCAATTGATGTGCATGACGTACTTTAACTTGGATACATTGACATATACATATGTACATATACAACAAGAACAACAAAACATACGACATCTGCGTTCGACAGTCACCTTCATTTTTCCAGTGCAAAATCTAATCGTCAAATGGATTTTTCAATTACCAACTCCACTAATCGGGCTTGCGAACTTTATTGGCTTGATGACTTTTCAAATTTTTTCGGTGGCAGCATTGATTGTTGTTGTTCTTTGCCTTTTTGCGGTGGCAGAATTTATTTTTATTCTTGTTGTTCTTTGCCTTTTTGCGGTGACAGAATTTATGTTTGTTGTTGTTGTTCTTTGTTTTTTTTTGTGTGGTTTTCACTCACCCATGCTTTGATATTTTACATAAATATGCACATTAGAGCGTATCGAAAAAAATAAAAATTTATTGTATGTATTGTGTAAGGAATTTCCTTCATCCCTTGTCAAGTTTGATTTGGTTATAAACCGGTTTCGGCGGTGTGCTATCTTCATTAACTTGTTTCGTTCTTTTATTTCGGTTGCCATTGAATTCAACTAAAAATACTTCTTTCGCAAAAGTTTAATGATTTTTGAAGACCTTTAATGTGCTGGCATAGGAAAGCCACATTATGGTGGTTGTAACTGTTATATGGGCCGTTAGTACCGCAATGATGCACTTTAGGGTTAATGCGCTACCATAAAGAAAATTAACTTCTCAATACAAAAACGTTGAGGTATCAAACTTTAAAAAGCGATTACTTATATATGCCAAAGTTATGAAGCAAAGTGTAATTGGCCAACTACTAGGGTGGTCCCAAATTTTTTTTTTTATTTTCCAAAAATTTCTTTCAAAAGTAGATTATATGCAGAGGAGTACGACGAACTTTTTTCGTTTTTTTTTTTTAATTATGCAAATATGGATCTTATGTAAGTACCCCAATTGTGCACTTGTGCAAAAACACTGATGTATCAATTTTTAAGATCCAGCTATAAATGCCGAAGTTATGAAGCAATATGTAATTGGGCAACTACTAGGGTGGTCCAAAAAAATTTTTTTTTTGCTTTTTCGGTAATTTGTTTCCAAAATACATTATATGGATGGGAGTAAAGTGAACTTTTTTTAAATTGATGCAGATATGAATCATAAGTACCCCAATTGTGCACTTTAGGGTTAAAAAAAAAATAAATAAATAATGTGCTTTCATAGAAAAATTTTACTTCTCAATACAAAAAACATTGATGTATTAAACTTTAAAATCCGACCATAAATGCCGAAGATATGAAACAAAGTGTAATTGGGCAACTATTATTATTAACAATTTAAAAATACATTATATGTACGTGAGTAAGGTTTATTTTTTTTAAATCTTCCAAATATGGCTCAAAAGTACCCCAGTGTTGCACATGGGGTTAATGAGCTCCGTATGAAAAACTCCTTTTTACTACCATTTGACCTTGTCTTGCATGCAGATACATATATATACATAAATACATACAGTTGTGTTCAAAATAATAATAGGGCTATGAAATCAATGTGCAAATTACTCATAAAAGTTTATTTTAATTTCTTTTTGGTTAAAATTGCGTACAAAAGTAGCATAGAGATTCATTTCACGCGTTACAAAAGTTTTACGGTGTTAAGTTGCAAGATAACCGATTTAGAAAGACAAAGGTAAAATAATTAAAAAATTCCTTGTTCAAAAAAATAATAGTATATTTATTCTAGTTTAGATAAATATTTAAAAAAGGGCAAAATCAAAAAATTTAGAATATACAAAATAAAGTAGTGTTTAATATTAGTTCGTGAAACCATCATTGTCTAAAAACACCTTACAGCGACGCGGCATAAAATCGACTGATCCTTCACAGCGTTTCTTAGGTATTTTTTCTCAACAATTCTTTCCTACTTCCCAAAGTTCACGATTATTGGCTGGTTTCCCATTTCTTTATGTCGCCCCACAAGTTTTCTATAGCATTGAGTTCGGTTGATTGTGCAGGACAGGACATTACCTCAATTCCTTTGAACTCCTTGCCTAGCCGACTCGTATGTTTTGAGCGATAATTCTGCTGGAAGTTTCATTCGAGAGAAATTTTGTATTCCGCATAAGGCAGCATAGTGTTCTCCAAAATACCCACACAGGTACGTTGGTCCATGGTGGGTTAATACGATGTATGGGCCCAACACCATAAAAAGTAAAACACACTCAAACTAATATTTTCGACCCACGACGTTTAGCTGATTTCTTGCTTTCGTCCGTCCTTTTTTCGAGGCACAGGTTCTCAACAGTATGTCCGTCGTTCACCGAATACTGAATACAAGCCTAGATACACAACCAAAAAGGTCAAACATGGTGGGCTGAAAATATCAGTTTGAGCATGTTTTCTTTTTTATGGCCTTGGGCCCATAGATCGTATTGACACCACCATGGATCAACGTGCCTATGTTGGTATTTTGCAAAACACTCTGCTGCCTTATGCGGAATACAAAATTTCTCTGGAATGAACCTTCCATCAGGATATTGACCCAAAACATACGAGTTGGCTAGACAAGGAGTTCAAAGGAATTGGAGTAATGTCCTGTTCTGCACAATCAACCAAACTCAATGCTATAGAAAACTTGTGGGGCAACATAAAGAAATGGGAAACCAGCCAATAATCGTGAACTTTGGGATATAGGAAAGAATTGTTGAAAAAAAATACCCAAGAAACGCTGTGAAGGATTAGTCGATTTTATGCCGCGTCGCTGTAAGGTGTTTTTAGACAATGATGGTTTCACGAACTAATATTAAACACTACTTTATTTTGTATATTCTAAATTTTTTGATTTTGCCCTTTTTTAAATATTTATCTAAACTAGAATAAATATACTATTATTTTTTTGAACAAGGAATTTTTTAATTATTTTACCTTTGTCTTTCTAAATCGGTTATCTTGCAACTTAACACCGTAAAACTTTTGTAACGCGTGAAATGAATCTCTATGCTACTTTTGTACGCAATTTTAACCAAAAAGAAATTAAAATAAACTTTTTATGAGTAAGTTGCACATTGGTTTCATAGCACTATTATTATTTTGAACACAGCTGTACATACATACATACATATGTCGATATGTATGATACACGCTGATATAACCATCATCTGCCTGCAGGCTAAACACTTTGCCGGGCGCTTTGTCTGCCTCGAACACGTCGCGACTTCGGCATCGCAAGCGTCCTCCAAGCTTCAGCTCAGCATCGGTGGCGGCAGCGTCGCTCACAATTGAATTTTGCACATGCAACACTTGCAATTTGCATACATTTATGTACATATGTTTATACTCGTCCATGCGTATAAAAGCAATGATAACAAGAAGAAGAAGAGGAGGAAGAAGAAGAAGAAGAAGAGGAAGAAGAAGAAGCACGGTAGCAGCCACTGCCGCACATATCGCAGCACAAATTGGATTTTCATTTTCCAAAAATTCATTTACTCTCGCACTCAATTCGTGGCGCTCCACGTTGGTTCAATTTACTCACACCAAGAGACGCTTGTGGTGAACCCTGCAGGGAACTCAATAACTAGTGAGCAAAATTTCTAGTTCCGAACTAGCGAAAAGGTGTCAAAAGGGAACTAGATCAATTGTAGTTAGACCCTCACCAGTTCAGGAGGAGTGAATTGAGTGACCATTATAAGACACACTTTGATTTGTATGCAATTTCGAAGTGACAAAAATTCTATGAAAATTTTTCGTTCGTTCAATTGCCGTCGGCCTTGTATATTTCTGCAATTCTCAGATGTTGAGTAAAGCGTTTCATATAAAGAGTTTTCTATTTGCATCTTTTATGAAATGATATGTTCCCCTAATTATGCTTTTCCGATCCCTCAGGCTTATTTTTAATTTTTTTTATTTTATTACTTTTTAAATATTACTGTAAATTTTATTAAATAAATAAATAAAAAATATTAGTCAAAAAATTAAAAAAAAAATTATCATCCACCTTGATACCGACAGGATTCGAACCCGCGCCCCTCAGATTGAAAGGCACATGCGTTAGCCAGTCGGCCATCGCGCCACTTGCATGAAGTGTGTCAAAGTCTGCACTTAAGCGGCAGATGTAAAACTGTAGAATTTGTAGGTACTTGTAGCTAGTTCAGAACTATCGAAAATGTGCCAATAAACGAACTAGTGTAAACTGTAGAATTTAGTACTAGTTCGGAACTATCGAAAATGTAGTGCAGAGGGTGACAATTGACACCGCCTAGGACATCGCCGTGTTAAATTCGCCAGTTGATAACATGCAAAAGAGATTTAGCTCGCACTAGTAGTGTCGAAAAATGCACTAGAAGCGACCTAGTTCGGAACTAGAGATTTTCCCTACAGGGAACGTACTCACCCACCAGTGCAAGTGTTACACCACAGACAAGCTTAAAATGGCTTAAACTGCCTGCCAGCCAACCAAATTTCGATGATGGTGTATGTATGGTTGTATGTACATTAAGCCGTATCACGTTATATGGACAAAAAAAAAGTTTAGTGTGTGTCAGTTTTATTTGAACACTTATGTCGAAAAAATATTTTTGGTGTAAAAATTTTTTTTTTAGGCCCGCGTTAAAAACAGCTAAATCGCGTTTTTTGTAATAACTTCCTTATTTGATGTCGGATCTCTATGATCTTAATGTCGCAGAAAAGGTCTCGCTCAGCACTATATTTGGCCCATATAAAGTTTCGACCTCAAAGGTTGTCCTGAGTTTTACCTTTAAAAATTTTGGAGTTACTATCCCTAGATTTTTTTATTTTTATCACTAATACAAAGCTCTCAAAAAACCATGAGCAATCCCCCAAAGAAATTCTAGCCTTTATTCACAAACAAAAAAGTTATAACGTTGTAAAATGAAACACTTGTTTTTTTTATAAAAAATTACCACAGAGAAACGGCGAAACACGTCAACTTAATTTTTTGCTCCAGATTACGATGGCGTTTTTAGAAGTGCAGTGTATGCACTCCCATTTTCGAGATATTTAAGAAAACATTTTCAGTTTTCACATACAAAGCGATCCGATGTGGGGGCGTATGAGTAACTATTGTTGAGGTAATAAAAATAAAGAAAAGGGGAAAAAACTATACGTACATATATGTATATAAAATGCATATGAGAAGGAAGAGAATTCCCTGCACATAAATTCCAATTTGTTTTAAACGTTCGAAACCTGCACTGAAAAAACAACTTACCCAGATTATGGAAAAATGGGAATGTTTCGTCGCTTAAGACACATTTTCATTGTTTTGATGTACAACTTTCTTTAAATCAAGGAATAAAAATAACGTTTTGAAAGAAAATTTTATTCAAAACAATGAAAATATGTCATTAGCGGCGAATCATTCTCATTTTTCCATAATCTGAGTAATTTTTTTTGAGTGTGAGCAAAGTAATATAAGCGACGAAGAATTCACTTTCAGAGCTCTGAAACTGCTTTCATAAATATCTCTAAATTTGGAGGACATCGTCATTTTTGGTCTCGGTTATCATAGATAAGAAGATGTTTTGGGGATTAAAGTAAAGTGCGTTGTTTTCAATTGTAGGCTGAATAATTAACTGCATTTCTAGGGGCAGACGACGCATCCAGCGCAAGTATTGATAATACATTTAGACTTCCCTTGTCTCTTCTTAGGCGCGTATAATTTTACAACGAACTATAGCAGTTTTTCTAAATAACTTGGATGATTTTACGATACGCACGGATGCAGAAATCGTGAAGCCGTTGTAAGCCAGCGCGTTGTGCTTAGAGATCCCACTTGAATACTTACCAAATCTTCACTACAGCCATTATCATTCAATATAAATAACGTTGATCAGCACGAATAGTCCAATCATCAATAATTTTTGGCATATCATGTATCCAGTATTGGTAGCTGTTCCATCGCGGTAAAAGATTCTCAAGTCAAGCGAGGACTTAGAATACTTTTTAATCAAAAACTCATACTATATGGCGTTACTGCCTCATATAAATAAGAACTTGGGATAATTTTTCAAAAAACAGGTTCTCTGATTTTAAAACGGTATAACTTTTTTGTTTGTGAGTAAAGGCTACAACTTTTTTAGCGGAGTCCTCATAGTTTTTTGAGAGCTTTGTATTAGTGATAAAAATAAAAAAAATTTTTTTTTTATATGGGCCAAATATAGTGCTGAGCGAGACCTTTTCTGCGACATTAAGATCATAGAGATCGGACATCAAATAAGGAAGTTATTACAAAAAACGCTATTTAGCTGTTTTTAACGCGGGCCTAAAAAAAAATTTTTTACACCATAAATATTTTTTCGACGTAAGTGTTCAAATAAAACTGACACACGCAAACTTTATTTTCGTGATACGGCTTAATGTACATACATATGTATGTAAACACCTTGGCTGCTGGGGCACTGCTTGGTATTTGTGTATGACCTTGCTATATTTACATGCAAAAATATACATACATACATACATATGTATGTACATGTTCGCACGTGTGCAATACATCATGTAAACACATGAATGAAAATGCAAAATTTTGTCCAATTTAGTCCGATTTTGTAAATTTTTGTCCGATTTGCAGCTTTTGTTGCACAAAATAGTTGTTGTTGCTAGTTTTGTTGTTATTTTGTTGTTGTCTTTTTTGTTGTTGTTTTTCTGTTGTTGTTGTTACTTTTTTGTTATTGCTAGTTTTTTTGTTGTTTTTATTTTGTTGTTGTTGCTAGTTTTTATGTTGTTGTTGATGTAGTTGTTGTTATCTTTTTTTGTGTTTTTCTATTTTTGTTGTTGTTTTGGCACCAAAAATGCATATTCCCAATAAACACAGGCGCGAGGATGATATCGTGGCGAATTCTAGGCGAGTTCGCGAAAGTAGATCAAATCAGTTTATAATCAAATAGATACGAGTATGTAGAAAAACCAATTCAAAATTGTTTAAATAAGGGGACTTTATTTACTGCTTAAATTTATTTGAAAAGCTTTTGTTATTTCATGAAAGTTAAACTTTCTTTATAAACATATTTTAAGTGCTTTGTATTATTTTATACGGTTTTAACCAAACTCCCAACTTTTAATTTTTCGAAACGCCATTTATAAAAAAAATCTCGAATCGCTAATGAACCAATTTTCGAATCGCCAACGGTCCGAGTATGAGCAAATTTTCGAATCGCCAACGATCAGAGATATTAAAAATTCTCGAATTGCTAATGATCAAAAATTCGAATCGCTAGCGATCCGAGAATGAACAAATTCTCGAATCGCTAGTGATAGGTGACATGCCTGCGAATTCGGATTCGCCGATCTGTCCTCGCGAACTATTACCGCGATAATATAATCAGAGAAAGCGAATCCGACGCGAATTCGAGGCGAATCCGTTGTGCTTATTGGGTTCGCCCAAAATGTTAGATATTTTGTTGCTTATTTGCTGTTACAATAATCCTCTTACTTGTTGTTTTTGTTGTTATTGCATTTATATTTGCATACAAACAAGCACAAGCACGTTTAGGTACGCAATTCAAATCAGCATTTCACCCTGCAGCGAAAGTAACCAGTTGCAGTAACTAGAATTATACCAGTATACCGTAAACAGTCAACTACTTGCCCGAGTGTACATTTCCCATGTAAACATCTGATATTTTTCGTGTGTTAATGTCCTACGAAATGGCAATTGTCTTCCTCTGCATCAGCTCATACCAGTTAAATACCAGTCGAACACATACCAAAAAAAAGTTAGTTCACATATAGTGAAGTGTTGAAGTGCAGCTTTTGACGTGCTCAACACAAGTGGTGCGATGGCGCGCTGGTAGAGCGTCTGGCTTCGAATCGAGCAGGTCGCGAGTTCGAATCTCGTCGGAGTCATGTGACTAAAGTTTTTTTTTTTTATTTAGTTTTTTTTTTTTTAAATTTAAAAAAAATATTTAATAAGTAAAATAAATAAATAAAAATGAAAAAACCTGAGAGATCGGAAAACATAAGTAGTCAACTAGTATTTTCCTAGGACTTATTCAGACAAAGGGCAACATTTCATTTCATATAAGTGAAGATGAACATAATAAACTTGTTATACCAAGTGCTTCACTAATCGTTTGAGAATTATAGAAATATGTAAAGCCGTAGTGAAATCGACGAACGGAGGAAACATCGAATTTGTATTTTCCATACCAGCTGAACAACTAATAGAAAGCAAACAGGTATGTTTTTTTCCGTCTCCTACCATTTGATCAACTAGTTTACTTGCATACCAGTTCACGTTTTCGCTGCAGGGTCATATTCAATTTTAAATTTTCGGTTATTGCACAAGTGCATGACTGTTCATGTTAGTGCCATTGCTGTTATTGTTATTGTTGTTGCTGTTGCTTTTGCTGTCGGTGTATCTACTTGTTGTTCTTATTGCTCTTGTTGTTGTTTCTGTTGTTTTGTTGTTATTGTTTAGTTGTCGCTTTTGTTTGTGGTTTCATATCGGATTTCGAAATTGCATACACACAACTTTGTTGTTTTTGTTATTTGAATTGCTATTGTTGCTACGAAGTTTTGCTTAGTTGTTATTGTTGTTGTTGTAATTAGCAAATGTAATTGAAAGTGTTAGCGAAAATACAAACAAAAATGATTTTCACTTTTACTTTTTGTTTTGCTACATTTGTTATTGTTATTGTTGTTACTGCAGTTTTGTTATTATTATTGTTACTACTGCTATTGTTGCTATTGTCTGTCTGCCATTTTATCCAATAAACCAACTGTTAACTACAACAAAACTTTTATTAAACAAGGCTCTTTTTTGTTTCGATTTCCATTTGCTGCATAATTGTTATTGTTGTTGTTGTTTTGGCACATGTTGTATGCTAACATTTAAATAATATAGTTTGCTTTTAGGCGTTGTAATTGGAAATTGCCAGATTGCAAAATATTTAATATTGTTTTATGGCACTTTACAATGATTTCAAGTGATTTTCAATATTATTTTATTGCATTTCTGTGAAATCAATGGCAATAAATTGGTTAGCAAATTTACATATGTACATATGTATTAGGAATTCAGATTTTGTTGCGCAGCTTTCCTTTTTGGCTTAGTGAGCTTTTGGTTAAATATTTTAAATTTGGATTAGGCTTTGTCTTTTGGCGTAGAGGCCAAAAAGAAATACATTTCACAAAATTTAATGAATTCTAGCATCAAATTGGACTTTTTAAGAGCTTTGTGAGCTTTTTTTTGGCATTTGGAATTTGTTTTTTAGCTTAAAATATTAAGCAGGTTTTTTGTAAAACAACTTTTTTTGTATAAATTTGGGCTTTCAAAGCTTTTTGACTTTTTTTAAGCTTTTTTGAGCTTTTCTTTTCTCTTCACTTAAGGCCTTACTAAAGGGATGAAGGTGCATTTTTAACGCCAAGAATATACGATCTTAAATGATATATCAATTAGAGTTTTTATTTAGCCTGATTTAAAATACTGAAGAGCTTTTTGAGCTTTTATGTCGGTCGCAATTTGGTTTGTAGCTTTTACTTAATATTAGGCATGTTTTATAGAATCTGCTTTTTGAGGAATTTTGCACTTTCAGAGCTTTTTGACTTTTCGAGCTTTTTAAGCACAGTTTTATACTTTTCTCTTGAGTTAAGCCGCAAAAAAAGGATGAAGAATCTATCTGTAGTCAAGAAGAATCTATCTGTTCAAGAAGAATCTATCAATTAGCGCTTTTATTCAGCCTGAATTAAAACCTTGAAGAGCTTTTTAAGCTTTTTCGTCAGTCGAAATTTGGTGTTTAGTTTTTAATGTTAGGCATGTTTTATAAAACATTTGGTTTAAAAAATTTTTTTTTCGGGAATTCGAACTTCCAAAGCTTTTTGAATTTTTGAGCTTTTTTAGAACTGAATATTCATTACATTGCTTAAAGTACATAAATAGTAATACATATACATATAGGTGATTCACAAAGTGTCATAAAGTCATATGTCATATTAAAATATTGTACGGAAATAGTTATAAAATACTTTTCCGAAGCCCTGTGAAGAAGTAAACAAAAACAGATGATCAAATACGACGACCCAAAAACATATCGTGCAGAGTTGTATTTATTTAGAACACATATAGCATAGAATGCAACCACAAAATATTATGACTTATGACGATATGACGCAATATGACAGGTTGTGAATCCCCTAATAGTATTGTAGCATTAAAGAAATGATTTAAGAGCTTATTTTGTTATTTGTTAAATTTAAAGATCTTACAGCTTTTTGAGCTTTTTTGACATTTCAATGTTGTTCCTACAGTATATGTACAATAATATATAGGAATAAAAAAAAAAAACAAAATTTGTTCGATCAGCTTTTTTCGAATGTGCTTATAGAATCTTCGGAGCTTTTCTGCAACAGGTTTTCTAAACTTTTTGAGCACTTTCAGTATGATTTTGAATATTTTAGGAAGACTGTCTGTTCTTTAGAGCTTTTGAAGTTTTTTGAAGTACTTCTAGCCTAGTAGCCTTCGCAGCTTTTTCTCAACCTCCAGTATTCTGTATAAATATAGCTTTTGAAGCTTTAAGAACTTGAGAACTTTAAGAAATCCTTTGAAATTTCCACGAAGAAGAGAAGTTTGAGCATTATAATGAATTCTTCGAAGCTTTTAGGCAGAATTTCAGGTCCTTAGAGCTTTCGAAGGTTTTTGAAAAGACTTTTTTTATTTTAAGAAACAATGACATAAATAGGTAAACCATTTGAAGCTTATTTCTGGTTAAATCCCGTAATTTGACGACTACTTAGCTTTTTGAGCTTTTGAGCTTAGAGTTAATAGCTCACAATTTAACTTATCCAAAAAACGTCGAAATTCAAAGTTTAACAAAACGCATAAAAGTCAAACACAATATGTGTCCACGATGGCGGAAAGACTGCTGGTGGCAACTCGATTCGACAGGCGCGCCGCGGGGTGTGCCTACCCAAACACGCAAGCCAAAGAAATTATGCGTTGCGGCGCCACCTGCAACGAAAACACGGTTGGGCTGTGCGCACAAGTGGCGGTGGCTATAAATACATGAAACCCAACACACGCACACACCTTAAACCTGTTGGATTTAAAAAAAAAAATATTTTTTTGTTTGCAATTTTTTCTTCCGATTTTTTTTTTATTTGAAAAACAAAATTGTGTGTTGGCGCTCGTAAATTAAATTTACGCGCCAAAGTGCAACCAGCGAAATCCAAAAACAGGAACAAAAACCCGTCGGCGTTGGCCTTTTAGCCTCACCACAACAACAAAAATATATACATACGCCATTTTGCTTCGCATATTTCACGGTTGCTGAGCTTTGCCGCGGAAATAGTTGGGCTTACATGGCGTCACGCGCTTCTAAGCACACACTGGCGGCAGGCAGCAGGTGGCTTGCGAAATTAACAAAAAAAAAATAAATATTACAACAGAACTAACAACAACAAAGAAAAAGCGTCAATATTTCCGTGCAGCTGGAGCACAGGATGTTTGTGTGTCCATGCAGGATACGGATGAAGCGCTTGGGAGTTGGTTTTGGTGGTGGTGTTGTTGTTGGTGCTGCTGGCGCTTGGTGAATGTGCGCCTAGTTGTAGCGCATTTTTAGGCGCATGCAAAGTTTTGCACTTTTGGTTGTTTGTATTTTTGTTGTTTTCTTGTTGAGGCAGTTACATTTTCCTGTTTGTTTGCTCGTGTTTTAGCGATTGACTTGCTGAGCTGTTGTTTTTTTTTTCTTGTGTTTTTTGTTTTTGTTATGTGATATGCGTCGCGGCTATTTGCTTCGACAAGTGTTAGCCGCACTTTTGACAGTTGTTGTACACACATGTGTTGGTGTGTGAGTGGGTGCGTACCCTGCAAAAAATGCGATCACTCCGGGATACATCCGGGACAACTCGCAAGGGAGCATGCGATTACTACCCATTTGTATCTCTTTATATGGGTTGAAGTGTTCTCTTTTGTTTGAGCATATCCTATGAAGAGACTAATTGTACCCAGTTTGTACCCGAACGGGTAGCAAAGCGTACAATTGTACCCGTTTTGTACCCGAACGGGTAGCAAATGCGACACATCCATTTGTGCGACTAATTGTACCCGTTTGATACCCTTTCGGGTACAATTCGTCTACAATTAGTATACATATGTACCCGTTCGGGTACAATTGGGAACAATTGTAGACTAATTGTACCCGAAAGAGAGCGCTCCCGGACAAATCTTTTTAGAGACTCGTCGCACACTTTTTTGCAGGGTATTTGATTTTAAAAATTCAATATTCAAAGTGATGCTAATGGACTGTGTGGCGCATTTTTTATGGGGGCGAGAAAAGTGAAAAGTTGTTTAGTGTTTTTTGTTTTTGTTCTGTTTTTTTCTGTGTTTTGCAGAAAAAAAATTCAGCCAAAAAGGCAGTTATCAATTTTCCAATAGTTCAAATGCGTGATCGAAAAGTAAATAATTCGAAAGCTCAAGCGAAATTGTAACCGATATCGTAAGCGAATTTGTAAACGATTTCAAGGTGGAAATCGAAATCGAAATAGAGAAATATGCAACCCATAATCCTTTTTTCTTAATCCTTTCTGTACACCGTTTATTCATTTTAGATTTCTTTAACCCTTTATTTACTCCCCTTACTTATTGCCGACTTTCTCAGCTGTTTTTAGAGTTCGCTGACTTAACACTTATCCCTTTCTGCACTCAATTTACCCATTATCGATTTATTTAATCCTTCATTGACTCCCTTTACTTATTATCGACTCCATCGACCATTTATAGACTCCTCTAAATAAATATAGATTTCGCCCTTAAGCCTTTTTTGACTACGTTTACACATTAGTGATTCATTTAACCCTTTCTGGACTGCCTTTACACATAATTGATTTCTTTAACCCTTTATTGACTGCCTTTACTTATTATCGGGCTCCTTTTACCACTTCTGGACTCCGTTTATTCATTATTGATTTATTTAACCTTCTATTGACGCCCTTTACTTATTATCGATTCGCTCAACCGTTTCTAGAACCTGCTTAACCATTATCGATTTCGCCCTTTAGCCCTGCTGGACTCTGTTTACTCATTATTGATTTCTTTAACCCTTTATCGACTCTTTTTACTTATAATCGACTCCTTCAACCATTTCTAGACTCCTCTATACTATTATAGATTTCGCCCTTAACCCTTTTTGACTCCGTTTACACATTATTGATTAATTTAACCCTTTCTGGACTGACTTTACTTATAATTGATTTCTTTAACCCTTTATCGACTGCCTTCACTTATTATCGTCCTCCCTTTACTACTTCTGGACTTCGCTTATCCATTCTTGACCTAACCATGAACCCTTTCTGTACACCATTTATTCATTATTGATTTCTTTAACCCTCTATTGACGCCTTTTACTTATTATCGACTCCAGCGACCATTTATAGACTCCTCTAAACCATTATAAATTTCGCCTTTAATCATTTTTTGACTCCGTTTACACATTATTGATTCATTT
Source organism: Urophora cardui (assembly GCA_960531455.1). NCBI lineage: Eukaryota > Metazoa > Arthropoda > Insecta > Diptera > Tephritidae > Urophora > Urophora cardui. The sequence continues at coordinate 7,029,344 of OY482671.1, forward strand.
AACCGTTTCTGGACTGCCTTTACACATAATTGATTTCTTTAACCCATTATTGATCGGGTTCCTTTTGCCACTTCTTTAACCCTCTATTGACGACCTTTACTTATTATCGACTCCCTCAACCGTTTCTAGAACCCGCTTAACCATTATCGATTTCGCCCTAAGCCCTGCTGGATTCCGTTTACTCATTATTGATTTCTTTAACCCTTTATCGACTCTTTTTTACTTATAATCGACTCCTTCAACCATTTATAGACTCCTCTAAATCAGTATCGACTTCGCCTTTTCCTGACTCCGTTTACTCATTATTGATTTCTTTAACCCATTAATGACTGCCTTTACCTATTATCGGACTCCTTTTACCACTTCTGAACTTCTCTTAAATATTATTGACTTACCCTTAACAATTTCCTGACTCCGTTTACTCATTATTGATTTATCTAACCCTTTATTGGTGCCCTTTACTTATTATCGATTCTGGTAACCGTTTCTGTACTTTGCTTGAATATCACCCTTAAACCCTCATGGACTCCATTAATCCAATATCGTTTTCTTTAACCCTTTTTGAACTCCGCTTGGCCATTACCGACTTCTTTAACTCTATTCCCTCCAGCAACTTTCATAAAAAATATCACACTTTTCATGCCACACAATAAACTAATGAAGCGGTCCATTTATAGGACACACAGGCATATGTACAAAGTCCTTTGCCTTTACAAATAATCAAGTTTCAGCATGTTTCAATTTGTATTAGAATTACATGCTTTTATGCATTCATTAACAAAACGAAACGTAACCAAACAAAACCGAAACAAAATCAAATGTAAACGCCGCGTAATTAATCCCGCACAACACAGCAACTCATTATTTATGTACCTAATACACCGTTATTAATTAACGCTACGCACACCTACCACATCACTAGGGTTGCCAGACGTACTGATTTGATCAGTACAATACTGATTTTTCGTGTCCCGTACTGATGGTTTTAAAAACCTTAAGAAATACTGATTTTTTGGATTTTATACTGATTTGTACTGATTTTTAGCCGACACTAAAAATGCATTTTTATCACCCTGCACTGTTTTTAATTATCCAACTGTTTTCATTTGACGTTTGTAACCATGACACAATTAGGAAGGAGGCCGCAACGCGAACGTTACATGCCATAGAAACATAATTGATAGTTAACGATACGGAAACAAAAACAAAATGCAGTAATAAACACGATTTTCTCCGCAAATATTGTTTTTTTTTTTTTTTTTGAAGGCAATGTACTGATTTTTTCGAGAAAGGTATCTGGCAACCCTACACATCACACACAACGTCACACAACACACGGGCACAGTTTGACTTTTAGCTGTCATCGCTCAACTCAACTCACCTGCTGTGTGCTTGGCGACTTCTTTGTATTATCTTTGCTTTTATTGTATTTTCGCCTCTTGAACTCATTAAGAAGTTTTTAGAACTTTTACCGTCTCGTTTTTCTTAATTCTTTTGCTTTTCTTTTCCTTCTTACTTTTCAAAATGACGTTAATTGAATTTTAAATACTTTGCCAAAAAGCACCAAAAACAGCAAAAGCCAGCACATGCACGCACTTAAACGCACAAAGCACAAGAGCACAAGATATGCAATGGACTTTGGCTTTGTTTTGGCATCAATTACATTTTTAAAACACACACATCATGCTGGGTTTTCCTTAGTAACAACAACAACAACAATAACCAAATGAACAACAACAACAACAACAATAACAAAATGAACAATAACAAAATTAACAGTAACAACAACAAGAACAAAGCAACAAGGTCAGCGAGGTGGCAGCATTGTAATCGGTGGCATTACCTTAAACTGTATTGGGTGTGTGGCGAGAAAGTCATCCCACTGCAAACAAACACAACCAACCACACTCACTGCGGAGTACAGAGTGCAAAGCTCATCGTAAATCCTTGAAAATCCCGCACAATTTGCCAAATTTAATTTTGTGCGCAGATTTAGTTAGTTTTAATTTTAATTTAATGCTCGCAAAAAGTTTTTGGTTTTTGATTTGTTTAGGGGAACATGTTTTAACTTGTTTTTGTTTTTTTTTTTCTGCTACACATTGCAGTTGCTTTTGTGTTTGAATATTAAATGGCTTAACGGACACAAATTCACCTTGAACGCACCTTGAAGCCACCACCTTGAAATAGTAGCGAAATAAAAGTGTGGCAAATGGTCACAGCGGGCAGCGAGGTGTTAAAAAAAAAAAAAAAAAAAAGGCAGTAAAGCCACAAGTAAGGCGACAGCAGTAAGCCTGTAGTAGAAAAGAGGAGGTAGGATTTGAGTCACCATATTCTCGCCTGTTTGTAACAGAATTTGCCTCGTGTAGGTGGAGTTGACACGCTTCGCGAACCCTGGAGATGGAGATGGAGATGACGATGAAGATGAAGGTGAAGATGAAGATGAAGATGAAGATGAAGATGTAGATGTAGATTATCATGAATATGAGGATGAAGATGAAGATGAAGATGAAGACTGAGATGAAGGTGAAGACGAAGATGATGAAGAAGGCGAAGATGGAGATGAAAATGAAGATGAAGATGAGGATGATGAAGATGAGGATGAAGATGAAGGTGAAGATGAAGATGAAGATGTAGGCTATGATGAAGATGAGGAGAAGAAGATGAAGATGAATATGAGGATCAAGATGAAGATGAAAATGGAAGGGGAGAAGAAGATGAAGATGAATATGAGGATCAAGATGAAGATGAAAATGGAAGGGGAGAAGACTGAGATGAAGGTGAAGACGAAGATGATGAAGAAGATGAAGACGGAGATGGAGATGAAAATGAAGATGAAGATGAGGATGATGAAGATGAGGATGAAGATGAAGATTAAGATGAAGACTGAGATGAAGGTGAAGACGAAGATGATGAAGAAGATGAAGATGGAGATGGAGATTAAAATGAAGATGAAGATGAGGATGATGAAGATTATGATGAAGATGAAGGTGAAGATGAAGATGTAGGCTATTATGAAGATGAGGAGAAGAAGATGAAGATGAATATGAGGATCGAGATGAAGATGAAGATGGGAGGGGGAAGAAAAAATCCCATATCTCAATTAATCTATTAACCGAATTTTCAAAAAAATTTTAAGAGCCCTGGAACATTGTAAGTCTGCAGAGTCTGCAGAATATCATATGGGTACTCACTAGGGTCCAAAGTAATGTTATTGCTAGCAAATGCGAAACGTTTCAGGTCACACCTGTTTAACCCCAGTCTCAGTTAGTCTTGGGATTAGGCCGCAACACCTTGTGTCGCAGCTGAGGTCTTTCTGGAACGGAGGAGATGGTGTTGCGCCTGCCTTTCGGAACTCAAAGACGTCAGGCGTGAGGGGCTGCTCAAATATTTAACGGAATGGATATAGTGTACGGGGCCTGCCATGGTTTCCGAACTGTTCATTATTTTCTAAGTTTACTTTTCATTGGATTACTCAGGAGTTGTGGTAACAAAACGGCGCATCGGCGCTACTTGGAGTCAGTGGGACTCGCCACTCAAACCAACCAACCAACCAGAGGATCAAGCATGCCGATTTGTTTATGCTTTGATTTCTGACAAAACTTGACTAGTCAAGATAATGTGATAAACAGACAATAAAACTAAAGATCGCAGTTTGATCTATGTGAGTGGTACAGTGGCTATACATCGCTCAGTACTCACTTAATATTGCAGAGAAGGCTTGAAGTTCTTTCTCGTCCACTAAAAAATGGCATGAGCAGCTATTATTAATTTTGGTAGTCCAATATCTATTCTAAGTAGACTCAGGAATAAAATTTAAAGCGCCAAGAGTTGCATGTAACAAACAGGTTGCAGCAGAAGCCAGCGCATAAAACTTGCTACACACGGTAGGCAGGAAGCGACGATAGGTTGCATGAAAATGTCGAGAAAAAAGGAAAGTGGGGTTGTGTTATGTGATGTTTATAGATGAAACATCCGTTGAAATTAAAATCCGAGCTGCTCCTTTTTCAAGGATATCCACATTTTTTGTTTTTTTTGAAAGGATCAAATATTGAGGAAATCGAATATTCGCCACCGTCCAAATTTTTCCGATTTCAATACATTATTTGGTCGCTAAGGGATACAAAAAAAGGTATTAAAAAGAAAACAGGACACCTGTAGTGGAAAAATCCAATGTGAACAGGACCTAAAGGATAACCACTGAAATATAAAATAACACAAAAAGTACCCACTTTAATTTGCGTATAACTCCTAAAATGTTAACTCTACGTGAAAATTTCTTATTATATGTTTCATTCAGAATAAATAAAGAAATATTTCTTTAATATACAATTTTGATGTACCTGCAGTGCTTAATGTACTTTTGTGCATCTAAAGTGAAAATTTCAAAAAAAGTACGTTTTTTTTATGGTGCTATTTTAAGTTCAAATATTTTTCTAGTTTATGTAAATATTTTAATCTAATGATCCAACTCTCATTCCTACACATCTCTACGTTAATACTAAAAAAGAGTTAGAGCTGAGATACGCGCTAGCTGTGCACGGTGGGCGGGAAGCAACAATAGGTTGCATGGGAATATCGTAAAAACGATGGCCCAACGAATATGTGCCTAGCTGTGTGCTGGTACTAATTTTCGTTTAAAAAAAATGTTGGAGATTTTATTCACGCTTGCTGTGTGTTTATGAAGTATATTAGAATATCAGTTTACGTAAGTGTTTAGCCGGCGATCGTTTTTTCGATATTTTCATGCAACCTATTGTTGCTTACCGCCCACCGTGCACAGCTAGCGCGTATTTCAGCTCCAATTCTTTTTAATATTAACGTATAGATATGTAAGAATGAGAATTGGATCATTAGATTAAAATATTTACATAAACTAGAAAAATATTTGAACTTAAAATAGCACCATAAAAAAAACGTACTTTTTTTGAAATTTTCACTTTAGATGGACCAAAGTGCATTAACCACTGCAGGTACATCAAAATTGTATATCAAAGAAATATTCCTTTATTTATTCTGAATGAAACATATTATAAGGAATTTTCACGTAGAGTTAACATGTTAGGAGTTATACGCAAATTAAAGTGGGTACTTTTTGTGTTATTTTATATTTCAGTGGTTATCCTTTAGGTCCTGTTCACATTGGATTTTTCCACTACAGGTGTCCATTTTTCTTTTTAATACCTTTTTTTGTATCCCTTAGCGACCAAATAATGTATTGAAATCGGAAAAATTTGGACGGTGGCGAATTTTCGATTTTCTCAATATTTGATCCTTTCAAAAAAAACAAAAAATGTGGATATCCTTGAAAAAGGAGCAGCTCGGATTTTAATTTCAACGGAAGTTCCATCTATAAACATCACATAACACAACCCCACTTTCCTTTTTTCTCGACATTTTCATGCAACCTATCGTCGCTTCCTGCCTACCGTGTACAGAAGACAAATCAGGCATATGCAGCGGAAGCTCAACAAGCTCACGAAGTAAATGCAAATTTCCAACTCCCAATCGGTCTTACTTATGTTAATGTTGCCCAGAAAATGTCAAAGCAATAAATACTAAATGTCGTGATACTTAAGCGCGCTTTACCACCGCAGCCAGCTCAGCGCAGCATACATAAGTATTTGCTAAACACTCAGCAAAAAAAAAAAAACAAGCGGCGAATGTATGATGAATGAGTTTGAGTTTGGAGTTTAGAGTTTGAGTTTGCCAGCTGTAGACACTCGCTAAAACTCCACAAAAGCTGTGAAAGGAAGAAAGTTTAGTGTGCAGTAGAAACAGCTTCAAAAAGCCACAAGCAGCTGCTGCTAAAACACTGCAAGCGCAGCCACAAATAGGGTTCCAACGATACCACCGAGTACAAGTAAATACTTGATACTTTTCTTGCGAAACCGATTATTTTTTACTCGATGCTTTTTCACTCCGATATTTCGCCGATACCAATAACTATCGATACTTTCGAATTGGGGCACCTCCAAATAAAGGACTAGGCCAATAATATTTTGCAGTCTTACTTCTGTACTAGAAAGTCAACTTTCTGCAGGTAGAGCAATAATATAATAATACAATGGCGCTATTATAACTCTGGCGAGTTTTATGGCCGAGCTTCTCTCCCAATTCGAGGTGTGCTCCTTTTTGTTTTTCCTACTAATTGGGTGGACCTACAGTTTTATGCCGACTCCGAACGGCGAATGCATTTTTTGTGAGAAGCTTTTTCATGGCAGAAATACTCTCGGAGGGTATGCCAACGACTGCCGAGAGGTGACCGCTGCTCTTAAAAAACCCAATAATTGGATTTTTACTAATTAGAAAAATTGTTTTGGTGTTTTGCTCGGACCCTGGTTTGAACCCGAGACCTCTGGCATAGCAGGCCAGCACTCTACCCACTGCACCACAGCGGCCAAAAGTGGATATAGTTTAATTTAAAAACGATGAAGTGCTTTACCCCTTTTCCAAAATGATTATTGCATTTGATTTATATTTCAAAAATGTATAAATGTAGAGCAATAATGATTTCAAAAAAAGCCCCAATTCACTCCGCCGTAATGTACATATGAAGAAAACTCCATGCCAAGATTTGGCCAGCTACTCGATTTTTGAGACCACCATACGCATTTGGCAATGGGACAGGAAAGGAAAAGAGCTGAGAAAAATATAATAATCGTTGCATATTTTAAGGGGCATTTTTGCTTTTTTTGTTTCCTTGGGACTGCAAAACCTTTTTTCCTAAAGATTTGGCCTTAGAAGACCCCTAGTGAAATTTCCCGGCGCACAATATCTTAGAACATTTTAACCCTCTCATGACCTCGCAAATAATATTTTTGCTGGAATTTTCGAAAAAAGGGTCAAAAATACCCTTTTCGGAGAGAGCCAATGGGTTAAGATATTCTATAAAGAAAAGCTTCCGCTGTGGCGCATTGCAGCAGAAAAAGCTTTTATTTTACACTCAGCTGCCGCCCCAAGCACTGCAAAAGTTTGTGGTTTCTGTGCGCCGCTAAGCTGCTCGGCTGTTTCATTGAAAATTGTTTAGCACAATTTTCCTTCGCGTAATTTTAATATAAGCACCTGAATTTCATATTTCGATCCGATATGGATTTTAACCCTTTTTCAACTTTTTCTAAAAACACTTTTTCAAAAAAAAATCAAATTGAAGTGACCATAGCAAACAACTTTGACCTGAGAATGGAAAAATATTTGGAGGTTTTACTATATGTACCAAGGCCTTTCATTCTGTGGTAGAATCATTCAGCCCCCAGAACTAGTGTTGCACTGTGTAAAAACTTACTATACTGATACTCTTTAAATAAATGAAGTAAATGTACATATATAATTACAATTTTTCTTTTCATGGCCTTATTCTAGCGCGTTTACATAATTTAACGTTAAAAAAATTAGGAACTTTAAACACCATTTTCGTATTATTGCAACTGGAAAATTAAACTACCACTTACCATTAACAAGCCTATTGAGGTGGTACCTTAAATTCCCCGTTGGAATAATACGAAAATTTTGTTCAAAGTTCCTGAATTTTAGCGGAAAATTCAGTAACTGCTCCAGAATAAGACTGTTTAACGATTTTCGATACCAAATAGCCCAATAAACATTTTTCTTTATTCTCAATTTGACATGCATTTGAGAATAAACCCTTTTCTCAAACCTCAAACGTTTATTTCCAATGCCTCTCAAATTTCCCTTGATAGCGTTCTCAAACTAAAAGGCACATTTTTAATATGGGATTTTGGGCTGATTTTCAAATTGAGAACGTCCATTTTCTCAAACCTATTTCAAACATAATTTTTTTCTCAAATGCTTCTCAAATCGTTCTCAAATTGATAAACATGCTCGAGAACCACTTGAAAATAAGTTTATTTTCAAATTATATATGTGCTGATTCTCAAATTGAGAAACAATATTTTCTCAAACGTTTGAGAATTTCTTTTCCAGTGTTTAATGGGAGGTATCGATGCTTTTCATTCGATACATACTCGAGTAGCGATACTTTTTGGCGATACTAGAAGCAAGTAGAAGTATCGATACCTCAATAGTATCGTTGGAACCCTAGCCACAAAAGTACTTATGCTTATTGTTGCTATTTAAGGTCTTTTCTGTTGGCAAAAAAAAAAACTGTTGGCTGTGAGCAAAAAAATGTTGACTGTGAGCGAAGTGGCGAAGCCTGAATTTGGTTTCAAAGGCATTTGGATATTAAATTTCGCTACTATTGGCTGTTTGCTTCTTTAGCTGCTTGACTGCTTAGCTGGCTTGATTTCGAAAAGCTTCCGCTTTCACGCATTGCTGCAGAAAAAGGTTTTATTTTACACTCAGCTGCCGCCCCAAGCACTGCAGAAGTTTGTGGTTTCTGTGCGCCGCTAAGCTGCTCGGCTGTTTCATTGAAAATTGTTTAGCACAACTTTCTAGCTACTTACTTACTATGTGCTCCGCTCAGCTGCTTTCCTTTCTTTGCTCCTCGGCGGAAGTTGCTTAATAAATCCACACCACGTGCCTTACTCTGCCTTGGCAGTAAATACTTTTCTAAAGAAATAAAGCAAAAATAAGCGGCAAATAAACAAATATTTAAGCTAATATTTGCAATATAATAACTTATAATGCATTTGCCAAAAAGTTTTGCAGCCGCACAATTTCCAAACCTTTGGCGCATTTGTGTGCTGCTTAGCTTAGTCTGCAGGCTTTAGCGCAGTCAATGAGTTAACTGTTGGCTGCTCCGGCCACATTTTTGTGCCAAATAAAATCCACTTGGCTTATTTTGGCTTGTTTGTGTTTAAACTTTTTTGTTTGCCTTCTGGCACCGCCTTCACCACCCCTTCTGAATGCCCTTCGCCGTTGTTTTTTGTTTTCACCTTTTCTTTGGCTTCATTGCTAGCCTCATCTACATTTCTTGCAGCTTGCTGCAACCCTGTAACTTTCTCGCATTGCCCACCTCCTCTTTTGGCGCGCCATTTGACGTTTCGCATTTGTTTGGCCTTGCCACTTACTTGCGACTTAGTTGCGACTTTTTTATGCCTGCCGCTTGTGCTTGCTTTGCTTTTTAAAACAAAATTTTCGCTTTTACATATCTACATTTTATATTTAGAAATTTTTGCTTTTATTCAGCGTTGCGTTTGCCACAAACTGGGTTAAGTTTTCTTAACAGCAACTCCACTTAGCGATTCAAAGCCTGCGGCTTGACATTTCTTGACATTTTATTTATTTTTTTGCTTGCTTTTGCATTTGTTTCAAAGCTCATTCTATCTTTCTATCTTTCTTTTTTTTTTGCTTATTTTCTTTACTCGCAAAGTTTCAAAAGTTTCCAGCTTTCAAGTGTGACATTTCAGCGCCAAGAGTTGCCTGCGAACTTTTGTCTTGAACTTTGATTATTATTTAGAATTTCTCCTTTGCTTTTTTTCGAAAATTTTTATTTACTTTGGAATACTGAAGTAGAAGAACTTGTTGAAGTGGTGTTGATTTAGGATACCGGCTTGGCTCTTGGAAGAAATATATGTATGTAAACGTAAAAGCGATAGTAGCGATTGGGTTATGCTTGAATATAATTTATCTACTAGCCCATTTTTGATAGTAAATATGTGAGTCCATTGGCGTAGCAACCGTTGTCTTGTTGTCAAGGCTATAGATCCGCTTACTCTACACACCTTATTGGCCTGTCGACCAGACTAATACAATAGAGTCAGTCGATGAGTTGTCGAAGTAGCGATCGCTGTAAACTAACCTTACTTTTGTGCCATTAACTATCCTTGCTTTTTCTTTATCGAGTCTAAACTCTGACATGGAGACTCAATCTGGAGTAGCCGACCCCAAAAAGCCATTATAGGCATAAGCGGGAGTCTTAGAAATCACTTCCACTGCTGCACCTGCCAACTGTTATGCATACACTGACGGTTCTAAAATAGTGGTCGGCAAAGTTGTAATAGAGATTACCTATATCGATACATTGGTTCGCATGCATGTGTGAATCACCTCCGCACAAAAGTGCTATGGCCAGCCTATGTCTGGTCTAAGACATCAGAAGCAGCAGTAGCTGCTGTTTTGGTTGGTGAAAGTACATACAGGGCATGCGGATTGCATGAAGAAATGTTAGAGCTCTCTGCTCCTGCTCTACGTTTTACAGGCGCTACGGCTTCGTCTATTAGGGAAACTTGTATTCAGTGATAACGAATCTGTAAACAAAATAATTATAAAGAAACTCTTGGTTTTTGCCAAACGGGGCAGAGTTGTTCTTCAGTTTGAGTCCAGGCGTTTAATGCAGAAGTTTTCATGTTCAAGAACACTTCTGGTAACACTACGGATTTACTTACTCTATGTGAGGTCATTAATGGCCGGCCAATTTAACCTAACCTAAACTCACTTCTACGTCAAAAGCTGCTCTGTGTGTAATTTGTTTTATTGTTTTTTAAAAGCTTTAATACAACAAAAAACATTTTCTAAAACCCAAACAGCCTTCATCAAACAGTTTCGTTTTCCACTTTTTAGTTATTCATTCTCTCCTCATTCCATTATCATTCCAATCACGTGCTTAATATGCCACTTCTGATTTTTGCGATATTTATGCACACGTACGCTGATAAGCAAATTCTGCCAATAAAAAACTGCTGCATAGGTAGCCACAACAACACCAACAATAAATCTTGTTGACAATAAAGCATTCCTAGAACTTCTTTCATTTTCATTTACTTTTATTAATTCTTACTTCCCACTTCAATTGCCTTTTTTTTCTAGGAATTTATATAATTTTTTTGTTCTTTACTCGCACAACATCAACGCCAGAGCACTTGAATGCTTCTGCTTGCAATTCCTTCAATGCGCTTACAATGTCTCCCAGCGCTCAATGTTTTTTTTTTTTGTTTTTATTATGCACTTCCGCTCTGCCGCTGCAACTTTTCAAATTCAAAAACTCTCCACCATTGCAGTCATTGCTACTTAAACTGTCTGCGCGCCGGCATAATGATGGATTGCCACGTATTTTCCATTATGGCAAGAATATTGTAAAAGTTATTTTCTCATTTTAGTTTTTTTTTTTTTGCTTTTTTTTTATTAATTTAAGTGATTTAGCTTACGTGTTGTTGGTTGTTGGCTGCTGCTTTGTGTTTGCTTGTGTTTGTCTGGCTGTGCGCGTATAATGAATGCTCAATTGACGATTGAAAACTTCGTGACGCATCGCTGCTGTGCGTTGTTGGTTGATGGGCAAGAAAAAAGGCACGAGTAAACATGTGAGAAAAGAAGGTGTAGTTGTGGGAGTGAAATTGCGTGTTGGAGAGTTAGCTGAGCGGTGCGTGCCGTTAGGCGAAGAACAGGAAAGAACTTGCACTTGCTGTATGTGTGTTTGTTGTGCGAACTTTTAAATTAAGTGACAATCTAACTTTTTAGTTTTTAGTTTAGTTTTCTAGTTTTGCGCACGTGATTTTCAAGTTCTTTTAGATAAAATATCTGAAGAGCTAGGATATGTTGTTTAATTGAATTGTTCCTGTTATCTCCAACTTCTAATTTTTGTGCTCGGAGAATTTCTAGTTTGTTGTATATGACCAGCCTTGGGCAAACCCTTAGCACCTGCTAAATGAGAGTAAGCGCCCGTGTACGTATACCAGACCCCGGCAAAACTAAAACTGAGATTGTGTTAGTGAGAACAGAGAGATTTATGCAACAGTGGTGTAAGAACTAAGCATATGGGGCAAACGTACAAAATAGCAACGTTTTGAAAATAAAATAAATATTTGAATAATAATGAAAAATGTATTACTTAGGAATTTTTAACTTGAAAAAATGTTTTATAAATTAATTTGGATTCACCAATCTAAAATATTGGAAATTAACTTAAAAAAATGTTTTATAAATTAATTTGGATTTAACGATGTAAAATATTGGAAATTCCAATAATAAAAAAATATCTATCTATAAGGAGTTTTTAGTGTAAAAAATATACATTAAAAATTTATTTGAAGAATATTCATTGAGAAATAGTTGGGAGCTGATATCATTTACGAAATTTTTCCAAAAGTACATAACTTAACTTGTTAAGGTGTGCAAGGATGGGGCGTAAGTTATAACTGAAGATTTAGTAGAACATTTAAGAATAAGCAAATTTTATTATATGAATTGAAAAATAAAGCATTGCAATTTTGCAACTTGAAAATTTGGTTGCAGTACAAAATGATTTATTATTCATGGTCATACATACGCAATGGCACACTGTCGCATAACAAACAAAGCAACGCAGCCAGTGCTTGTGTTGCTTCTTCGCTGTCTAAACAACGACTGACTCACAGAGCGTAAGCCTATGTGTGTTACTGTGTAACCTAAATCAAACGCAAGTCGTCAATTAACGCACGCACGCAAATTTTTCATATGCGTTGAACCGAAATTGACTTGCGTGCGTGCACAGATAAAGAAATAGAAAAATATAGAAAATCAGAGAAAATATTGTTATTTTGTGGAATATGTACCTAACACACACGATATCAAAAGCAAGTGTCAATTTTTTTGCAAACAATCACCCACAATGCTTAATTTCAACTGTCACGCAAAACAAAAATTGGGCGTCGAGTTTGCTTTTTACGCACGCCGTTCAATTTCGGTTACTCCCATACAAGTTGTATGGGCATGAGAAATTTTTGACAGTAAATTGACGGCGTGCGTTTGATTTAGGTTACACAGTTATACTCATTAACTCACGTGAGTCCAGGGATGCCACTAAGAAATTTTTTTTCCTACCAAAAACCTACCAAAATGACGTCGAGCCTACCAATTTTTTTTTTTTTTTAAATATGAGATTTAACCATATTCAACAAATTAATCTAGGGAAACTGTGCCAGTAACCGACCACCCCGCAGTAACCGGACACTTGTTTTTTACCGCTTAAAATAAAAAAAGTTTATTATTTTTTTTTTTTTTGAAAAAATTTACTTTTATGCTTGTACAACAAATGCAGGTTGCGCTTCAAACTGAGTTTCTGAACAAAGCTATACTCGGACAGGTTGGAGGAAATCAGGATTTACATTTTGTGGAATAACATTTGAGAAATAATGAGGGCAAGCAACTGATCCTCAAGGAAATGTTAGAAGATTTATCGAAGGAAATAGCGGGCATTGTTTCCACTTGGTACAGCAAACACATTTACTACCTACGTAGGTCTGATGACTTGTTGTGATAGCACGTGGAGCTATTCATTACACACCATGTATACGAACAACCTGGTTTGCTTCGCATAGCGTAAAATATCAGATGCCTTTCTGTTTTCAATCTCCTCCAGCTGTGTTTGTGGAGGCAAGCGTGCCTGGAGTTGGACAGCGCGGGACAAGAGTATAGGTAGTGCCCTACGCATTATACTTCATCATCCCTGCAGATGCGACAGAAATTGTTTGTGCGCGTTCCATGGATGCTCATGAGGCAGTGGTCTGTTGTTATGCCAGCTAGAGGCCAATGTGGGGACGGCTGAGAAGAGATATGTATGTATATTCGGACAAAGTCAATGAGTATCCGGAAAGTATAGAAGCTCTAAGAAAACGTTTCTATTTAGCAGAGTTTTGTGACAAAGCTCTACTGAAAAGACACGTTTTCTCAACAGTGTTGTGGCAAATCAATGATGTTAGTTGAACGAAGGCAAAAACCTACCAAAATTCAAATCGTCCTACCAACCTACCAAAAGGTATAAAACCTACCAGTTTTGGTAGGAAAAGCCCAAAAGTGGCATCCCTGCGTGAGTCGATTTGCCGGGCCTTGACGTATACACACCGATTGTCACTACTACAGACAAATAAAGAGCGTAAAACCAGCGCTTACGTTGGGACTTGGCGATAGTCGCTTAGGAAAAATAATCAGTTTGCCTTCGATTGGCGTGAAAGCAAGTGGTCTAGTGATGGGCGAGTCCGAGATGTTTAGACAATCGAGAGAATCGCCATCGTTGCAAAATCACAATCGAGTCAAAAGTTGACTCGCTCCTCGACTACACAATCGAGATGTTTTTGCGATTGTTCCGAGTCGGCGAGTCGGAGGTTGTTTCGATGACATCTCGACTACACAAGCGAGATGTTTTTTGCGATTGTTCCGAGTCGGCGGGCCGGCTGTTGTTTTGATGATATGTTTTAGTTGATAAAATAAACTGAATGAGTTTTGTTGATAAAGAAAGTAGGATTTTTAATGGAAGTGAGGCAAATACTTAATAAATTAACCAAATTGAAAAATATGCTATACATAGACGCTGCATTATTGCAATCACAACTAAACAGTGTCGTGCATAATAATAATAATTAATTATTTAAACATTAATCAATTTTCTGAAGTGAGACGCTTATGAAACAAATTAATTTTACGAGTAGCAACAACGGCAATAGATTTGTACCACTCTGTATGTTTGGTAAAGTAATTTTAATATTCAAGCGGCAAAAACAAATATTATGTATTTTTTGCAGCGAGTCCGAGATGTTGTAGGATTGCTTTGAAAACGAGAGGAATCGTTGGCGAGTCCGAGATGTTTTAGCGATTGTTTCGACTGACGGCCATTTACGACTTGACTCGAATACGAATGAAAACCATCGAGAGCATTCGAGATGTTTCAACAATCGAGAGAATCGAATAAAACATCTCGGACTCGCCCATCACTAAAGTGGTCGCTAGGTGATCGTCGCTTGAAATTCTTTTATTCTATTTGCAGATGCCAAACAACAAGCATATGTATGTGTATACGTACGATGTTTCATAATTTCGCGAAGCGTGCGCGCATGACCCTGCTCGCTCAACATCTGCATGCAGACTGATTATTTTTAGTAATTTTTCACTTTATCCTACAGCCCTGTAAAAATCATAGGATTATATGATCCATTTTGTGGTAGGTAGGAGTACTTTCAAAGTGATCATAAACATAGACCCAAACAAGCGACTCGTTTATCTGCATCGGCTCGTAGTTAGCCGAACATTGCTACAAAAACCGAATTGTCCGTGTCCAAACACAGCAACTCTGCCGCGAAATTATCCAACGATTCTCTTTTGTGCCGCTGTTCTGTCTTCCATTTGTCCAAACACATCAACTCGTCGCTGGCCAACTTTTGTTCATTATGTTTTGTTCTGGCATTCTTCGAACGCTCTGATTGGTCACTGGCGATAAGAATTGCTGCACAAAGCGTGTTGTCCGAGCACCGACGACTTGGTGCCCCCCTCCTTTCCTCGTCGCCTTCTCACCCACAAACGAACAAAAGCAGCGGGTTGCTCAACTTCGTGTCTCCGTGTTTGGACGTCGACATTTATGTATATCGCGATAACGACGAAGCAAGTGCGTACATTTGTATGTATGTATGTATGTATGTATGTATGTATGTACATATGTATGCATGCTTGTTTGAACGTGCACAATCTAGTAATAAATAGACATTGAACGCAACACAACATGTTGGCGATTGCGCTAGAAAAATTTTATTATTTTATTTTTATTAAAGAAAAGCTTACTTATATATGTATGTAATCCTAATAATCAAATTGAATTGGCAGTCGTTCAAATCTGTTCAGCGATTATTAAATTTCATAAATTTTAGTACCTACTCCATGGATTAATCCCATGTAGGTACTCCATGGATTAATCCCATGTAGTTACTCCTTGGATTACTCGGGTGTCATGCGGAAATCGGAGTATGTGATCCCTGCCTAGGACATCGCCATGTTAAATGGACCATATTTTTTATATGAAATGTGACAGGTTGAGGAGTACTCGGTTGTTCCACAGCGAGTACTCAATACACGCGTGCATGGAGTACTCGGCTTTTTTGCAGGGAGTAGGCGCACCAACACACACTCATTTTTTAGTAATGGCTCGAGTGTAGTGGTGCCCAAGGCTGTATATGACGCTTGAATTGTATAACGTTCAGAACTCTTTTCCATTTTGCGTGGCTGAAGATAAAGTCTCTGAGTTATTTGAGTAATTGACAGGCTTTTTATGCTCTTGAACGTTCTATTATGTTGATGGGCAATGCCATAGGGTGGCTTAGTCAACCATAAATTATACAAGCAACTAGGCTATAAGCTTCGACAGTCCCGACACCTTGTTTTGAAACATATATTAGTACACCATGCTGACTGGTGAAGTATTGTGGAACAATTTTTTTTTCATCTCTTGTCAATGTGCCATCATCAGCCTATTTTTTCGTTCCGAGGCCAGTCTTTATTTTTGTGTCGCCAATATGTTCATCTGGAACTTACTTAATACAATTGAGTGAAACGCCAGGTCAGCTCCAGAATATTAATCTCACCACTACGTCTGTCTACGGCAAATCGCCGAAGTCAGTTCATAACCAATCAAACTTGACAAGGGATGACGGAAGATCGCTCCGCCAAAGCTCTTATAAGCATCCAATTATATTCCATTAGCACACGCAAAGGTAGTTTTATTCTTAGCAAGAGAACAATATAAACCGACAACCAAAGAAGATTGGTGTTACAATCGCGCGGACCACTGCACCTCTGTTGTAGATGCTTTGCTGAGAGCGAGGACTTTGACAACTTGTCTGCTTACCTGTCTCTTGGGAACGACCCCTCGGAAGCGGGTTTCGTGGTGGCTGTTGTTTAATACCCAAAGCGGAATGATTTTTTCTTTTAATAACTCAAAATCGTGTGCTTGACCTGCAGAAAGGTTTTAGGTAGGCCTCGAGCCAACTAAGGTGGCTAGCGTGGTCATTTCATATTGTCTACTTGTGCATTCAGGGCGCTGATCAACGCATTGTATTGACCCGTCTTTGAAGAAAGCCGTGTATTTAGGCCTTTTGAGGCAGTTGCGTAGTTATGAAATAGCCGATTAATGTCCGGCACTCGGAGAAAGGGGCCAAATACCGATGGACATCGCTTCCCAAGTGCCCTAAAAACCTCTAAATACACTCTACTCGGTTCACATACCGTTCGAAACTTTAATTTCCTCAACTCTTCCTTTTCTATGAATTAAGGTGTATTGAAAACGCAGAAGAGCTATTAAACAATTTTCGGTGCGTTTTATTTTCATACTTTAAATTTCAACCACAGCCAATTTGCATTACATTTTTTTCTTTTTTTTTATTATTTATCAATGATCCTTACGTCACAAAAGCTCTATTTACAAGCTTAGTTAGACCTATCTTGGAATACGCATCTATTATTTGGAATCCCCACTACCAGTGTTTTTCAGATAAAATAGAATCTGTCCAAAAGCAGTTCCTGCTTTTTGCTTTGCGGAACTTTCGTTGGGACTCAGATTACATTCTTCCACCTTACACTTCTCGTTTAAAACTCATTAATTTGCCTTCACTTTCTAGTCGTAGAGAGATGCTTGGTATAGTTTTTATGGTTAAATTAATCACTGGACTTATAAATAGCCCATGCCTTCTAAGTGAGTTATATTTTAACGTTCCATGTAGAGTATCGAGGCATTTCAAGCCACTATTTGTGAAACCTTGCAAAACAAATTTCGAATTAAATGAACCATTCCGCCGCTTATGCCATGACTTTAATAATCACTCCAGCACGTTTGACACTTCAGACTCGCTTTTTATTATAAAAAAAATAGTTCTAGCCTCACTTAATAAATGATATACAATCAGCTGATGAATTTTGTTCTGTAGCTGAATAGTTTTAGATCTCGACACCTAACAAACCCCTTCCTGTACGACTCGGCCCAAAAAAAAAAAAAAAAACAAAAAAAAACATATCCGTGCGTCATGCGGATTGGCGCCCCTCGCGTCGGTCGGGCGGGATATGGAGGGTAAACCGTTGGGTATTATTATTATTATTATTATCACGCATAGGCCCAGTTTACGCTCAGATCAAAATCAACGTGGTGAAATATCTCCTCTTGCTTTTCCATTAAAGCGAAAAATGAGAGAGAGAGTGGGAGAGCACACAATTTTGACCGTAATTCATCATGGCCAATAGGAACTCTACAAATTACAATAACAAAATACATTTTTTTCGCTACCTGGCCTACCTTCCTAGATCTGCCTTGGGCGCTGACACCGAATCAAAGTGCAGCCAATCTCTCACAGAGAGTAAAAATCGTGAAATGAGAGAAAAATGTATTTGACCGCGTTGATTTTGATTTTAGCGTAATCTGGGGCATACGAAAACATATTCATTCAATTCCCACGCTCACCGCTAAAAAAAAAAAACAACTTCCGCTCTCAACGCTTTGTTGTCTACGCAGCCAAAAAAAAAGATGCAATACACAATTCGCATGACACATTCATGCTTCCCCATCACTTCTTTCCCCCGCTCTCTTACTCCCTTTTGCTTTTCACTCTTCCATAAAAAAAAAAAACAGCCTGCTTTGTCACAAAAACAGCAGCCTGCCCGCCTGTACTGCCTGGTATGCAAACAATCCAATGCAACTGTGCAATTTGCACTAATTTAATTATAAACATAATGGAACTGCGATCGTCGCAACGGACGGTTGCGCTCGGTCGGCTAGCGCGGCAAACGGACTGTTAACAAAAAGCAGACACGGGCAGCTTATTATTATTATCAAGTATCATTATTACTAAATGGATTGTTGTAGGCTAAATGCAAGTATTTAGTGAGTTAATTGCTTGCTTGACGATGGTAGATAGTGTTGTTGTGGGCGTAGCAGCTGATACAAGCTGCAGATTGCATAGAGTTGGCTGCGTTTGGCGTAGGTACTAAGCAAGCAGCCGCAGCTATGTTCGTGTTCACGCGCTTGTCTTTGGCTGTGCGTGTTATTTTGTTGCGCGCAAATTTGTTGCACTATTTTTTTGTTGCTTGTTGTTTGTTGCACTTTTTTTCTTGCACTTTTTTTGTTGCACACAAAAATTGCGTGCGCTTAATTGACTGCTTTCAGCTAAAAATGCAACACTGCGTCACCAGCCGTCGCTCACTCTTCAATTGCTGCTGCTGCCACTCGGCAGAGGCGGGCGCTTCATACAAGCCGAGAAGCCCGGCTTGCGTACATATTTTCGTTCATTTCATTTTACGAATTTCTTTAAAATCTGGTTATTTTACGTTTTAAATGTGTTTACTATTTAAGTTCTCAATAATATAGCCCCCACTGTAACATACGGTGCCTAAAAGTATTCTAAGAAAATAGCGCAAATACACCACCAATCCACCTCACCAAAGAAGATAAATAGATTTACGTTCTTTGACCTCACAATGTGTATTTTGTTTGCACAGCCAATCACAGCACAGTTAGCATGCTTTAACGTTTCCACACATTAGCTTTTACCTGGCTTTCAAAACAGAATAACATAGCTTGTTTTCTCGCTTTCTCTAAGGAGAAATCAATTGCTTATTTTCAGACTTAAATTGAAAAAAAAAAAAACTAGCAAAGCACTTTTTTTATTTTTCACATTAAATTTGTATGCGAATGTGAAGCTGGCTTCGGCATTCAGTATTCACAGCCATATGCATATTTGATTTGATTTTCGTTTGCATGTACATTAGAGCGTATCGCCAAAAAAAGTTTAAAATGTTCCCCTCTGGTTCGAATGTTTACTCCTTGGAGATTTCAAAAATGGAAAAAATTTTTTTTCGGCACCCTGTAAAAACAGCGAAATTCGTTTTTTGCTTATAACTTTTCTATTTGGTGTTTGATTTTAACGAGCAATATATTGTTGTAAAGGTTTTAACCCGTGTCATATTTCGTCCATATAAGCCATTAACCTGCGACAGCAACTTTAGCTTTTATTAAAATTTATTTAAAACCAACACCCTGTATAAAAAAAAAATTTGTTTAATAAAGTAAATTTAGCCTTGAATTTAGTTTTGACATCATTATATGAGTAAAAAAGACTATTACTTATTAATATTAGCTCTGTTTAATGAACAAAAAAAGTTCGGAGCAGGTTAGAGCAGAGCAAAGTAGGGCAGCTGTCGAAATAGAGCAACATAGAGCAACTCAGAGCAGAAATGCCATGAAGAAGTACATAGTACACTCAAATGATCGATTGGAGCTCATTTAGAATTACAGAGCCACCATGCTTGCTATTTTATTCTGATACGGACTTGCAGGAACTACAAAATTCTAGTGATGTTATAAAAATACCTGATTAATATTTCCAAACAGCAGTGATTGATACTAATTATAACCTATTAATTTACTTAGATTTTCTATGCCATTCTCTAAATACTGAGCGATTTGAAAAGGTAGTAAGTGATTCTTGTACAGAAGTTGCCGACGAGGAACGCCTAGGTTATATACTCGCTAAAGTAGCCGAGAACGTTACAGAAAATTAGAGCCAAGAAAAGATTTAGCATAAATGCATTACATTTATTTCCTCATTATATGCAGGTAAATATTCTTTTTATACCATTCATGGGAATGAAATGGTATTATAACTTTGTACCGAAACACGAATGGTGAAAGTACCAGAACGAGGCGTTGCAGACCTACGAAAATATATACCAATATGATCAGGATCATGAGCTGAGTCGATTAAGCCATGTCCGTCTGTCTGTCTGTCTGTCTGTTTAATCGCAAACTAGTCCCTCAATTTTTGAGATATCTGCATGAAATTCGGAATGTGAGTGTATTTTAAGGAGAAGCTTATCATTTGTCGGAATCGGCCGAATCGGACCACTATATCATATAGCTGCCATACAACCGATTGTTCAGATATATATATTTTAGGGTATAACTTCTCCATCTAAATAATGACACTTCTTTTTCTAAGAAATCTTTGTATAAATTACCCAGAGAATTGAAAGTATAAATTAAACAATATCAGACTATGCAACTTTTCATTTCCCCATTCATGAAAGGTATGCAGTCTTTGGTACGTCCGAAGTCAGCCGCGCCCTTACTTGTTTTTCTTAGTATTCAGGAAACAATTTTTTTTTTCAAATACAGGGTGTTGGATTTAGTAAAAATAGAATAAAAGCTGAACTTGGCATGATGGGCTAAAAGTTTATATGGATGAAATATTGCCTTGGTGAATACCTTTCTAAAAATGTATCACTTTTGAAAATCCAACGTAAAATATAGAAATTATAGAAAAAAAAACAAATTGCACTGTTTTTACAGGGTGACAAAAAAATTAAAAAAAATTTTTTTGAAAACCTCATAAGGTAGAGTAAGTTCGGTAAATATGGCCCACCCTTAACTTTTTCGTGAATAAAAACATAAATTCAAACTTATTCAATTCATTTTTTATTTTGAAATGCTTAGAAAATATTACGAATTCAGTTTTCAATAAGGAACAGCCAAGAAAATAATATTAACAAAATATATTATTAAAAAACTTAAACAACTTCAATTTTGCACATACGAAAAATGTGTCGATAATATGGACCATGCCGTGTTAAATATGGACTATGGTGGTCCATATTAAACTCAGTTTATGAGCAACAAAAGTCGCAAATGAAATACTCTTTTTCATTTCCTGAACAAAGTTCATGCGCCCACATTGCGCATACCACACACTGCATCCATGCTTCTCCACCTTTGTCATCCGAAAATAAGCATGAACAGTAGATACATTTCGCATCTTCTTGATTGGATCTATCTGGACTAAGATCTGGCGAATCATTTAAGATTAAATTGTCACTTTCCGATGAAGAGGTTTCTTCCAAACGACGATCTTTTTTCTGAAAATACGTTTTAAGCTAAAAGTTTTTAAAAAGCTAATTTTCGTACAAATAGGTACCTTATTTTTTAAAGCATTTCCCTTGCTACTGCATTTTGTGGGTTTCGGCTTTCCGTTCTTCGTATGTTTTCCATCCTTTATTTTTTTTAAAGATTCTTCTAAAGCCTGCTTGTATGGTGAAGATGAAATTATTTCTGATTTTCCTGTTTTCCTTCCGCGGTTTGTTGTTTTTTTGGTACGAACTGGAATCGGGGAAATCTCTTGAGGCAATATAAAGGAGCCTGACTTTGCTCCAGAGGAGGTAGACGGCTCGAAAGAAATAGGTTCCACCATATCGGGATTGTTTTCTGATTCCGGCAATTTATTAGTGTGTGTAGGTGATATCGAAGCCTGATTAATGTTTTCTACGCTATCTACCGGTACTTCAACTTCTTCGGATGCCAAAAAATCGTGGTCGTTAAAGATTTGACTATTATACGGGTATATTCCGGTTGAAGAAAACCCTTTGACAGCAATTTGTCCACTTTGCGCTTTCATGTACGCTCGGCCAAATAATTCGATAATGTCATACTGGGTCAAGGCTTTAGCATTACTTATGACCCAACACCTGATTTCCTCTGTCAAATATTTTTTTAGAGGCCCCATAAAAGTTTTGTCAAGGGGCTGAATTTGGTGACTTGAATGCGGAGGAATTGAAAGAATACGAACGTGATTTTTTCGAGCTAGCTCTATTATTTCAATATTTCTTGTATGACTTGCATGTCCATCTAAAATTAGTAGTACCGGAGATGATTCAGAAGGTTTAACTACTGATAGGAAGTGTTTGAACCATTTAGTGAATAAATTTGTTTGAACCCATCCAGAGGGATGATTAGCATGTATGGCTCCAGGCGGTGCTCCTTTCATTAGAAGTGGATTATCCCTTTTACGGGGAAAAATGAACATGGGTGGCACGAACGATCCACCTGCATTCATACATAAAATTGCTGTAATTAAAGATCCTCTTTCAGCCGAAGAAAGAGCACGTATCTGTTTCCGACCTTTCAGAGCCAAAACCTTCGGCAATTTGGTAGGCACAACTGATATCCCAGTTTCATCAACATTATAAATGTTATTAGGGGAGAATTTATAAGTTTCCATCTCCTTTTGTAGCAGATCAAAGAAAATCGCAACATTTTCCCTAGAAAATCCTTTTGCTCGAGCTACAGATGTACTGGTCGGTTGACGGAATGAGATTGTCGGGTGGCGCTTAAGAAACAAACGCAACCAATCTCTTCCTGCTGTTTCCTTCGCGATAGAAAAAGGGTTAGGTAAATTGTTTTTTAACGCCAATTGAAATGCTAGGGATCTTATGTCACTCCTGGTTAACCCAAACAATTTCGCCTCCATGAGCAATATATATTCCACAAGAGAACTTTCTAGCTCTGGAGGGAAAACTGGTTTCCTACCAAGCTTAGCCTTCACTACTTCATCAACAGGTTGTTTATCATCCGCAAATAATCTCCGCAATGTGGTTTTAGGTACGTTGTATTCTTTTGATGCCCTCAAGAACCCCATCTTCTTCGTTTTCACAGCCGAAATTGCCTCAGTCATGTTCTCCTTGCTCCACGTCTGTCGTTTTTTGGAATCTTGAGTCGATTTAGAGGCCATTTCTATCCCTAAAAATTAAAGAAGTAATATTACTCACCTTAATAAAAACAGTAGTCAAATATGGCCCACTGGTCCATATTATCAACATCGTTATGGGCCATATTATCCGCACTACGTAATTTTCAACACTTTTTAATTTTTTTTGTACATTTCAAATTATTCTATATAAACTAATTCCACTTCCAGAAATATATTGTATAGCACTATAACTTTAACGCTATATCACATATTTTTCAGTTAAAATTAAAGCGAAAAATACTTACGAAAGCACACCAAAAAAGTCTAAAGATATCACGAAGAACTTATTTTTTACTGTACTGCGCACATCTGATTCACTACAATGATCAAAGAACACTGAGTTGCGCTGTGATGAAATATTAACGAAATGAAGTCACCACGTGTATTCTTGGAATTGCAGTTCAGACGATATTGAAGTGGGCCATATTATACACATGGGCCATATATACCGCACTTACTCTAAGTGTTCAAACTGGGGGGAACATTTTCAACTTTTTTTCCTCCATACACCGTGATACGCTCTAATGTACATACATACTTATGCACGTAATTTCTTACATGTGCATGTACATGTGCACGTAATTTCTTACATGTGCATGTATCAAATACCAGATTATAAAAGCGTTGATTGTGATATTTGGCGACTATTGGCAAAATATCAAGATAATTTTAAAAAGCGACGGAAATCAAAATCAAATAAAATTTCACGACTTTTGGTAATTGGACCTCAGTTTTTCAAACACTAAAGCACCCATTTTTTAGATATTAGATAATAAGCAAATACACTTGCTACTACTAAAATTTCCGTCGGTATAAGGAAACTAAAAATACCTCTGCGCTTTCGTGTGAGATTTCCCTATAAGTTTGGCGTCATCAATCAATTCAATTGAGTTCTTCCCAATTTATTCTAATAATTTCTCCTCTGCTTTTGTAGATAATTCTGATGGTAAAAAACTTGAATTTACTTTCGACTTAGCCAGGCTTGTTGATATGCTGACCAAAAGTAGCTACAGCTAAAATACCAAAAGCCAAAAGTCAAAAACATATGTACCTACATATCTTCATAATATTCATTGTACATATATAAAAACTAAAAAAGTCTTTATCATCCTCATTTTCTCGATTTAATGCAATACATTTAGTTTCATATGTTATGAATATAAACAACAAACCAAATATATAAACCGAATATAATCAAAGTAGAGCTCTAGATACCCGAGTATCGAGCAATTCGAACAGATCGTGTTTGTTTGAGGCCCGTTGTTCAAATTTCCGTACCAACATTCGAGCTTATACTCAGAGAAAATGAATAAAAAATAAAATTTTTATTTTTATAATGCACGTTTTAAACTGTCATTTTTATTTAAAAAATAAAAATTTTTTAATTAAATGTGTTTAGGATTTAAAAAGAAAAATTTTTAAATTAAAAATTAAAATTAATGGAATAAAAGCGAAAGTTTTTGGTTCAAAATCTCATAGTGCTTAAAATAAAAATAAAGATTTTTAAATTTAAAAATGTATTGTATTTACATTATTTTTAAACACGTTTTTATATCTATCAAGAAAAAATATCTTAAGTTTAAAAATATTTATTTTTATTTTAAGCGCTATGAGATTTTGAATCAAAAACTTTCGTTTTTATTCCATTAATTTTTAATTTTTAATTTAAACATGTTTCTTTTTAAATCCTAAATATATTTTAATTTCAAAAATTCAATTTGTAATTTAAAAATTTTTCATTTTTAAAATAAAAATGACTTGGTTTAAATCGGGCATTATAAAAATAAAAATTTTATTTTTAATTCCTTTTCTCTGAGTGTACAAACAAAAAAATGTGTATCAGGAAAACAAAGATAAAAAAATACATATGAAGACAACAAAAAAAAAAATAAACGAGAAAACACAAACTTCAAATACCCGAATTGTTCGAATGCCCGTACAAACATGCGGGTAATAAGCAAACAAAGGAGTGTTCGAGAATTTGAAAAGCATTTATTCGGGCTACTCGAAAATGTTAAAAAAAAGCGAGAGCTCTAAATCAAATTCAATAACGGAACGCAATCAGACTTCTAGATAATACAGCAAAGAAAATTACATAAATGACTAATGGTTATGCTTCACACATAGGCTTGCCCAGACAATTTATGCTAGGTCCGCCACTTCCACTCGGCATATACAAAGTTGCGTGGCCGTTTAACTGCTTTGCAGAAAGTTTGTTTTGTATTTGTGTTGCTCGCAACAAGTAAAACATTTTGTTCAAGAGCGCAGTGTTCAGTGGTTAGCAACGGCGGCAGCAAAACTATTAATGCTAATGCTTAGCGCAGCCACTTACAAACAAACAAGCTGCTTAACGCGCAGCATATTTTATTAATAAAAAGAAAATTCAGTTTTTTTTCTGCAAGCATTTGCCTTAATTGCCACTTGCCACACATTGTTGCACGCGCACGCATTCCAAAAACGCCAAACATAGTGCGCGCATACCGCGACACCAGCCATTAGCCAACAACCATCGGCCAACAGCCATCAGTCAGCAGCCACCAACCATCGGCCCACAGCCATCGCCAGCAAACGTACATGCCAGCACGACAGCTTGTTTGCTTGTCCGCCTGGCATGCCATGGGATTCACCCGTGCCGCCGCTGCACAGTGGGGGCACCTCCATACAAACGCGGCCAAAAATAGTAATAATTGAGCTAGAATCTTGAAACTCGGAACTTAAGCTTTTTTGGTTGAAATTAGTAAACTGTGAAAATTTGAACAAAATCCACCCACAAATACGCCCACCTCCCATATAACGGTATTTTTGAAATTTCAGCATTTTCCTAACTATTATAGCTAAAATACTCAATTTTGATTAGTGTATACATTTTTGAAATATAAATCAAATGCAATAATCATTTTGGAAAAGGGGTAAAGCACTTCATCGTTTTTAAATTAAAATATATCCACTTTTGGCCGCTGTGGTGCAGTGGGTAGAGTGCTGGCCTGCTATGCCAGAGGTCTCGGGTTCAAACCACGGTCCGAGCAAAACACCAAAACAATTTTTCTAATTAGTAAAAATCCAATTATTGGGTTTTTTAAGAGCAGTGGTCCCCTCTCGCCAGTGGGCGGCATAACCTCCGAGAGTATTTCTGCCATGAAAAAGCTTCTCACAAAAAATGCATTCGCCGTTCGGAGCCGGCATAAAACTGTAGGTCCACCCAATTAGTAGGAAAAAACAAAAAGGAGCACACCTCGCATTGGGAGAGAAGCTCGGCCATAAAACTCGCCAGAGTTATAATAGCGCCATTGTATTTTTATTATTATTATTATTATTATTATTATTATTATTATTATTATTATTATTATTATTATTATTATTATTATTATTATTATTATTATTATTATTATTATTATTATTATTATTATTATTATTATTATTATTATTATTATTATTATTATTATTATTATTATTATTATTATTATTATTATATCCACTTTTATGTATTTTATGAGCATTTATCTTAAAATTTTCATAAAAATTTTATACCATAAATGAAATTTCACTTTTCTAAAGGATTTCAGTGTGCTAAACCTGAATCTGGAGTCAGAATTTCCAAATTGTTTCTACTTTCTATATTCATGCCCAAATTGGCAAAAAACACGTTTTTTGGCTCTATTCCCTGCTTAATATCTTTTATGTAGTTATTTTCCACTCAAATTCGATTCAACCAGTTGAAAGCACAATCATTACCCTTGAAAACAGCGTTTAGTTTCTTCGAATATTTTAATTAGAATTGGAAATATCGATATTTAAGTCTCATTAAATTGACAAATATTCCCCATACAAAAAAATGAAAACTTTTTGAAGCATACTTCTGGGCGTTTTCTATGGGGAAAAATGCACGAAAACTTAAAAAACACTTTCCATAAAAAGTTCATAAAACAAAATGGAACAAACGAATTTTTACGATTTTTTCACCTGTTTATAAGACATTTAGAACTATAAAATATTAAAAAATTGAAGTCATATTTTTTTTTTAAATTCATTTTAAAATTTTACAATTTTTACACATTTTTTTTTTTTTATTTCAAAAGAAAAAAGCTGCCAAAGATATGAATTAACGCTGATAAAAAAAATTACCTCATAATTTGAAAGTATGCACCATTTACTGCAAGACGATAAAGAAATATTCGATTCGTTGCCTTAATCAGGCAGGTTCTGGAATCCGAGTGAAAGTGAATATGAAAATGAATCTTAAAACGAGTGAATTCAAATTTGGTGTTCTGAAAAACAAGCTTTTCATTCATTCTACAGCTCGTTTTTAATTCACCCAAAAAATGAACTGACATTTGACAGTTGCCACTGACAGAGTAAAAATAATAAATTGTATATAAAAATTAAACTTAAATTGAAAAATTGAGTGCTGCAACTACGCTAGCAGTTATTTTGGTGGAAAATGAGGGTCATGCAGAAGAAGCATTTATAGAAAGAGACTGCGTGATCACTCAAATCCCTTAGAGGTGCTTGAATCTGTGTAAGTTTGCATTGCATGAGTTGTAATTGGCTTTCTGATTACCAAAAGTTTTTACAGATTCGTCTCAAGCTATCGAGTGAATAAAGAAGCTTTCATCATGCTATTAAACACTATCGAGCTCCACGTGAGACACACGTCTATTCCAACGTCCTTGCAAATGGCTGCAACTTTGTGCTTTCTAGCCGAAGGTGGGTTTCAAAAATCGCGATGGGGCGAAGTACTGTAGGAAAGGTACTCAAACAAGTGTTGCGAATTTTAGAAAAGTACTTGGTCGCCGGTGGGTGAAATTACGTATGATGCTTATCCATAAACTGGAGAAGAATGGTCTCCTGGCGCACATTTTTATGTTTACGCCTAAAAAATATAAACAATTACTTTATTTATTTCTTCTTATGTTTAAATTAACTAATTTCGTAAATTAATATTGCAATTCAGTTTACTTACATGCCTTCTTGCACCAAATTCACCAATTCAAATAGAAGTGATTACTAACCGACTCTTTAATGTGAATTCGTTTTCCAGAACAATCATATTCACTCGGAGTTCATTTTAGAAAAATATGTGAAAATGAAACTGTGAAAGTGAAATACAGAACAGGGTATATCGGATTCACAGTGAATTTGATTGATATTCACTCGGAAGTGAATCGCAGAACCTGCCTGAATATAAACGTTTTTCATAATGTCAAAACTAACATAATTAATGCGTTTACAAAAACGCAGCTTTAGGCAAATGGGAAAAAAGTGGATTTTTAAAATGAAAATGCAGTTTGATTAAGAAGATATTGTTTCAAAGCATAAAAAAAATTTAGGAGGTCATATTTTTTGCGTTTTTTTTTATTTTTTTATTCAAAGTCGAGGAAAATTTTTTCTCATCGACATATTTTTCAATATTTAAAAATTTATATAATTTCAATAGTGAGCGCTATATACAACTGGGTTATAATTTCTGAAAGAGAGAGTCATTATCTATGTAATGATGTATTACTCGAGTTCGCATGTTAAAAATTAAATGAGATAGAGTATTTTGTATGAGGTGTGCTCATTGAGAAATAAAAGAACCTATTTTTTGCTCAACTTTGGGCACCCTGTACGGCTAAATGAAAATAGACTCAAAAATTTTTATATAAGCTTTTTTATTACAATTTGATATACCTGTCGATCTCTATGTAAATAAATGGTTTTACTCATACTTCCAATTATTGGGTTTTTTAAGAGCAGCGGTCACCTCTCGGCGGTGGGCGGCATACCCTCCGAGAGTATTTCTGCCATGAAAAAGCTTCTCACAAAAAAATGCATTCGCCGTTCGGAGCCGGCATAAAACTGTAGGTCCACCCAATTAGTAGGAAAAACAAGAAGGAGCACACCTCGAATTGGGAGAGAAGCTCGGCCATAAAACTCGTCAGAGTTATAATAGCGCCATTGTATTATTATACTCATACTTTAATTTTGAATTTATTTTTGGCCGCAATCACGCATTGTGCGCCGCCACCGTTGTTGTATGCAAAAACTCATTAGCGAGCGCCCCCTGCGCACACAAAATTTGCTTTTGCTTGTTTCTTTGCCGTTAATTGACGACAACTCGGCAACGTGTTGACGCGCTCATTGTCGCCTCAATTGGCGCGCTAAGTTTTCTGCTGTTGCTGCTAACAAATGCTAGTGCGCGCGACTGGTACCCCGAAATAAGTCCCAAATGAAATAAGTCCCAATGAAATAACTCCCAATAAAATAAGTCCCAATAAAAATGAAATAACTCCCAACTTTTAGAAATGAAATAACTCCCAAAGAAGGAAATGAAATAAGTCCCAATATTTGGGGCTTATTTCATAATGAGGCCCCAAATCCCAAAAAATATGAAATAACTCCCAAATGAAATAAGTCCCAGAAATATGAAATAACTCCCAAATGAAATAAATTCCAAGAAATATGAAATATCTCCCAAAAAGTACTACGCAGAAGGACATCTATCGCGCGATTTTTATTTCCAATTTTTGGTTTTTTTTTAATATGGGGTTTGGCCCGCAGGCGTTATTTCCACGGGCGTTATTTCACTGCACCGAACACTTTTCTGCGTTGGCGGCCTTCGGCCGCGCTTATAAAAAATAACCCTGGGCTACGCCATCCGTCCGGACGTGTGCCCTAACCGTGGCTACAGCCACGGTGATGTCCTTCTGCGTGGTACACAAGAGCGGCGGCGATAAAAATGTAAGTATACAAATTTCGGCCTTTTTCGGTCATTTTCCTCATTTCGACAGTTTTTAATTCGGCCAAAAATGTATAATAAGGCTTTCGGTTACTTTATAACGTTACAAAAACGTCGAAGCTTGTTAAATTGCAATTTTAAGAGAAATGAAATAACTCCCAAGAAATATGAAATAACTCCCAATGCATTTTTAAGAGAAATGAAATAAGTCCCAACAAATATGAAATAACTCCCAAAGCTGGAAAATAATGAAATAACTCCCAACGGAATTTCGTTGGGAGTTATTTCATTTGGGAGTTAATTCATTATGAAATAAGTCCCAACAAAATATTATGAAATAAGTCCTAATGCATTGGGAGTTATTTCATTATGAAATAAGTCCCAATTTGTATGGAAAATATTTGGGAGTTATTTCATTTTTTTTTGGGACTTATTTCATTTGGGACTTATTTCGGGGTACCCGCGCGACTGATTTGCTGAATTGCTTGCACTTTTAGCAAATTTTCAAACGATTTGCGTTTAAGCAATTTGTGTTTTGCGCGAAATGCGCATGCAAGCGGCCGATTTGTGCTGATTTGTTTTGCGGCGGCTGCGGCTGCCGCAGCGGCTCTTTGCGTGTCTTAAGTGATTGTTTATGCAATTTTTCCACGTTCCTTTTTTGTCTCATTTCCATTTTGCCACTTATGTATGTGCGCACGCAAATCAATTTAACTCACTTTCGCATGGAATTTTTTTTGGTCGTGCGTTCGTTTTGTTTTGCATTGCTGCTGTTGCGGCTGTCATCAACGTAAATCTAATCAGCATTTTAAATAAACACATATTTAAAAGCGTGTTTATTATTTATTACGCTTGACACTTACATTAATCGCTGCGCTGAGCTTGAACATTCAGCAGGCAACAGCACGGCAGCGCTGCGCCGCATACCATACACGCTCAGCAGCTGCTTGTTGGTGACTGTTCGCTTGGTATTGGCAAAGAGTGTATATGGATAAGAGGCTGCAGTTTGAAAAAATTCACACTAGATGTCACATTTCGCGCGAGATGGGACCCGCGAAGTGTGACATCTAGTGTGAAGTTTCGCTGACTGCACCCTCATCCATATATGCTCCTTGTGAAACTTCACACTAGATGTCACACTTCGCGGGTCCCATCTCGCGCGAAATGTGACATCTAGTGTGAAATTTTTCAAACTGCAGCCTCTTGTAGCAGGCGCGGTGGCAGCAATGGCGATGGCGTTGCACAGTGGGCGAAATGGTCAATTTAGCGTAACGAAATTCATTGCTCAAACACTAAAGCAAATTTCACAATGTTTGTAATTATTTTCTAATATTAACCCAAAAGGGAACAAAACTAAATATTTTTTTTTTTTATTCAAAGAAAATTAAAATAAAAAATAATTCATTAGTTCGGCCTTGTTCTGAACAAGGCAAATTCATTCATATGGTAATGGTAAGTGAACAGCTGACTTCTTCTTCTTCTCGTTTTTAACTCGCCGTGTACAGAAGAATACAGGAGAATGTCAAACAAAGAAAAATTTGACTTTGAGTTTGACATTCTGATGGACGAAAACTTAAAGCGAATCGAGGCGAATATTGCCGAATTCGCCCTGCCATTACCATAATGAATTTGTCTTGGTTCTGAAGACATGACAAGGCTTTTGTCAGATTTGTCAATATAATTTTTTAATAAAACTACACTAAGGATTTTGATATGCGGTCATAAAAAACGGCTTTCAAAATATGTATATATTAGTAGAATCAGTTCTCCGAGTCCGAATCAGATTCCGATTCGTCAGGATAATTCAAAAGGATATTCCGCATTTCCTTGTCAAAAAAAAGTGGGTTGCTCGTGTTATTTGATGTAGATTTGGACATACTCGTTATTACTGGATCCGAGGAAACTAGCAACGAGTTCATTAGATCTTCCATCGTATTTAAGCGCGAATTTTTACGAGTATGTTTAAGGCGAAAATATCTTAAATCTTTATTTCTTGATTCCAAGGCTTCCTCAGACATCATGCCTATAGGAAGTGGTACCTGTTCAATAATATCCGCTCCATGAATCAGTATCTTGTGTACTGAGCATGGCATGTAAAACCATGGATATTCACTTATGAAAATGCGTGCGGTGTCTAATGCATACGCGCGAAATATATCGGTATTTATTGAATATCCAGAGACCATGCAGCGCAAAATTACTCCAAGTCTTTTTATTAATTCAAGGTTAACTCCAGTTATTTGGGCAGATAATTGAGAATTTTCAAAAAACCTCCGAGCCGTATTACCAGTATTTGTGTTGCCAGAACCTTGTATTGGAATATCTACCAACAACCCCATTTCGAACTTGAATTTGTTTTGAATAACTGCTTTATGTCGATCGACTATGATCTTATCTGAGCCACGGACCTGCCATTTTTTAATCGGCAACCGATAACTAATATGTAACACACATTCAAAACAACGAATCCAACTATGCAAGGTCGACAGTCCGAATTCCAGTAAGTCATGGTTCCTTGGCAAGTTGTTAATGACATCTAAGTTGTTCATCATTTTGGGCGTGGCTTTACATATGCCACATGTTTGCGGGGATGTTTCTGCAATTACGCTAAAAACTTTTCCGTCGATCATCGTAAGCTGCAAATTGTGTTCAACTTGAAACTTACTCAATTGCGTAGGCACAATTCGCAATATTTGGGATTTTATATTCTCAATTTCGGTTCTAACCAAATCTGTGGACTCTTTGGCAAGCATTATTTTGAGAGGTCTACAATACCGAGTCGATGATGGGCGAGGATTTTCCCAAAGAGTGCAGCCTCTCAATATCAGTTTTAGTGGAACAATACAAACGAAAAACAAATCCTGATCCGCCATTTGAAGTTCATAATTCCGGAAACTTTGGCGATATGTTGCGTGTCCCGAACTCCCATCGCAACCCCATTTAGAAAAGAGCGTTAAATTTTCATAATTATCACCATCAGCTGAGATTTGGCTAATTGCATCGGGATGCGCTTCAACAATTCTAGATATTGTGTGGTTAAGCATTTCTTGCAACGGAACTTCTGCACAACATTCCTCTATTATAATCGAATCCGGATAACACTTTTTCTTGGCAGATCGCAAAACATCATACGTTGGGAATATATTGGCTTTTCGCGCCTTTGTACCAGCTTGTAAAAGCTTATATGAGTTTTTGGTGTAATCACCATCAATGTAAAGGGCCAAGGCTTCATTAGGTGTATATTTTATAGGCAGTTGCTGATCTCTATCCAGGCTTCTTTTTATTTTTCTAGATGCATCCGAATCTGTGTCTACCATTGAAACTACATCTGATGCACTCCGTTTTCCACATTTGTAAAGGCTAATACGTGTCGCTCTTAAGAGCTTATTGCAAGTGTTGCCTTTGACGAGACGCGACACTTTGGAACATTGACGCTTTGGGTGGCAATCAGAAACGTCTTTTTTCTTTCTTCCTGGGCAAGGTTTACTTTCTGAGCGTAAAAGGACTAAATCTTCCTTTAGCCAAAGTGCGTTGTTGACCTCGAATCGCCTTTTATCTCTTTTACACTTTCTCCATCTTTCAGTCAGACTTTTGCTGAAAATTTTGAGTCTACCAATAATGTAATTGTAATCCTGCTCAGTACATTTCGATTTTTCAATGACATGGCAAAATATAAATTCGACAAGTGCTGCAAATCTTTTCGAAGCATCTTCTTCTCCACGCCATACTGCAAAAAGTGCATGCCTACAGGCCGACATAGTTCCTAAGAGAAGCAATAGTTTTAGCAAGGGCAGCACAGGGCAGCTAATATTGGAAAATTCACACACTGGACGAACCATTATTTTAAATTGTTATAACTTTTTTACCGGCCAATACGCGCCTCACTAAATTTTACTCTACAGAAAATAACATATGCTTACAAGGAGGCTAGTACAGAGGTTAGTTGCTACAAACCAAAATTATTATAACTATACTTTTTCACAGATCACAAAACACTTATTTTCTTTTAAAACATACCTTTAGCTTGTAAAAAATCAAAAACCTGATCTGAAATGGCAAAAGGAGAAAATTTTCAGAACAATCAAAAAACGTGTAAAAAATGCGAAAAATACTTCTATAAAAAATTGTGCTAACATATGTTGTCTTCCAATGATCACAGCTGCTCAATTATATC
Organism: Urophora cardui; assembly: GCA_960531455.1. Taxonomy (NCBI): domain Eukaryota; kingdom Metazoa; phylum Arthropoda; class Insecta; order Diptera; family Tephritidae; genus Urophora; species Urophora cardui. Next base: position 7,063,449 of record OY482671.1, read on the forward strand.
GGATTTATCGATTTTTATGTTATCGATTTTCCTATTGGACATTTGTTTATTGGAAAGGAATCCAATTTTAGTGGATTTTAATAGTTGAAAATTTGTATTTCGCTACGCTAGATTGACCATTTCGCCCACTGTGCGTTGGCGCGAAAATTATAAATTGCAAACAACGCCAAGTGCAAAGAGGTCAAAGGGATAATGCAGCGAACGCGACATGTTCGTGTGTTGTGCCGAAAAGATTTATGTCCACTTGTCGATGATGATAATTTATGCAGCGCACTGCAGCGATATTTCTTTTCATGCAAAACAAAAGTAAAGTTGACCCTTGAGCTATGAATTTATCGGAATGTATTTGCGATTGTTCTGAGTTGAAGGTTGTTTCGATTTCGATTGTTGGGATAGTGAGTTAGTGACGAAAGGATGGCACTTTCTTTGAAAGATGCATACAAATTTTGGCCGCTGTGGTGCAGTGGGTAGAGTGCTCGCCTGCTATGGCAGAGATCTCGGGTTCAAACCCCAGTCCGAGCAAACACCAAACAAATTTTTCTAATTAGTAAATATCCAATTATTGGGGGTTTTAAGAGCAGCGGTCACCTCTCGGCAGCGGGCGGCATACCTTCTGAGTGTTTTTCTGCCATGAAAAAGCTTCTCACAAAAAATGCATAAAACTGTAGGTCCACCCAATTAGTAGGAAAAACAAAAGGAGCACACCTCGAATTGGGAGAGAAGCTCGGCCGTAAAACTCGTCAGAGTTATAATTGCGCCACTGTATTATTATTATACAAATTTTGGCAAAGTTCATAGTTTATTTCAGCTGAGGCTGGAAACGTTCACCTTCATTGCCTTGTTAATTGGTAATCTTTCCATCATCCTGTTTGAACCAGCAAAACTGTTCATTCTCCACTCATAGAGTTTGATTAAGAGTTATGGTCAATGATCGACTTATTAGAACAGCAGCAACACATATATGATCTATTGAGCGCTATTAGATGGGCCTCATTCTTTCCCAAACAGCAAGACTGATATGATCCATTAAGCGGTATTAGATGGACCTGATTCTTTCCCAAACTGTGTGTGTGTTAGTAACACTTAATAGAAATGTGATATTAGGAAGACTATTTCTATGGTAATCGTTGTGCATTGTTTCTATTTTCTCCTTTCTGTATTAGGCAAATTAGGTATTTACGGTTTCTCAACAGTTTGAATGCCACTGTTTGCGATACATTCCTTGCTGGTACTTGCTTTTTGTGCTAGAAATCTATCTAGACTTTGTTTTGTGGCATCTTCTATCTAATGTTTAGACATCGCTTATTTCACTTTTTCAAACAGTTTGAATGCCACTGTTTACGTTGCATTGTTGACCAATTTGTAATTTTTAGGTCAAACACTATCTGAAATACATTATACTCGTTTCATGCATTCAAATTTTTTGTGATCAGGCAAATTAGGCATGTTTCTAAGCAGTTTGAATGCCACTGTTTACGCTACATTGCTTCCTTGCCCGCTTCTTCTTGCGCCGAAATGTTGCTATCTGCACTTTGCTTTGCGTGTTTTTTGCTTTATTATGGTTTCGACAGAGTCAATTTAATGGCGTTTTCTTTTCTCGAAATAATGTTGCCCTGTTTGATTTTCTTCGCTATTTTGTAAGTTTGCCTGGTCCTTTCACCAAATATTGACCTCTAACTAAGTATGAGGGCACCTTTATCTACAAATTCAGCCATTTTATAGAAAGTCAGGATACGTAATTTGATAATTGGGATATAGGAGGGCAACATTTCTTCGTAGAAAAGAAAACGCCATAAGTTTTACAAACAGTTTGAATGTCACTGTTTACGCTACACAATTTGTTTCTTTTACGTCAGAATGTCGCTGTCGCGACTATATTGCACTCGTTTTATGGATTTCCAGTTTTTATTCTTATTATTATTATGTTTATTGTCCTGATGCTCTTTGTTTTTGAGTCGGAATGTTGTTAATCTGCACTTTGTTTTGCGGCATTTTTTATTATTTAAGCAAAAGCAGTTTAAGTTTTCAAACAGTTTAAGTTTTTAAACAGTTTAAGTTTTCAAACCGTTTAAGTTTTTAAACAGTTTAAGTTTTCAAGCAGTTTCAGTTTTCAAACAGTTTGAATGCCACTGTTTAAGTTACATATATATTTTAGATTATTTTTAATTCGGATTAACTTTGTTGTACTCTTCCTTGGTAGCTTCCCTTTTTGCATTAGAGAAAACAAATATACTGTTCCTAAACAGTTTAAATACCACAGCTTGTGATACATTGTTTTCTTCTACATTCATCTTGAGCTAAAAGTTTGTTATCTGTACTTTTTTTGTGGCATTTCGTTGCTTTTGTTATTTAAGTTTTTCAAACATTGCATTTGGGGTTTCTAAACAGTTTGATAGCCACTGTTTACGGTAAATTTTTTGCTTTCCACATTTATTTTGTGCTGGAATTTTTCTATTTCGACTATGTTGGGTGGTATTTAGTATTGGCGCAGGCAGTGTACATCTAGTTTTTTTCAAACAGTTTGATAGCCACTGTTTACGGTATATTTTTGCTTTCCCCATTCCACATTTGAGCTTGAATTTTTCTATCAGAAGTTTTTTGTGTGGCATTTAGTTGTGTTGCTGCAGACTTGGTGCCTCTAATTTTTTTTTCACACAGTTTGAAAGCCGCTGTGTACGGTACATTTTTGCTTTCCACATTCCACATTTGAGCTGGAATTTTTCTATCAGGAGTTTGTTGTGTGGCATTTAGTTGTTTTGCTGCAGACTTTGTGCGTCTAATTTTTTTAAAACAGTTTGAAAGCCGCTGTTTTTATTCATTGCTCTATTCTACATAACTTCTTTTGAGCTAACTCTATTACTGTTTGCATTTCACTATACTTATTTGATGGCATGTGAACTACTCATTAGCTTGTCCATTGTAATTTAAACAGGTTTTTCTATTATTATTTTTTTTATAATTCATTTGATTTAGTGGATCCTCCAGTAGTTTTTGTTTCTATCTTTTCTTATCTTCATATTTATTTTAATTACGAGCTTCTATTTTCTATTATTATTTTTTATTTATAATTAAGTTGATTTAGTGGATCCTCCAGTAGTTTCTTTTTCTATCTTTTCATATCTTCATATTTATTTTAATTACTAGCTTTGCTTTGAAGTGTAGCTATTTGCCATCACGACAAGAGTCTATTTTACCACTAATTAACAATTATGCGTTCAAATGCATTTCTAGCACAATTCCGCGACAAATCATTAAGACTTAACTGAACAAATATCAAGCTTTGCCATTCTTCCATTCTTTGTTTGCTGTTTGTTGACTTTTATTTCATTTTAATTACCTTGCTAATGTTTACATAACTTACCTATTACGACTTATTACAGCTTCCTTTGCAGTTAAAACAAAAAAAAAAAAAGCAAATGCTATTTAAACAGCGCGCAAATTGACAAAGCAGCAGAGTATGCAATGAAATAGGGTTGGGCGATATATATCGATATATCAATATATCGATATTTTTAAAATAGTACAGCCGATAATATCGACGATATTTCGAATTACCGTGCATCGATAATCGATAATTCTTTGCCAATCCGTGCCAAATTCGATATTTTTCATACATTTCTGATTCGCTTTGAATTTAACAGAAGAAATTTTTTTTGAAGTGGTATAACCATAATTTCAGCGGTGCTTGAGTTTCCATTACTTTCTTCTCCAAGAAATGCTTAATAATTCTTATGTTTATGCTTCAAGATGCGTGGAATATTTATAGACCCATCCAACTTTAACAACAAATATCTAGTAAATTATAAGCCTCCGGCAAGTTTGGATTTCAGTTTTGAGATCTGCGAGAGCACCTCTAACCCCGTGAAAAAGTGGTTTTTCGCGAGTCGTGCTTCTTTAATGGAAAGCCCACCCTTTCGATATATTGATATATCGATGTTTTTCCACGGCATAAATCGATGTTTTCTTAAATATCGATATAATATATATCGATATATTTTTCCAATTTGCCCATCCCTACAATGAAATACTACAAACACTTTAATTTATCTTCAATTCACTTTGCTTTAATTCCCTTATCTTACTTCATCTTACTCACTCACTTGCTCGTGTCGCTTATTCACTTACTCTTACACACTTGCTCGTGTCTCTTATTCACTTACTCTTACACACTTGCTCCATCGCTGACTTATTCACTTACTCACTTACATATTTATTTCTGCCATCATTTATTTACGCCGAAACTCCACAAAACAAAAATTATGTTAATTTTGTCTACCAGAATCATGTCTAAAATCCATGTTTGCATATGCGTGGGCACTTCATTATGTTAGACATAATTTGCAAAATGGCGCCGAATTGGCATGCCGTGTACGCAGAAGCACTTAGAAAGTTAAAAAAAATTGTTTAAAATTGGCGATGATGCTCGCAAACTGTATATATGCACTTAATGTTCTTCTTATTTATTTTTTAAGCCCAAACACTCAAGCCAAATGGACGCCGTGCGAAATTTCACGTTCAATGTGGAGATGTTGCCACTGTGAATTTTTCGTTGAAATGAAAAATTAGCTGTCAAATCACCAAACTGACAGCTCATGTTAAGGCAATCTTGTTAAAGCAATTGCCTTGGCATCTCTGTTATACCAGAAGACAGAGGCGGTCTCCATTTGAAATCTATGTTATAATGGTGCTTGTGATGACAGAATTTTGTTTTGAGGAGACGCCGGGTTAGCGCATTTCTACGTATTATTGCCTGCCTCACAAAGCACATTAACATTCCACAAATGCCCATGCGAACCGAATGCAGGAACACACACAAAGCAACCGAGTGCGAATTGCTTTCATGTGGCGTCTCCACTCCATCCCCCCGTGTTTTTATGCTTGCTTTGCTTGCTAAAATATTTCAGTAATTTCTGTGCTTAATTGCTACAGTTAATATGTACTTACTTATGTGCTTATGAGAAGCAGCAGCTAAGCCAAGCCAACACAGCCACTCTGCACAGGCACCCGCCTTTCAGCATTGTCAGCGCAGTCATTCCATTCTATCTCAGCGCAGGATGCTCCTACTCAGCGCAGTCAGTTATTACCAAAGCTCTTTAAATACGCCTGCTTAGCTGTTTAGCTGCTCAACTTAATTATGTTTATTGTGTGTTATTCTGTGTGTGTGTGTTTTAGTGTTGCCAACTTCATTTGTTTTATATGCCGTTAATGCCTTACGGCTTGACTTACGATTTGCCTTGCGTTGCCAACTACATATGCGTTTTTGATTTAAATAGTTGTTAAAAGATTTACAGTTATCAGTAAGCAGCAGCAGCCATCAAGCATAGCCGCACTTGTAAAGTGTAGAGCCAAATCACGCCAGTGTTACTCAAACTGTCATGCATTTAATATGCAAATGATGCTTCTGCAGATTGCTGATTGCAGGCCTGCCTTTCTACATATGTATGTGCCATCTGTTTGTTGTTTGTTGTAGGTGTGGCGCGCGTTGCTGTTGCTGAGCGTTTTTTATTATTGCTGTTTTGCCACTTTTATGCCTTATAAGTACAAACGTGTAAAGTTGCGAACAATTAAATTTGTTTTTATATGGCGCCGACAACAACAACACACGCGCACTGGTTGGTAATTTGCTGCTGTAATGTGACGCGTCGGCATGCGACATGCGGCTGTAATTAAACACACGTGTTGGCGCAAACAGAATATAAGCGCATAAAGAGAGAATAAAGAAGAAGAATATGTAATTTATGTTAAGCTAACAAAACGCTAATGCTGTTAGCTTAAGCATATATATATGTATTAAGTGTATAAGCATATGATTTTTTCACCCGCTCAGCGCTTGCTGTTTGAGTTTATGCGCTTGCTACGGCTCAGCCATTTTTTCTCAGCGCATAATTCATTTTATGCTGTCTACAAAAAGTGACGTGTATTAAGATGAGCAAAAGATCTAGCGAAATGCAATTTTCCTTTTTTTTATTGAAAAAATTTAAAAGTGCAGCAACAGAAAAAAGGGCACAGCGCAAAAAAAATTTATTGGCAGTCATGGCAGAGTAAAAGAAAATGAAATGAATTAACGAATTACTATGATTGAAATGTTAAAACGGAGCAGCGCCAAAGTCGAAAAAGCAAGTAAAAAATAAGACAAGACAGCCAAGACACAGCACAGTTCGCGCTGCTGCTGATAAATGGCAATTACGACGAGCTAATTCAATTTATGCGGCTGCATCATGCTGCGGTCTTTTGCTGTGCCGCTCGCTTCCTTTAGCCACAAGTGTCTTTTATCTGCCACAGAGCAACAGCACAGTTTCAAGAGAACCGCCGTAGACATGAAAAGCGCAAGGAGTGAGCGTAGCACAGCAGCGAGAGGCGCTGAGCTGCCGTTGCGGTGCTTCGTTAATCGCTTATTTGCGCGCCTGTGGCTAGTCGCGTCGTCAACAACAACAACAACAACATCATAATAATGTCATATCTGCCTTTATCACACTTTTAATATTTTATTTATTTCATATTTTTTATGCTTGAATGAGTTTTTTACGCGCAGCAGCAGCAGCACACACAGCTGAAGCAGAGCTGTGTGCCATGCAGCCTTGAAATATATATGTATGTACATAAATGCTGAAGTGCAGCTGCCTTCTGCTTGCTTTTCTTCTTAATTTTTGCTGCTTCTCCTGCTTCTGTGTGTTTTTTTTTTTAAGTGGCAGCAACAAATCCACTTATGCAAGTCTGAACGTCATTCGTGTGATCCAAGTCGTCGCCCTTTTAGCTGATTCACGTCGTCCCCTTCTCAACTGATTCACGTCGTCCCTCTTTGATTTCATCCAAGTCATCCCCCTTTTAGCTGATTCATATCGCCCTCCTTCCATGTCGTCCCCTTCTCAACTGATTCACGTCGTAGCTCTTTGATACCATCCAAGTTGTCCACCTTCCATGTGATTCACGTCGTCCTCCTTTCACGTCATCCCCGTTTCGGTTGTTTCACTTCGTCCTCCTTCCACGTCATCCCCGTTTCGGTTGTTTCACTTCGTCCCCCTTCAGCTGTTTCGCATCCTCCTAATCTGCTGCATGTCAATAATATCAGCAAGGACAGTCCTTCATACCTAGTACAATCCAGTTAATGCCTTTGGCAGCATACAAGTCAATGCAACGCGCCAATTCAGCGCAACAGCCAAGGCCAAATCAATGTCGTTCGTTCGTTCGCTTGCAGCCGGCTTTATATCGCTTGCTTTGTTCGTTTCATGCTGTCCCTTTTGCTGCCTGTCTGCTTATCGTTGCTTAATGCCCTTTTTTGAGATCTTCATATATTGCTTGACTGCGCCAGAGCTGCTTTTTGCACACGTGTCATATAAGAACTCTTTTTTTTTGTTCTCTCTATTTATGCTTTCTACGCTGAAATGACATTTTTGTTAAAAAATACTATTATTAAATATAAAACATATAAGCAAGCATTAGAAAGCTCCATGATCCAAGCGCGTTGCCAATGGCTACGCTCTTGTCTCAATACAGCTCATAACTAACTGGTTGGGCTAAGCAGCGTTGCATTTCTGAGGCTTAACTTGCGCTGCGCGCTTCTTTGCCTTTTTTGACTGTTACCATCCATAAAGACCTTGAACTTTTATGCTTTTTTGCATGCTGTTGCTCTTCGCTTTTATGCACAAACTATACGTCAATTAAATGCCAACCAAACCCCACAGCAATCAGCGCTGATTTTCATTTCCACACCACCACGCCAAATGCAACACTGCAAAACATAAGCTTAATTGCGTGAGCGTGCACATAAAGTCAGCTTAATGCCACTTTTGCCATAAAACACAATCAACTCGCAGACTTTTATCAGCTTGCGAGTGAAGAGCTTGGCCTTGACGCTGCAAAAGGCATACATAATCGGCCAGCTGTCAACGCTAAATAAAGCATAAATGGCAAGTCTACTAAAGATATTTATATTTATTTTCAATATTCGTACAAATTCACCAATAAAGCGCAAAATTTGCTTTGTCTTCTCAAAAAAAAAAAAAAAAACACAAGAATGCAAACACACAATCCAATTGGCAACGCTGCCCGCGAAGCACTTTAGCGCCTCAAAATCACTTACGCCCTTTGTTGGCGCGCAGCCACGCCCACCTGCACGCCTTTTCAATGCTCTAGAGCACGCAAAAATGTATCAAGTTAATGAGAAAATGAGTGGACAAACAATGGATGAACAAAAGGAAAGAACAAAAAGCAAGCGCAAAAAGCAGCAGCAGCAGCAGAAATTACAGCAAATGCCAAGGCAGCATTATTGGCAACACTTGGCAGGAACAAAAGCAACAGCAACAGCAGCATTATAGCAAACAGTAGCCAGCAGAAACAGTAAAGAGCCGTTGTACAAAACACATAATAATGCCATAAAATACAAGAGTTAAACAGCTAAACGGTAGCGGAGCGCTGATTGGGGTTGCAGCAGTCGGCAATCGGCAGTGGGCAACACGCTGAAAAAGCACTGCAGCGTACATACATTTTAGCTCTTTTTTCTTGCTTGTTGTGACATTTGATTTATTTACAGCTCGCCTAGGGTCACTTTTGCGCTGTCAGCGAATGTTTTGCCTTCAGCGCGGAGTGCAGTGCATGTGCTAAGCTCAGACTCAGCGCTGCAAAAAGCAACTGATAACTGATCGTCGCGTCATCAGCCACGGCAGCTAAATATATGGCAGCTAAACAACTGTAGCCGGTTAATACCGTTACAATTGTACGCTCAATGCAAAACTGGCTGTAAATGCGAGCGGAGTACGCTAAACCAGTTGAAAAAAAAAAAAACCCAGTCAAAAGGCGCGTATATTTTATGTTGCCAAAAGTTAAGCAAGCGTCTAGTACACAGTAAAAATTTTAGTTTAATTTTAATACCATTTTGGTATTTATATACAACAATGCCAAAAAGTATAAAATTAAAACCATTCTGGTTTAAAAAAAAAAGAAGAGAATATGAGAGACAAAAATTATTCTTGGTGTCAAATTAATACTTCTTTGGAATGAAATCAACACCAAATTTTAATTATTTTTAGAATATTTTAGAATATTTATGGTATAAGATCTATCCGAAAATTGGAATAAATACTATACTTTTTTGGTATTAAATCAAAACCAAAAATATGTAGAAATGCTCATTTTATTTCATATTGAACTGTCACATAGTTTTTATTGTTTGTATTCCTCGATAATAGGATGGGCTGCTCCCTTGTCGAATTGTACCACCGTCAGTAAAAAAAAATGCTACAGCTACTGGCCTTTGCCAGAGAAATTTCGGCACCGTCGCAGGGATATTGTGGTATCAAGAGAGACCATCAGCAGGCTCAAGACTGAGAAAAAAAATAAAACAAAGTTTACCCTCAAAATATTCACTTAATCTCCTGTATTACTTACTTGATACAATTGTTCCATCAGGCATGAAAAAATCGCTTTGCGGATAATTTTTTTTAATAAATTTAATTTCTCCATCGTACCTATTTCACTTTAAAAAACATTTTGTGTTTATTTATATATGTACATATTTTGACAAATTGTTTTTTAATATTTTTTTGGTTTTGATTTCAAACCAAAACTGAGAAAGAGAGAATTTTAATACTTTTCAAGACTTTATTTTTAAACTATTTTGGATTAAATAAAATTGTAAAACTTCTCATAGTTTCAAAATAAGAATTTTTGGCATTAAAATTCGTATTTAATTCCAAGAATGATTAAATTAAATACCAATTGATATTACGACTAAACTATCATTTTTTACTGTGTAAGCTGACCTGCGGCTATTGCTGCGCTTTGCCAGATTTCTTTGGCATTTTTCCGCGTTACGCAGTTTATAGCCTGCATTGGCGTATTTTAAATTTTATTTTAGGCATCGCTTACGTTAGGTTAGGTAGTAGTGGCTGTGTTGGTACAAGCGCCAACACACTAAGGCCCAAAGTGTTCGCATTGTGATGCCACGAAGATCCCTAAACCTCTACTCAAACCAACGCGTAGATACAGCGAATCTTAGGATCTGTATAGTCTCCATCTCAGCTAAGTCAACGAGCTCAGAAAAGTGGGAGCGAGACCCCAGAAAATCTCAGCCTCTTAAACCATAGTACGCGGAACAATCACACAGCAAATGTTTGCAGTTTCAGGCTCCTGCTTCTGTCTGCAAATCATAAAGAAATCATTAAATGGAACGCCCAATCCTTCAGCATGTTCTGCAAATAGTACCCACCTAGTGTAGCCAGTAATCAGGCCAACAACAAGTGATATGTCTTTGCTACTTAGAAGAAGTAGCCCTTAGTACGTTTCGCATCAGGCAATCCGGCCACACGCGTCTTGAGTGTTAAGTTAAGTTAGGTTGGACACGATACAGTGATCCCCTACATAGACCACATATGGTCCTTGGTATTGCCAACATCGTATTGTAGGCGTTATACCAAACTTGGAATGCAAGACTTCGCAAGTTTTAATATTTTGTGTCTTTTCTAAAGATAATTTTGTTTATTTTCTGAAGATAATTTTGTTTATTTTCTGAAGAGTATTTTGTTGAGCACTAGATTCCACAACAGGGGTCAGAGTACTCCCCGTTGCGGGGTGCCTCTATGTGCCCTCATTGAAATCGTCGAAAGGCCTCACCCACGCGTCATCGTCCTACAACTCCAAACAGCGCCTCAGCGGAGACGTAACTAAATGCAACCGAAATATCAAGAAAGACATCTATCGTCCTTCTTATAGACAGTGGCCTTTTCGATATCTTGTACAATTTTGTGATTCTTTATCCTGTTTATCCTCCATCACGACAATATAAATGCGTTTAATGCCTTCCGACAGGCACCTCGAACCATGACTGAGGCCGCCCCGCACATCGCCCCCTGTCTCGCGCTTTGAGAGGACCTACTCGACCGGACAACAGCCTTTGCTAACCCTCCGCGGTCTCCGTCTGCAGTCTGTCCTGGCGCAATCACCGGGCACAGGCATCGTGGAGGAGTGACGGAGGTCCATTGTCCAGGCCGAGAATTTTTGCCGCCCGAGTCTTGAGTGAATGTGCAGGTACTTACCAAGGCATTCATTTATCTGGAAACGGCTTCTGCAAGCAAAAAGCCCTTCTTAAAAGTGAGCTTGCATTTGGCGAGCGAGATGCCTAAACTCTTCCAAGATGACGAAAACGGAGCGATTGTGCCCGCTCTTGCAAGTTCATATGCCATCATCATTGGCTGGTATATTACATACCGTGTCCAAGCAGTCATACCAGTGCTAAAGAAGCCTGCGTAGCCATCTCGTCAAGAGATTTGCTGCGACAACTCTCAACTGTTTTTCTTGGATATGCAGGGCACAGAACCGCTCTGAACTGTTTTTCTTGGATTTGTAGCGCACAGAACCGATCTGAACTATTTTTCCTGGATTTGCAGGTGACAGAACCGATCTCCTGCAGCGCAGCACGATGACTGCCAGAATAGACTAAAAAAAAAAATGTATCGCGCATGAGCACTCCTTCACGAAGATAGTCCACCGGTGCTCTTGAATAGTAGCAAACTCCGCCTGAAATACGCCATATTGGTCCAGAAGATCAAAGGAGAGTTTAATAACTATCTGCGCAATACGAAAACCCCTCTCAACCCACCTTAACATTTAGTTTATATCCATAGCTGTAAATATGTATGTAGATGTGGAGAGCAGCCGACGAAGCCAGGATCCGTTGGTCCATTGAATCAAAAATCTCTATCCTGAATGATGACAACGAAGTTCCTGCCGAACATGGCGGTCGGTGCACAGTTATTTTATGCATATTATTACAACAACAAACGCTGCATTAACGGCGTGTGCCATTTGCTGGTTTTTGTTTTCTATACATAAATTCACCGCTATTTAACCGCCAATTCAGCTGCTCAACTGCCAGCCACACAGTCCATAAATATGTATGTATGTATATGAGCATTCGCCATTAATCGCCCCTTCACCGCTTGTTTTTGCTGTTTCCTTTACTTGCTGAACCAATTTTTATTTGCTTTCATTCATTCATTTTTTTAAGTGTGGCATTTTATGCATTGCAATTTAAACGTTCAACGCACAAATCGCCATGCTCACACGTCGCAAACATAAAACGCTTATTACATGTTCATTCACGTCGTTGCGCGTGCTTGTGCTTGTGTGCGGCTGCGGCGCACACTGGCGATTTCGCGGAAAAAAGTCAAATTGTCAAAATACTCTTCACTCAATATGCAGTGATATTTTGGAGTTTTAGACTAAGGGCCTTTTCACATTACTCGGTGCGACATCGGATCGACATTTTTTGCTCGGTATTTTCAGCTTACCGAAACGATTCCGCGTTGCTGTGTTTTTCACACTTGTGGGAATACTTTCGGTGCGTAATCGGCAGAAAATAGGAAAACAAACATCGAAATTTGCAAAACAAAATTTTTAACTTCAACAAATCACTCAATAATAACAATAATGTCTTCTAGCGAAGACGAAGACATTATAACTTGCTACATTTATAACCGAAACGAGTTTTTACTGACTTTGTTCTTCTTCTTTTATTACGCCGCAAAAATGTATGCAGTAATTCTTCAAATTTTACTGACCGGTCTTACCGCGTTGCGGTATACCGAAATCAATCCGCTCCGATTTCATGTATGCAACACTAATGTGAAAGTGCCAATTGAAATACATGTGGTCGGCAAGGTTTCGGTATACTTTCGGTAAAAACCAAAAATGTCGATCCGATACCGCACCGAGTAATGTGAAAGCGCTCTAAATGGTACTGTCAAATCAAAAAGAATTATTCCGATCTGACTGCTAGTTTTTTTTATAGCCGTCTCAAACTCAGTACTTGCATGTTTTACCGAACCAACTTAATTTAAACCTAAGAATTTCAAAACGAATAATCTTTTATTATGTGAGCTAACGTTTTCCGTTTTATTTTTTATTTAAAGTAGGATATTTCAGTCTACTAAAATTGAAAAAATAAACTCTGCAGAGACTTGAGTTTTTTTTTTGTTTATTTTTATGAACATATAACAAAAATCCCCTTTTTCTGCAAATATTTGGACCTGCAATTTTAGCTCAACTTGCCTCCAGTTGGAAATCACTACTAATACATTGTCTCATATCTGTTTTTACATATCTAGTCAATTTCAAGTGCCCCCAGGTGCCCTCTCTCAATTTATTGTATTATACAGTACAATAGTTTTCAGCTAATTGATTCGCGACTCAATTCTGATAAGGCTCTTTTGTTTAACATAACTCAAGAACCACTAGTCGGATTTTGTTTAAACACATTTAGAAAAATCAAGAATTACAAGTACTTTCATCTGTTTATATAACGTTTCGCAATATAGGCAACAGTTTCGCAGTTATAAATAAATGTATGGAGAAAAAAAATATTTTTTGCCTAAAAATAAATTTTTTTTTTAATTCATAAAAAATCGAAAACGGTAAAAAAGTTCAAAGTCCTATTATTTTCACGTAAATTCGCATAACCTATGAACAAAATGATACATAAATCATGAAAATCGATGAACGCGTTTCGCTTTTATTCACAATTAAGTACAGGTATGAATTTAAAATTATTTTTATTTTTTACTATAGGTTCAAGGGAGGTACCCCTAGGGAGTGGCCGATTTCAATTATTTTTTGTACCGTCAATGCCCTTTATGAGCGTAACTGATATGCAAAGTTTTGTAAAGATATCTTACCTTTTTGAGCTGAAATTAAAATTTGTATTTCAATTTTTTTTTTTTAATTTTATACTATAGGTCCAAGGGAGGTGCCCCTAGGAGTTGACGGATTTCAACCATTTTTGGAGATTTTCTTAACTGGCTCATATATAACCTGTGTGCAAAATTTCAAAGCCCTACGACAACTCCTTCTATTTTTCCGCTGAATGTATGGAAGCTGCCACACTGTGCGGCGATGCGCTGAATGTTCGCCTCAAAGCACAAGGTTGCATTTTTTTGGCACATACATAAAATGCAAGTAATATCTATCAACTATGTATGTACATAGATGCTGTCCACTGACAACGAGCTCCGTTGCTCTTTCTAATGCTTGCTGGTACTTTTTGTTTTGGTTTTTGTTTTTCTTTTTATTTTTATTTATTTTTTTTATGCACGCACTTAACTGTGTAACCTAAATCAAACGCAAGTCGTCAATTTAACGCACGCACGCAAATTTTTCATATGCGTTGAACCGAAATTGACTTGCGTGCGTGTTCAGATAAAGAAATAGAAAAATACAGAAAATCAGAGATAATCTTGTTATTTTGTGGAATATGTACCTAACAGACACGATATCAAAAGCAAGTGTCAATTTTTTTGCAAACAATCACCCACAATGCTTAATTTCAACTGTCACGCAAAACAAAAATTGGGCGTCGAATTTGCTTTTTACGCACGCCGTTCAATTTCGGTTACTCCCATACAAGTTGTATGGGCATGAGAAATTTTTGACAGTAAATTGACGGCGTGCGTTTGATTTAGGTTACACAGTAAAACATGGTGTAGTCAATAACAAGTTGTATGTGATTTTATGTGCTTGCGCTCTGCGCGTTGAGCATCGTGTTGGCTGCACTTTGCTGTGCTTGTTTTTTTTTTCGTCATACACAGTGGCGTAGCTAGAGAATTTTTCGGGGGGGGTTACAGCCAATGTAAAAAATTTACCAAAATTAAAATTACCAAAAAAAACTACAATTTTTTTTACAAATGATAAAAATCGCTAGCTTAGAATGCAAATTGTGTAAGTCCTTTTTTAAAACTTTGTAGGAGAGACAAACAAAAAAATTCGAAATGAAAAAAAATTTCTGTTCATATAAATATTTGGACTTACACAATTTGCGTATCACTGAATAACAACGAGTAGAAATATGACAAGTATCTCAGACTTGTTTAGCGTGGTGCGTATTTGATTTTTCTAGAGTTCTACATAAAAATACACTTTTTCATAAAAGTGGACTTACACAGTATGCACTCTAAGCTAGCGAAACGTAATTTTTTTCAGACTATAATTTAACATTTTAGTACACAAATATCGCTTATTATACATATATCAAACTCTTAAGGCCCTTGGCCACTTAAAATCTGGAATGTTAAGCAGGATATACATATGTGTGAGTGTCGGGTGATTGACGCAAATATC
Organism: Urophora cardui; assembly: GCA_960531455.1. NCBI lineage: Eukaryota > Metazoa > Arthropoda > Insecta > Diptera > Tephritidae > Urophora > Urophora cardui. Next base: position 7,078,554 of record OY482671.1, read on the forward strand.
TAAAAGATTTGATTCTCATCAACGCGAGCCCGAACAAGAACGTGTAGCACGACGACTGCCGATTGCACTAACACACAAAAAAACTCACACATACACACTCCTTGACATGCCAGATTGTCAGTTGCCAAGGGCCTTTAACTATACTTCAAAAGTAAGTCTCATATTCTCTTCTGCAAATCTACGCGCATAGGTAGATTTTCAAGTTTTATGCGCCCAAAATTGAATTTTGTAAAATTGTTACAATTACAGAAAAAAACATACCCACATATTGGAAATAGAATGGGGAACAATAATTAATCGCTTTTTTCCCGACCCCATACTCTGCACTTGCCCCAGATGGTCGCAACTTAGCATATCTGAAGTTAATTTTTTTGTTTTTTTCTTACATATTTTTAAGTGCTAATTTCAACTTGAATATTTATTATTTAAAGCATTTCATTTAAGTAATCGTGGTGAATCCTAAAGGTTCAAGTAATTATTAACACTTTTCAATAATATCCTTGGTTTCCAATAATTCTAAGTTTATAGTTTTAAGCTTTTAAAGTTGGGATATTTAAAAAAAAATTATCACTCTTTTTCATGTTAAAAATTGGTTTTGTTATGTTGCTCTGTCAGACTCAGTCAAATTAACCCTCGGACATGATATCTAGTACAATTAGTAGTTAGCCGACAAAAAATCACGTCGCACAAAGCCGCACTTCACTACTAGATACAGGGTTTTTCATATGTACCTACAATAATTTTCGTTTTGTGCTTTATATTTAATTTTAATTTATATTTCTAACGCATATCTTGGTTAATGTAGGTGATGCTCGAAAGTAACCCAGATATTTAGCAGCGATTACTGTTAACTTTTTAGGCAGTATTTTTAGTATTTCCAATTTTTCAAAGTTAAGGAAGTATCACAAAAGGCTAAGAATTATAAAGCTACATTTTCTAGAAGATTTTTGAGTATGCAATTTTGCAGCTCATTCAATTGTAATATAATAATATGCAACATTCAACTTTTTGAAAAATTTCATTAGCTTTTCGGAAATTTTAATTGGAACGGTCTCACATACATATAACGCAAACACACTACAGAAAAAAATTACTAAAATCGACGGAAATTTTTACAGCATTGAGAATAGCACTTTTTACACTAAAATTGGTTGGCTACATAACAGTACACTTAGAAATCTCCTCAAAATCTTCTATAAATTCTGGCCGCGCTTTGAAATTTTTAATCCACTTTTAGAAATTTCTACGATTTTTCGGATTTTTCCATAAGCTTAGAAATCCTGCTTAAGGCGATTTTTATTGAAAAATTGTTTACATTTTTAAACGAAAATAAGAGAGTCAAATTTTGTTTGAAATAAATTTAAAAACTCTGGCGTATGATTTTTTTTTTGAGTCACTGTATATATTTTTCAATAAAATCGACTTTTAACTAGAGCCCTAGATACCCGGGTATCGAGCAATTCGATCTGATCGTTTTTGTTTGAAGCCCGTTTGTTGTTCAAATGCCCGTACAAACATTCGAGCATTCGAGCTTACAAACAAAAAAAATGTGTATCGGAAAAACAAAAATAAAAAAACTACATATGTATAAAGAAAAAAAAAAAAAAAAATAAACAAAAGAAAAAAACAAACTTCAAAATACCCGAATTGTTCAAATGCCCGTACAAACATACGGGTAATAAACAACTCTTCGAGCATTTTAATAACAACTGTTCGGGCTACTCGAAAATGTTCAAAAAAAAAATCGAGAGCTCTACTTTTAACACAAATTATTAAAATTTTGCATTAAACAAGCAATTTGGAATAGATGTACACAATAAAATATTTCTACCTATGTGCTACGGTTATAAATAATAATTTTCTTATATAATTTAGTTTTTTAATATTCCATTTTGACAGACATTAAGTAAAATCTCAAGTTCAGATACTCTTATACATGGCATAGTTATTCCCATTGTAGTTTATACTAATATTATTTGATTAAGATGATAAGTAATTGAAAGAAAACTTGAAATTTAAATAATTGGCGTTACTTTTCTGTTATTGGCATGTTAATAACAGCAATACTGTATAATAATTGTAGCGTTTGTTGAGCCGTAGGGAAGTGCAGGAGCCGTAGGAATTTTACCACAAAAGAGCGAATATAAGTACAAAGAATGTAAATTGTGGTAAAATTCCTGCGGTTCTTGCACTTTCCTACGGCTCAACAAACGCTAGAATTATAAGTAATACTTCGTGAAAAAGCGCTAAATTTCGAATTACCAATTTCAAAAAATTACTATTCTCATTGATTTTTTCCTGAAAAAGAAATGTATGCTAATAAAGTCAAAGATGGTTTTATGGTCAAAACGAATCTTTCGGGGGGGGTTTTGTCCCCAAACCCCCCCCCGTTACTACGCCACTGGTCATACATATATGTATGTATATTGCACACACACATTTCATTGACACTGTAGCGCTGTCATTTATGTATATTATGACAATATTGCGGTATGTGACAACTGACGCCAAGCGTAGCGCGAATATTATCGGTGTGTGTTTAGTGTGAAGCCTTGTTCGCTGTCATATTTCACTGCCATCACAGCTGATTTATTGATTAACGCTAGTGTGTGACACAAACGGCGCGATTTACGAATACCAAAGTGACAGTTAACACAGTATACTTACTACATATCGATGCCTTACTTTCTCAACCTCGTATCTTAAATAAGGAAACTTTTCAGGAAACAAAAAAACTGTTTATTTTTTTTACCATCGTTTTTTATGTAAAAATTTTAATGCAATTATTAAGACATGAATTATAACTATGTGCACAATTAAAAATTATATACTTATCTATGTTCGTTTACGCATAAAACGAATTTTTTAAGATACGAGTTTGCTGCATTAACGATAATTTCATTTTTGAAACTTGATTTATAAGTTACTCGTTTGCTGCACTTATATGCATACAACGAAGATACTTAAAAACTATTAAATAAAAACAATATTTTGCTTAAATTCAATGTTTTATTTGTTAGAGGATATTATAAAGAAAAAACAAGTAAGGAAGCCTAAGTTCGAGTGGAATCGAACATTAGGTACTCAGCTGTATGCTTTGATTGTTTGTTTGCGTTTGAGGGAAACACGGCGTATTTTATATAAAGCGAGTGCTGCATAAAGTGGGCGTAGCCACGCTCATTTTCAAAATTTTTATCAGTCATCCAACTAAGCATATGAATATTATTCTTTGTGCAAAATTTCATTCCTTTATGACTTCTAGTTACAAAGATATCACGTTACAAATTCCTAAAGGGTTTTCCAGAAATATCTTTGTTGAAAAGTAGGCGTGGTCATAAACCGATTTCGCTAAATTTTTGAGCATGTATTACCACAAGTTATTAAAGTGTAAAAACTGATTTTCGTCATAACATCTCAATTATTTGTAGGGTTATAGGCTCAGAAATCTCGTATATTCCTGCTTCTAAAAGTAGGCGGTGCCACGCCCATTTTCCAAAATTTTTGTGTTTTTTATTTTATGTCCATAGTTGGACTCCTTCCATAAAATTTCAATGATATATCTTTATATTTGGCAGAGATATCGCTTAAAATGTTTCTATTAGGTTACTTTATAATACACATATATAAAAGTGGGCGTGGTCGTCAACCGATTTTGGCAATTTTTCGTCCAATCATTTGCCTAAGTAAGTATATCACGCGTAATAAATTTCATCGATATATCTTCAACGGTTTCTAAGTTATGACTCATACAACTTTCAATGTTTTCCCCTTAATAAGTGGACGTGGCACCGCCCATTTTCCAAAATTTTTGTGGTTTTTGTTTTTTGTCCGTAGTTGGACTCCTGCCGCAAAATTTCAGTGATATATCTTTATAATTGACAGAGATATCGCTTAAAATGCTTTATTAGGTCACTTTACAATACACATATATAAAAGTGGGCGTGGCCGTCAACCGATTTTGACAATTTTACCTCCAAACGTTTACCTAAGTAAGTAAATCACGCATACCAAATTTCATAGATATATCTGCTACGGTTTCTGAGTTAGGGCTTGTAAAAGTTTTACAGTAAAACTTTCAATAGTTGCCACTTAATAAGTGGGCGTGGCACCGCCCATTTTCCAAAATTTCATCAAATGTTTTCATAAGGGCCTGAGCTCAATACGTGGGTAAAATTTTATCACTCTAGCTATATTAGTGGCTGAGATACCAAATTTCCGACTTTTTCTATATAGGAAAAGTGGGCGTGGTCATGGTCCAATTTCGCCCATTTTCAATACCAACCGTCCCAGTCTCGATACCAACTTGCATTCGAAATTTCATTAAAATATCTTAATTTTTGCGCGAGTTAGAGTGTTTACAGACGAACGGACGGGGGATGACAAAACGATTAATACGCCTTTAAATATACATGTATATTAAGATAAGAGTTTGACGCAGTTATGAAAAAAGCATTGATTGAGATACCAAGATATTTATTCCTATTTTTTTTGCTATAGACACAATCTATTGAGATAGGAATTTGTTGCAGTTATAGAACAGAAAAATAGGAATCGTTTGATATGAAAATCTCAAAATCGCATTTTTTTAAGATACGAGGTTGAGAAAGTAAGGCATCGATATGTACCTTTACGCACTCTTTCGTCTCAACAAAAAATGTCTAGAAAGGAAAAATCAACACAAAAGAATGGGTGAGTTTCTAAGACAAAGCTGCTCCGCAACTGTTGAGTGTTTGTCTTAGAAACGAACTGTTGTAGTTCCGCTCAGCTCAACAGTTGGCAACTTTTCGCCATTTTTTCCCTCACAAATTGTGTTCGCTACTTGAGCTCAACATGTTGTGTAAAGCCAAACAGCTGATAAATTCATCAGCCCGTTTCTAAGACGTAGCCGTTTAACTCAACTGTTACCCAACAGTTGGCAACTTTTCGCTATTTTTTCCCTCACAAATTTTGTTCGCTACTTGAGCTCAACATGTTGTGTAAAGCCAAACAGCTGATAAATTCATCACCCCGTTTCTAAGACGTAGCCGTTTAACTCAACTGTTACCCAAATTGTTGGCAACTGTTGAGCTCAACAGTTGCGAAGCAGCTTTGTCTTAGAAACTTGCCCAATGTGTCTCATCAGCAGCTGAGTAGCATAAGCATATATTGTCGCAACAAATCGCGGCCATTATGAGAAGTTTGAATTTTCAATCAACTATTTTTGTGCTTCTGTTTCTTAGCTATAGAGCCAATGGAGTCAATGGAAAAATGTCAGCTACTTGCTGGTCGCCGAAGAGATCGTTGGTAATGGAAAGCCTTAGCCCCAGTTTAAGCTAAAATCAAAATCAACGCGGTCAAATACACTTTTTCTCTCATTTTACGATTTTTACTCTCTGTGAGAGATTGGCTGCACTTTGATTCGGTGTCAGCGCCAAATCTCTGTCAAAATTGTGTGCTCTCCCACTCTCTCTCTCATTTTTTGCTTTAATAGAAAAGCAATAGGAGATATTTGATCACGTTGATTGTGAGCCGAGCGTAAACTGGGCCTTGGCGTGTAATTTTTGGAGAATCTAACGATGAAAACGCTTGCGAAATTGCTTTAATCATTTGCTATTTGCCCTCGCATAACTCAGTTGTGGAATATTCGCTTCTTCTCATTCTTCTTAATTGGCGTGTAACCGTCTAGACGACTTTGGCCGAGCTCAGTAAAACGCGCCACTAGTTTCTATTTCGTGCTGCCTGGCGCCAATTGAAAACACGAAGGGATAGCGAGTCACTATTCACCCAATTTTGCCAAGAATGTCACTATTCACCTAATCTTGTCTCCCTTTTCCTTTGCTGCCTATAGCGCGTGTCGAAATACTACTTTATGGCCCGGCGCTCATCTTCATCCTTTCTCACGACATGACCTGCCTGCCCAACACAGCCGCTGAATTTTTATTGACTCCACACGCCCGATGTTTGCGTCAAGCTCATACGGCTCATTATTAAATCTTCGTCGATAATCGCTAATGCGCAAAGTTTCATAAATCTTCGTGAGAATTTTTCTCTCACATACTCCAAATACCAACTCAACTGATTTTGAATCGAGCATGCTTCTCTGCGCCGTACACGAGTACTCTGGAATGAAGAGCGTGTTGTAGAGCTAGGCTTTTATTCGTCTAGGGGGTGATCCTACTTAGCTTCGCGTACCTACTTAGCTGAAAGAAACAACCATCGGCAAGAGTGATCCTTCGTTGGATTTTCGTGCTGATCTTATTTCACCTTGCCCTAAACTCCGTTTGGTCTCGAACGGGTCGCAGAGGTCCTTCCCAAAACAATGACGGTGTTGGCGGTATTAGTCAACGTTATTTGGCATAGCCATATAAGTTTTGCAGTCAAACCAAATTCAGACATTGCGGTGTATTTGTGGGCAATTCCTATTCGTGCTATCGAAAGCGGCTTTAAAATCGACAAAGAGTCTTTTTCCAGGATTTGACGTATTGTAAATATCTGGTCGATGATAGATTTAGATAGAAGGTCTAAAGCCGCTTCGCACTTCGTCATAATCGGTTGGTGGAACATGCCTCTACCATCCATCTGCTATTGGGTATTCGGATCGTAAGTACATCTTCTACATCATCAATTTCACTGTGGTTCCTCCACAACTTAAATACGCTCTGAATGGCAGTTACCTACCAGATCGCCGTTATTATTCCCGCAGGAATTTGCAGCGGTCTTGCAACCTTCAATCATCCACCTTAGCTGATCGTTAGCCGTCTATGGCTTCGATTTCCATCTGTCTACCAAAAGGGTCGGCCTTAGATTAACGAACCACGTTCCGAGTAAAATGACTTTTTCAGGGAGGTAGAGGGCCTCTCACAGATCTCAAAACTGAAATCAAAACCTGCCGGAGGCTTATAGTTCACGAGATATTTGTTAGTAATTTATTGGTAGTTATATGGGTCCATAGATGTTATGCCAGAAAAAGAACTGCCGGCTGAGGCTTATTTATTTGAAGCGCGGCCGAAGGCCATCAACGGAAAAAGATGTTCTGCACACAAATATACATACATAGTGCATGTTTTTATAAGTGTCTTTATTCGGTAATACTGCACAGTTTTGGGGTTTTGTTTTGTAAATTTTACAACTGACAAATACCTCCGGTCGACGGGACTTTTGGATTTTGAATCAGCAGGACCTCCTTTACAACGCCCCATAAGTCTTTTTTCAACGCGTGGTAGACTGTTGGAAAATTTTCCTCCGTCTATTACTAAATTTTTTTCATTTCATTTATTTAGTAGGTATTAGTGCAATAAGTCTGTCGCATTGCCTTTTTAGCTTTTTCTTCTAATAAGTATCCTCTCCTTTGTGAATCAAATGCGTCATTCATGAATTTCTTTCCCCTTTTCCTCTTCTCAAACCATTCAAGCAAAAGACATACACGTGAAATGCACTTAATTAAAAAATGATTGAATAATTGACTTAAAAAAAAACAAACAAAATCATTAAGTCAGTCATTTCCTCAACTCGCCCACATTACATTTGCGCTTTTCGCTTTCTTTTTTTTTTTTGCTTTCTCGCATTGCACGTTCCTTCTGCCGCGTCGTTCCGTTTTACACGCTACAATTTCAGCAAAAACAAATAGGAATTGACATTTTATGCGATTTAATTTACCTACATAATATCATGTCTCCACATAACGTGTTTCGCTCTTTTTTTTCTGCATTTTCTCTCTCAATCTTGTTTCGACACGGAAACCAGTGCCGAAACTCGCCAATTTCCATACAAATTTCTGATATCGATGTCTTCTCTAATTTTGTATCGAAAATCTATCGAAATTTCACACAGACCAAAACAGGGACGCAAAAATAAGCAAACATACAAACATTTAAGAAGAACAAGAAAGAGAAATGTCAAACTGAATCACGATTAGCCACGTGGAGACGGGTTATTGAGCGAGATGTTTTGCTACATGTTTCTCTGGTGAATCAAGTTATGTGGAGACGGGCTTTTAGTCGGCACAAAAGCGCATACATACATCAGTGGCGGACCTAGCATAAATTGCCTGGGCAAGCCTATGTGTGAAGCATAACCATTAGCCATTTATGTAATTTCCTTTGCTGTATTATTTAAAAGTCTGATTGCGTTCCGTCATTGACTTTGATTTAGATTTCTTTTTAACATTTTCGTGTGGCCCGAATAAATGCTTTTCAATGCTCGAACGCTCGTTTGTTTGTTTATTACGCGTATGTTTGTACGGGCATTTGAACAATTCGGGTATTTGAAGATCGTTTTTTTCCTTTATTTTTTTTTTTTTGTTTTTTTCATATGTATTTTTTATTTTTGTACCATTTTTTGTTTGTATACTCAGAGAAAAGGAATAAAAAATAAAATTTTTATTTTTATAATGCACGTTTTAAACCAAGTCATTTTTATTTTATAAATGAAAATTTTTAAATTAAAAATTAAATTTTTTAAATTAAAATGTATTTAGGATTTAAAAAGAAACATGTTTAAATTAAAAATTAAAATTAATGGAATAAAAACGAAAGTTTTTCCTTCAAAATCTCATAGTGCTTAAAATAAAAATAAACATTTTTAAATTAAAATTGTTTTTTCTTAATGTTGCAATTTTACTCTGAACATTTATAAAATAAAAAATTTCGTATTTACATAATTCTTAAATATAAAAACGTGCGCTAGGGAAATCTTACACGAATGCGGAGAGGTATTTTTAGTTTCCGTATACCGACGGAAATTTCAGCAGTAGCAAGTGTATTTGCTTATTGCCTAAAAAATTGGTGCTTAGTGTTTGAAAAACTGGGGTCCAATTTGATGTCCACCGCTTTTTAAAATTATCTTGATATTGTGCCAATAGTCGCCAAAAATCACAATCAACCCTTTTATAATCTGGTATTTGATATTTATGTTTGCATGCACATGCAGATGTAAGAAATTATGTGCATAAGTATGTACCGACATGCAAACGAAAATCAAATCAAATATGCATATGGCTGTGAATACTGAACTTTTGAATGCCGAAGCCAGCTTCATATTCGCATACAAATTTGATGTGAAAAATAAAAAAAGTGCTTTACTAGTTTTTTTTTTCAATTTAAGTCTGAAAATAAGCAATTGGTTTCTCCTTAGCGAAAGCGAGAAAACAAGCTATGTTATTCTGTTTTGAAAGCCACGTAAAAGCTAATGTGTGGAAACGTTGAAGCATGCTCACTGTGCTGTGATTGGCTGTACAAACAAAATACATATTGTGAGGTGGATTGGTGGTGTATTTGCGCTATTTTCTTAGCAGGCTTTTAGGGGCATGTTACAGTGGGGGCTATATTATTGAGAACTTAAATAGTAAACACATTTAAAACGTAAAATAACCAGATTTTAAAGAATTTCGTATGAAATGAACGAAAATGTGTACGCAAGCCGGGCTTCTCGGCTTGTATGAAGCGACCGCCTCTGACATACATATACATATACATTAAAGGCTAGGGTAGGCTTAGCTGTGCGAGGTGAAGTGCACTTTTTCTTAGCGACAAATTGCAAATATATACATATATATTTATTTATTTACTTATTGTTTCTTAGAATGAAAGGCAGTACTACACATACATATACATATATGTGCATTAGAGCGTATCGAAAAAAAAAGTTCGCTGTACGCCCCCATATATTTTTTTTTCGAAAAAGTTTCTGGAAAATTTTTTAATTAATAATATTTTTTTTGGATGCCGCTAGATGTCGCTAAAATTCATTTTTTTCATATCTTCGGTATTTATGGTCCGATCCCTAAGTTTAATACACCAATCTCTTTGGCTTGAGATAAGGGTTTCTACTTTATAATTGTATTAACGAAATGTGGGACATTGGTGTCACTTCCACACAGCACTTAGTTTATACCACTTTAATGTAACTTTTTTTTGCCGATATGTTAAACGTCGTCACAAAACCTGAATCTTTTGCAAAAGAAATATTTCGATCTATTCAGTAGAACCGGAAATAAAACACATTTAACATTCAGAGGAATATAAGTTTTTCGCTTCCTGTGGTCTTTTAGGCTGGCTTTACAAATATCTTTTCTGTAGAGACTACCACCGAAATTTTATGCCGAATAATTTTCTAGAACATATTAAGCATCTAGCGCCCCTAAGAAAGGGTGATTTTGTACCCTTTTTATACCGCCACAAAATATAATATAGCCATGAAATAGTATTTTTAAGGTCGCTAGAGGGCCAAAATGTTCTAGAAAATTTATCGCCATAAAATTTCGAAAGGGGTCGTCTCAGAAAAGATCTTTGTGAAATGAACCTAAAAGACCAGAGGAAGCGAGAAACTTATATTCCTCTGCATGTTAAAGTGTTTTATTTCCAGTTCTACTGAAGCGATCGAAATGCTTCTTTTGCAAAAGATTAATGTTTTTGACGACGTTTAACATGTCGGCAAAAAAAGGTTATATTAAGGTGGTAATGGGCGGGGAGGGGGGCAGGGAGGTGTGACGTACGATGGACGCTTTTTTTGGTCCATATAAGGCGAGACGGTCTAATGTACATATGTATCCTTTGTGTGTTCTTCGCCGCGCTGCAACTTGGCATTTCCGTTTTATTAGGCGCATTTCTGTCGTACCCAAGCATGAAAAGAATACTCGCTTATTCATAATTTTATGCATGCTTCATGCTTGGGTACGACAAAAATGCGCCTATTGATAAATTTATTATTATTTTTTATTAGTTCGACGAAGATTTGCATGCAGTTCGCTCAATTGTAAATATTTATGGCTATACATACATATACATACCTACATAATATGTAGGTAGGTATGTCTTAAAGTACTAATGGCTTTCAGAACTAGTTCAAAAATGTTCGCTCTTTGGCCGCACTTTACAATAATAATCCTCAGCTGGTAGAACTCTTAACATATTGAAAATTAATGCGGTATTAGGTATAGGTACCTATTATAAAATACCAATTTTTACGAAATTTAGCCATACCCATTCTGCTACAAATGCCAAATATTTTTACTTTATTTTTTATTTTTTAGAAACTAGAAAAAAACTATTTAAGCATGGATGTAACTACAGCTGTTTCACCTTAGATGCCTCTAAGACTCATCAGGTTACTTTTGCTTCTGCCAAGACTCGAACTTGCGCACCTTGCAGTACAATAACTACAGTTCTAACCGCTGAGCTATTGCCTGCCTTCGACATCTGATAGAAAATTTGTTGCTAGTTTCTTGCATAAGTTAGAAACGAATTATAGTAGGAAATAAAAATATAACTTGGGCCTGTGCTCGTTTAATTAAATAAATTATTTTTACTTTAGTTATACAAACATATCTGTGGACATTTGGAAAAGCAACCTAAGTCTAAATTCTTAATTTTACAGGAGAGCAAAAAACAGTTTTGGAAGTGCACAGTGTCTTTCCATCATATATTTTCATAGAAGTAAGGGCGTGGCATGATAAAACAATCATCTGTTGTTCATTTTAAATTGAATTTTTATTTCTTGGCGTAACGGTTTTTATTTAAATGAATTTCAAATAAAATAAGTGCTTTTTCCAAATTGTTTTTTGAAAAAAAAAAAAAACACCAACTTATCTCAATTTAGGTTCTTTTTTCAAATTGATTTTCATCAAAATTTTATAGAATTTTAGCCTCCTAATTGGAATCAAGTTCATTTGGCAAACTGAAATACGATAGAAAATCGACTTAAATTGGTAATTAGGTTGGTTTTTCAAAAGCATATTGAAAAAAATATGCCACCTAAATGAAATTAGGTTCTTTTTTAAGAGGAATTCTTGCAATTTTTCTTATCACTTCTATCTTATCTTAAGTTAAGTGGCTTTTGCTAATGCATATGGTCAATTCCACCTAAAACGGCCCTATCCAGCAAAATTAGAAATCACTTATTTTTAATTAAATTAAATTTGTTAATATGCACAAGAGGATGATTCTTATGGCTGAATAAAAAAAATTGGATTCACGTAATTTTTATAAGTTCGGAAACACTTTGAACTTTGTCTATACTGAATATTCAGTTCACATTCTCTGCAAGGTGTCTCTTTATTTAACATTTTTATACTCTTCCATTCTCAATATTAATAAAAACCGTTACCTCTGAAGAGACTAGGTCATTGTTTTACATTTCTGTGAAGTTTCGATATTATACGTTTTATAGTAACATTTTATGGCGTGTTTAATATACTTAAATTTTCGGTCACACCCGTCACAGAAAAAATCGAAAAAGTTTAATTATATTGGTACTTTACATTTTAACCACCTGACACTCTCCAATAATAACAAAGTAGTCGCGATAAATACTTAGTGAAATTTTCTTAAAATTTATCGCAGTAATTTAGTATTCAGTTCTAAAAAATATTTGGTCACACCCGTCACACCAACGCGAAGTATACATATATTTTTTAATATATTCGAAAAACAGAAAGCGCGAACAGAGGAAGAAGCTTAAAGAAAACAAAGAAAAATATGAATTGCATCTAGCTAAGGAGAGAATAAGAGATAAAAGAAGGAGGGATGCTAAAAAAAATGATAACAGATAAGACTGCGCATCTCAGTTTAAAAATCGATACAATATTTTTAACATTTTCCAAGCCCCTAAGGATTTTGGATTAAAAATGACTTGGAATTTTTTCGCTATAGGCCATGGTAAAGGCGCTGTAGATGGAATAGCTGCAGCTGCAAAAAGAACCTTAAGTACGGGCATTAAGGCTAGAGAATATTTTATGAAAACACCCGTTGACTGTTTCCAATATCTAGTTGAAACAAAGAAACTTAATAAGATCGACGTTTTTTACGCATCAAAAGACGATATTGAGCGCGACAGTAATTTCTTGAACGCAAGGTGGGAAAACGTAAAATTAATAAAGAATATTCAAAAAATGCACAACTTTAAAAGAGCAGATGCGGTCTCTGTGTATGCTTGCGATTCATATTTATCTGAATTTAAACAAATTTTCCTAAAACATACACCTTTGGAATAATGTGAGTTTTATGATAGCGAGCAAACAATGTTATGTTACTTTTTTTTTCATATTACGAGTTATAAATGAAGTCAATAAAAACTTTTAGTTCATCAAAAATTTTGAATTTTGGTACTGGGTCACACCCGTCACATAGAGAGGTCACACCCGTCCAATTTTTTAAACAGGGTTTTCGCAAGAAAAACGTGAATTTCAAAATAGTAAGTATGCTATACAATCAAAAAGACTTTGAACAACGTGCTGGACTAAATTTTTTATATGCGTTCTGTGAAAAGTTTTACAAAATTTATATGCAAAGTGGGATTTTTTGAAAGCTCAAATATATAAGGTCACACCCGTCCCAGCTTTCTAATGGCCACTCTGGTCGGAAATGGTGTCCTTCAAGTATATATCTGCTATCCACCGTTTTTAACTTTCCCATTGCTGGGAATAACGGCCTTTTTTTGAAATGCAAGCTTTCCATTTCAAAATTATAGCGAAAATTATGAGTATCATGGTCACACCCGTCACAATGGAATTGACCATATGTGATAAATATGGACTGAAGATGATTTTCGATTCATCATATCTCCTGAACCCGAAATGATATCATAACACCGATTAGACAGAAACAAGCGTATTTTAAAATGTATCTTTATGATAAAAAAATCTGAAAATGCACTTAGGTCGACTTAGGTTGTTCTTTCAAATGTCCACAGATATGTACGCCCTTTTAACTCATTAGTGGTTGCCGTGCCAATTTGGGAACACCCAATGATATATTTTACATTTATTGTAGGTTTGCTTTGACCACTGATGGGTTAAGTTCTATTTACCCAGCAAAAGACAACAAAAAGCCAACAAAATGGGGCATTATTGTAAAGTGCAACATGCCTATGTTGTTGCTGAACTTTAAAGTAAGAGCTGTCCATGCAGTCACAATAGTATACTGTTCCGCACTGCATATGTACCTTTAGAACTGGTACTGGGATAGTTGTGCACTTTCTAGTTCTAGACTATCGTTTTTCGGTACTGTCTCTTATATTAGCTATAGGGCTATTTCTATACACATTTGTATGCATGTACGACTTTTGCAAAAAAAAACCTCTGTGCAAATAATTATTTGTTTATTGAGTTTGTCTATTTAGTACATATATTGTACATATGTATGTACCTGCGTACATTCTACATATTGTTCGTTACGCTACAATAGTTGTTGTTTATGAAGTTTTCTACGAATTGCGCGATAGATAAGCAAGCAAGCAAGCCGTTCAGCCTTGACAGTTCAAATTACGTGCACACAAACGGACTTACGTACATACGTACATACGTAACAATTGACAATTGAGTTTTGACATTCACAAAAAAAATTGTGTCGCAAATTAAAAATAAGTAAATATGTACATATGTATGTATAATACTACATGTTTGTACATTGGTAGATACATTTGTGTGTCTTTAAGCACACATGTCGCTGCGCCAACAAATTCAGTTATATGTTTTTTTCGATTTTTTTTTTATTACATATTTATTTAGCGCTATCCGCTAGCTACATTTCTGCATTTCCCGTTTTCTGATATCCTTCTTTGGTTAGAAGTTATCAAACACAGCTATATGCTCTCAGTAGTAGAAATGCTCTGTAAAATCAGTTATACATAGGCTGACCATCCGTTCTGTTTTTTGAGGGACCGTTCTGTTTTTCAGACGTCTGTCCCTCTCATTTTTGTTTTTTCGGAAAACCTCAAAATGTTCTGTTTTTTTCCCAGTGTCCCTCATTTGTCCCTCATTTATTTATTTTGGGGCATATTCATAGTCTTGATAAAATCTGATTTTAAGTTAGTTAAAATCAATATTTTATTTTGACTATGAATATTCCCCTTTTTGTTTAAAATCTGTTTTATATTAAAAAGGTTGAGGTGGCAGCCCTTTTTCTCATCAGAATTTAAGTAGTTATCGATAATAACTACCATCCTCATTGACTATATGTTTGTTGGAATGTAATTTTTGTGGCTGCTGTGTGGCAAATTAATTTGAAAGAAATTGGTAAATCGTATTAAAATTGATTTGTGGACATTAAACTAAGTTACCAAATTCTTTTTTATCGTAGCATTATGCTTGCTTTATTGTAGATACCTATAATTAAACTTACAAATTTGTTTATTTTTGTTAAAACAAAAAGCTTGAAGAGAATGTGAATTACATATGTTTGTAAGCCTATTATTTGATGAATAAATATTTTTTACGATTTCAAGTTTCATAAATATACATATGTTCGTACTTATATCATTTGAAATTTTGTCCCTCATTTTCGATTCATATTTATGGTCAGCCTAGTTATACATCTATTTTCGTATAATTGTTTTTTAATTTCAGGTTATTTTTGTGTAAAAAAATTATTTAAAAATAGCGTATGTGACCAATTTTCAAAATAGGAGGGGCACTGGTCAATTAAATAATGCATTTCCAAGCTATCGCTAATTGCATCGGACCCTAGCGAAGAATTTTATACACATCTTTCACGATTTCTTACCCCCACTAGCAAATTTAAACAATTTGTAAAAAGAGCTACTATGTGCTGTAAAACGGCGCAAATGCTTCATGCGAAGTGGTTGGTCAAAAAAAGTAAAAAAAAAAAAAATTGCACAAGTCTATTACATAAGTGTAGTCAGGCCCGCAGAGAGCCGAGCCGGGCCCCTGGGACAGTTCGCGTTTACGGGCCCCCTAAAAAATAAATTTAATCTAGTAAAAAAATAACATACAAAAATTTTTCAATTCACATTGTCAGTTTTATTTCATATAAAATAAGATTTACTAGAGCACTTACATATAGGGTCTATGCACGATGCGTCTGATTCAAGAGTCAGTTTAGGTGTATTAGTGAAAAGGCGCATGTAGTAGTTACACCCAGACTTGGGCATTATTCGAATACATTTTTATTTAGATAATTATTTGAATAAAAATTTATTTTTCAAATTTTATTCAGATAAATTCATTCGAATATTTATTCTGAGGTTTATTCGTTATTTCAAATAATAAATAAAAACTCAGGGTACAACAAAAAAAAAAAACCACTGAGTAATAGTAAAAAAAAAATTTTGTATATTTTTTTTGTTTGTATGTTTGTTTGTTCTTACATATGTAAATGAAAATTATCTATTATTCGAATAATTTTTTGTTTGAATAAACGAAATTATTTATTATTCAAATAAAAATAAAAAAAAATTTATTCATCTATTATTCTTATTCGAATAAATTTTGCGCAACTGTGGTTACACCGACATGACTCTGCCATGACTCAAGAAAATCAAAATTAGTTTGATATTTTGCTGTGACTCGCCTGTCAAATTTTGTCAGTTAATTTCCAAACCGTTTAAAAAATAAATAACGAAAAGAAAAAATATATTTTATTTTCAAAAATGTTTGCCAATAAGTTCGATATTGAGGCAGATAAAATTTTTTTTACTTGAATTCATCGAAGTATACAGGTCGTCTGAGATATTCATTTCGAACCTTCTCCAATGAAAACTATTCACAAATGAATGACGCAAGTGAGCCCAGAATGACAGCGAGTCAACACGTACACAGATGACTCGCGAGTCAGACGCACTGTGTATAGACCCCAATACATACATATGTACATAAATGAAATGATAGATCTCATTGTTTGATTTGCTTACATTAACTTTTTTAAATACATTTTAAGAGCTTGAATCATCCAAGGAAAACCTTCCGTGCTTTTTGGTCTGCGAATATTTAAATTACTGAGTCAAAACTAATGCTGCGAGCAAGGCTGGACGCCAGTGCCAATGTTCCAAGGCTTGTCAAGCTATTTTGGCTCATAGTAGAACGTAAAAAATATTTCACGCGAGACAATAGACTGAAAGAACGCTCCCCTTCAGCCACACTGACTGGAAGTGTGCAAAATATTCTTAATGCTATGCAGATGTTAGGAAATAATACTTCCATCTTCAAGTTATGAAGTTTGTTCAGAAGTTGTAATGGTGGCAGCGAATCACATCCCAAATTTGTTAAGTGGATGGCTTTGGGATAAATGATTTCATCTATTAGATCCGTAGAAATATCTATGCCATAAATCGTGCAGAATGCCGTTGCCTTTTCTCTGAGCTCTTCTTCCGACAGATCCTGATAATATAATATAATATAATACAATGGCGCTATTATAACTCTGACGAGTTTTATGGCCGAGCTTCTCTCCCAATTCGAGGTGTGCCCCATTTTGTTTTTTCTACTAATTGGGTGGACCTACAGTTTTATGCCGGCTCCGAACGGCGAATGCATTTTTTGTGAGAAGCTTTTTCATGGCAGAAATACTCTCGGAGGGTATGCCGCCCACTGCCGAGAGGTGACCGCTGCTATTAAAAAATCCAATAATTGGATTTTTACTAATTACAAAAATTTTTTGGTGTTTTGCTCGGACCGTGGTTTGAACCCGAGACCTCTGGCATAGCAGGCGAGCACTCTACCCACTGCACCACAGCGGCCACTATAGATCCTGATACTTCCACAAAAAAACTAAATTTAATCGCAATGTCAGTTTATTTATTTAATCCTTCTTGCACTTGTTCCTGGTAATAGCTCTAGTATCTAACTATAAAATCATGGAAATAATAGTAAATAGATAATGGTATTGTTTTTAATAATTTTTTAAATTTTGTATACCTTAACTCTTTGAAATCAATTTAAACAGGGTTACCAACATTTTTCATTTAAAAAGTAAATATTTCTGAGAAGCTTGGTTCACCACCTTACCAATTGCGGTACTTTGGAAACTCTAAATCAAAGTCGATTTTCCTCAATTTCAACTCACTTTTCTAGGATTTGCCCATGTATAAACAAGGTAAATATTTGATTGGATGCTTATAATTTTAGTTTGGCGATTTGGTTAAGTTAAACACTTCAATTTTAAACAATTTTTTGTAGCAACAAAATATCTATGTATGTATCTATGAAATCCTAGTTCGAGTACTGTCAATACTGCTTTGCCTTTCCGGGCCCCCAAAAACCTTCCGGGCCCCAGGGCGATTGCCCTGGCTGCCCCCCCCCCCTCTCCGCGGCCCTGAGTGTAGTATCATTAGTTAACAATGCAAACTAGAAAAAATATTCTCTAGGATCACCAGAAAACGGGTTTTTTGCTCTCCTGAAAAGTTGTTGAAAAACGTATAGCTGTTTTTGTTGGCGCAGCGACGATATGTACATATGTATTATATTTGAGTAGCTCAAAAAAAAAAAAAAATCATCAATCATGTGTCAATAATATTAAATGAGCGTTTTTTAAGACCTTCATTAATATTTATTTTGCACTAAGAAATTAACATAGAAAATTCTATAGGTACATACATATGTGCCGAAAAGCGTTGAGACAGCCTTGGTCTATTTATCGCTTGAGATAACGCAGTTAAAAACATCTTTGAATAAAGAGTGCTGTAGTCAGCGTTGCCGTTGAAAAATTTTCGTGGTGGCTAGATTTGATTTAATTTGTGGCTAAAAATGGCTAAAAAATTTGGTTCGTGGCTAAAAATGATGGCTAAAAAATTTTGTTTCAAATTAACATGTTTTAAATTTATTTTTAAAATTCAGGCACAAAACTATTGCAAACAATATAAGGAAAAAACCATAAATTTGTGTAAAAAATAACATATTCATACATACAGATATAAGAATTAGATATCACATGCAATATCTATCATTATGTCGTCATCACTAATTGATTCTCTTCATAAATTAATTCTTTCTTCATTAATTTAATGAGATCTTCTGTTATTTCAAATTCATTGCAACATTGTATTTGTATTTTGTATTTTGTATTTATTATTTGACATTAATAATTAGCACATTATCATATAAATATTGGGGCGATTTCAGAGAGATTAAGCTGAAGAGAAAGATACAGCTCCTTGCTTTATGGTAGTCAGATAGGTGGCACCCTAAGACCACCTCTGTCTTCTGGTATAACGCCAAAACTCCACAAAACAAAAATTATGTTAATTTTGTCTACCAGAATCATGTCTAAAATCCATGTTTGCATATGCGTGGGCACTTCATTATGTTAGACATAATTTGCAAAATGGCGCCGAATTGGCATGCCGTGTACGCAGAAGCACTTAGAAAGTTAAAAAAAATTGTTTAAAATTGGCGATGATGCTCGCAAACTGTATATATGCACTTAATGTTCTTTTTATTTATTTTTTAAGCCCAAACACTCAAGCCAAATGGACGCCGTGCGAAATTTCACGTTCAATGTGGAGATGTTGCCACTGTGAATTTCTCGTTGAAATGAAAAATTAGCTGTCAAATCACCAAACTGACAGCTCATGTTAAGGCAATCTTGTTAAAGCAATTGCCTTGGCATCTCTGTTATACCAGAAGACAGAGGCGGTCTCCATTTGAAATCTATGTTATAATGGTGCTTGTGATGACAGAATTTTGTTTTGAGGAGACGCCGGGTAAAAATCCGCACGAAAGAAAAAAGCGATTCAAAATCTTGGTTTTTTTATTGTTGCAATTTTGGCGAAGCATTGCACTGCGGTCGGTCATTTACTCGCTAGCGTGTTTGCCAATCGTTACAAATCGCTCGCATGAACAAAGCAACAAATATGAAAAAATCGATAATAAAAATTTGATTGCTTGACTTTATCATCATTGTTCTTGTTGTTGTTGTTGTTTTTGTTGCTGTTACTATTTTTATGCCACAGTGTGCGGTTACTAGATAACTGTGTTTGTAAGTGTTTTTGTTGTTGGCAAAAAAAGGCGCAGCAGCAGCAAGAACAAACATGAAAGTGATAAATTTCACGCCGAAATTGTGTAAATAAAATATGTTTGTATGTATGAATGCGTGTGAAAGAAAATATGTAATATTTTATTTATTTGTTTCATTAAAGCAGCAGTCTACCTACCTACCTACTGAAAGACAACAATAACAATAAAAACGATTAGGTACAGAAAAAACAACGAAAAGAAAAACAGTTATAAGTATTAAAGCGAATTGTGTGTAAATAAGAAAATTAAACAAAAGCAAATGTCAATAAACAAATATGTAAATTAACAAAAACAAAAAGCAAAAACAGCAGAGTATAGCAAAAAGATAAAATAAATAAAAATATTTTCCACTAAACTGCAAAAGTCAGCGGCAACAATAACAAAAACAGCAAACAAACTGCAAAGCAAATGTAAACAAAGCGCGCAACAAAGCCAAAGTTACAAAGCGAGGTGTTAAAAAAATAAAAGAAAGCAACGCTAAAAATTATTTATTAAAGCTTTGCAAGTTAAAAAAATAAAATAAAAAATACATAACTTAAATGCGAAATGGAAAATTTTCTTGCTTGTCTCAACATGCATATGTATGTAAATACTTCAGTGCCTCATAATCTATGAGCAGCAGCGTCAGCGAAATGCACGTTAATTACAAAAACTACTACTACAGTGCACGTAGTAAAAAGCCAAACGCAGTTTGAGCGCCACTGTATGTAAAAGTGTAAACAAAGCAATTACAAGCAAGCAAAACAACAACCAAAACAACGAACTACTACAACTCAAGCGGCAGCGCTTGTTGTTTGTTTGTGTTGTTGCTTTTGTAATGGGCTTGTCATTCGTCGCATGTCAATTACATTGCACATGACGTATCTAACACGTTTTTATTTGATTGTTTGATATAAAATTTATCAATTTTTTAACTGTTTTTGTTTGTTTGAAATTGCAAATCACCGTCAATCACATCGGCGCTATTGTGTAAAGCGCATACAACATAATTCGTGTTGGCGTAAGCATAAAAAGCTATGCTATTTACAACTTATATGACAATAGGTGAGTAGAGTAACTAAATTGATAATAGGATTTAAACTAATAAGAGAGATAATAGTTAAAAAAATTAAAAAAAAAAACACTACATACTTTGAAACGCGTATACACGGCGTATACGTAATTTTACATACAAACATGCAGCTGAAACTAAATAAAGGATATTAAAAAGAACTTTGCCTGTGTACACTGGTTCAGCCTTCTAAGCGCACTTCCAACTAAATTCAAAATGTGTTTTATATCAGATATGGTACGGTACTTACCACAATAGTGCACTTAGGGTTAATATGCTATCGTTATATAATAAAAATTTTGTCACAAAGTTGTTGTTTAAAAGTTTTCCAAAAACAATTTTGTTATAAAAGTTTGTCGCAAACATATATTTTCAGAAAAATTGTCACAATCTTTTACCGAATATTTGTGATAAAAATTAATTAAAATTTCTTGAAAGTGATATTAAAATTTTGTCACATGAAAATTCGCCCTGGAGCTCTCAAATTTATTGACTAGTAAAAAAATAATTCTTGTGCCAAGTTTGTTCCAAAAATATATACATATATGTATCTCAGAAAAAATGTCACGATCTCTTACATAATTTTTGTACCAAAATGTTATTTCAAAATTTTGTTGAAAATGGTACCTACTTACCTACTAGAATTCTGTCCAAAAATATTTTCAGCGGAATTGTCACAATTTGTTAACGAATTTTTGTCGCAAAAAGTTACTTTAAAATTTGTTGAAAATGGTATTAAAATTTTATCGGAAAAAATTTTTTCCCAAACCATTTTGTCCTAGAACTTTCAAGTTGGTTGAAAATTGTAAAAAAAAAAAATCGTGCCAAAAATATATTTTCACAAAAATTCACAATCGTTTGCTGATTTTTTTTGCCAAAAAGTTATTTTAAAATTTGTCGAATTATTAAAATTTTGTCCCAAAAAATTTTCCCAAACATTTTCTGCCAAACTTTAAAAATTTGTTGAATATCACCCAAATAAGTGTATACCAAAAATATATTTTCAGGAAAATTGTCAAAATTTTGCCGAATTTTTGTACGAAAAATTTATTTTAAAATTTTAGTAATAAAAAATTTTGTCCTAAAAAATTTTCCCAAAGCATTTACTCCCAAACTTTTAGATTTTTTGAAAACTGTCCAAAAAGGTACACCAAAAATATATTTTCAGAAAACAATCTCACAATCCAGTTATAAAATTTGTTATAAATACTATTAAACTTTTGTCCCAAAATATTTTCCCAAAGCATTTCATCCAAACTTGCATATGTGTGGAAAAATCTTACAAACACGTATGTCCCAAAAATATAATTACAGTAAAATTGACAAAAATTTTTCGAATTTTTGACCCAAAAAAGTTATTTTAATGATGTATTGTGGAACGATCTTCCGTCATCCCTTGTCAAGTTTGGTTTGGAGACAAACCGGTTTCGGCTAATATGCGCCATCTTCAGTTGTCTCCAAACCAAACTTGACAAGGGATGACGGAAGATCGTTCCACAATACATCATATTCCTACCCTGTCGGAAAAACAAGCAACCAAAAGGTAGTTATTTTAAAGTTAAAGTTATAATTAAATTTGTTGAAAAAGGTAGGTTAGGAAGAATTGCCTGAAAGCTTTGTTCAAAAAGATTTTCAGAAAAATTTTTCCAAATTTGGGAATTTTTGTCACAATTTTTTTTTTTTGGCAAATTATATTTCTTGTCTTAAAACTTCAAATAAATTGGATGTTGAAAATAATAAAAAAATTGTCCCAAAAAAATTTTTTGTCATTAAAATACTGCAAAAACTTTTTGGGTAAAAATCCGCGTTTTTTACTAAATACTTTTTCTCATTCACTTTTGTGCGAATATAATATTTACCGCAATTTTTTTTGGTGTGCCCCAAATTTAAAATTTGCTGAAGCAGAACGAGAAATCGGTTATGTGAGTGAACCCACAACAACGGTCAAAAACATTAAAACAGAAAAAAATTTATTTACTAGCTTTTAAAAGCCAGAATAGCCAAATTTTCGCAACAAAAAAAAAACAGAGAAAACAAAAAAGAGAAAACAAAAAAAAACAGAAAAAGTTTGGCTCAATTCACGCTTGAGGGAGTTTCAAGTGCTTCCCTTACACTTTTGTTGTCATTTGCCGTTTTTGCGTTGACCCAAAGTGAGTGAATGGAGATGACATTGTTGCGCTAGACAAATGGAGTTAAAAAGTAAAAAATTAGCATAAGAAAAAAAAAATACAAAAAGCAGAAACTATAAAAAAATTACACACAGAAAAGCTTTTAAAATTTTCTTTTTTTTCACTATTTTTTTATGTCCCTTAATTTTTTTTACTCATGTTGCTCACTCCACTCCCCTGCCAAAAGTAATTTTGAGTAATTACGCGCCGAAAAAAATGGAAAAATAGAGGGGAACGACATAAACGACGACCCACACGCGGCTACACACACACGACACACACAAATTTACTCACATGTGATGATTATAGTAATTTATTTCATAAAACTTTTTATTATACTAGAGAACGCCCAGCGATGGACAACAAAGTTTGCGTGTTTCGTTTAAATTAAAAAAAAAGGCATGAAAAAGGCGAAAAACAAAATTGCGCTGAAAAATAGAGACGCAATTTCCGCAATTTAAAAGTTGTTAAATGTGAAATGTAAAAATAAATATGAGCAAATGAAAAAGAAAACAATAAAAAGCGACAACAACAAAGCGACGACAATAGGTTCTTTTCTTTACTTTCCAGCAAAACATTAACTAACATTTCTTGCTAATCTCTTTTAACGAAATTTGTGAGTAAAGTGACATTTGCTCTCAGTGAGAGATATTAGCAAAATAGATTAGGAAACCTGAATTAGCAAATGTTAGTGACATATCACCGTTTACACTTCGTAACCGCCCAAGTGAGACTTTCATAACCGCCCAACTCTCCGACTTCAGAGGTGAAAAGAACATTAGAAGGAAATATAGAGCTTCCCAAAGGCCAAATCTGTGGTATAAATCCATAGAGCTGAACACTAGAAGTTAAAGTTTGGAAAATCTCAATATTGGCATAGGCGGTTATGAAAGTTTCACTTAAGCGGTTATGCAGTTTAAACGACGATATGATTGTTTGGCGCATGAAAAAAGATAAAAGACACGCCCGAAAATTTAAAAATAAAAAATTGAAATCATCAGAAAAGAAAAATATGGATTTTAATATATCCCTTTAAGTGTTCTATTGCCTTAGATAAACCAATTTCGACTGACATATTCGCTCGAAAACGCTTTCAAGCAAGCTTCTGGAGATTCGAAAATTATGACGATAGCTCGGAACTACAATTTCAATGTACTGAAGTAAACAATTCCTGGTATTTCGATTGGTTAGAAACAAAAAATGCATTCGCCGTTCGGAGCCGGCATTAAACTGTAGGTCCACCCAATTAGTAGGAAAAAACAAAAGGAGCACACCCCGAATTGGGAGAGAAACTCGGCCATAAAACTCGTCAGAGTTATAATAGCGCCATTGTATTATTATTATTATTAGAAACAAGCCGATGTCGACTGACCTTAAACTTTCTACAGCTACCTGTTCAATCTCGTCATCGCTTTCAATAGGCTCCATAAGCATTGTTACAAATCTTAAAAATCTCTGTATGTACATATGTATGAAGATGGATTTGTCTAATAGCAAAGAGTGAAAGGTAAGAGTGAATTGTAAGAATAATTTTTCTTACTTCTTCCATTACAGCCGATCCGGCGGAAGATGCACTCTCATCATGGTTCTTGTTTTGAGCCGCTGTCTAATGTACATATATATGTACATATATTTCAATATAGGATTAGTTTGACAGCATCCATACATTATAATTAACTTCCCGTTTCCATATTAAACCTTTTTTTTTAATAAAAATAGCTATATAACTTGATTTACTACGTATATATTTACTTTTGTATTTTCAAATACAAATTTGAATTCCTTTTTCCACATTTGACATTTCTTCTTCTTCTTGCTAGTGTCTTGCTAGTGGAAATTTGTCCAGTAAAAAAGTTAGTAGAACTATCATTGCCGCTCTCACCAGTTTCGTTCAGTGCTCTCTCAATTTTCGTTCAGTTCGCTCTCTTTTACTGGAGAGAAACCAAAGAAACACAAATTATATGTCAAATCTAAAAATTAGTGTTTATTAACGTTAATTAGTGTATAAAGAAACAAAGCTAATGTGAAGCAAAAATTTGCAAAACAGCGCGGGAAACAAATTTTTATACAAAAACAAAAAAATTAAAGCTAAAATTATGCGAAAAATTATAGCAAAGGCTGAAAAGCCACGATAGAGCGCGTGAATTTGGATCGCTGCCCGCTGGTGGTGATGAGCTGAAAGCCGCAGTGACAGCAGAAAAAAAAAGGTTCTCACGCCATGAATGTGCGCAAAAGACGCGAAGCGACGCAAATGGAACACACGGCGCTAAAAGCTGGAGCACAAAAAGACATAGCAAGAAAAAAACAAAGCATTTGCCGTTTGTGCTTCGTTTTGGCAATCACAAAAGCCAAGCCAAATCAAATCAGCGGTTGGACGCGATCACATTTCACAGCGCATGCGTAGCCGTCGCCGAACGTGGTGATTGGCACACAAACCCAGCTGACAGAATAAACCACTTTTATGCGAAAATGCCAAATGAAATTAGCGAAAGAAGAGAGGAGCTAGTTAGAAAGCAGAAATAGAAATTGAAATTGCGGTGGCAGGTGAATTAAAAAAATAATAGTGAGATAAAGTGGAGCGTAAAGCAGTTGACTTCCGCCGCGGACACGACCTAAATGGGGAAGATAATAGCGCTTGAATGTGGTTAGGGCATTGGAGTTGGTGATAATTTTAGCTTGCGCACCGCAACAAAATCACATAAAATTGTAGAATTAACAAGGGAGATTAGTAAAAGAAAGATTACCTACACTTAGTAGCACACTTTTTGGGACAGATGTACAAAAATACTTATATACATATTTATGTTATGTACATATTATTATTTTTTGTTGAAAATTTGCAAAAAATATTCATACATTTTTTGGGAAAAATAATTTTTGGGACAATAATTTGGGACACTTTTCGGATTAAAAAATGCGACCAAAAATTTTTTTGTGACACTTCTGTTGTGATTGAAAGAAGAAAAAATTTAAAAAAAAAATTGGGACAAATTTTTTTGAAGAAAAAGACCGCCAAAAAAATTTTTGGGACACACCTTTGCGAATAAAGCAACTGAGAAAAAATGTGGAAAATGTATGGGACAAATGCACCAAACAACATACATACCTACATATTTATTTTTGGTACATATTATTTTTTGTTGTAGACATTTTGTTTTTTGGGACACATTTTGTTTGGGACGAACTTTTTTTAATAAAAATCCGACAAAAAATTTTTTTGGTACACATATGTTTGAATAAAATAACAGAAGAAATTTCAAAAGAAATTTTGTGACAAAAGTTTATGGAAAAAATTTTTTGAATAAAAAGATGAACAAAAAAGTTTTTTGGTACACATTTGTTAGAATAAAATAACAGAAAAAATTCTAAAAGACATTTTGCGACAAAGGTTTTTTGGGACAAATTTTTTTGAATAAAAAGATAGACAAAAAGCCACATATTTGTTAGTATAAAATAATAGAAAAAATCCTGAAAGAAATTTTGTGGCAAAAGTTTTTTGGGACTCACTTTTTTTTAATATAAACGCGGAAAAATTTTTTAATCTGACAAACAAGTTGTTTGATACAAATTTGTTAGAATAAAATAACAGAAAAAATTCTAACAAGAGTTTTGTGACAAAAGTTGTTTGGTACAAACGTTTTTGAATAAAAATATGGAGAAAGAAGTTTTTTGGGACACATTTGTAGTATAAAATAACAGAAAAAATTCTAAAAGAAATTTTGTGACAAAAGTTTTTGGAACAAACTTTTTTGATAAAAAAATCCGGCAAACAAGTTTTTGGCACACATTTGTTAAAATAAAATAACAGAAGACATTCTAAAATGCATTTTTGTGACAAAAGTTTTTTAGTACAAACGTTTTTGAATAAAAATATGGATAAGTTTTTTGCGACAGATTTGTTTGTATAAAATAACAGCAAAAATTCTAAAAGAAATTTTGTGACAAAAGTTTTTGGAACAAACTTTTTTGATAAAATGATAGACAAAAAAGTTTTTTTGGCACACATTTGTTGAAATAAAATAACAGAAAAAATTATAAAAAATATCGTCACAAGCTTTTTGGGACACACTTTTTTTTTTTTAAAATAAACGCTTTAAAAGTTTTAATAAAAAATCCGACAAAAAGTTATTTTGATACATATTTGTTAGATAGAATAAAATAACAGAAAAAATTCTAAAATGCCTTTTTGTGACAAAAGTTTTTTGGTGCAAATCTTTTTAAATAAAAATATGGATAAACAAGTTTTTGGGACAGATTTTTGTATAAAATAACAAAAAAAAAAAACATAAATCATTTTCTTGACAAGTTTTTTGGACAAACTGTTTCGAATGAAAGACGGACAAAAACTTTTTTGGGACAAATTTTTTTGAATAAAATAACAGAAAAAAATCTATAAAAAGTTTTTTGACAAAATTTTTTTGGTACAAACATTTTGGATAGAAAGACGGGAAAAAAAGTTTTTTTTGGGATACATTAGTATAAAATTACAAAAAAAATTAAACATAAAATTTATGTGACGAACATTTTTTGGACAAACTTTTTTGAACAAAAATGCAAAAAAAAATTTTGGGACACCTTTTTTTTTAAATAAAGCAACTGGGAAAAAGTTGTGGAACATTTTTGGGACAATTACGAGAGGTAAAAAAACGAAGCGAAGCTCGGTGATTTGAGGTACTCATTCCATTCCCAAACTTATTCATTACTTTTCCTTTCCGCTTAAGCAAAGCAACCAATGCCCATCAGCAATGCAGACAAATTTCTATGGAAATAAATACGATAAAAGCCCAACAAGTCAAGAAAAAGAAAATCGCTTAGCGCAGAGCTGTCCCCGTCCGTATATGCGTTATTAATAGAACACACCACACCACCTTCCTTCCTTCCTTCCTTTACTCCCTCCCAGCACTTATCTGGCCAATGGCAGCACACAATGTGACCCGGCTAAACAATTAGCGAACAAATTCATTCGTGCATGCAACAGAACCAGTGTAATCACACAGCAAAAGCAACAGCAAACAAAAGACAGATTTAAAATGAATAAAAGAACACAAAATGAGCTGAGAAATAAATATAAAAGCAAACAAGCAAGCAAAGTCAAAGGCTAAGACGTTCTAAAAGTATTTTTACAAGTGGTATTTACATGAGAAAGTCGCGCGCAATTTGCTTAAAAAGTGGCAGCGATACAAAAACAAATTTAGATTTGCATGTTTGTATGTTTGTTTAGAAGTACGGACATACAGAGACGTCTTGCAGCTACAAAAGCAATCTATGCGCCTTGTCTTGGTTAGGAAAACAGTCGCGCGAAAAATGAAAAATTAAACCGAGTCTAAAATGTATTCTGAAAAAAGAAAAAAAAAATAGATTACAAAATATATGTGTCCCAAAATTGTTGTCCCAAATTTTTTGTCACAAAAAAAAATTTAAAAAAAATCATCCCAAGACCTTATACAAGCCTTAGGTGGCAGTTCAAATTGTTTCTCAAAAAACTTTATTAACAAAAACATTGTCCCAAAACAAAAATTTGGAAAATGTAAACAAACTTTAAAAAAGTGCTTTGAAAAATGAGATTATAAAATGTAAAAGTGTGTTCCAAAACAAAAAGTTAAGAAAAACTCTTTGCAAGGCCAATTTGTTTTTTTTTTTTTCGAAAATTAAATGCTAAAAAATTGTCCCAAAATAAAAATTTCAAATAATGCCACAAAATGCTTAAAAACTGAGTGCTAAAATTTGTGTAACTACAAGTTAAGAATTTATGTCCGAAATTTTTATTGCAAAAGATGTGTGTCAAAGCAAAAATTAAAAAAAAAAAATGTCACAAAACTCTTAAAAGAGCTTTGAAAAAAACAAAAATGTTCCAAAATGTATGTATCAATTTTTTGTCACAAAAAGTGTGTAACTACTAATTTGTCCCATAATAAAAATTTCAAAAAATTATTTTTTTATTTTTATTTTTATTGGTTTCAAATTGTTTGCTGCCAATTTTTTGTACCAAAAATATTTTTTCAAAAGAAAAATTAAAAAAAATGCCATTAAGCTCTACCAAACCGCTTTCAACTTTGTGTCACAAAATGTTTTGTAGCATAGAATTTCAAAAAAAAAAGAAAACACTCAAATAAATATGTTTACAAAGTAATAAATACGAGTTTTATAATTTTGTCACCAAAATCACACTAGCTTTCACTATGTCACAAAATGTGTTCCGAAAATGTTTATCATAAAATTAAAATTATTAAAACATCTTTCCAAAAGAATAACTACGAGTTGTGTGCAAAAATATTTCTTAAATTTTTTTTGCAAAAAATTTCTGTCGCAAACGTTTTTCAAAAAAAAATGTTACAATAATGTTTCAAAATATAAAAATGTGCTCATATCCCAACACAGAATTAGAAAAAATGTATACGTGACCGGAATTCTTGTCCCAAATTTGTCGCTCCAAATTCATTGTCCCAAAAATGTGTGCCAAATGCGTATAGCCAAAAAAAAATTCAAGAAATACCTAGTTTCAGAAAACTGTTTGTCCCAAAATTTTTTTTCACAATTTTTTAGAAAAATTTCAACGCAAACAACAGAAATAAAATAAAATATTTTCCCAGAATTGTCGTCGTCAAATTTGTTGTCCCTAAATTCTGTACTAAATTTGCCACCTCGAAAAAAATCCCAATATTAAAAAAATTGGGTTCAAAAAAATATCAACTCAGTAACAAAATGTGTGTCCCAAAAATTTTGTCACAATATTTTTTGTCCCAATATTTTTTTTGTCCCAAAATATTTTTTGTTCCAAAATATTTTTTGTCCCAAAGTATTTTTACCTACTAAAATTTCAAATATATTCGGAAAACTGAAATTAAGTTTCAAAATGTGTGTCCAAAAAGTTTTGACACAATTTTTTTTTTTTGTCACAACAGAAATAAAATGAAATATTTTCCCAGAATTGTCGTCCCAAATTTGTTGTCCCTAAATTCTGTACTAAATTTGCCACCTAAAAAAAATCCCAATATTAAAGAAATGGGTTCAGAAAAATATCACACTATCGAAATGTGTCCCAAAAATTTTATCACAGTTTTTTGTCCCAAAATATTTTTCGTTCCAAAATATTTTTTGATCCAAAATATTTTTTGTCCCAAAATATTTTTTACCTACTAAAATTTGAAATATATTCGGAAAACTATGAAATTAAGTTTCAAAATGTGTGTCCCACAAGTTTTGTCACAATTTTTTTTTGACACAATTTTTTTGTCACAATATTTTGTGCTAAAATTTCATCTTTTATTCTACTACGCATTTTTCCAAAAAATTAAACATTCTCTAAAACATAATCTGTCGGTTTGGAAACCTTTACATTTTTTTTCCGCACGACTGTAGCTAATCTTACACTCTTCTTGCTTAAAAGGCTAATTGCAGTCAATGCAACGCAAATCTCTGACGCGGCGCACACTAAAAAAAATTATGCCTACAATTGCGCCATTGTTATTTGTTGTTTTTTATTTTTATATGTTGTTATTGCTGCTGTTGTTGTTGTATATTTACATACGTCAGTCCATAATAACAGAGTTTGTAAGATTTGAACATGTCTCGTTTTTACTTATCCGCTGGTTTTTTCTTATTGCTGTTGTTATTGTAGTTTTTAGCTCGTTAGTTTTTGCCTTTAACGTCTTGCTGTTGCTGTTTTTGTTTATTTTAACGACAAAGCCGCACCTTACATTAATTGTTGCTTGCAAAAAAGACGCTTCAACTGCGCTGCACATTTTTCTTTTAATTTTATTTAACTGAAAAAAATGTTGTCTTTAATTTTATTGCCCGGAAAATGAAATACACGAAAAGAAAATGCTTTGATCATTGACATTTTATTGTCAATGTGGAATTCGATGGAAAAAAAAAGAAAAGTTAAATACGAAAATCAAAAATCTCTTTTCTCTAAAAATGTTCAGCAGCTGCAATAAAAATGCCACAAAATTTTGCAAGTTGTTCGCCGCCGGCTCTGAAGTAAATATGTATTTATGTACGTCTCTGCACGCGTCTGTCACTTCGGTGCTTCTCGGCATGTTGTAAATTTTTTGTAAAAACAAAACAGCACTACAGCAACAAAAATGCTGTAAAAATGCGCGAAAAGGCAAAAAAAAAAACATTAAATAGAATTCCAAATTAATTTTACAACAAAAAGACAAAAAAATTCTTTAAAAATAATGACAACTTCAAGCGGCGTCTCTTCACGTATTGGCCGCCGCGCTTTACCAACCGTTGTACAGCCTCATTTAAAGCTGATTTCAGCTGATGATAATGCTTATAAAATAATGCTGGCAAAATTTCTAAGCAACATAAGCTGTATGAAACAAAGGCTTATAATAAGGCTTATTTTGCTATGTGGAGGCCGTGAAAACTACGCTCTCTTTCTCTCTCTGAGATGAAACCTTCTCACCAAGGGTAAGGACTACTCTCTCTTTCTCTCTCTCTTAGAGGAAACCTTCTCACCAAGGCTGAGTACTACTCTCTCTTTCTCTCCGTCTTGCAAATGCTGTGAATACACTATGGAAAATAAGGCTTAATAATTCCTTATAATAAGTGCTTATGCGCTGTTTAATTACCTTATAATAAGGCTTATTTGTAAAAAATAAGCAAATAAGGCCTTTTTCATTCCTTATAATCAGCGATTATATATGGCGGCAAAAGCGCCGTTGGCATGTTATGCGCAAGTCGCCGCCGCCATTGTTGTTGTGATTTATTTTGCAATGCAAAATCAATCAATTGTCGTTTGACAGCCAACAGCAACCAGCAACCAGAGCAACTAACAACAGGCACAGCAACAACTAGCAAAAAAAAAGAAACAATCACGCCACAAGCGGCAGCAACCATGCAGGCAGTAGACAAATGTCGGCAACCAGCAGCAGAAATAGAAGTAAGCAAGCAATCAGAAAGCAGCAGCAATCGGCAACCGGCAGCAGCAAACATTCCCAGCAACAAGTACCTAAATATCTATGCACTTAGCGTGCACATGTGACAACCAACAAATATAGAAACGTTTCTGCGGCAAAATAGTAAAAAGCAGCAGAGCAGCCGAGGCATTCGAAATATGCCACACCAGCAGCGCAACAACATTTTTTAACACGACTTTTTTGCTATGAAAAATGCTTTAGGCTGTGTGTGAACGATTTATGTTTTGAAATACTCAAATTGTTGTTTTTTTTTTGTCTTGGGTTTTTTGAAGTTTGTAGGGCTCTGTTCTTACAAGAGCTCCTTTAAAAGTCGAAAGGGCGATCTTACAGCAGGGGAATTTGGTTCTTATAGCCGAAACTTCAGATGCTTAGAGTCTTCTACTTAAGATCTGCAGAACCAACAGCAATCAAAGGGAGGACCTTATAAATTACTGCTCGGTAATGGCTTCAGACAACGACATCGATGACCTGTGTTCCAAAATCAACAGCTATCTCGCCGATCTTTCATGTTTCTTTTCCACCAGATCACTACACTCACTACAAACGTCCAAGATTTCTGCGATCATATTCACGACATGGAAAAAGGAGGTAGAACTGGATTTAGGCATACGGATAGGGAATATATGTAGCCATTCCTACCGTAAAAAAAACCAAATATTTTTGGTTGTTATCTTCGACAGTCTTGCCTCTTTATCCGCGCGTATACGACCGCGATTGCGAACAAAGTTTAGAGTGACAAAAAAAAGCATCAAATCGCTAACTGAGAGCATCTGGGAAAAAGATAAAGAAACTTTGATCGCCACCTACAAAATCAATGAACCGGCCGGTCATCAATTATGCATCGCCAGTGTGTTTACCGAGGACGAACTGGCGAAAGCTTCAAGCCTGCCAAATTGCTGCCCTGATAACAGCCACAGAAGGTCTTCAGATGTCACCGGAACACAACACATATATATGTACACCATGAGGCTTAGGCGCTCCCAGTTAAGGAAAACAATACCATGCTGAACAAGCAGTTTCCATTGGTAAGCCAGCGCAGAGGGCACGCCAAATAAGACCTTATTCGAACCGAACCTCCCCGCCCAGACACGTCAGTAGCCATCTACTCAACCTCTCCAAGGATGTTGAAGAATACATTAAACAACCGCTAAATCCGACAGCATAAATATAGGTAGGACCTAAACGCAATACATAGCTAAGCAGTTTCCATTAATGTTTCCATCCGTACTTCCATTCTACGTTGTGCTAAGAGATCAACCGCTCTCATTTGCAAAAGAGTCGAGGAAAACTCGTGTAACCTTGACACGGCTGCGTTCAGTTGTACTGCAGCAGGCTAAACTCCTACCGGGTTGGCATAGATTTGTATGTCTGGAATGGTTTTAAGAGATTACCAGCGAGTTCGGACCTTTGAATATATGTATATGCGAGATAATTTATATAGTTGTCGTAAGAGGCGATTAAGATCAAGCTGCCTAATAATGTAATACAATGGCTCTATTATAACTCTGACGAGTTTTATGGCCGAGCTTCTCTCCCAATTCAAGGTGTGCTCCTTTTATTTTTCCTACTAATTGGGTGGACCTACAGTTTTATGCCGGCTCCGAACAGCGAATGCATTTTTTGTGAGAAGCTTTTTCATGGCAGAAATACTCTCGGAGGGTATGCCGCCCACTGCCGAGAGGTGACCGCTGCTCTTAAAAAACCCAATAATTGGATTTTTCCTAATTAGAAAATTTTATTTTAATTTTTTTTTGGTGTTTGCTCGGACTGGGATTTGAACCCGAGATCTCTGGCATAGCAGGCGAGCACTCTACCCACACTACACCACAGCGGCCACTAGATCAAGCTACCTAGAAGTTTGATATTGACCCACAAAAAAAATCGTTCGCATTACCTTCGGTTTGGTACAAGAAACTAATACGAAAATAACTGTTACTTCCCCTATACTCCACAAAACCTTCGCAGAGTTTTTTTTTGTGGCCATAAAAACAATAATAACAACACTGTCTTAATAGCGATTAAAGCTAAAGTTAGAGTGAATATCGCACAGTTAGCTTCCACACAAACGCTGCCTTTGACACTTCTTCTTCTTCCTCCAATTGCTGGTATCTTTCATTTGAGCAAACTTTCATGGCTCTAGCTCTTAAAATGATGAAGTTATAAGTAAAAGAAGTTGAGTTTCAAAATGCATAGTTTGAGGGGTCTAGGTCTTCAAGTAGCGGAGATATGGCCAAAAGCAGTTGGAGTTCTGATTTGAATGTGTTCCGGTGGTCGGATCGTAATGAAAATGGGGAATATTTCTTCGTTTTTCTATGAACTTTCATTTGAGCCAACTTTTATTGCTCTAGCTCTTCAAATAGCGGAGATATGACCACATTTCTTCCGAGTTCAATGATCTTAGAAAGTTTTTTGCAAAAGTTGTGCGATTTTTATTTGCACAGTGCACAAATCAGAAAATAAAAAAACGCAATAGAGAGAAGAAAACTAATAGGGCCCTAACTCCAAGTCAGCTCGTCAAAATGTTGCCTGTCTTTTATGTGCGCGCAATGCCATCAATTTATTGCAAAACTTTCCTCTTCAGTTATTAATTTACGCTTACTTTTCTGCAACCGCTCACACATACATGAATATGTATATCTATTTTGCATACTTTACAAATTTATTTTTCTTTTCCCACTATTTACTGCTTCCATTCGCATTCCTTTGCCACTCCTTTTGCCTTTATTCGGCCGCAGTCTTGGTACACTACCTCAGCAACATGTTGCCAGCAACAAAGTGTGTTGCTAAGCTGTTGCTTCATAGCCGTAGGCAACTCACGTTGCTTTTGCCGGCTTGCTTATACAACCCACACTCAATTCACATCATTTTTACGCTATAATTTTCATTTTCATAAAAAAAAAAACTTTTTTAGACTAACGTCGCCGCTGGTCATGAAATCTTATTATCTAATCGTAAATTATTATTTGTATTCATTCGCTGCTACCAGTTTTTCAATTTTTTCCTTCGCGTTTGCCAACTGTCAATTAGCTGATTGCGCGCGCTTGTTTATCTATCTACACTGCGACTTGGCTTTGGCTATTTACTCATTTATCTACTCGCATTTGATTAATTTGCAAATGATTTGTGTGGCGTTAACTTTTCAATGCGCTTAAATTACTAATGGCGCAGCCGTGTATTTTTTTTTTTCTTCTTGTTTTTAAACTTTTTGATTTCATTTCAAATTGCAAGTGTCGCATAACAATTTTTTGCACATTTTTTTTTTTTTTGTAATTTTAATACGTTTGTAATTTTTCACGCCTCTCTGCGCTCGGCGGCGCTGCAGGGCATTTTTTTTTTTTGGTGTGTAATCGCATTTGTCTGCTGCTGAGTCATGCAGAGTTGCTTGAATTTGATTATTTTTTCTTTTTTGTCATGGTGAATTTGGTTTTGTATGAGTAAGCGTGAATTATGAGCTGCTGCTAAGGGGTGTCTTTGATTTTGTTAGCAGTAAAAAAGGTTGATTTTGAATTGTAAATTAGCGCTTAGTAAGCGATAATCACCAATTTTTACATTACACACATTTTTCACAGATTTGCGCTCACACCCACCCTACACATTTTCACACAAACAACTGTCACCCCCCAACTGTCACTGGCGACCTTGACGCTGCCAACTGTCATTAAATTACTCGGCCAAATGGCATGCAAAAGCAACGCCGTCAAAATATTTGCCCGCAAGGCGCGTCAGACGCGCTCTGCTGCTCTTCTTCTTCTTCAACTTGCTCAGCGCATTTCATTTGTTAGCGCCACCGACTCTGCCACTCGCTGTCTGCAATGAAAATTGAAATTTATTATTGCATTTGCCAAACGCAAAGGATAAGCTACATGAAATATTTGTGTGCATATGTTAATAGCAGAGAGGAAAGAGGAAAACAATTTATATACTCATCAAAAAAGTTATGGCTTATTTATTAATTATTTCAGCTGATGATACGGCTTATAAAATAATGCCTGAAATTTCTAAGAGAATTGCATAAGTTGTGTGAACAAAGGCATATAATAAGGCTTATTTGTCTGTGTTGACATCATCAGGCCATTAGGACTACTCTCTCTCTCTCTCTCCTTCTGAAAAGAAACCTGCTTCCCAAGGCGTATGCGCTATGGAAAATAAGGTTTAGATAATTCCCTATAATATGGGATTATATGGTGTTATAATAAGGCTTATTTGCCAAAGAAAATAATTTCCATCTTATTCCTTATAATAAGCGTTTATATGCAGTTTAATTTCGTTATAATAAGACTTATATAAACGATTATCAAATGGCGCTTTACGCTCGCAGCACATTGCGCTCTCTTTGTCCATGTTTGCTCATAAAACTCAATTTACTCTCTCTCTCTCTCTCTCTCTCTCTCTCTCTCTATTTGAGATAAGAGCTCATAACAGAAAATATTATAGCATTTGTTTCTATTCAGTTTTAAAATATTTGGAGCAGAGCGAATGAGCGTATAAGAGCAAGCAGTCTACATTATCTATTCCTTATGCCTTAAAAATTATTTGGAGGGTACTCGTACATCGCTAGCTTAGAGTGCAAACTGTGAAGTCAACTTTTATGAAAATGTGTATTTTTATGTAGAACGCTAGAAAAATCAAATACGCACCACGCTAAACAAGTCTGTGATTCTTGTCATATTTCTACTCGTTGTTATTCAGAGATACGCAAATTGTGTAAGTCCAAAAAGCGAAGAAAATTGTGTAAGTCCAAAATATTTACATGAACAGAATTTTTTTTTTTTCGTTTCGAAGTTTTTTTATTTTTTGTTTTTTGTCTCTCCTACAAAGTTTGATAAAAAGGACTTACGCAATTTGCACTCTAAGCTAGCGACATACATGTATACACATGACGTTTCGTTTCGCCTTGAGTAATCAATATTTGTATGCACTGACTAATAGCAAACCATTTGCATAACACTTTTTGAAATTAAAATTACAAGAAAGTGGGGAGAGAGGAGAAGAAAAAATAATAATGGAGAATAGTTAATTAATTTTAAAAGAATATGCAATGTACCTACTATCTACTTGTTCTATTGCAATGTAGAGCAAGTCAGGAAGAGAGAGAGAGAGAGTGGCAACTTTTTATGCACTTTCTTAAAAAGAAAACATCACTATGGAAAATGCTTTGAAAATACCCCAGGGCTAATAGTACTCTGGCTCTCGGACCATAGAATATTCTACTTAGTTTTTTTAGCTTAATTACTGATATCAGCCTTTTAACGTAAAGTTTTGCTCATAGACTAACCACTAGGTACTTAGGGAGGGTGAAAATCCTTGAGCTTGGCGATTGTAGGGAAACAAACTCGCTAACTCTTTAACTACCTTACGGTGTCTGAAACTTTACAAGGCAGGCGAGATCTAAACCTTTTCTGTTACCCCTTTTTTTAATTGGTTTAAAATGTGCTTTTTCTCATTCCAAACTAATCGTTGACTTATACGAGTAGTAAAGTATTATCGAGTTCAATATCGAGACCAATAGCATTTACTATGTGTTGCGGAACGAATTTCCGTTCTCCGAGAGAACGAAGCAAGATACTGAAGATGGCACATAGCCGAAACCGGCTTATAACCAATCAAACTTGGCATGAAGGAAATTCCTTCCGTAGCACATCGCAATCCTACGCTGTCGGAAATACTCCGGCTAAAAAGCTCGAATAAAAACCACAAAAAAGAAAGCATTTACTACTTATATTTTTTTGAGAATAATTCTAGCTCCAGTCACACAAATTTCGTTAGATTCTAATGCATTGTAATAGATTTTAATGGCAGCTGGTGCAAGTGCAACTAGCACAACTCATTTATGTACGTACGTGATTGCTTGTGTGGATTCTAACCTCAAAAGCGCAACCAAGCGCACTCTATTCGTTTTACAGTTACAAAATTACAGTAATAACACAAATAATCATAAAATTATGACAATTGCCAGTAGCATAATGTATTTATTGAAAAAAATTGTGCCATATGTGCAGGGCTAAGAAGATTTGCATGAAATATATGTAAGCATATGATTATTACCTAACCTATTTTATATTTATTGTTTTTCGCGCTTTGTATACCTTTAATGAGCATGAAATTGTGTTCTAATTTTGTGCCAAAATAGTATTCTTGTAAATTATTTGAAGCGACACTTAGCAATGGGAGCTTTAACCATTATAAAGTTGATTTTTTAACGTTTTACTTGAAAATAATGCATATTAAAAAAAATCCCAAAAACGGAAATTTTTAAAACTAATAGCAATGGAAGCTCTAACCATGCTAAAGTCCTTTTTTGACCATTTTATTTCAAAACATTGCATATTAAAAAAAAATCCCAAAAAGGGAAATTTTTAAAACTAATAACAATGGCAGCGCTAACCATTCTAAAGTTGATTTTGGACCATTTAATTTGAAAATAATGCGTCTTGTAAAAAAATACCAAAAGGAAAATTTTTAAAACTACATAATAGCAATGGCAGCACAAACCATTCTAGTGTTGATTTCCCAAAAAGGAAAATTTTTAAAACTAATAGCAATGGCAGCTCTAACCGTTTTAAAGTTGCTTTTTGACCACTTTACATGAAAATAATTCATCTTACAAAAAAATACCAAAAGGGAAATTTTTAAAACTAATAACAATGGCAGCGCCAACCATTCTAAAGTTGATTTTGGACCATTTAATTTGAAAATAATGCGTCTTGTAAAAAATACCAAAAGGGAAATTTTTAAAACTACATAATAGCAATGGCAGCACAAACCATTCTAGTGTTGATTTCCCAAAAAGGAAAATTTTTAAAACTAATAGCAATGGCAGCTCTAACCGTTTTAAAGTTGCTTTTTGACCACTTTACATGAAAATAATTCATCTTACAAAAAAATACCAAAAGGGAAATTTTTAAAATTAATAACAATGGAAACTTCAAGCATTCAAAATTTGCTTTCTGACCATTTTACTTGAAACTAATGCATCTTACAAAAAAATTTTAAAAAGGGAAATTTTTAAAACTAATAGAAATGGCAGCAATAACCATTCATGTGTTGATTTTTTACCATTTAACTTAAAAAAAATGCGTTTTATAAAAATCCCAAAAAAGGGAAATTTTTAAAACTAATAGCAATGGCAGCTCTAACCATTCTAAAGTTGAATTTTGACCATTTTATTTGAAAATAATGCGTTTTACAAAAAACTTCCTTAAGGGGAAATTTTTTAAACTAATAGCAATGACAGCAGTAAACATTCCAGTGTTGATGTTTGACCATTTAACTTGAAAAAAATGCGTTTGGAATAAAATCCCAAAATGATAAATTTTAAAACTGGCAGCTCTAACCATGCTAAAGTTAATTTTTGACCATTTAACTTGAAAAAATATGCGTTTTATAAAAAAGCCCAAAAAAGGAAATTTTTGAAACGTATAGCAAAGGAAGCTCTAAGCATTCTAAGGTTAATTTTTCACCACATTTTTGCGTTTTACAAAAAATCCCAAAAGGGAAATTTTACAGAAATCATGAAAGGTATGCATGAAGTCTTGGGCAAGCCCGAAGACAGTCGCGATCTTGTTTATTTTTTTTTTTTTTTGCTTTTTTCTCTTCTTGGTTTATGAACTTATTCATTCATTAATTTTTTTACGCTCCATATACTACCTTTTTTTGCTAAATACACTTACTTATGCTACTTATCTTACTTATTTTGTAAATAATTTGCATAGAAGTGCTAGAATAAGTATGTATGTATGTTAGAACTGCCATAAATATGCCACTCATCATCATCAACATCATCATCGACTTGCTTTGCTGCTCATTCGGCGGCACTCACTCACTTGTTAAATTATTATGCGCGCAATAAATTCCATATGCAAAGTAGTAACAAAATTTCACAAATTTGTACTACTATTTTATCAGCAAAAGTGCACATGCACATGCAAATGCATTTATTAATATTTGTGCATATGTATGTAATTATTATGTGCATAACTGTAGCTTGATTCATTCATTTGATTTCATTTTCCATATGCATTATGCATGTCATACAGCTATAGTCATAGTTAAAGCCATATTAGCTAGCCATTAGATCGTATCGAAAAAAAAGTTCACCATGATTATAGTTATTTCCTGAGCTACTATAATTGAAATAAATATGTACTTCTTTAGCTCAAGATTAGTGCCTTTTAACGCCGTTTTAATGCCAAAAAAAGTTACATTAGAGTGTTAGCAACTTAGTAGGGGGGTCGTAAATACCCCAATAGTGCACTTAGGGTTAATGAGCCGCCATATAAAATTCTGATCTGCTCGAAACAAAAAACATTCATGCATCAAACTGTAAGTTACAACTATAAATGCTGAAGTTATGAAGCAAATTGTAATTGAACGAGTATTAGGCTTGCCCAAAACGAAGCTGTTATTTAGTGATTAAAAATTTTAATGAATGAAATGAAAATTTTAATAAATGAAATGAAAATTTTAATAAATGAAATGAAAATTTTAATGAATGAAATGAAAATTTTAATAATTGAAAAGAAAATTTTAGTGAATGAAATAAAACTTTTAATAAATGAAATGAAAATTTTAATGAATGAAATTAAAATTTTAATAAATAAAATAAAAATGGAATGATTATAAATTAAAGCATGATTTGTTTTTGTAACACTTTAATGATTAAATGCGATTACTTGCACCTTTTTAATGATTAAATTTTAACTAAATTAAATAAGTTTATTAATTAATCGATTAATATATATTAATTGCATGATTATTTGGATTATTTGCAATTACTTTTCGATTTTTTTTTCATTGCGTGATTAATACAATTATTTGACTTTTTTCAATTAAGTATTTTTGATTTTTTTTAAATACATGATTAATTAATTAATGAATTGGTTAATTATTTTTTTTCGTGAAAATGTTACGAAAAAAAATAATTAAAAATAATACTATAAAGCTACAATCGTATAATTTAAAATAAATAAGCAATTAAAAATAACTAAGCATTTAAAAATAATCAAACAATTAAAAATAATTAAGAAATTAAAAACAATTAAAAATAATTTAGCAATTAAAAATAATCAAAGAATTAAAAACAATCAACAATTAAGAGTAATTAAGAAATATAATTCAGCAATTAAAAATAATCAAGGAATTAAAAACAATCAAACAATTAAAAGTAATGAAACAATTAAAAATAATCAAAAAATAAAAAATAATCTACCAATAAAATTAATCATACAATTAAAAAAAATATAGTATGATTATTTTTTATGATTAGCAGCCATGATTATATTTAATAATTTTTTAATTTAATTGACTGCCAGGTTATAGTAACAATTAAAATAATCATTAAAATTGAAAAATCTGAAAAAAATAATCATTAATTTTAATGGGAATTTTACATGTCTGGTCCAGAAAATAAATTTTTTTTTTCAGAATTTTCTTAAAATAATAGTTTTTTTTAATTTTATTTTTTATTGTGAGACGTGCTAATGTACACTCAAAAAAGCTTTACTCGGATTAAGAGAAAATGGTATTGATTTAGTTCCAAAGATATTTGACATTGTTTTGTTGTACAAGTTTCTTTAAAATAAGGAACAAAAACAAAAAAAACTGAAATTTTTCCATAATCTGAGTAAACTTTTTTTTTGAGTGTATATGTACATTCATACATACATACATATAAGCGCATGCTAGTTAATAAAAGCAAACTCTTAAAATTGCACAAGTTAGCTTTTATTAGATTTTCCGGTCAATATTTGTATATTAACTTTTGTATACAAAATCAAAGCAAAGCAAAGTAAAGCAAAAAAAGAAATAAAAAAATTCATATGCACATGAATATGCAAATATGCTTATAATCTATGGCCAAACACTTGCGGTATTTGCAATCAAATCATAGTCGCTCAGTGCATCCCAAAAAAAAAGCAACAAAAACATAGTATTTTGTTGCTTTCGATAACATCAATAAATAAATAGTAAATTGCGTATGAAAATCCAAAATTCCATACGTAAACAAATACTTTTATAATATTTTCATATTTGTCAAATTCATCAACGCATGACATGAAATGCCGCCGCGCTTCAACGCACAAACACTTTATGCAACAACAAGCAATAATTCGACAAATTTATGTATGTATGTATGTAAATCTTGTTGTTCAAGTGTTAATATGTTTTATTGATTTATTTATTACATTTTATTTACATATATTTACACGAATTGATTTACTTACATATTCGTACATACATCAGACGTGTTAAATTCCCATTATTAAATAAAATAAAAATGAAAATTGATAGTGATTAAATTTTTGGAGTTTTTAGTTTTAAGGATGATTTTAATTGTCTTACGTTAATGTGGGAATTAATGATCATTTAAATTAAACAATTAAAAAAAATAAGCATAATTACTAGCCCTTAAAACATAATCAGAAATAATCTTATAATATAATAATAATACAATGGCGCTATTATAACTCTGACGATACTCTCGGAGGGTATGCCGTCCACTGCCGAGAGGTGTCCGCTGCTCTTAAAAAATCCAATAATTGGATTTTTACTAATTAGAAAAATTGTTTTGGTGTTTGGCTCGGACCGTGGTTTGAACCCGAGACCTCTGGCATAGCAGGCGAGCACTCTACCCACTGCACCACAGCGGAAATAATCTTATATGTAATCAAAAATCAAATATTTTTCTCATGATTGCAGGATTCTTTTTAAATGATTAATTATTTTTAATTGTTTGATTGTTTTTAATTGATTGATTATTTTTAATTACTTTCTTATTTTCAATTGTTTGGTTTTTTTAATTATCTGAATATTTTTAATTGCTTGATAATTTTAAATTGCTTGATAACTTTTAATTGTTTGATGCTTTTAATTATTGAACTATATTTTTTAATTATTTTTTATTGATTTATTATTTTTTATTGATTGATTATTTTTAATTACTGAATTATATTTATTGATTATCTTTTATAGATTATTTTTAATTGTTTGATTGTTTTTATTTGTTTGATTATTTTTGATTGTTT
The DNA here is from genome assembly GCA_960531455.1 of Urophora cardui. Taxonomy (NCBI): domain Eukaryota; kingdom Metazoa; phylum Arthropoda; class Insecta; order Diptera; family Tephritidae; genus Urophora; species Urophora cardui. The sequence goes on from OY482671.1 coordinate 7,121,447, forward strand.
GAATATTTTTAATTACTTGTTAATGTTTAATTACTGAATTATATTTTTTGAATATTTTTAATTGTTTGATTATTTTTATTTGTTTGATTATTTTTATTTGCTTGACTATTTTTAATTATTGAATTATTTTTAATTGTTTGATTATTTTTATTTGTTGAAATATTTTTAGTTATTGAATTATATTTATAGATTATTTTTTATTGTTTGATTATTTTTAATTATTTGGTTATTTTTAATCTATTAATTATTTTTTACTACTTTCTTATTTTTAATTGTTTGATTATTTTTAATTTTTGAATTATTTTTAATTGTTGCATTTTCACTAAACATCAGCCAGTGTCAGCCAATAGCTGAGTTATTGTTGTTGTTTCTTTGTTTGCTTATTGCTTGGCCGCTGTTAAGACTTAAGCTTGAGCTTTTATCTAAATGTTGTCTGTTAGCTGTCATTTAAGCGTGTGGCACTTATTGTGCTTTCTACGCCTTTTTTCCTGCGCGTACTTTAGCTTTTATTTTGCTGCTTCCAGCGCTTTTGTCTCTGACTGTGCTGTGTTGACTTTTATTATAATCCTTTAGAAGTTGTTATTTAAACTAATTAGGTGTTTAATTTTAATATCCTTCATAAGGTGTTTTTAAGTACTTTAGCTGTTGTTGCTCTTTCGCTGGCAACTGGCAGCTGCTGCGCGCTTGGTGCGTGTCTGCCACCTGCTGCTGTACTTGCTGCTTATTTTTGCCTACTAGGAACTGACGCTTATGGCTGCTTCCATCAACTCGCCTCTTCCACGAACTTACTGCTTCCACGAACTTACTTCTTCTCTAAACTTGCTTTCCTTTCCTTTCCCTTCCTTTCCGCTCTATCGCTTATTCTGCCACAAACTGCCATTCGCATTCCTCTCCTCTTCTCCTTCGTTATCGCTGGCGCATAACTCATAAATTCCTGCCATATTTCATATTCATTGCTTGACTGGCGGACGCGGCAATGCCAACACTCTCTGCCTGCTGACAGCAAATTCTAAAACTAATAAGCGCTTATGAATCAGTGAGCGGCGTGTGCCGTGTGGCATGCAAATCGCGACAAGAAGCAGCAAGCGTAGCAAAGCAACACTACGCGCCTGAGGCTGCGAACAGAGTGGGCGCTGAAAGCCGAGCCGAGATTGTCAATGCGATAAAGATTGTCAGTGCGATAAAACTGGTTACATACAAGTCAATACAAATAAGCTTGTGCATAACACAGTGAACGCCGACAAGAGCAGAGAGCAAAGCCGATGAGTGCGAGAAAAACAGTTTCAAAGCGTTTTGCGCGCTTGTTTGCATTGTTGATGTTTACTTTTTAGCGTGAAATCGTGTTTTTTAATGGTTCTTTTAAAGAAATTTAGCTGGATATTTTCCTAAATCCAAATTCTTTTGTGATAATAATTGCATTAACCACACTAGAAGAAGCAAAATACTCTTCATCAGATGAATCCATTACCGTGTACAGCAATTTTATAAACACATATGAAAAATAAGACTAAATCACATAAAGCCAAAACACATGGAATAAACAGAATTTCAGCGCTGATTCTCGCATTCACTGTGTTATAGACAAATTTTCTTCTCGCATGAAAATAAGCGTCAATAAGCTCGGCTCGGCTCCGCTCGGCATCAGCGCCCACTCTGTTCGCACCCTGAGATAGCAGTCTCGCTGCTGTCTCCGGCTGTTTTTCTCTGTTTTAATTAATTAAGTGAAGCTGCGATTTTACAGAATTTTCCACTTTTTTCTTCCTCATTTTTATTTTATCTTTGTGTTTGTTTTATATCGGCTTCGCGCTTATTCAGCGGTTTGATTGGTCTCTACCATTCGTTTATGATGCGGCAGGTTGAAGCTCAGAAAAACGCTGAAAATCTGCCATGCAATTACTTATTATAAATAAAATCTGCGTGCCTTGTTCCATAATTGATCGGTTGGTCTTTCGTAGTTTGGGTATTTTCTGCCTTGCGCTGTTACTTACAATTTCGCCAAATCGAATGCCTTCGCTTCCTTTCGGCCACCGCCACCACCGCCACCACCACCGCCACCCCAAAATCCTGCTGGTCAATGCGCAATATTTTGTTGTTGTTTTTGTTTTTTGCTTTGTTGTTGTTGCAAAAATGTGCGTCAGCATCCGATATGGGTATTAATTGGAATCACTTTCAAGGCAACAGTTGCATATTTCGATGGCCTTGCGTACGTGCGTTTGCTGCAAATTCGATTAAATTCGAATGGGGTTGCATTGTTGCCTTGGTTGCACACAGAAGTGGGTCAAGGTCGCATGAATGAAGGAGGTGATGTTTTATAGTTATTTTTTGCGCAGCTTTGCAAAGACTGGGCGCTTAATGAAATGGGTTGCACATATGCATTTTGGGAGGTTTTGAATATGAAAAAGGTAAAAATTCATTTCCATTTCAATTTGGAATATGATAACGATTTCGATAAAGATAGAGAGAACGATCTCTATTGATTTCGAATACAATTCGATTTTAAATCCATATCAGATGCCGAACTCTACTTTTATTGCGTATTAAATTTCGATTTCGAATATTTAATATGGATTTCGAATATAATTTCGATATCGCATACGAATTTAATATCGATTTCGATTTTTATTTCGTGTTTAATTTCAGTTTCAAATATAGTTTCTATATCGAATTCGAGTGTAATTTCGATTTCGACTTTTATTTGGTGTTTAATTTTGATTTCAAATACAGTTTCGATATCGAATTCGGGTGTACTTTGGATTTCGACTTTAATTTCGTGTTTAATAACGATTTCGTATACAGTTTCGATTTCGAATTCGAGTGTAATTTAGATTTCGACATTAATTTCGTGTTTAATATCGATTTCGAATACAGTTTCGATTTCGAATTCGAGTGTAATTTAGATTTCGACATTAATTTCGTGTTTAATATCGATTTCGAATACAGTTTCGATTTCGAATTCGAGTGTAATTTAGATTTCGACATTAATTTCGTGTTTAATATCGATTTCGAATACAGTTTCGATTTCGAATTCGAGTGTAATTTCGATCTCGACTTATATTACGTGTTTAATAATGATTTCGTATACAGTTTCGATATCGAAACCGAATTTAATTTCGATTTCGACTTTTATTTCGTGTTTACTTTCTATTTCAAATACAGTTTCGATATCGAATTCGAGTTTAATTTCGATTTCGACTTTAATTTCATGTTTAATTTCCATTTCGAACGTAGTTTCGATATCGAATTCGAGTGTAATTTCGATTTTGACTTTTATACAGTTTCGATATCAAATCCGAAATTAATTTCGATTTCAACGTTTATTGCATGTTTAATTTCAATTTCAAATACAGTTTCGATATCGAATGTAATTTCGATATCGACGTTTATATCGTATTTAATTTCGCCTTTGAATACAATATCGATTTCGAATACAGTTTCGAATTCGAATTCGAACACTGTTTTTATTTGGACTTTTTTTTAAGGTTTAATTTCGATTTCGAATACAATATCGAGATCGAATACAGTTTCGATTTCGAACTCTATTTCGATTTGGACTTTTATTTCAGGTTTAATTTCGGTTTCTAATACAATTTCGTATTGAATTTTTTATTAAAATTTCTTTGCGATTTCGTCTTTCGAGATTTCGACAGAGATTTAGTATTCTTTTTTTTTTCGATGATTTTTCGATGAAACACGATACTTGCTGTCTACGTCTTTTTGATTTCCACCATTTATGTGATGAAATTAATTTAGTTTAAAATTTTCAAAAAAGTGGCAACACTGGTAAAAATATTTCGAGCGATCATCTTTTTAAGACTTCTTTAATTTGATACGTATATATTAATGTTTAATTTATTTGAAAAATTTTTATTGAGCTAAAAAAATTTAAACAGGTGGCAACCCTGAAAAACGGTTTTTTTTAATCATAATTTTTACTTTTTTTATTTAAATACAAAATATGTATAATATTTTTTTAATATTTATTTTTCTCTTTTCTACTTTCAGGTATGTACATTCTACATCATTCATTACACTGTAGGGAGGTCAAAATATCACAGCGAAACGCCGAGACACCCCAACTAAATTTTTGGCTGTAGAATACGATGGCATTTACAGAAAGTCAAAGTTAGCTCTTGTTTTCGAGATATTGAGGAAAGAAGTTTCAGAGCTCTGAAGGTAATTTTTTTTCCGTCTATAAACTTTACTCAGGCTTGGAACCCTTTACGCGCATAATAATTTTGACAGTTGCTCTTACTTAATTGGGGTATTCTAAATTCAATGCCGCCTTTAGTTTTCCCAAATTGGCTCCGGTTTTCGAGATAACGGTATTTAAAAATTACCATCAATTTGGACTTTTTTGTTAATAACTCAGTCAGTTTATGAGATAGATTGCCAAAACTTTGCACGTGACAATATTTTAGTATTTCCTTAACTATTTCTGAAAATAATTGAAATCGGGTGACTATAACATATAGCTGCCATACAACCGATGTTTCAGATGTGGACATTTATGGATATAACTTTGCTATTTAAACAGCTAAGGACATGCAACTTTGGAGAATTTGTACTCGTATTGGCCTTAATCTATTCCCTGAAAATTGCCAAGATCGGGTCACTATAACATATAGCTCCCATACAACTGATTGTTCAGATATATGGTTTTGCACATTTATTTCCTTATAACTCCGAAAATAGTCATTCTGCGTGAAAAGGCAATATAAATACTTTCATTCAAAATTAATAGGTGAAAATTTTTCTCATATACGATTTCCACATATCTGCATCAGTTATTGCACTTTTATGCAACCAAAGTTGAAATTTCACCATAGGCATTTTTTTCAAGCCCAATAACTCATATATCGTATTAAATGAATTAGATGATATTTACATCGTCTTACAGGGAATTAAAAGAACTATTACGCAGTTTTTAAATGAAGAAAATATATGCATGTTTAAGGATTTTATATGCATTTATAGTAAAATTTTCCTACAAAACTATTGTTTGAAAACTATTGAAGCATACTTTTAGGCATTATTTGGAATAAAATTTTATGAAAAATTAACAAAAAAAATTATTCAAATGCGTATAAAATCCTCAAATATGCATATATTTTCTTCATTTAAAAACTGTATAATAGTTCTTTTAACTCTCTGTAAGACGATATAAAGATCATCTAATTCATTTAATACGATATATGAGTTATTGGGCTTGAAAAAATGCCTATGGTGAAATTTCAACTTTGGTTGCACAAAAGTGCAATAACTGATGCAGTTACGTGGAAATCGTATATGAGAAAATTTTTCACCTATTAATTTTGAATGAAAGTGTTTATGTTGCTTTTTCACGCAGAATGACTATTTTCGGAGTTATAAGGAAATAAATGTGCAAAACCATATATCTGAACAATCAGTTGTATGGGAGCTATATGTTATAGTGACCCGATCTTGACAATTTTCAGAGAATAGATTAAGGTCAATACAGGTAGAAATTCTCCTAAGTTTCATGTCCTTAGCTGTTTGAATAGCGAAGCTATACCCCAAAATGTCCACATCTGAAAAATCGGTTGTATGGCAGCTATATGTTATAGTCACCCGATTTCAATTATTTTCAGAAATAGTTAAGGAAATACTAAAATATTGTCACGAGCAAAGTTTTGGCAATCTATCTCATAAACTGACTGAGTTATTAACAAAAAAGTCCAAATTGATGGTAATTTTTAAATACCGTTATCTCGAAAACCGGAGCCAATTTGGGAAAACTAAAGGCGGCATTGAATTTAGAATACCCCAATTAAGTAAGAGCAACTGTCAAAATTATTATGCGCGTAAAGGGTTCCAAGCCTGAGTAAAGTTTATAGATGGAAAAAAAATTACCTTCAGAGCTCTGAAATTTCTTTCCTAAATATCTCGAAAACAAGAGCTAACTTTGACTTTCTGTAAATGCCATCGTATTCTACAGCCAAAAATTAAGTTGACGTGTTTCGGCGTTTCTCTGTGATATTTCAAAAGTTAAAAATTTACCTACAGTGTTATTTCCCAAAGAAAATCCTCTTAAAATACTGCGAAAAGCATATGCGCACAATATGGCATGTTGCCACATTTATGTACTGTAAGCATTATTAGTGGTAAGTGTATTTAAAAATAAATTTATATACACAAAAAGAAGGCAGAGAAAGCTCTCTCTCTCTATCTCTCTGTTCGTTTCTGCTTCGAGTCCATTAATTTTGATTACTTAAGACAGCAAATTGGCGTTTGCTTCTTGCCTTTCGCTAACTAGAAATGTACTTTAAATACTTTGCACACTCTGGCAACACTCTTCAAAAAAGCCAAGCCATAGCAAAACCTCACCCTACACCTCTTAAAAGGGAAGAAAGCAACGAAAATAACCATGAAGAACGCACAAGTGGAAAGTAAATATTTAAGTAATGCCTACACGGCAATTCAACTTTACTTGTCCCCAGTGCTTGCCCTGGCTCTGGCTCGCTGACTCTGAAGGGCATGCGAATGTCTAGTAATAAGTTGAATGAAAAGGAATAGAAAAAAGCAAAAAACATAAAAAACACACAAAAATATGGCAAGAACGTGCCAAAGAAGTATTTTGCGCCAACAACTAACCAAAAAATAAGCGGTGCAGCAACAAAAAAGGAGCGTATGTGTGTAGATTGTGTGTGTTCAGATATTTTTTTTTGTGTTCAGATATAGCAAAATAGTTATTGGTTTTGTGGATAAAGTGCTTACGAATGAGTATAAGTTTCACCTTGTGTGTTTGTTTGTATGTATGTTTATTTTATATATATTTTATGTAGTGGATTATGGCACATAAGCGTTTATTGCATGTGCGTTGGTTTGTTTGTTTGTAAGTACATGTGTGGCATAGATTTGTGGTCATGTAAAGCACTTACCCATGTTTACTTTGTTGGATTATCTAGGTAGATAGATGTTGTAAATTTAGTTGACCATAAGAGAGTTGCAATTTCATTTTCATGCAAATGAACACATGAAGGTGGGTTAAAGTTAACAACAACAAAAAATATTAACGTTTAGGTTATTTTATTAATTTTAATGCGGAAGAAGATATTCTGTCTTCACATTTTGCATCCAGTTCTGCTTCAGCAACATTCTATATTTTAAACGTTTTCTTAACCAGTTTTTAAACTACTTTTCAACCACTTTTCTAACTACTTTTCAACCACTCTTTTAACTACTTTTCAACTACTTTTTTAACTACTTTTCAACCACTTTTTTAACTACTTTTCAACCACTTTTTTCACTACTTTTCAATCACTTTTTTAACTACTTTTCAAACACTTTTTTAACTACTTTTCAACTAATTTTTAACTACTTTTCAACCACTTTTTAACTACTTTTTTAACTACTTTTTAACTACTTTTCAACCACTTTTCAACTACTTTTTAACTACTTTTCAACTACTTTTTTAACTTCCTTTTTACCACTTTTTAACTACTTTTTAACCACTTTTAAACTACTTTTTAACTACTTTTCAACCACTTTTTTAACTACTTTTCAAACACTTTTTTGACTACTTTTCAACCACTTTTTTAACTACTTTTCGACCATTTTTTCGCCAGTATTTACGTAAAAAAAAAACAAATTACAGGAAAAAAAATTTTCCATTTTTTAACCAGTGTTTTAACTAGTTTTCTACCTACCTTTTAACCATTTTCTTAAGCAGTTTTTGTACTATTTTTTAGCATTTTTTTGGCACTATTTCAGTTATTTTTTGAAAAAAAAAAAAAAAAAAAATGTATAAATTTTTTTACCATTTTGTTCCAGTTTTCTAGCTGCCTTAAAAAAATTTATATTTTGCTTTTTAGCCGATTTTTAACCACTGCGGAAGTGAGTTCCTGTAACAAAATCGGGAAAATTGTCGATTAAATTGACGCCATAAAAAGTAATACCTTCCACACTTTGTCACCATCTAAAAAGCAAGTGAGAATCTATCGATTGACGTCCTTATGACGTCACTCAGTCGAAAACATTGATAGATGGCGTTTTCGATTCGCCATCAGACAAGCGAGGTCGGATCGAACAAAAATGTTTGAACCCATAATGAGTAGTAGCCATACTCGCTAACTGGTCGATAAAAATTTCCCTCTGCTCGCTATCATTCACATCTAAATTTGCCAGAGGGAAATTTATAGCCAGCAGAGAAATTGTGAATCGAAAACGGCTAGAGTTCAGTTACAGAAAGTCAGTACAGAACGCATTATTATTTTTCTTTTTCTTCTTAATTACCGAGTCTAATAAAGCGCACCACTCGTTTCTGTTTCGTGCCGCCTGCGTCAGTTGGAAATGCCAAGCGCGGACAAGTCACTCTTCGCCTAATCTTGCCAACGCAGTGGAGATCTCCCTTTTCTTCTGCCGCCTTTAGCGGCTTTCGATAGAAATACTTTCTTAGTCGGAGCATCTTCATCCATGCTCACATGACATGCCCTGCTAAATGCAGCCGCTGGATTTATATTCGCTGAACTATGTACATATGTCGAGTTCTGCGTAAAGCAGAATAGCTCATCATTAAATCTCCGCCGATACTCACCGCCGTCGCTAACGCGCAAATGTCCATAAAGCTTCCGAAGAACCTTTCTCACGTATGCTCGACAGTGCTTCAACTCATCTGACTTGGTATCGTCCATGAGTCTCTCTAGAACGACTGGAACGTCCTGTAGAACATGATTTTTGCTCGTCAAGAGTGCTAAATTTACTCTTCAATTGTCCACTTAGTTGAAAGCAGCACTTGTTGGCAATATTGAGTACTTCTTTGGATTTCCGTGCTGACATTATCTTCGCTGTTGTTTTTGTTGTTGTTCCCAAAATGGACGAAGTCCTTAACTTATGCAGCTGGAATTATATTTTTCCATTAAGATGTTGAAGATATCGCACGAAGTGGAGTCACATTGCCTGAAATCACGTTTGGTCTCGAAGAGCTTGGAGAGGTCCTGACTAGGCCTCTAGATACACGGCTTTCGAGCAATTCGTGTAGCTCGATGTTTGTTTCAAGCCCGTTTGACAAACAAACAAGTGTTCGGGCATTTGAATAACATTCGTCCGGGCTGCTCGAAAATGTTCAAACAAAATCGAGAGCTCTAATTCTGATGGAGCTGGTGTTGTTAGTCAACGTCATTTGGCATAGCCGTATAATATAGAACGAGAAAATCAATGGATATAGTTGAAGGTGGATGCGTGCAAGGTCTATTGTGTCCGCCAGCTCACGTCAAATCAACTCGATAGAGGGAGTGCAGGAGAGGGAGAGTACTTTCAATAACAACCAGAACTGTCTTCGATCTCAGGAAGCTCATTGGTTGATGTAGTTCCTCTCCGGTTAATGTGAGACTTGCGTCGATAGCTCACTTTAACTAAAACAAAAAGTAAAAAGAATGTATGATAAAACTAGCTGACCCGCCAGACGTTGTTCTGCCTAAAATTTATTCCTATAAAGCCTAAAGAAAAAGTTCTAGATTACCGTGTTGCTCACCATTATCTTAAAATCGATAGTAATGTCTGCGAATACTAAATAATTGTCATTTCTCTGAATATCCCTATCACTATCCGTATCTCTATCCATATCTCCATCACAATCCCTATCGTATACCTCCAAGTTTTGATATCCTACGGAAAACACTTCCAGAGATATTCAGCATGAAAGATTAAATTTGTATGGGAGGTGCCACGCCCCGTTTTCCAATAGCTTCCATTTTTTCTCGTATGGTACGGTTATTGTTTATCTCCGTACTAATTTCCAGGGTCCTACCTTAAACACTCCCAGAGATATTCAGCATCCAGGATTAAGTTTGTATCGTAGGTGCTACACCCCCACAATATTTTAAACTTTTTTTTTAGCCTAAAACCGATTCGAGGTAATTACGAACAAACTTGCAGAAGAAAGTATTCAGTTTAGTCCAGTGGTTTTCAAGTTTTGAGGAACCGCACAAACCACGACCAATTTATATATATATAGAAGAAGTACGTAGTATCGCCATTAAAATTTGTGTTGGACAAATGGATATGACAGCCAAAGAAATTCCTTTAATCGCCATTAAGGCAGCAGTAGCAAAGGAATACCTAGCTAAATGCATGCCAATGAAGCACACACGCCAAGCACCAGCAAGAATATGATGCAGCAGACTTTAGAATGAAATTAAAAAAGCGAGAAAAAAAGAAAATGAGAGAAAAAAGGAAACGTGCAAAGCAAGACAGATAAGCGGCGCACAGTAAATCGTGCAATGTGTGGAGTACATAACATGAGTGCAAAGTTACAGGCGACAACTTTCAACTGCAACAACACGCCAAATGAACTGCATTGCACTGAGCCGAACTGCAACGAGCACGAACGCTAAAATAGACTTAAACGTGTGTATGTATGTTGTAGCACGAGCTGAGGTGATGCGATGCTGCTGTGGCCAAAAGAAAAAGAAGAAGCCAAGTAGTGCAACGATGACAGCAGCAAGCACAGCCAATGTTACACGCAAGTCTATACGCCATAAGCAAGCAAAGCAACTCTGGGTGAAAGCAGTAAAATGCAAACGTACGTACAATGCGCTGACAACCTGAAGCACTTTGCACGTTTTACTGTTAGATATATATGCAGTTAATTCCTGTCGAAAAGCGCCAAAGCAAAGCAATGAGACACACAGCAAAAAGTGCACAAACGGGAATGGGCATGGCATATGAGAAATAATATAATTGGGAGTGAATGGGCTGTAGTTTTTGTTGTGTGTGTGTGATGGGTGGCATATGAAAGGAAAACGAAGAAATAGCCTAGCGAAAAAAAAGGCAAGTCTTATTGGCGAAGAAGAGCCTGGACAAGCGGCAGAAGGGCGCAGCGTAGCGCTTGCAAACGCTCGCGTGAATGCCAAGCCAAGAAGCGTGTGCAGCTCGTAAAAAGAAATCTATTAGCCAAACTCTTGAGAACAAGCAGGAAATGTAACAGACAATAGTAGCAAATACGACGGAGATGTTGGTAACAAATTGCAGAAATAGAAAGAAGAAGAAGAAAAGGCAACAGCCAACAAATGACAAAAGCATAAAAAAACAAATGGAACAAACAAATCAGCAGCAACAACCGTGGAAAGCCTGTGCTGGCACATAGTTGGCCACGCGCGCCATTCAAACAGCCAAGATGCAGCGGCAATTTCTACAGAACTGTACTCTGAAAAAAAGGTTTTAAATCTAAAGATTTTCGCTGTTAAATCAACTACTTTCCGCAGTTGAAATGTGCGCAACAACGCTGCGTTGTTGTTTCAAAGCTGCGAGCGTTGTTGTTTTAAGTCAACCACGGAAACTGTTGCATCAAATACTTTTGCCTTTAAGTTAACAACGCAGACTGTTGGAAAAAATTTGCAACTAAAAATAAATTTTTGTTTGCATTTTACTCTTCATCTTCTCTCCAGCCGGGTCGCCGAGCTGCAAATATGTAGCCTACGCTTGTTCTTCTCTTCTGCTCTCCTTCTTAGCATTCACTGGTTGCTATCTTTATTTCTTATTCTGCTTTTTCCTCTTTATTTTATATTATCCTCCGGATTCGAACCATGACATCAAACTGAAATTCTATCCAATCATCATATAGTGGAACATTCAATATTATATTGAATTTAAAACATGCTTTAATACTTGCCCTTTCCCGAAAAAGCATCTATGAATTATGTGTATGAATCATTGTAAGAACAAAATTTAAAAAAATTTGTTCTCATTAGTTTTGTTAACAACACAAACTGTTGGATCAAATACTTTTGCCTTTAAATCAGTGTTTGATTTTCCTATGCACGCGTGCGGGAGCTTTTTATAGCTTTCACACCAACAGCCTCACACCGACAAGTCAAAGCACTTCGTTCACGCACAGTAATTTTGCAAACTTCTATTCAGTCAGCATTGAGCTGTTGAGCTAGCAGGTTGTGTTGCTCGAGCAGTCTTTGAATGCTTGTAAATGATTGTGTGTTTGGGGGGAGGGGGGGGGGGGGGTGGTTTTTTTTATTTTTTTTATTAGGAATCATGATTTTGCATTTCGTCTCATATTTTTTTTTTTTTTTTGTTTATGGTTTTTTATGAAGTTAATAATAAAAAATGCTATCCACTTGCAATTTAAAAATTTTAGTTTTCGACAATGATTGAGTTTCTTTTGGGTGTAGCCAAGAGCTTTTGTGCTTTTAACACATGCACAATGTTTGAAAGTATTAGTGTGATAATCCCTGCTTTAAATAAACAACGGGGACTTTTGGGGAAAATTTTCTGCTAAAAATAAATTTTTGCTTGCATTTTGCTCTTCATCTTCTCTCCATCATTATTGTTTTTGTTGTGGGTTTCTCACAAAAAAATGTTTTCTCACAAAAAATGCTTTCTCACAAACAAAATTTTTAAAAGCAAGCAAGTTTTTGAAACAGCAGCGCCCGTTTTTAAATCAATTGTTGAATCAAAAAGTTTGCGGTAAAAACAAATGTTTTTGCTGTTGAAGCAAAGACGGAGACTCAACAGCCGAAAGTTGTTGATTTAACTGCGGTTATTTTTTTCAGAGTAGCGAACGTGCATACATACGAAAGAAGTCATAAAACGAGCTGACATATTTCTTAAGTTTTGTTGTTGCTGTTGGCGTTGTTGTTGTTGGCGTTGTTATTGCTGTTGTTGTTGTTGGTATGTAATGGATTTTGGGGCATGCGAGTTCGAGTAATGTTCGACTGTTCGTTGTATGCGCATAATGGCACAGCAGGAATGCCAAAACCAGTTCAAGCCAAACAACGAGCAATTGTTGGTGGCGAATGGGGCGACTGGTTACTAACTGTCAAGCGGGCGGAGCCCACACATGTGTTGCCGCGGACAACATGCGATGAGATGTACATAAATATGTACGTGATAAGCTGCTGCAACATTGCTGGCTAATGCTGGCTGCAACGAAGAAGAAAAACGAAAGCAAAGTGGAGCGCACGAGTGGACAAGCAAGTAAAAGCCCGTCTCCACATAACTTGATTCACCAGAGAAACATGTAGCAAAACATCTCGCTCAATAACCCGTCTCCACGTGGCTAATCGTGATTCAGTTTGACATTTCTTTCTTGTTCTTCTTAAATGTTTGTATGTTTGCTTATTTTTGCGTCTTTGTTTTGGTCTGTGTGAGATTTCGATAGATTTTCGATACAAAATTAGAGAAGACATCGATATCATCGAGGTTGGCAAGATGATTCAGAATGAAACAGTTTTTCAATCTTCACTCGCTCTCAGAAATTTGTATGGAAATTGGCGAGTTTCGGCACTGGTTTCCGTGTCGAAACAAGATTTAGAGAGAAAATGCAGAAAAAAGAGCGAAAAACGTTATGTGGAGACATGGTATAAGTGGCGTATCGTGAGGAGTTTGAGCGGAGCTGGCGGCGCGGCGGCAAGTTTGGCAAGTTGCTGCTGATATTTTAGCGAACATGTTAACTGGCAATTGTTGGACGAGAGTAGCCGAAACAAAAGCTAAAATGAAGGAGTTGTAAAGAAGAAAAAAAAAAAAAACAAGTTAGCAAAGCAAAGAAATCGAGCTAATAGAAAACTGCAGAGTAAGTGTAAAAGACGCGCAGAAAACTACACTCACACAATTGTAACGCATCGTGCTGCAATGGCACGCGTTGCCACACGTAGCAGCAGCCACTGCGTTATGTATGTTGCGGCAGCTGGCACGTGCCATATGCACAATGCAATAAACCAACGCAATGTTGGTTGACCTAATGCTGTGGTTATGGTACCAATTAACATTGCCAATCAAAATCGGAAACATTTCGTGATTGGTGAGAGGTGGTTATGCTTACATTGGTGATTGGAGCGCACATACACAACATAACACATGATAATTACTGAGCACATACACAACATAACACATTATTACCTCTGAAACCTCGTTTGCTGGCTGCCTGTTTCACACAGCAAGTTTGCTGGATGTGAGAGTCCGAAAATTCTTTCACCGTCGGAGTGCACAACAACAATTACACGGTGCTCGACCAGCTTGATTGGTAGCATAACCAGGCCATAAGCAGCAGCAGACGCGTGTGTGTATGTCTGTAGACATTGTGGATGCCAGGCGAAGGTGCGCACAGCGGGTGGTACCTAAGTATTTTGATGAAAGGTGAGAGAGCTCAAAAGATAGCAAGGCAATAAAAGCAGCTGCTCAATGTTGAATGCGAAAGGTAAACACAAATGCAAATTGGCAATTGGCAATAAAACGGCAGCCGTTTTTTTGGGGGTTGATTTTTTAATTGAATCGCCGCCTGCGGTAATCCAAACCGCTTGAGCAGCTAATAAACAGCCAATAGCAAAGCTATAAAATCACTTAAACATATTGCGAAAACTTGCAATGCCGCAAGCAACTGCAAAACAAATTAAGCGTGAAGGAAAACTGTACTTGAAAAGAGTTAGCGCTGCGAAAATTGTCGGCGCCGCCGCCGCTGGCTGCTATAAAAGAAATTAGGCAAGCAAAACTTTTGTGAAGATTCAGCAGGTCGAAACGTTAAACCAAAAATAGTTATAGTTACAGTTAGTGATATTTGCGCAGCGCCGCTGTTGCGCATAGCAACAGTGTGTGAATTATAATCGCAGCACAGTTGAGTATGGATTTAGAGTGGCTAAGAAGGGGAAAAGAATATCTATTTGGTGTAGAGAATAAAAGTAGACAAGTGTAGTGTAAATAAAAGCGATTAAGGCATACATAATTTAAATACGAAAGTTCAGTGGCATTAAGACAATCAGAAGTGGAATAATAAGCAGCAAAAGCGGCAAGCTGAGCAGAGTTAAATTTGCGTAAATTGGCCAACGTTTCTTTGGGTGGTGGTTGTGGCGGCACTGTTATGCAGTCAAGTGTGTTGAGGAAAAAGAAAGTTGGCAGTGGAGATTAAGTTAGAGGCGGGCGTGGGAGGGAAGTAATGGAAATAAAAGTAAAAAAATATACATATAAAAGTTGTTACAGTTTTGAATGAAGAACAGCTTATAGAGAGTAATAAGAATTTTTTTAAGGCAACTGGAAAAACCCTATTAAAAAGGAATAGACACACCATCTCTTTGTCTATTTTAAAGTCACTTTCGATAGCATCAATTGGAAGTGCCTATATGCCGCAATGTTTGAATTTGGTTTCCCTGTGAAACTTATATGGCTAAGCCAAATGACGTCGACTAACACCACCAGCTATGTCAAATTTGGAGGAAAGAGTCCTTCAAGACCAAACGAGGTTTCAGACAAGGTTAATCACTTTCGTGCGATTTCTTCAACTTGATGTTGGAAAAGTTAATTTGAGCTGCAGAACTTAGAGCCCGTGCACAATTGACTTCTACCTCGCTTTGCTTCAGAGTTTTGCTTTGACAGTTTCGTTCAAAGGGACATGTTCACAATTGAGGTGAAGCGAGTAAAGCAAGGTATAAAGTTAGCCATGTTTCAACTTTTTTTACACTCTGACAAACATCCCGCCTTGTGTGTGTGTGTGTGTCTGTGTGTATGTTTGTATAGCTACACTTATTTTAGCGATTTCGCGCAATTTCGTGAGAAGTGAAGAGATAAAAGTAAAAAATAACATTCGAATAAGCAGAAAAAAGCAAATTCCTCAAATATTTGATCAAAAATCAGGTTTATAAATTAAAGCAAAGAAGTGAAGTGGAAATTGCCAAAGTGTTAATTGTAGCAAGCATCTGAAATTTCGCTTTGCTTTAAGGTTTTTTCTATCAAAGTTGGAGCAGACAAAGCCAATTGTGCACGGGCTCTTAGGGACTTTGTCTATTTGGCAACCAAAAGCAACACAAAAAAAAAACAAAAACAATGCCAGCACGGAAATCTAACAAAGTACTTACTCACTCTTGCTAATAAGTGCTAGCTTGGACTAAGTAGGCAATTGTAAAGTAAAGTTCGCGCTCTCGACAAACAAAAATCACGCTCTACAAGACGCTCATCGTTTCAGAGTCCTCATTTAAGGCCCTTGGCCACTTACATTCTGGATTGTTAAGCGGTGTATATGTGTGAGTGCCGGGTGATTGACGCAAATGTCAAAAAGTTTTGATTTTCGTCTCCGCGAGCCCGACAACAAGAACGTGTAGCACGACGACTACTGATTGCACTAACACAAACAAAAAACACTCACACATAAACACTGCTTGACATGCCAGATTGTAAGTTTCCAAGGGCCTTTAGGGCGCAGAGAAGCATAGACGATGTCCAAATCAGATGAGTTGAAGCACTTGGAGTATACGAGCGAAAAGTCTTACCGAAGTTGTAAGAAGCTTTGCGCGTTAGCGACGGCGGTGAGTATCGCCGGAGATTAAAGGTTAGCTGTAGGTGCTTTACGCAAACATCGACCTAGTTCAGCGAATAAAAATTCAGCGGCTGTGTTGAGCAGGTCATGTGGTATAGCCGGTTACGCGCCAATTAGAAAGAAGTTGATAATTTTCTGCTGCCAAAAAAAATTTTCTAATTAGTAAAACTCCAATTATTGGGTTTTTTAAGAGCAGCGGTCACTACTCGGCAGTGGGCAGCATACCGTGCGAGTGTATTTCTGCCATGAAAAAGCATTCGCGGTTCGTAGCCGGCATAAAACTGTAGATCCACCCAATTAGTAGCAAAAATAAAAGGAGCACACCTCGGATTGGCAGAGAACCTTGGCTATAAAACTCGTCAGAGTTATATTAGCGCCATTGTATTATTATATTATTATTATTATATTTATCAAACATCATAATTTTTAATTAAACTCTATTCCACTTCTGAATTCATAAGAATTATCCACTTTTTCCACACTCCTTTTGTTCCACAAGCTTTTCTTCCATCCGTTAGATGTTGCTGCAGCCAAAACTACTTCAATTCTGTATCCTTGCTAGGCCTGATTTAATTAGCTCTTATTTACGTTCATGCTTGTCTGCCAAATTTTGGATTTTACCTTTAATTTTTCTCTTGCTTGAATTTTTATTTAGATTCTATTCCACTTCTGAAAATATAAGAATTTTCCACTTTTTCCACATTCCTTTTGTTCCACAAACTTTTATTAACATGCCTCAGTTGTTGCTGCAGCCAAAATTGCTTCAAAATTTTGTACTTTATAACCCTAAATCATTCAAAAGTTATTTCAGTTATGCCTGTTTTTTCTTTACTTTTTCTCCTGCTTGAATTAAGTTTATTCCAACTCCATGCGAATCCATCTGTCAAGGCAGCTGTCGTTGTTTCTTGTATGTAACTTGCTGGGAAAGGTAATGAATTTGAAGACCAATTCTTGTCTAGTACTTCCTGTAAGCTATTCCAGCACTTAACCTGCATGCTACAGCGGCAACGATTTCATAAAAGCCGCGCTTACACATAAATTCTTTAATTTTATCTTCATTCCATTTATCTTCTTATTCTCCACATAATTTAATCAGTAACTTCCCACTTATGCACCTTAATATCTTCATGTTCTTTATCATTCTTTTGAATTCTTTCATTTTAAATTTCAGTTCTGGCTGCGCATTTGTTTTTTATATGAATTCCCCTCTTGCTATCAGCACTTTGTTCTTATCAAAACGGCACTCAACGCGTCGGCATGTGAATTTGTGTGCGCAATGACTTGGCAAAAATGTACACATTCCAATTGATTTGTATTACATATTCTTTTTGAAATTTCATCTGTCATAATGGCACCACCGCCAGTCTAGCCACTGTGCTGTCATTTTGCACCCGCACACATTCACGTAAAGTGCAAATGTATGCGCACTTGTGTTGTATTTGACATCATTAATACTGTCGCCGTGGTCTGCGCTGACGTGCGATTTTCGTTTGGCTGTCATTAAAGCGGACTTGACGTACTTTCGTGTATATATAAAGAACAAAATAGCGCTAAAATAAATAAGAGAATAAATAAATAAACAAGCAGGAATTTTGTATTATTGTTGTTGAGTGTGTCTTTTTTCTACTTAATTTATTTTATACAAACCTTTTATTTTTCTATGCTTTTTTGAAAGCATATTGCTAAGCTTCAATAGCTGTTGCTTATTATTCATTATGAAAGCGGCAACAGTTGAGTCTAATGCGCTCAATATCCGCTTAACAAAACACACCAGAAATCCGGCAGCGGTTATTGGTGTGTGGCGTCAGCCGTTAGCGTTACTAATCGAATTGTGTGATGGCTCATTTAAAAGTTGACCGGCACTCGTTGTGTTGATGATCGCTTTTGTTGATGACAGTTGAATACGTTGCCTAGCAAATACATACATGGCGATTTGTGTTAGGTTAGCTAAATTTTTTTAGTAGAGGGTAGCATCGACATTCGGAATGCGAGACTGAACCTAACCTGCGAACCTAACCTGCGAACCCACGAAGCCATTTCTATTGGACCACCGGGCAGGTATTACTTCGTAGAAGGGCGCCTAAATCTTATGCCTTCACGCAGAAGACAGTACGACTAACGCCTACCTTGCTCTAAACACCTCTCTTGCGCTCTTATTGACGCAGATGCTGCGCTTACTGCTTTCCATATTAAAGAGGACCTACACATGTGTGAGTGCAGTCAAATTTTCCACAGAAACTGCAGTTTCTGCTATTGAATTAAGCCATGGTCTCACAGCCTCGTAATGAAGACAATTAAATACAACGTCTTCTGCGTCCTGGTGTAACACATTGGGATACATTGGACAAAAGAGACTAAATATCATCACGTTTGTATCGAAATAAATAGGCCCCTTAAACAACCATGCCTGCTTAGGCACAGATTCCGATGAAAATTGAGTTAGCCATGCTCTCTATCTGTACAACTGTTAACGTTCGGAATCAGTCTATAAGTCCAACGGCTTTTCGGTCAGGCTTCCCAACCACTGGCCACCTTTGGCGACTTAGCATCTTTTCTTCGCACCTTTTTGCCTCTGCTTACTCGCGTCAAGGCCTAGCAAATGCTTGTGGTTTCTCGGACTTGAATATCCACCGATGCCTTATTTGCCAATACCTCTGCTGCAGCGCTGGAGACGGTTTCCGCTGAGTGATTAATGTGTTCTTTACAGCTCAGTTTGGAGTAAATTATTATTCCAAGCTATTTCAGTCAGGGTTGCGAATTAATTGGACGTTCCCCAAGCGTGTTGCATAGGTATGCTCTAACTTACTTTTCCGTGCTCTGTTTCTTGTTCTGCCAATTGCAGAGCCAAAGACCGAAACCAATTTTGCTTCGTGGCAATTGTGCTGGACATCTTCTAGTTGCTTAGCCACTCCTACTATAATCAGCTCATCAGGGTATGCGATTATACATTATATTCCAAAGTAGTGGTCCAAGAGCAACAGATCCTTGCGGATTAGCTAATTGTTGGGCCAAATTTTTTTGATAAAATCCATGACCATCTGAAATTATTCGAAATAAATTGTATAAAAGAAAAAGCACTCACTAATTCATATATGTATAAAACTATCATTTATCTTTATATTGCCCTTTACTACATAGATATTCCTACCTGCCTTTGTAATCATTTCCCTCACACTGCAAATAATAACGCTTTAAAAACAAATCATTTGCGTTTTAGTTATTCGCATGTATTAAAAAAAAAAATCAAACAAATGAAACTATCTTCCATAATTACCAGCGCTAACTGTTGTTGCAAACACTCTCCCACTCTTTCACTCACTCAAATCTTGTGTGTTCTCGCTTCAGGTACACTCTCTGCAAGCAATCAAACAAGCAAAAACATGTTTGAGTCGTTGTCTGCTTTCCAATTGCCAAACGAAAACTCGACTCGTTAACGAAGCACTAGCGGACTTCGTTGGCCAATCAAATTACAGCACACATTTCGTAGCACATCGTTTTTAGCGCACGAGCTGGCGCGGCTAATAACGAATGAATCGGCTGTAGTAGCAACACGATAATCTTGTTGTCATCGTGTGGCACGATGCCTGCCTTTGAGTTTGTTTGTTGTGTTGAGTGGTGTTTTTGGCGCACTCAATTGCTGTGAGCGCACACAGCAATTAGTTTTTAACCAACCACCGTTAGACTCACACTCAATTGCTCTCTCAAACACTCGCTGCTTTTTCTTCCTCTTTGCCGCTCTCTGCACTATTTTTGCTCCGCTGCGTGGATTCTGTTTACTAATGTACAACTAATTTGTCTCTAGTGTTGCCAAGCTTCGCTGGCTTATTCGCA
Organism: Urophora cardui; assembly: GCA_960531455.1. Taxonomy (NCBI): domain Eukaryota; kingdom Metazoa; phylum Arthropoda; class Insecta; order Diptera; family Tephritidae; genus Urophora; species Urophora cardui. Next base: position 7,141,548 of record OY482671.1, read on the forward strand.
TTTGCGTAGTTTGCAAATTTTAGATCATTATAATTTTTAGCATTTTTTTTTAATTCAAGCATATTTTTCGTTTGCTCGTCTGTCATGGCTGTCCAAGCAACGAACGTACATATATATCAACGAACCGACAGACGTCTCACTCATTTTGCTCACGTTTTGTTTTTGCTTGCTTTGCATGCTCTGCGTTGTTTTTTGTTGGTTAGCTTATTTGCTACGTACAATGGACTTTGACTCGCAGCATGCACAGTGTGAGAGCGAGAAGACGAGAGTGCGGGGAAGTGTGCTGCATACTGCTATGCCAAATAGCAAAAACAATTTTTCGGTGCTAACCACGCGATTTGCAAGCGCATAAATCAGCCGCATATTAGCTTCTTCTTTTTGGGTGTTTTTTGCGTTTTTGTTTGTTTTTCTATCTTTTTCCCTCTCTCTGCCGTGCCGTTAGCTTTGCTTGTTAACATGTACCGCTAGTTATGCAGTCGGCGCATTTTGTTGCGCTTCTTCTCGCTTGCATATCATTATAGGTAACGGAATATTTTTTTGTTGTAAACAAAAACTTAAGCGCTTAAGTTAGTATTTTTATTGCGCTAAAATATTAGCTGATGCTATTGAGGCCGCCACTCAATTGTGCTTAGATAAAAATACCGCTAGAGATTTAGAAATGTTATTTATTCTATCCATAAAGCATGCAGATCGCATGAAGAGACCGTGGATCATTCTTTGTTCATGTCCTGCGACTGTTCCAGACTACGGCTTCAGCTACTAGGTACAATTTTATTCATTGATCGTTACAGTCCTCATCTACGGCGCTGAAGCATGTGTGAAGCAGATGAGATGGCGCTTGGAGTATTCGAGAGGAAAGTTCTTCGGAGGATTTATGGACCTTTGCGCGTTGGCGAGGGCGAGTATCGACGGAGATTTCACGATTGTACGAGCTTTACACAGACATCGACAATTTCCAGCGAATAAAGATCCAGCGGCTGCGTTGGGCAGGCCATGTCGTGCGAATGGATGAAGGCGCTCCGGCCAAGAAGGTATTTCTATCCCGCTGAACGCGGAAGAAAGGGGAGACCTCCACTGCGTTGGGAAGATCAGGTGGACCGTGATGCTGATTCCCTAGTTATTCCCAAATGGCGCCATGCTGCACGAAACAGAAATAGCTGGCGTACTTTATTAGACTGGGCCAAAATCGTCTAGACAGTTGCGTGCCAATTAAGTAAGTAAGTAGGTATTAATAACCAAAATGCAGGTAAAGAAAGTCTTGTTATTTGAACGCGATTGCTTCTTAGTTTGAGTATAGAGTATTGAGTAGGAGTGTTCATGTTCCAAAACATTTCTGCCAACACTACGGACTAACTTTGTGCCTTCTATACAAACTATGAGATTGTCTTTCCCAGGGTTTGAAATTACTTTGAACTGTTTTTTTTTGATTTACTTTGAATTTCATTTTCATTCCAAAATTAAAAAATGAACAGCGTAACAAAAGTAAAAAAAATAAAAAAATCCACTTTACTGTAACTATGCAGCCTTCAATTTCCAAAATTTACTGTCGACTGTTGCTGTACTGTGGAAATTTTTACAGCACAGTAAAACAACAACAAAATACAAACATAACTTTTTTTTACAGGACTTTTGTTTTTTTTTTTTATTTATGTGAACACAATCGAAATTATAAGGTAAAAAAAAAAACAAATTTCAAAAACCCGTACTGAAAATTTAAATATTTGTTTATCTGTGCTTTGCTGTTAACTGAACTGTTTGAAATTACACAGCAAAGCAACAGCACAGAGAAACAAAAAAAAAAATGATTCAAATGCTCTGCCTCGAATGTAGATATTTTCAAAGGAAATCAAAATTCAAAAGTTCTAAAAAAATAATGACAACTTTCGCAGAACAGGAGCAGCTTATTTTTTGAGACTGTTGCTGTTTTGCTGGCAGTTTTTCAAAACCTGGTCTTTCCAACTAGGAAGCACTGTGTAGATGGCAAACTCGCTCAGAGCTTCGCGATCGTTTTTCAATCCAAAGTTTTCGTTATGCGGAAACAGGGTAGGCATTTTTGCGGCTAGACAGACGCTTCTGAGGGCTTTGATAGCTGCAACAGTATCATCAAGCCTAGTTCGGTAGTAGTGGTCGGAAACTATCGATGGCACTATCGTCACTATCGATGGTTTCTGAACATCGTTTACACTATCGATGGTTTTCGACTATCGTTTGAACTATCGATAGTTTATTGAAAATTTGAAATGTGACCACTAGGCACAAAACAAACGGTAACTATTCCATGCAGGGTTTGAATTGCTGACTAGCAAGTAGTCAAAGCAACATAAATACGACTATGCATTCTAGTCGCATGGTCGTTTAAAATGTGATTACCCAAAAACATTAAAGTTACACTACAATATGGGTATCAAACGAAAGGGGATGACCCCAGGTTTCATTTGGACTTCGATATATTTCGATAAATTTATCTATAACTGAGTTATCGGTCAAAATGTGATTGCCCAAAAACATTAAAATTACACTACAATATGGGTATCAAACAAAAGGGGATGGCCCCAGGTTGCATTTGGACTTCGATATATTTCGATAAATTTATCGATAACTGAGTTATCGGTCAAAATGTGGTCGCCCAAAAATATTAAAATTACACTACAATATGGGTATCAAACGAAAGGGGATGGCCCCAGGTTTCATTTGGAAGATCGAAAATATATATATTGCTCATAACAATTATGGGATGATCTAAAAAATATCCATCATCCAGAAATTGTTATGGAAGATCGAAAAAAATATCAATTGCTCATAACAATTATGATCTGATCGAAAAACTATCGCTCTTTGAGTAATTCTTATTGATGATGAAAAATTTTTCCAAAAAAAAAAAAAAAAAATAATTGTTATCAAGTGATTTTTATATTTATTTGTTATAATTGTTATGGTCTCTGGTTAATATATTAATTTTTTTGAACAAGAATAAATGGCTAATAAATAAATAAAACAAAACAATGTACTGAAAAAAGTTTTATTGGATAATCTTCTATTACTTTCATGTATTGGTAAGAATAAGACCAGGACAGGTGGGCAAAGTTTGCTTACATTCGGGTGAAATCGGGTGAGCTCATTTAAAACAGATGTGTTTGTGGATGTGTTTGCTGCCGGACGGCAAAAGGCGGTTACAGTGTGAGCCTAGCCGTAGACTCTCCCAAATCACCCAAAACTATCCTAGCCATACAAGGCTCGTGGGCACTTGATATCGCAGAGGCGAAGGAGGTGTTTGCGCCAATGGTTTTTCAGCAAGTGCCGCGAATCTCTCGGCACTGGTTCGAGTTGGCTTAAAACAGATGGAAACGATTGCAGGCCTGCAGGGTCTGCAGATCTCTGTGGTCTTCATACAATGAGCTGCGATCCTCAGCCATTCTAAAGTTGGACAGCAGGCAAATTTCCCGCTTAACTGCGTTAATCACAAGACGTTGAACTACTGTTACCCACGCGGCTCGTTTGGGATTGGACCATAACACTTTGTGTCGCAGCAGCTGTAATCTTCAAACGCATACGCAACACATACCCTTACAATAACGCCTACAACAAGCGCGCCAGAAAAGCAGCCAAGCTCAAGTTTTATGCAAACACTGAATAATTGCGTTTGCTTTTTGCAAAGGTCTTCGCCGTCGTTGTTATCACGCGTTAGATAACATTTACTTTATATTTCTTTAGTTTTTGTTGTATACACTCAAAAAAAAAATTTCTCTCGATCAAAGACATAATTTTCCTTATTTTGAACACGCGTCCCAATACAAAATTTTCTTTGTTTTGTGTAAATTTTCTCAAAAATGTGGAAAAAACATAAAAAAAACATTCAAACAAATTCGTTGCCATGGGGATTTGTATGGGAATTTACTTTCTCAAAATTAAAGAAATCAAGTCTTCAAAACAAGGAAAGTTGGGAATGGAATGGCGCTTAAAGAATTTTTCATTATTTTAATGTATGAATTTTTTCAAAACAAGTATATGAAACCATGGTAACGCATGTAACAACAATATTTTATAAACCTTTTAACATGTTTTAAGGAAAATTTACTCAAAACAAAGAAAGTAGTGTTCAAAATAGGTAAACAATTTCTTTGACCCCTCCATATATTTTTTTTCTCTCAGTGTATGTATGTATTTATTTGACATATGTACAATCTTTCAGTTGCGCGGCGGCCTCCTCGTCAAAGTCATGCAAGTATTGAAGGAAGTTTTGACGCCTCGCACGCGCGTTAATACACGCGGGTAATTCGCGGTCACACACACTCACTACACACACTAACATCTATCGCGCCGTTATCACTCACTAGTTAGAATAGCACATCTTACACGCTCGCCCGTCAACATCAACAACAGACGAGTATGTACGCGCAACGAGTACGCGCACTAACAGGCGAGTGCAAACAAATAAGCGCGAAAGTTGTTTTATTTTGTTGAGTTATATATTTTTTTTTTTTTTTTGAGGATGAGAGCGCGTCGCTTTGCTGTAGTGAAAGCGAGGTCAGTTTAGTTTATATAAAACGTAAAAAGAAAATTATATATGTATGTATGTACATATGTTTTTGCATACATACTAAATTCATGGCTATCTAAAATTTAATATACATAGGTACAAACCACTTATGGCTTTGTAAGTCAACAGAATTTTGAAGGTTTGATTGCGGTGTTTTTTCATGGACACCCCAAATACACATTTTGTTTGCTTATCTTTTATTTTATTTAATTTTTTTTTGCTTTAAGAACTGACGGCCACAATTTGAGTTTAACGACTTGATTTCGTTTAACAGTATCACTTATAAATAAGAAGCAGCGAGTAGATCTTATCTACATGCATAAATAGATATTAAAGCCCGTCTTCACATAACTTCATTCGCCAGAGAAACTTCTAGGGAAACATCTCGCTAAATAACCCGTCTCCACGTGGCTGATCGTGATTCAGTTTAACATTTCTCTTTCTTGTTCTTCTTAAATGTTTGTATGTTTGCTTAGTTTTGCGATTTTGTTTTGGTCTGCGTGAGATTTCGATAGATTTTCGATACAAAATTATAGAAGGTATCGATATCGTCGCGTTTGGCAAGAGGATTGAGAACGAAACAAGTGTTTCAATCTTCACTCGCTCTCAGAAATTTGTATGGAAATTGGCGAGATTCGGCACTCGTTTTGAGGTCTAAACCAGATTGAGAAAGAGAGTGCAGAAAAAAAGAGCGAAACACGTTATGTGGGGACAGGGTATTATACTATAATCTTTCTATCTTATTGCCTCTAGATGATTTGGAACGCGTGCAATAAAGCGCGCCAATCTTTTCTGCTTCGCATTAAAGTGCGCTAATTAGATACACGAAGCGCAGTTAAGTCATTCGGCTTTTGATCTTTCTACTGCAGCAGAGGCTTTACTCTTTCTTTGCCGATACTCTTTGTAATTGGAATGGAATGGAACTGTGAACTGTGATAGGCCCGAAAAAGTACCTCTTTTCCAAGCACTCAGGCATATTAGCCTTTGTATTTCAGGCCTTTAGAAAGATTCAATGTGTACATAGGTGAAAAGGTGGGATAGTGGAAACAGAATTACTCTGCCAACTTTCCAGCTTCTTTTATATATATGAAAACTCTGCCGAGTGCTAAAAAATGTACATCCAAGACACTCCCCGAAGATTTTGGGGAGTGTAGGGGAAATAACAGTCCTTTGCCGGATAGAAACGGTACGCTCCGGTACTAGTCTCTTCTGACATTAGTCCGACTGTCGTGCGAACGATTTTTATGGCCATTATCAACCTTCTAGGCTGGTGGATTTTAGTCGCCTCTGACGACAGACATTCCTTATTCTAAGGCCCATAACCCGCTGGGCTAGATGATTTCCTTCTATGTTTCCAGTATAGTTTCTGGATCTTTCCATTGATCTCTTGTGGGAAAATCGGCAGTGTATCGTCTACCAAAGGATACTCGGGGTGCCAGTCTGTCACTCGGAGCCAGAAATAAAGGGAATTGCTCTGACAGCCTGCACAGCAACTACCCCGAGCTCCAATCTTTGTGCCACAACCCGAAGGATTGTAGTCGATACATTGTTTTCTTCGCTACCATCTAGTCTCGATGGAAATTGCGATAGCTATTGGATTTTCCTTCGCTGAGCCGGATGAATGCCTAGGAAAAGCTCATACAGTCGATACTCTTCATCGTCAATGCAAAATAGCCCATACATCTTTCATACAACTTTTCCCCCGATTACTTCCACTACTATCTTATTCAATCTTGTTGTGTAGTAGCCACCAAAGCAACCCCGAGAGTTTTGGGTTGTGTAGAAGAAGCACCAGTTGTTTTCTAGATAAATCCCGTACGCTTGGGTACTAGTCCGTTCTGGTCCAGACTAACGTGCGAATGATTTTTTGGTCATTATCAATCAGGCCGATAGACTTCAATCGCCTCGTACAACAGGCATTCCATACCCGTTGGAGCTCATTTAATCTTGTAATTCATGTTCAATCTTTCCCACCGTATATCACTAAGTAAGGATGAAGAATGTTAAGGGATTGTAGAAGTATTTCTAACCAATTATCTTCTTACTTTTTCAAAATAAGCGTTAGACGATTTTGAACGTGTCCAATGAAGATTAGACACGTTAAGAGAAAGTTCTAGTCATTCACCACCTCGCACTTTTCACGCAATGCAGATCTTCACTTTCTTCTGATCGAGTTAGGTTGTACTGGTTAGGTTGGAGTGGCAGATATTTCCTTCTTTTTGTATCACTTCGAAAGCCTGACGAAATTCACCAAGTCCTTGACGTCGCCATCCGCGACCTTACATGGGCTATCCAGAAAAAAGAGTTCCCAGAAAGCGCCGTCTGGCGCCGTAGAGAGCCGTGCACTGGCAAATGAGTTGTACGATCATCTCTCCTTCCTCATCATCCTTGCAGCATCTGCAGTAGGGTGCACCTAGCCTCTCTGCATGCTTCCCCAATGGGGAAATGTCCTATGAGTAATCCCACCAGGTTTGAGATTTCCCTTCTCCTCAGCGTACATATTAAATGAGATCGTTTGTGATCCCATTTTGGCCAGGTTTGGATTCGATGATGCCGTGCTCTGCTATCGAGGCTATTTTATATTTCGTGTACCGTATCAAAATGCTTTCCTTATTCCGCAAAGTCAGGGCGCAGCTAGACATTCCCTTCAATTTCTAAAGCATGCTCTGTTCACCAGCTACCAAATCGCGCTTGTCATCTAGGCAAGAGTTTGCGTTTTGCTGTTGAAAACTTCTGTCAGCCGCGTGAATTTTTGTGAAAAACTTTCGGGCAACATTCCCCTCCGCCAGCAACTCAAGCTCCTTGAATTCGCTTCTTTCCATCACTATGCATTCTTCTTTCGAAAAAGTCATGTTCATCGCTCTTCCCACCTCGCCGCTTCTTAGCGCTCTATTAAAAAAAAAACTAAAAAAAAAATTAAAAAAAAACTAAAATTAAAAAAAAAAGAACTAAAGTAAATAAAAAACCACAAAATCATCACATTCAAGCCAATTTAATCCATTCAAAAATTCACATATCGAATGTTCTAGAATATTTGTCGCAGAACGCCATACACTTTACATTCATTCTAATTTCGCTGCTGCTAAGTTCAGTACATGTATGTATGTATGTGGTATGTAGTTGAGCACTATCCCATATCGGTAAAAATGCCGAGTGAAAAGCTGTCACGTTTCGTGTGCACGACCCCAACACTCACACTCACACTCAATACACCAAAAATGCACAAAAACACACACTCAAACAAATACTTAAAACTCTTTGCGCGAGAAAGCCGAACGACGAACGATTTGGCATTAAGAACCGTCCAAAAAAAAGGTTGGATAACCAGCTGCTAGCCATCCAGTCAACCAGCCAACATATGCACGTATGTATGTATTTGGGGGGGGGGGGGGGGGAAATGCGCTAAAATGAACGGAAAATTTTTAACATTGCATTTAGTAAAAACGAAAAAGAGAAGGGCAAGGAATCGTCGCCCATGCTCGTTCGGTCGTCTGTCTGCTTGACTTGTATGACATGCCGTTGAAATGAATGAAACATGAGTAAATGAGAATGAGTAAGCGTGTTTGCCTGCGCTCTGTACACAGACACAAATGGAGTGCGAGCGAGGTTGCCCATGAGTCGACAGCTGATTGGCAAATTTGCAATCGCACTCATACTCTTTCACTCAAACTCAATAACTTAGCGGCACATTACCGTTGTGCTAACGGCACACATAACTTGAGTTGGCTCATATTCTCACTCAAACTCAATAATTTAACAGGCTTTACCATTGTACTAACGGCGCACAGCTCACTAACTGTGAATTAGTGACGCTCTTCGTCGTTGAGCGGCTCACTAACTGTGAATGAGTGACTCTGTGTTCGTCGTTTGAGCGCAAAAGCCAAATTTAAAGACTGTGATGTGGAGGCTCTGCACTTTTTTGCCGTGTGGAATTTAGTGCTGTGAGCGTTTATTGCTGATTTTCTCATTGCTAAAACCACATTCTTTCTCGAAGGCGAAACGCTCGCTCGTGCTGTCTCTTTCTTTTCTTCGTTGCTTTGCTTTTTCTTTGTTTGGCAGCCAAGCTATGTAGCTTGTGAGCACTTCCATTGAGTGTGTTCTGTATGTGTTGAGTGGCCTTTCTCTCTGTCTGCTGTTGCTGTTGCTATTTTACGCTGTGTGAGTTCTCAGCTCACTCAGTATTGCTCTACCTGTCGAATTGAACGTAACATAATACGGAGTAAGCGCTAAACGAAACGTACGTAAGCAAAATAAGGAAAACATAAGTGAAAAAAGAGTCAATCAGATAAGACTTTTTTTTACAAACACGCCCACCCGTTCGTTGCTGATGAGGTGGTGACGTAGGCAAGACAAGGTGGCTGCGTATTTTGCACGGCAACGCGACGTTACACTTTTGTTCGTGCGTTTTCTTTTTTTTTTGCAGTGTCGACGTCATTTTGGTCGTTGTTTTACAAAATGTGTGTACGTGCGATTTGTCGTTTGCTTGTTTTTATTGTATTTCGGCTAACGGAGTGAGAATCGGCACTCGCTTGGAAGCTAACACACGTTACCTTACACCACACACACACACACAACTGCCTGCCTGCAAAAAAAAAAAGTTAACCGCTGTAAGCGAGTGCGCTAAACCTAAACCGGTGCAAAGCAACCAACAACAACAAGCAAAGTGCATGCAAAAAAGCAACAACAAAATTAAAGAAAGAAAAGCCGGTTGTCGCTTGTTTAGTTCGTGCGCTTTGTGAAAATCTCAAAGGTTTTATGAAAAGGCATAAGTGCAGTGCACAAGGTGTGTAGCGGGTGGCGTGTGGTGGGCAGCGTCGCTTTATTATGCGCGCGGTTCTAACGGTTCGCGTTACATATTTACGTACTTACGTTTTTCGCTTGAAACGTGCGCGCGTTAAATGTAAATAAGCAACAACATATTTAGCGCTTTTGTTGGCTCTTATTACTTACTATTCTTTGGAAGTAAAAAAACAAAAAATAAATAAAAGCAAGCGCAAAAATTTGCTTTGGTGGTGTCAAAGCGTGAAATGCACGCAATTTATTTACAAATAAAATACAAATAAAAGCTAAATGAAAGCTAAAATAAAAGTGGGAAAACATAAACATATAATAAAATTAAAAAAAAAAATAATAAAAAATAAATAAAAAAAATAAAGCCACAAAAGTAGCGCAACAAAAATAATCATAAAATATTTTTAGCGCGCTAAATTCAACGAAAAATAAAATATACATAAATAAATTCAGCTAATTCACAAGAAAAATTGCCCATAATTTTTGCGTTGCGCTTTTAAGTACAAAAAAAAAATGTTTTGCATTAACAGCCAGTTTCACGAAAGAATTTAAGTTTAATTTAATTTTTTTAATTAAATTTTATATGAAATCTGACAGGGAAAAAATTAAATTTTCACTTAAATTTTTTCGTGAAATTGGCTGTAAGTGTTTACTTTAAAAGTCACTTTGTGTTAATAAAAAAAAAAGGCTATGCTAATAAATATAATATGTACATATAAAAGAAGGGGAGCTAAAAAGTTGTTGAAATAAAATGAAAGCAAGCAAATTTGAAAAACAACATATTTTAGTGCAAATAAAGGGGGCGATAAAGCTAAGAAAAAAAAACACCTAAATGATAACGAAGCACGAAAATAATGCAAAAAATACATGTGTCGCTTATAAAAATACATACGTGTCTACATATATATGTATGTATGTAGTTTAAATGTTAATGCATAGATATAAATTAGAATAGTGTAAACGTGGCATAAGCATATCGTATGCAGCGCTGTAAAGTAACGAGTAACGAGCACCGGCGCGCATTTCAGTTTCCAATTGAGCATTAGAAGCATGCGATTGAAATAAAAAAGGCTGTTCTCGAGAGAAAAAATATTGACAAGCGATATACATAGATCTATACCTGCTAAAATTTTTGAAATTTCCCTGTACAATAAAACTAGTTGAGCAATTGATAAATTCGGTTACGCTTTGATCATTGCACAGAGCCAAAAGACCACCTAAAATGCCCTGTAAATCAGAACAAAGTTTAGCGGATTTCTCTACGCTTTCTCTCCAATAAGATGCCCGTCTTATTATGACTGGATATCTCATTTTAATAAAACTAAGTAGATATACTGTAAAACTAATATGAAAACCTTTTCAATACTATTAAGAAGATAATCCGTGGATTTTGGATGAAATCATTTTCAGTAAAATTTAATGGATAACCTATAGAGCTAAGATGAAAACCTCTTATATAAAATTAAGAAGATGACTCCTAGAATAAATATGGAAACCTTTTCACATAAATTTAGCAGATAACCTGTAAAATTAAGAAGAAACCCTGTTTAATATTATTAAGAAGAGAATCTTGATTTTCATCGGAAAACATAATTAGTCAACAAGTATTTTCCTAGGACTTATTCAGACAAAGGGCAACATTTCATTTCATATATGTGCAGATGGACATAATAAACTCTTTATACCAAGTGCTTCACTAATCGTTTGAGAATTGTAGAAATGTGCAAAGCCGTAGTGAAATTGACGAACGGAGGAAACACATAAGAGCTCTTTTAGAAATAAAAAGTTCTCCCTTTTAATTTCTTGAACATGTTATTGCACACATACATAAGAAGTGGCTGATGCAATAACTGTTATGCATATTTCTAGTATGTACGAGTATATCCATACATGTACGTACGTTAAGACGTTTATAGCAAATTTTTAATTAATAAGGGCTCTTTTAAAAATAAAAAGTTTTCCTTTTTAATAAATTCAAAAAGGTTCTAGTAAAAATTAGAGGATGTCCTTATTGATTTGCTTTATAAAAATTTTCTCATAAAAACAAGCAGATTTCTTCTAACAATTTAATTTTTTTTGACAAAATGACATAAAAAATTAATAAATAAGAAGTTATCTCCTCGTTTTCAGACGGTATCCTTTTCAATAAATTTAAGAAGAAATTCAAGCTAAAATCTAGAAGATTTTCTAGCAAAAATTTCTTCAATTTTGTCACCTCTCGCTCTCCTTGGCCAAATAGCTTTTTTAGATAGCTTCTTTGATTATAGGTGAACTTTTTGGCTCTGTGTGGTAATGGGTAATAAAAAGTGTCTTGCTCTTCTACTTAATCGGCGCTTAAACGTCTACACAATTTTGACCGAGTCCAATAAAGCGCGACAGTCGTTTTTTTTTCAGGCTGCCTGTCGTTAATTGGAAATACCAAGCAAAGATGAGTCGCTCTTCAACTGATCTTGCCCAAAATGCAGTGAAGGTCGTCGTCTCCCTTTTCCTCCGCTGCCTTTAGAGGGTTTCGATAGCAATACTGTTTTGGAGGCGCAGCACAATTATTCATTCTCAGGATATGTGTACATGACAATGTCCAACGCAGCTGTTGGATTTTGTATTCGCTGAACTATGCCGAGGTCTGCGTAAAGCTGCCAAAGCTCATCATTAAATCTTTTTCGTCGTGCTAAGGTCTCTAAATCTTTCGAAGAACTTTTCTATCCAATACGCCACGTGCTTCAGCTCATCTGACTTTGACATCCAAAGAAGCACTTGTTAGCAAGATTGACTACTTCGTTGCAATTCCGTGCTGCAATTATTTTTGGTATTGATGCTGGTTGCCAAATAGACAAACTGCTTAACGAATTTGTAACTGTCAGTAGTGACGTGGCTGCCAATAAGCGCTGACTCTTTGTGTGACGACAGGCGGTGCCTACTTCGTCTTGTTCATCTCATCCATTACAGACAAAGGACACAGTAAGTTCAGATAAGGAGAGTCCGGTTAGATAAAAAAATAAGGAAGATATAAGAGAGCTTATTAGGTTCCAGTAGAAAGTGCAGTAGAAACGGAGGAGAAAAGAATACACTGCGTTTAGCAATTTAGATGAACGAAGATTTGATCTCCATTGGCGTTCCCAGTAGCTGCTATTTATCACCAAACAGAAACGACTGGTACGCTTTATTAGTAGACAACAACAAATGGAAAATAATTCGATGTATTGTGGACAGATTTTCCATCATCCCTTGTCAACTTGAGTGAGTGTGATTTTTATTGCGATGCTTAGCTGAAGGTGTTTCTTTAAGAATTTTAATTATGTTTGCAGAAGCAATTACTGTTAAGTATTTCAGAGATCGCAATCGGAATACTTTTTGGGTCGCTTTGGGGCTTTTTTGGATATTTTTAAGGCAATAGAATTCCTTTTCATCTCTTTAAGGCTATAGAATTCCTTCAGAATACTTGTTTGTATTTCTTTAAGGCTACTGAAATCCTTCAAGATACCTTTTTGGATCTCTTTAGGCTCAGAAGACTTTTTGGATAATTTTAAGGCTATTGAAGTTCTTCAGAAGGCTTTTTTGGATCTTTTTAAGGCTATAGAATTCCTTTTGATCTCTTTAAGGCTATAGAATTCCTTCAGAATACAGTTTTGTATTTCTTTGAGGCTATTGAAGTCCTGCAAGATACCTTTTTGGAACTCTTTAAGGCTCAGGAAACTTCTTGGGATAATTTTAAGGTTACTGAAGTTCTTCAGAAGACTTTCTTGGATCTTTTTAAAGCTGTATAATTCCTCTTGATCTCTTTAAGGCTATTGAAGTCCTTCAAGATAACTTTTTGGATCTCTTTAACACGATTGAAGTCTTAGCATGTCTCAAACACAGTCATTTTGTTTCGCTGTTATGCTTGTCGTCTAATTTCTCTAAACCTTCCTAACAATTATCTGTCCTAAAATGCAACTCTGTGTATACTCGGTGTAAACTAGACCTCGTTTTCTTACGAAAATAAACAAATTAAATTAATAATTATTTCATATCATCAAAAACTGATGCCATTGCAAATTACAGCGGCCTTCTTATTACCTTTCCCTTGCGTTCCTCTTACCTTCTGTTTCCTTTACCTTTCGCCTGCTGCCTCAAACAACAACCGGTGTTATACACTATGTAGGTATGTTTTTATTGTTGTTGTTCTTGTTGCTCTTGTTATGTGTGTACCGAATTAATGTTTTTCTAAAAATTTGCCAGCTGCGCCGGGTGTTCAATGTCAGGCAATAACAAATAACAACTATAGTAAAAGGTAGAACAAAAACAACAACAAAAGCAAAACAAAAATAACAACAAAAGCAAAACATAAACAACAACAAATGCAAACTAAAAACAACAACAAATGCAAAACAAAAACAACAACAAATTCAAAACAAAAACAACAACAAAAGCAAAACAAAAACAACAAAACCAACGAAATGTGCCAACAGCTATCCTGCTTTGACGGCATTAAATACACATACGCACACAGACCCACATTAAAAAAGGTAGCTAAGTAGCACTCGAAAGGTACTGCCACAACAACAACAGCAACAACACTCGAACGGTTTGCTGGCAAGCGGAAAAATACCAGCAACAGCAAGAAAATGAAATTAGCTAGCCCTAGCCGGCCGTGCAACAGCTGAGAGCATGTGGTACGAGCCATGTGTTTTTCTCGTAGTTGTTTGCGATTGGCTTAATTCAATGGTTGTTTTTGTTGTTATTGCTTCCTCCTTATCCTAGTTCATTGTTGTTGTTGTTTTATTTAGTATTCGCTTGCTTTTGTTTTGAAATCGCAGATCACAGTTTACAGGCTTAGTAGCGTTTATTGTGCCTGCCTGCCTGCCTGCCTGCCTGCCAGGCAGTCCGAGATGGTCTTAATCTCTACTTGGCGGCGTCGAAGCAACAGCGGCGGCTGTTTCCAAAAGGATAATGAATAGACTAGTGTGCTCTAGTGTGCCCAAAGTAAGCAGCAAACAAAAGCAATAATAATAAGAATAATGTGCCCATAAGCAAAAAAAAAAAATTAATAACCATTGATGAGACTGAACTAGCGATAGAAATGAAGATCTAATCTAATCACATGTGATAGTACAACATAATTTTGCTTGGAAATGGCAAACCCAACAAAGACAAGCTCTAACGTTCGATATTTCGGAGACTATCTATATTAGATTAGCAACTAACTAACTATTCTCTAATCGAGAGCTATGGTAGAAAACTACAGTAGAATCCGATTGTAAACTGATTAGAAAAAAATCTATGAAATAAATGCAAATTCTGCCCCCCCCATAAGATTTGGTGATCCAAGAGACCGAAGTGTCGACTACACTTCTTCGAGCAGTGGCACGATGATTCAAGCTCGGCGCACGAATAGTTGTTTAGCAGGCTTTTAAAGCAATAGACTTTGTTTGCGGCCCCAAATGACAAGCTGGTACCTCGAGTATCCTTTGGTAGACAATGCACTGTGGATTTGCCCACAAGAGATCAATGGAGAGATGCAGAAATTCTACTGTGAACATCGAAGAAAATCATCTCAACACAAATGGATCAAAAACAGAACAAATGATGTTGGATTCGGCTGGCATCTGGTACGGTTGCCACCGACTGGAGGCCAACTTCTGGAGCCATTATGCTTTGGACACAATGGCGACAAATTTTCAATCAGAGTAAAATCAGCAGAATGGATAATTGGTGACGAAAGGTGGCTTGGACGCCAGGCTGCACTGAAGGAACTGGAAACTGCGCAAGCCTCTTCAAAAATTATTCACGAATATAATTCGAAGCTCCGAAGCTCTTGAACTTATGTGGGTACCCAGACACTGCTGGCCAACGAATAGGAAAATTACGTAACGGCGGAACACTTAACTAGAACGCAGCCCGCATCATGGGACCAAGTATAGCGTGTCGTGTGAAGTACAGCAGGGAATCCATGAGGCAAACTCACGGCAAATCCTAGAACTGTAAAGTTTCCTGTAAAACTGCAAAGTGCATTCTGAAACAACCTAACAGGGAGATGTAGTAGACTTACCCTCAAGCAGAGAAGCAATCTTTACTCAAGCAAAGAAGTAAACTTCCTCCTCAAGCAGAGAAGAGGTCAACTTCGGGCACTTGTGTGATTGATTACAGCACACAATCCATGGGAACACAACACATGACCAACATAGGCATCATCGAGAGCTCATTATGCCGCTATCTGGTCTGGAGAAGGAGAACGACGACGCGGCGCGGAACATTTTCTCTGCAGCTATACGGCTTTCGCTTTAGACAAAGATTGCGCATTTTCGGTACAGATGTACTGAGAATGGCGGTTGTACATTCTTTACCGCTCGACTCGAACTGCTCAGATTTACAAAAAGAATCGGGGAAGTTTCTAGAGCAATTCTGATTCCGCTATCCTGACTTTTCCACGACATTCTGATCTTTTCTAAAGGCCTTAAGTACAATGGGAACATATGTATGCCTGAGTACTTGGGACATATACCTACATAGTTTTACTGGCCTACCACAATTCCATTCCATTTAATATGCAAGGTTTTCGAGTAATACTCAACGCATTATCTAACCTTTGGTGTTTGTTGGAAAGTGCGTGTACAGCGTAGGCTTTGTTGTAATACATAACTTGCCCTCTTTTTATGCGGCTTATTATTTGACTCCACTATTTCTTGCTGCTCTACTACTTTCAACCACCAGCCAAGCAGCATCAGAGGCATCAAAAACTCCTTAACCTTAGGTTTACCAATACCCACCCGGGTGACCTTTTGCGTTTTCTTTTTGCGATTACTCAGCAACTATTGGACAGATTTTAAAATGCTTTTTACTCACTGATCAATTTTACGAGTTCTTTCAGATAATAACAAGTTTGAACTTTTCTTTCATCTGGAATATGCTTTTTTTTGCGATTTTGACTTTTTATGTACGTAGTTTACCAATACCCACCCGGGTGACCCTGTACACTTTTCTATGAAAAGACGTGCATATGCACATATTCTTGCTGCTATAACTTTATAAATTTATTGTTTAACTATATTTTGATTGTTTTTATAAAGTTTATAGAAGATTTATAGAATAAAAATTTATTTCAAGCCAAACGAAATGCCGAAGGATCTATACAACAATTTATGCATTTTATTTGGCTGATTCTTTGTTCTTCGCAAATGGATTTATTGCATTTTATGCATAACTGACTAGTGTTTGGTTTAATTTTCATATCAAAACACTTATAACATTTTCCTTTCATCTTTACTCTCATCAACCTGCTGGAAGTTTGTCCTTTTTATTAGAAATAAGGAAGGACATTGATAAATTCATTCTTTCTAGCAAATAGTTCCTAGGATACATACGATTGCCGATTTTATGTAGAATCTTCAAGTAATATTATGCCTAATGGACTTCAGCATAATTTAGGTATGACAGAGCTTTCTGAGAAAGCCTGTGACTGAATAACCTTGATATTACCTGGTTGATTTCCTCCGTATATTATAAATGCATCATGTGTTGCTACTTCTAGAAGCAAGGTCGGCAAAATTGTGAAAGATATTGTGTTAGGGAGCACAGATCGGTTTCCGCTACATTGGTTAAAATTTGTGTGATGTTTTTTGTTTACTCATATGGATGAAAGTGCCGACGCCTGATCTAGAGCATTAAAATATAATGCCAAAGCCATAGTAAATCTCCTTTCATGCTCCTGACGGGTTGAATTCATTTAGAATATAATATGTACATACACACATACACATATTTTATTTTTGTTTCCCTGCAGTAAATTTGTGTCACTGCTGAAGGATCAGTGATGACTCTTTGTTGAATATTCATCACTGTCGTCATAGCTCAGTATATTTTTATTTGTTTTTATTTTTTTTTTCTGAGGAAAGCAAACCATTTATATGAAATATTCAGCAGTCTTTATATGAAAGTATTCACTGATGCCTCCTCGTCATAGGTGAATTGCATCAGTGATTCATTAAAGATTCATTGCGGATTTTTACTGCAGGGTTATTCTTGCCACCATAAACATCATACCACTAATCTTTGGTTAATGATAATTTAGTAAAAAAAAAGGTATATATGGCGATATTTCTACAGGAATCCTTTTACGGGTCAACAAAGTCCTTCATAACTCGCTCGCCTTATTTTGATCTTTTTTTTGAATAATGGTATTTTGGATTTAAATACTTCAACGCCAAATTCAAGTAGATAATTAATGTGTCGTAATCGTATTATTCACTCAACCTTTGCCTCAGGATTCAAAATTTTGAATTTTTTACTTTATATACACCAATTACGGGATGTTTGTGGTTTTTGTTGGCTTCATTTCACCAAATATAGTTAAATTAAATATTTTGAATCATTCACAGGCTTATATTTTACAATAGTAGTAAATATGTTTGGGCAATAAAAAGTTAAAGCACGCGAAAGCGATCGTAATGCAAGAAAATGTATATGGGTCACCCGGGTGGGTATTGGTAAACCTCGTACATAAAAATCTCTGGTAATCGTAAGGTTAAAGCACATGTGTCCCAAATCAAATCCCACAAAATCAACAAACAAGCAAGCAAGCCAGCAAGCCAAGCTCTCTGCAGTGTCCTGTGCTTGTGTCATTTTGCCTTCGCCTTTTTCTTCCCTAAACAAACTTACGCACTTTGCTTCCTTTTATATTGTATGTATGTACATATTGCCGTCGCTCTTTATTGCGACTTACATTTCATAGGTTTGAGTTTTGGTGTTTTGTGTCCTTGAGCGTGTTTTTTTTTTTTTTTTTTTTGTTCTTCACGTGCTTTTTGCGCCTTTACAACGTGACTTCTAACTACGCAGTTGGCTTTTAATTTCACAACAATATTCACGCGCTTCTTTGCATTTTGTTGTTTGCTTTCAGCTTTGCCATATCCGTTTTCTTATGCTGCCATTGGCGGCCCTTGTTATTGGACAGCTCTCTCTCTGGGTTACCTAACGCCACTTGATAGCAGTGACAGCTGTTAGGCTGCGAACAGAGTGGGCGCTGAAAGCCGAGCCGAGATTGTCAATGCGATAAAGATTGTCAGTGCGATAAAACTGGTTACATACAAGTCAATACAAATAAGCTTGTGCATAACACAGTGAACGCCGACAAGAGCAGAGAGCAAAGCCGATGAGTGCGAGAAAAACAGTTTCAAAGCGTTTTGCGCGCTTGTTTGCATTGTTGATGTTTACTTTTTAGCGTGAAATCGTGTTTTTTAATGGTTTTTTTTAAAGAAATTTAGCTGGATATTTTCTTAAATCATTATATAAATGATGAAATTCACCAAATTGATATATTTTTAGTGTAATTGGATGTTTTCCAAATTCTTTTGTGATAATAATTGCATTAACCACACTAGGAGAAGCAAAATACTCTTCATCAGATGAATCCATTACCGTGTACAGCAATTTTATAAACACAAATGAAAAATAAGACTAAATCACATAAAGGCAAAACACATGGAATAAACAGAATTTCAGCGCTGATTCTCGCATTCACTGTGTTATAGACAAATTTTCTTCTCGCATGAAAATAAGCGTCAATAAGCTCGGCTCGGCTCCGCTCGGCATCAGCGCCCACTCTGTTCGCACCCTTAGGTTTATTCATGATTTTCTACCTTTTGCATATGGCATTGGCTTGCTGCAGGGTTTTTTTATTTAACTACTTACTACACAGTTTTACTTGCCTTATTTTACGTGACTTGTGTGCTCAGCTTTTAGTTGAGCTTAGCTGTTACCTGCTAGCTTGTGCTTTGTCCTTGTCACTCAACGCAACAGGATAACAGGATATTAGTGATTTTTGTGTGTATGTTTTTCCCTTGCTTTGTTATTTTGCGTTCAATTTTTTTTTTGTTTTTTGCTGCTTTCAAGTGTCCTTCGGCGCTTTTGTAATGCGTCACGTATACTTTGTCACTCACTTGTTGGTGTTGGTGTTGGCTGCTGTTGTTTGCCTTATGCGGGAAAAAGGTAAGCAGGAAGTGTGTAGTTGGCATGCTTTATCGCCTTTTTCGCTTTAGATTTTCTTCTCAAATCTTCTGTGTGCGCATTTGCTTGTGACGCATGAATGACGCATAAAGCTCCTCATACAGCGCGTCAATTTGATGTGTTATTGATGGTTTTTGGAATAGAAATTGCCTTGAAGCACACCTTAAACCATGTGAAGCCGCTTACACATTGAATTGAACACTAGTGAGATAGATAGATTTATTTGAGGTTTGTACTGCGACCAATACATTTATTGTACCCTCGTCACGATTAAATTATCTCATCTAAGCCCAGCTGCTCCAGAAATCGAAGAATAGCGCTCGGCTTTAGAGACTTAGTGTGTCGCTCTGCCCTGACCAAGGCATGAACAGCAAGCTTTAACATTTCCTTGCAATGGCATCAAATTCGACCAGCATGCAGTTTTGCAGACTCATCATCCCCATTACAGAAGCGACATACGACTACTTGAGACGCATCTTCCCTAACACAAAAGCGACATACGACTACTTGAGACGCATCTTCCCTAACACAAAAGTGACATACGACTACTTGAGACTCATCTTCCCTAACACAAAAGCGACATACGACTACTCTTAACAGTATAGCTAGTCTATGCATATGTATTTTAAGTCTGCAATGTGCTGTAAGAGCTCCTATCAGTATTCTTAGTTTATTCTTAGAGAGCTTCTTTACTTATGTAAGTACTTACTTAGACGAATTTGGCCGAGTCTAATAAAGTACGCCAGCTATTTCGGTTTCGTGCAGCATGGCACCATTTGGGAATACCTAGGGAGTCAGCATCACTGTTCATCTGATCTGCCCAACGCAGTGGAGGCCTTCCCTTTCTTCTGCATTCAGCGGGTTTCGATAGAAATACTTTCTTGGCCGGAGCACCTTCCTCCATTCTCACGACATTACCTGCCCAGCACAACCTCTGGAACTTTATTCGCTGAACAATGTCGATGTCTGCGTACAGCTCATTGTTAAATCCCCGTCGATACTCGCCCTCGACAACGCGCAAATGTCCAGAGCTTCCGCAGCGCCCTAAAGCGACTTTTGTTGTTGTTATAGTCTTCCATTATTGCCTTTGCCTGTCGCATGCCATCGATCTGGCGCGCCAGTATTGTTACACTTAACTTCCTTTCCTTGTCGTTCCTGAGCTCATTGCCGATAGTATGTGCGCCTATTGGCATGAATGGCTCAGGCGCTATTGGTTTAATATACGCTGCCGGTCTGGCCAGGCTGTCCGCTGATGCCCGTAGCCCTCTATTCCTCTGCCTGTGGCTTGTAGTTGGTCAGAATTAAACACCAGAAGCTGCCTTGAATAGGATACACACATTCTAAAACATATCATTAATTTTCCTCCATCTGCAAATCATTAACAAATATTTAACTCTATGAAAACTTAAATTTAAGTTCAAACGAAAAATTTCCGCTCTAATTTAAATTTGCGCAACGGAAGTTGTCCATCAACAGCATGACGTCGCATAACAATTTCTTCCGCCAAACAGAAAAATCTATCGAACATTTTCCAAAACTTCTACTGAATTCAATTCAACAATTTTGTAAACAGATAAACAAATCATACTTATGGCTTGCTGACAGTGAGAAATCTATAATTCAAACTACATAATAAATAGAACGAAAAATGCAAATGAAAATGCGCAAAATACTGAAAGCATAAACAAAACGCACGCCAATCAAGCAAATATGAATTGAAAAAAGGAAATAGAGACAGACAAAATAATATTTGGAAGAAAAAAAATACGTAGAATTTTATTTGGTTGCGCTAAAAACAGTGACGCGCGTGAAAAGGTGAATTAAAAGAATTGAATGAGAATGATGGAAGTAAATAAATGTCAGAAGATAGAAGACGCATTTGTTGTGCTTGCGAATAGAATTGGTTGGTTTTTGGTGCAAGTGAAGTGAAGTGAAACTAAGTTGTGTTTATGCTGAAATGGGGTTAAAACTTGTGGCTGAAGGCAGCAAAGTCAAGATGTAGCAGAAATTGAATGAGAAAGGCCTAACACTTAATTAAAAGGTTTAGACGCTGAACGAGAAGCGCCAAGCACTTTAGAATAAGGGTTAACCAATGAGAGTGAGAAGCGCCAAGCACTTTAGAATAAGGGTCAACCACTGAGAACGAGAAGCGCCAAGTGCTGAGGAGTATCTAAATTACAACCTTTCAGCTATTTTGGCGTCACTTAGATATCTTGTTTTCGGGAAGCTACAAGCTTTAATGCACATATATATTTTATTATTTATTTACAAATACTGCAGGATTTACGGATTGAAATGAAATAAAGCAGCAATAAATGGCTTATATCATGTTCAGACATAAAAATTAATTAAGTCAATTGGGGTTGATTGAACGTCTTTAGATTTGGTGTTCAGACATATTTAATTTACTTGGCCCATTTAACAGGTCGGCTCAAGATACATACACACATACACGCCGTGAGCTGAATATCAAACTCTCGTGACCTAAATGTCAAAATTGCAAGGAGGACGAAATAATTTGACATTCATCTCACAATTTTTACCAATCGTGAACACGAATGCATGTATAAAATAAGCAGAAATAAAAACAAATTTGATAGGTGATGAAGAAGAACAAGAATGCAGCTGATCTGACGAACCAACCTGTTTAGTGGACACTGACGCTAATCACATTTCTCTTTTCATGACATTTCATTTTACTTATGAAACAAGCCTTTTAACAGGGTTGCATGCAGAATTGTTCTTCATTAACAACTCATTAATTTCTAATAAAGCATTAACCTGGTCAATTTTTGTATGGTAAATTGAGAATCATTGGGCTTGAAAATTGAATGAAGGCTCTTAATGTTCAATTAAGGTTGTGTCTGAACATAACATTAGATTTGTAAAAAAGAACTGACGTTTAGGATTGAAAGAATTAAAAAGGAAAGAGTGATACATTTCAAGGTATTAATTCAGAAGTGGAATATTATTATAACAAAATAACGCAAAGAGAGGAATAAACATACGAGGCTTGGGGAAGCATCGACAAGCTAAGTGCTGCACTTTAACACGCTAAAACCAAACTAAGAAACCCGTAAGCCAGTCATACGGAACCACCGGACATGGTATGTGTGCTCTGCGTCTTCCAATACGTTGTGACGTATTGAACAAAAGGGACTATTATCACGTTTGAATTTAAATAAGTAGGCGCTAAAACAAGCATAACTGCTTAGGAAGTGAGTCAGGTGGAAGTTAAGTTCGAAATGCTCGCTATCTGCCCAACTGTTAAGGTTCGAAATCAGCCTATAAGTCTACCAGCTTATCAGTGAGGCTTCCCAACGATCCAGCCACATTTGGTGACTTAACATATTTTCTTTGCACTTTCTTACTCTATTCGCTGATCTCAAGCCTTCGTAAATGCTCGTGGTTTCTCGGACTTGAATATCTGTGTATCTGTGCCGATTTTGTTGACAACCCTGCTGCATCGCTGGAGACGTCGCGGAACGCACTGAATGCCCTAAGCAAGGCGAAGCGTTGTACAAACTGAAGCTGCTTTGCCTAAGCCTTGCATTTCAGGACGTCTGCCCATATTGGTGTGCCGAATTTGTGGCGTCTGCCCAGATTGTTGTGCCGAATTTGTGGCGTCTGTCCAGATTGATGTTTCGAATTTGTTACTCTCACTAACAGTTGCCGCCGAGTCGAGCGCACGTCATCCCTTATTGGTCAGCAACGCTGTGTCTTCGTCTATTTATCTACTAGATTTCATACAGCTTCTCTGATTTTCTGTTATGACTTCAGTTATGTAAGTACATTTTAGGCTTGACTAAAAATATTGTGAAAACTGAAAAGTCGCACGCAGTAAATTGCGCGCCCCTTTTATCCCCATACAAAGTAATTTTAAGTCCTTCTAAAATAATCAAAATCACATGTGCTTCAGCGCCGTCAATTAAGAGCAGGAACGGGGAAGCGCTGCATATTATCCACTGAATGCTCATTAAGTTGCTTAACAAACTGTCACTGCCGCTGCCTGTCACTGTTTGAAACAGGGTTGTATCAATTAACACCAAAACAGCGTCGTGATGGGAAATACCACAAAAAAAAAAAACTTTGACGCTTCATTTCGATTATGCGTTGTCTGCTTGCTTGTGGAACGCACTTTTGTGGCCCATTTCAACTCTGTATGTTGTATATACTTTACATTAATTTGTATTGCTTTCAATTTATTTTACTCATTTACGTATTTATCTTAGTGATGGGCGAGTCCGAGATGTTTAGACAATCGAGAGAATCGCCATCGTTGCAAAATCACAATCGAGTCAAAAGTTGACTCGCTCCTCGACTACACAATCGAGATGTTTTTACGATTGTTCCGAGTCGGCAGTCCGGCTGTTGTTTTGATGATATGTTTTAGTTGATAAAATAAATTGAATGAGGTTTGTTGATAAAGAAAGTAGGATTTTTAATGGAAGTGAGGCAAATACATAAATAAATTAACCAAATTGAAAAATATGCTATACATAGACGCTGCATTATTGCAATCACAACTAAAGAGTGTCGTGTATAATAATAATAATTAATTATTTAAACATTAATAAATTTTCTGAAGTGAGACGCTTATGAAACAAATGAATTTTACGAGTAGCAACAACGGCAATAGATTTGTACCACTCTGTATGTTTTGTAAAGCAATTTTAATATTCAAGCGGCAACAACAATTATTATGTATTTTTTGCAGCGAGTCCGAGATGTTGTAGGGTTGCTTTGAAAACGAGAGGAATCGTTGGCGAGTCCGAGATGTTTTAGCGATTGTTTCGACTGACGGCCATTTACGACTTGACTCGAATACGAATGAAAACCATCGAGAGCATTCGAGATGTTTCAACAATCGAGAGAATCGAATAAAACATCTCGGACTCGCCCATCACTAATTTATCTACTTGTTGCGACATTATTTGCTTTTCCGGCGGTCACTCTGCGGTCTTATGTGCTACTCAGTTCATGTGCAGTGATTTCAGTGATTTGGTTTTTTTTTTTGGAACACAAATATGAAAATGAAGTTATTTGCTTGTCGAGTTGTGTCGTGAAGCAATACACAAAGCAATTAAATGTTTGTATGAACATGAAATCTGGAAATCTGGGCATCGTGTTGTTTTTCTTTTTTTGGTTTTATTATGAATTCGTTTGTGTTAAATAAGCGCTTATGAGCATATTGTTGCTTTTGTTGTTTATTTTTATTTCTTATTTGCTGTTTGTTGTTGTTATTGCCATACATATTGCATGTGTTTATGGTAAATTGACAGCTTAATTTCGAAAGGAGTTGTGCTTAAGCAATGTGACATGTGAATTAATAAGAAAAATTAACGAGAAGAAATGGGGATGATGAGAACTGTGATGTCGTAAGAGGCGGCGCGAATTGCTTAAATTAATACATAATAATATGTATAAATATTTACATATTTGAAAAGTGTAAAATCTTTGTATGTTTTTGAACAGCGCGACGAAGTAGCGAGTCATGTCAACTAGCAAATCATTCACGATAGAGTTGTCAGTACCAGTGACATCTCGTGGTGGGTTGTTGGCGTAAATATAAGTTCCACTTAAGTTGATAAAATGACAATACTTTTCATAAAACAAATTTTTCGCCAAAGAGCGTATATTAATAAGAGGTTGCAGTCTGCTAAACATACACACTAGATGTCACATTTCGCGAGAGATGGGACCCGCGAAAAATTTTACTCATTTCATCAGACTGCACCTAAATATGCGAGGTTGCCACATTTTTCGATTTCTTTCAAGCATTCGCTTAGACATTTTGTTGCGTTTGTTTTGCAAATTTTGTTGTGTTTGCTTTGTAAATTTTCCATTCATGCCATTCACGCCTCATTTGCATACTCTTAGTCGCTCGTTTAAACACATTTTTTACAGGCTGCAACACAAACGCCAGCAACAGCAAGGCCTCAAAAAAATCACCTCAGCAACTAAATACGCCCACACACAAAACCACCATCCGACTCATTAAAACAGCCTGCATCGTACTGTGCGTTGTCGCCTACAAAGCATGTGTGCTTTTTAATTGAAAAGTTACGCTAAGCATTGTCATTTCAATAATGTACAAATTATTGCATTTGCTGCTTTGTTATTTGTTTTGGCTCTTTGTGGTTTTAGTGTGAAATCTGAATTATGGCTCTGAGATGTAAGGCAAGCCCAGAGTTGCAAGCCAAGAACTTGATTCTAAGGGGCAAAATAAAAAGGACGACGGCATACCAGAATTGTTGGTTTTTAAGAGCCTAATACACTTGCGACTCAATCGATTTAGTCGGGCTTTGGTTTGCATGGGAATGTATGGAAGCATTCACACTACATTCAATTAGTCGAACAACCGAAACAGTGGGATTTGCATACAACAGCCCAATTCGACTAAGTCGATTGAATCACAAGTGTGTATAGGCTCTAAGCCTGTCGGAACAAAAAAAAATAACAGAAATTCAGAAAACAGATTCAGCGTGCCGAAATGCTTTAGGAGAGTATAATTTTATTTATGTTAAATTCCGTAGTAGGTAGTTTCGGAGGTTTTTAGGTTAGGTTTAGCGTGTTTAAGTCTCGCACATTTCGTTGCTTTCGATGCTTCCCCCTAATAAAAAACAAACAATGCATAAGCAGCAATATTGAAGTAGCTGTTTAACGTATTACTTAGCATAAAAACACACACAAGAGACACACTAAATTTTGCTACCTAACGCCAAAACTCCACAAAACAAAAATTATGTTAATTTTGTCTACCAGAATCATGTCTAAAATCCATGTTTGCATATGCGTGGGCACTTCATTATGTTAGACATAATTTGCAAAATGGCGCCGAATTGGCATGCCGTGTACGCAGAAGCACTTAGAAAGTTAAAAAAAATTGTTTAAAATTGGCGATGATGCTCGCAAACTGTATATATGCACTTAATGTTCTTTTTATTTATTTTTTAAGCTCAAACACTCAATCCAAATGGACGCCGTGCGAAATTTCACGTTCAATGTGGAGATGTTGCCACTGTGAATTTTTCGTTGAAATGAAAAATTAGCTGTCAAATCACCAAACTGACAGCTCATGTTAAGGCAATCTTGTTAAAGCAATTGCCTTGGCATCTCTGTTATACCAGAAGACAGAGGCGGTCTCCATTTGAAATCTATGTTATAATGGTGCTTGTGATGACAGAATTCTGTTTTGAGGAGACGCCGGGTAAGGCAATCTCACAGTTGAGTCTCTGCGCTGCCTTACTGCCATGCTTTGTTTAATCCAAGGCAAATTCATTCATATGGTAATGGTACATGAACAGCTGACTTCTTCTTCTCGTTTTTAATTCACCGTGTACAGAAGAATACAGGAGAATGTCAAACAAGGAAAAATTTTACTTTGAGTTTGACATTTTGATGTACAAAAATTTAAAGAGAATCGAGGCGAATATTGCCGAATTCGCCGTGCCACTACCATAATGAATTTGCCTTGGTTTAATCTAAGCAGCAAAAGTAACACTTCTTGTGCATGCAATGACATGTATAAACAAGCAAAGTTAGCTAAAAAAAAAAAACAAATAAAAACAAATAAAGTTGGCGCGGCATTGCGCTTGAATAACTTTTACAATGGTAGGTACGAGTACCTACATAATATCACAATAATATTGCAGTGTGCTTGGTTGATTGTTGAATATTCTGGTATGCAGTTGCTCCTTATGAATGCTGTTTTCGTACACTTGTGCAGCAACTACTGCATTCAACCATTTTTTTATATTTTTTTTTTAGGCAATATAAGACAGCGTAGCCCGCAGATTTTTTATTTGTATGTGTTTCAATCATAAACACTCTTTTTTTCTGCTGCTGCTAGCTTTGTAATTGCAAGTGCAAGCATCGCCCAAGTCCAAGCAACAACCGCAACTCGTTACATTTAATTTATGTTTTAGAAAGAGTTTAGGCATGTGTGACAAATAAACACCTTTTTTGTGTCTTTTTTTCCCTTTTCCTTTGCTTTTGTTGTTTCTTGTTCTGGTCATTACATTGCATTTCTTATTTACGTAAATGTTTATGTTTGCTTTGCTGTTCATCATAATTTCTTCATTTTATGCAGACGTCAAAGCAAACAATTAACATTGCCACTGTCACTGCCCTGACGCGTCGTCGCTCTTGTTACCAAAACAATGCTTGACTCTTTCGGTTCTTACTGTGTAACCTAAATCAAACGTCAATTTACTGTCAAAAATTTCTCATGCCCATACAACTTGTATGGGAGTAACCGAAATTGAACGGCGTGCGTAAAAAGCAAATTCGACGCCCAATTTTTGTTTTGCGTGACAGTTGAAATTAAGCATTGTGGGTGATTGTTTGCAAAAAAATTGACACTTGCTTTTGATATCGTGTCTGTTAGGTACATATTCCACAAAATAACAAGATTTTCTCTGATTTTCTGTATTTTTCTATTTCTTTATCTGAACACGCACGCAAGTCAATTTCGGTTCAACGCATATGAAAAATTTGCGCGCGTGCGTTAAATTGACGACTTGCGTTTGATTTAGGTTACACAGTTAGTATCTACTACAACTCTGCTTTGCCGCTGCTTGACGTTTGCGGTTCACTGTAGTACCTACTAAAACTCTGATCTGCTGCTGTTTCTACTTCTTGTTTGCTTGCACTTTTCTACTTGCTAAACATTTCTGTTTTTCTCATTATTTTGCTATTGTTTTTTTTTTTTTTGTTGTTGTTGTAACAATTACCACATTGCATTTTCAATGTCTACATATATTTAGCCACCGCTACGGTCATTGCTTCTGCCTGCTCTGCTTCGTTTGCTCGTTTCGCTTGTCCATTTGCTTGATTACTTGGCGTTGACTGCCGCTGCTCGTTGGTGTTTAACGTTGCTTATTGTTGCTTTCTTGCTTAGCGCTGTTTGTTGTTGTTTAGCGCTGCTTGTTGTTGCTGGCTTGCTTAGCACTGCTTGTTGTTGCTTGAGTAATTACATTGTCCGTGTCCAAACACAGCAACTCTGCCGCGAAATTATCCAACGATTCTCTTTTGTGTCGCTGTTCTGTCTTCCATTTGTCCAAACACATCAACTCGTCGCTGGCCAACTTTTGTTCATTATGTTTTGTTCTGGCATTCTTCGAACGCTCTGATTGGTCACTGGCGATAAGAATTGCTGCACAAAGCGTGTTGTCCGAGCACCGACGACTTGGTGCCCTCCTCCTTTCCTCGTCGCCTTCTCACCATCAAACGAACAAAACCAGCGGGTTGCTCAACTTCGTGTCTCCGTGTTTGGACGTCGACATTTATTTCATTTTTCATATTTTGTAGGTGCGCCTTCACCGCCGCCGTCGCCGCCAGCGTACAAACACCGCCGCCAAACAAGCCAACCACCTCTATTTTCTTTTCGCAAAAAAGCTAGTTTTATATTTCATTGAAGTTTGCCTTGAATTTAGGCATTGACGTTTGCTTGAGTCACTATTGTTGTTGTTGATTGTTGCCTTTTTCTGTTTTGTTTTGCTTTGTTTTATTTTGACGTCTTCGATTTCACGGCGTATTCGAGACGGCGCTCACTGATCGTGTGTATTGCGCATTTCACGCGCTCGCTCGCATGCTTGTTGGGGTTGTCATTTAAAAAGCGAAATATGTATATTTACATACATATGTATATATGTACTCACGTAAGTGTGTTTTTATGTTTTTCGTTGTCAGTTATGCGATGCGGCGGCTTGTTGTTGTTGTTGTTGACTGGCATCCGAACTCGTTCGTACATACATTTTGCGTTCTCCCCCTTTTTATTCGTTCATTCTCGCGCTTTTATGAGTGATTTGATTTTATTATTATGTTGTGTTGTTCATTTTTAATGCGCGCTGTTTTTATTTATTTTTTTCTTCTTTTGGCCGGCGGCGACATTTTTCACATTCCTATACATTAAGTTTTGGAATTTTAATTTTATGTTTTTTTACTTATTAATAATTAGCAGAAAAACATGCGCTTTGATGTTGGCGCAGTCGCATTTCTCAGTTCCCCCAATACGTACTCGGTAATGCCTCAATTTCAGTTTTGTGTCTTTTTTAATTTTTTAATGCTTTTATTTTTGGGTTTTTCTTCATGCTTTTTTCTTGCTTGGTTGCTGTTGATTTTGTTGTTGTTGTTGTTATTGTTGTTGTAGAAGTACTGTCCTAGCCCTGCCCAGCCAGCTTAATTCGTTCACAAATTCTCATCAGACTCAATATGAGGCCTAGAAAAGTTGCAGCTTTCTTTGGGGTAGTCCATAAATACAGAGACTCTACTTGAGTGGGTTTTGAGGGGCATGTGAAGAGATGTCATGTATCATGCGGCACCTCTCCACATGCCGAGCATTCGTTTCATATTTTGGGATCTATCCTTGTCCTTAAGGAGTTTACGTCTGCTGCAGTAGCCCGACCTTAGTTGTGCCAAGATAACACGGGTTTCCCTAGGTGACTCCTTCTCTGGGCAACTCCTTTCTTCTGCAACAGGAAGCAGTTGTTGATCTCTTAAGACAACATAGGACGGACGTAGACATAGCTGGATACTTGCGATGCCTTTGCAAGAAAATGTGAAAGATTGCTGGGCACGCCTTGGCCAGGTCAGAGACACATTCAGAGAGTACTCAGCGAAATCGACACGAATACTTCCCGATTCAGAACGGAAAAGTTTTCCCAAATCTGAGCCAAATATTTTCCCGTATACTTTGCCGAATAAGTAACCGAATATTTTTCCCAATAATAATAATTTCAACTGCCAGTCTTTTTCGCCCATCTTCTTCTTCTTCATTTCAATCAGCACCTTTTTATATTCACATTTAATAATTAAATTAACACTTTTCACACACAATTCATATTCTTTTTCAATTTTTATTTTTCACAAAATTAATATGCAAAAAAAATATTGTTTATTATTATCCCTCTTAATTTTTTCTTCTTCTATATACATTTATCTGACATTTTATTTATCGCCTTTGGCTGCTGTTGCGCATAATTTTTGCTTCGCATGACATTTATGTATGTTGCTAAAGCCCATATGACACTACATTTTTTTTCTGGTATTCTACCAGGTTTTTTGTGTGAAGGAGATGGTCAAATACAGTTTTGCGTTGGTGCAAGCGAGCAAGCTATATTGAAAAAAACCAAACAAAATACCATCTAGGCGATTAAAAACCAACGAGCCAGCTTGTATTTCGGTAGCTTTTTTGGCATTCGGTCGTTTTTTCTGACAATTTTTCCTATTTGACAACCATAAAATAAATTATATTTAAAATAAAAAATATATGGAAATACAAATTTTAAATTTGCCTCTTGTAAGCTTCTGCTTTGGCCGTAATGGTAAAGAAGAAGTCCGCAAGAAAAATTATATTGCGTACTGGCTTCCCTTTATAACACGGAATACAAAGCTATCCTGCCCTTTGGGTTTCATAACTTTTTTATTTCAGTATTTTAAATCCAATTTCCAAAAAAAAATAATTTTTGAAATAAATATTATTTTCATTTAGTTTGAAGTTTAATGTCAATCAAATTATTTTTGAGGGAATATTTGTCTCTTTTCAACCTATAGAAGAATTGTTTTTGTATTTTGACTTTCGGTGGGTTTTCAAAACCAAAAAAACCAGGGAAAAAATGTAGTGTCATAGGCAGATGCTACATTATCAATATATATTGACGAAATCCGTGGATCGCGATTCATATTGACAGTGTAGCATCGAGTATTGATGGATCGCGATCCTGGATCGCGAATTTTTAGAAATTTTGCGATCCGCGATCCGGATCGCAATATTGACAATATGGATTGACTGTGTAGCATGAAAATTTTGCGATCCATCAAAATGCGTGTATATTTAGAAATTTAGAAATCCGCGATCCGGATCGCAATATTGACAATACGGATTGACTGTATAGCATGAAAATTTTGCGATCCATCAAAATGCGTGTATTTTTAGAAATTTTGAAATCCGTGATATGGATCGCAATATTGGCAATAAACGAATTGAAAGTGAAAGTGGGAAAAGGACGGAAGTAAAATATTTTGAATCTAAGAGCGAGAAAAATATCACAATATTCATATTGAACGTGTAGCACCAGTTTGCGATTCATCAAACCATCAATATGAATCGCGATTCATATTGACAGTGTAGCATTTGCCATATAGGCATAAGCGAGAATCGCAAGAATAAAAATTTATAATCTGCCATAAAAAAATATGTACACCAATCGACCGACCGTTTTTTATACTCAGCTGTACTAGTACACAGAGTATTATAGTTTTAATCACATAACGGTGGATTGTAACAGAATGAAATAATCGAGATAGATATAGACTTATATATATCAAAATGATCAGGGTGAAAAGAGAAATCGATTGAGCCATGTCCGTCCGTCCGTCCGTCCGTCCGTCCGTCCGTCCGTCCGTCCGTCTGTCCGTCCGTCCGTCCGTCCGTCCGTCTGTAAACACTCTAACTCGCGCAAAAATTGAGATATTTTGATGAAATTTGGAACGCAAGTTGGTATCGAGACTGGGACGGTTGGTATTGAAAATGGGCGAAATCGGACCATGACCACGCCCACTTTTCCTATATAGAAAAAATCGGAAATTTGGTATCTCAGCCACTAATATAGCTAGAGTTTTAAAATTTTACCCACGTATTGAGCTCGGGCCCTTATGAAGAAATTTGATGAAGTTTTGGAAAATGGGCGGTGCCACGCCCACTTATTAAGGGTCAAACATTGAAAGTTTTATATGTCATAACTCAGAAACCGTTGAAGATATATCGATGAAATTTGGTACGCGTAATTTGCTTACATAGACAAATGTTTTGACGAAAAATTATCAAAATCGGTTTACGGCCACGCCCACTTTTATATATGTGTATTATAAAGTGACCTAATAAAACCATTTTAAGCGATATCTCTGTCAAATATAAAGATCTATCATTGAAATTTTGTCGCATGAGTCCAACTATGGACATAAAACAAAAAACACAAAAATTTTGGAATATGGGCGGTGCCACGCCCACTTATTAAGGGGCAGACATTGAAAGTTTTATGAGTCATAACTCAGAAACCGTTGAAGATATATCGATGAAATTCGGTACGCGTAATATAATTACTTAGTCAAATGTTTTGGCGAAAAATTATCAAAATCGGTTGACGGCCACGCCCACTTTTATATATAGGAAATATAAGGGGGCCTAATAAAAACATTTTAAGCGATATCTCTGTCAAATATAAAGATCAATCACTGAGATTTTGTGGCAGGAGTCCAACTATGGACATAAAACAAAAACTACAAAAATTTTGGAAAATGGGCGGTGCCACGCCCACTTATTAAGGAGCGAATATTGAAAGTTTAATAAGCCATAACTCAGAAACCGTTAAAGATATATCGATGAAATCTGGTACGCGTGATATATTTACTTAGCCAAATGTGTGGACGAAAAATTACCAAAATCGGTTGACGACCGCGCCCACTTTTATATATGTGTATTATAAAGTGACCTAATAAAACCATTTTAAGCGATATCTATGTGAAATATAAAGATAATTCATTGAAATTTTGTGACATGAGTTTTACAATAGACCGGAAACAAAAAATAAAAAAGTTTGGAAAATGGGCGTGGCACCGCCTCTTTTTAGACAAAGGGATATATGAGATTTCTTAGCCTTTAACTCGACAAATAATTGAGATATTATGACGAAACTTGGTTTATACACTTTTATAACATGTGTTAATAGACACGCAAAAATGTATTGAAATCGGTTTATGACCACGCCTACTTTTTAACAAAGATATTTCTGGAACACCCTTTTGGAATTTGTAACGTGAAGTCTTTGTAACTAAAAGTCATAGAGGGATGAAATTTTGCACTAACAATAATATTTGTATGCTTATTTGGATGATTGATATAAATTTTGAAAATGGGCGTGGCTGCGCCCTGTTTATGCAGCACTCGTTTCATATAAAATACACCCTATATCGAACAAACGCAAACAAACAATGAAAGCATACAGCTGAGTATCTAATGTTCGATTGCACTCGAACTTAGGCTTCCTTACTTGTTTATTTTGACAATAAAGCAATTAAAAGCAATATGATTATGAAACACAGGTGGCAACAACACAGCACAGCACAACACAATAAAACCGACCGACGAACGAACCGACAGCGTTCAATTCTTTGCACTTATTTTTGTAGAATTTAACTTTTTCTTATTTTTTGTTGATTTTTCTTTTTGCATCACAATTTTTTTTTATTTTTAAGCAAATTGCAAACGACGTGTAGCTTTTTCTTTCAAAACACTTGAAAGCAGCTCAGCTCGCCGATTTTTTGTCATTTGACAGTTTATTGACCATCTTTACCACCACACCACACCACAAACTTTTCGCTCACCACACTCGTTTTTTATTGCTTGAATGTTGCGATAAAAAAAAAAGTTGCCGCAACAATTTAGCCGCGCCACAAATGTTTACAATAAGGGTATTCATAATTAGGTGCAAATAGGTTAACAAAATTATGCAATTGCATGAAAATGCAGCGGATAGTGAGCGACCTTTATAGTCATTTATTGCAAACTTATTTTTAGGTAAGGTACAATTATTATGTATGTATATCGAGTAGCACCGATAACATCAATAGGTCCGTTTATTATTAGCTAGTTATGAATAGTTAGCCAAGTTTCGGCTGGCAAATCGTTTCTTGAGTCAAAAAAATAGCAGAAGAGAGCCATTGACAGCTCCAAATTTCAGCTAGTAAAATTTTCCCTAGCAGAAATTATTTGCTGCCAAAGGAATAAACAGCTGTTGAAAAAATTACTAATCGCTAATTTTTACTATTATTCCGTTTCTTGAGTTTCTGTTCGTTTCGCTCTTTACGAGAGAAATTCTTTCCGTTTTGCTCACTTGACAGCTAGCTGCTAGTTTAATAAGAAACAAACCTAATATGTGGATTTGTCGATGTTTACTCTTTTGTTATTTTGACAGTTCGCTATGTGTACGAATACAGGTTACGTAGATCATTTCAATCAAAATTTGCAATTAATTCGTTTCTTGCATTTTAATTAATATTACCATCAACAAAAATAAGTTTTCCAATCACAAATCATCAAAGATAAAAAATTTACTCTTGAATTGAGAATGTGTTTACTCTTCCATTTGCTTTCACAAGCAAAATAGGACCATTTTTCTTGACACCTCATTTATTACAAAAATTTTATTAGATGAGATTCCATTTTGTCTTTTACGTGTTTTGTTGATGCATTGAAAAAGTGTCGATTCATTAATCAAAACGTTGATAAGTTCGCCGTAATTATCATCTCTATTTTAATTTGGCCAGTAATTTGATCAGCTGTTGAAGAATGGAATGCAAATATCGCTATGCAACGGATTTTTGGTGTTACAGATTGCAAATTGCTTGGCATTTCCACATGCATGTAATTTGTTGTTGTCTTGCAATTGGTTTGCAATGAAAATTTGCTATGCAACGATGCAAGGCCATTTGCACTCAATCATGAATACCCCTAATATGTTTATATTATTGGCGAGTTCATAAAATATGTAAACACTTACATAAATTAACAATAATAAACAACAAAATATAAAATTATGCCACTAGATTTTTAAAAATTATACAAAAACAACAGGAAAAACATTGCTTATGGCAGCAAAATAAGCCAATATAATAATTCATAACATTTGTTGCTGCAACATGTAACCTCAAAAAAAAAAAGAAAAGAAAGCAAAACGAAAAAAATTTTATGACTTTATTTATATGCATTTATGTTTATATGTATGTAGTATTTGTTGCACTTGATTTCTCTTTATACAGATTTATGTGCATATGAATTGTATGTGTGTATATGTACCTATATGCATTTATTTATATTTTTTCTGCTATATTTGTTGTTTTTGCATTTTTATTACACCAAAGTGGCGTAGGTACTACATATGTACATATATGCAAAGGCTCTTGCCTACATTGGCCGTATGCTTTGCGTCGCTACTTGGTTTGTCGTTCGTATGTTCAGTCGGTTGTTGTTGTTGTTATTGTTGTTATATCAGTACTATAACAGTCGGTTGGTTCTGTCGGCTGATTACTTGCCAACCTGTCCATATGTCTGCCTTCGATTTTTCGCCAACTATCTATGGCTATACCAGCCAGCATCTTGTTGCCGGTTTGTTGCCAAGAATCTGCGACTATCTATGATGCTAATGCCAAAAGCGTACATTTTGTATGTTTGAGCAAGTGCTTACATGTGAATATGTAGGTATGTATGTAGACATTGTGCGTGTTTGTTTCTATCTTATGCGCTTGCAACAAGCTGCTGTTGCTGTTGGCAATGCTGGTGGTGGTGTTGCTGCAAAGCAAAATACATACATATGTATGTATGTTGAATTATAGAAATGTATGTATGGATGTATGGATGTGTTTTGCCTTTCCAACCAAGATTGCCAGTGTATAGCCCACATACTATTTACTATTCGCCCCAATGCTTTTTGGCACATGCAATTGCTTAGCATCAAAAATTTCTCGATCGTACGTAAATCTCGCGTTTTATTGCCATATTTTCGGTTTGTTTTTTTATTGTTTTTGTGATTTTATTGCTTTTTATTTCTTTATAATAATATGTGCAATTTTTATGCTTTTGCTAGCCAACAAGGTTTTTCGCAATTTGTGATTTATATTCGAACGTTACAAAAATAAATGCAAATGTGCGTTGCTTTATTTAGCTTTGAGATATATAAATACATATACATATATATATATATGTACATACATATGTATGTAGCTACATGCATATGTTGCTGCAATTTAGAGTGGTGGTGTGTCGCTTGGCGTCTTGCGTGATTGCTTGACACTTATTTTGAAATTATTTAAACCATAAAAAAAAGCTGCATAAATATTTGTTTGGGCTTTTAGTGCCCAAAAAAAAAATAAATTATTGCAAAATATTAAAAAAAAATTAAACATTTTCTACAATTGATTACAATAACCCCACAGTTTATACCACAATGCATAGCACACTTATTATTAGTTGTGTACTCACCATTGTTGAACCTCGAAATGCACTTTTCGTTTGTTGAGTATGGCAGAACTGCAATGCAATGCTTTTTTTCCACCACACAACATGTTTAGATACATTTTCAGCTGGCATTGTTTGCAACTTTTCTAGGTTTTTAAATTTTAACTAAACAAGCGCGCATTTCTTTTACATTTCCTCATATTACATGCATACATATTCCTTTCACGCATCCTTTCTTTCTTTTCCAATTTCTCATACTAACTACAAATGTGCATATCCTCCTCACGCATCATTTTTTCCTTTCAATTTTCCTCACCTTTTTGCAAAAAGGTTGAAGTGTCTTAAATGTAACGCGAAATGTCTCAAATTAACCATTAAAGAACAATAAAATTTGCAATTATGTCTTGGTTTATATGAGTGCACTGGTACATATATGTATGTAGGTGGTGAATGCAAGTGCGAGCAGCAGCTAATGCAGGTACCGCATGCAATTTTCTTGAGATGAGTTTATGGTACGCAACGCTGAAAGGTCGGTGTGGTGAGTTGAAAGTGCACGAGGTGTTTATAGGCGTACTGAGGTGGCGTATAGGCGTATGCTGAGCAACTACCAATGTTAAAGAAATTCTTTTCATGAAAATTACATTTCTGCACATCCCTAATAATAAAAACAAAATGTGTTGCATTTAAATGGGAAATTTTTGTTAATTTTTTGTTTTTTTTTTTTCTTTTTGTTTTCGTGTGTAACGTGAGAAAGTTAGGCGTTACGTGGCGAAGTCTAGTGTAACGGAAGTTGATTCTGCATAGTAATGGCATTTGAGTAGGGATAAGGAAGAAGATTAGGCGGAAACCAAAAGAATCAAAAGATTATTGGTAACTGTAGATAAGATTATGGGAATAAGATTTTGTGAATTTGAGTCGCTGTTGCTTTTTTGTTGAGGAAAATATTTTGGGTTCAAGTAAAAAAGTAGATAATTGAGGGCAGGTGTTTTGTAATTGTTAATAGAGTATGAAAAATGATATTAACTTCTTATTAAAGGAAAGGAAGAGGTAATATAATATTTTTGGAAGATAGAAAAATGAAAAAAAGAGAAATTATGTTAGAAAAAAATAAAAAGGAAAGAAAAACAAGAAACGATTGCCATCAAAATATGTTAGAAAAAAATAAAAAGAAAAGAATAAAGAAGAAACAACTGTCATCAAACAAAATTAGAAAAAAAATAAAAAGAAAAGAAAAATAAGAAACGATTGTCATCAAAAATGGTTAGAAAAAAATAAAAAGAAAAGTAAAATAAGAAACAACTGTCATCAATTAAAATACAGTAGTTACACGCCACACAACATAAGTTCGTTAATTTGTGTATTTTTTTTTTTTTTTTTTTGGAAAGAAATGTAGAAATCAGACATTTTTTGAGGGTTGCCACTTGTTTGTAAATTTTTAGCACAATAAAATTTGTAAAAATCAATTAAATATTACAATATGGTTATCAAATTGAAGGCCTTTGATCAAGCTGGTTGCAGGGAATATATTTATTAGGGTTGCCACCTGCTTAAAAAATTTCGTTTAGGCAAATTAACAAAATAAAAGTATCATAGCTAACCGTGA
This sequence comes from Urophora cardui, assembly GCA_960531455.1. Classification (NCBI taxonomy): domain Eukaryota; kingdom Metazoa; phylum Arthropoda; class Insecta; order Diptera; family Tephritidae; genus Urophora; species Urophora cardui. The sequence goes on from OY482671.1 coordinate 7,179,471, forward strand.
ATATTCGAAAAAAATTAGAAATTGACATTGCAAAAAAAAAATATTTTTTGAGAGTTGCCACCTTTTAAACAAAATTCGATAAGGTAAATAAACCAAACAAAAATATTATAATAGATTGTATATTTTCGAAGAAAAAATTAGCAATTTGCATTCCTAAACCAAATATTGCTTGAGTGTTGCCACATTAAAAAAAAATCGATTAAGTAAATTAATAAAATTAATAAAATAAAAGTATTATATTGCATTAGAGTTTTTTTTCGAATAAATGTTGGAACACGCATTGCAAATCAAAAATTTTGTTGGACGTTGCCACAAGTTTGAAATTTTTTAGCACAATAACATTTGTAAAATTTAATTAAATATTAGAATATAGTGTAGCTAATTCAAGTTGTTTAAGAAGGCTAATCGCTGAGAATATTTTTATAGGGTTGCCAGCTTCCTAAAAATTTCGATTACCTAATTAATAAGATTCAACTATTATAGCATATGGTGTGATGTTGCCACCTGTTTGTAAATTTTTAGCACAATAAAATTTTGTAAAAGTTATTTAAATATTAGAATATGTGCAGCTAATTGAAGTTGTTTAAGAAAGCTAATCGCTGAAAATAATTATATACATAGGGTTGCCAGCTTCTTCAAAAAATTCGATTATCTAATTAATAATATTCAACTATTATAGCATATGGTGTGTTTTTTCGAACAAATGTAGGAACTCATTGCAAATCAAACTTCTTTTTTTTGGATGTTGCCACCTGTTTGTAAATTTTTAGCACAATCAAATTTTTTAAAATCAATTGGATATTACAATACGGTTAGCAAATAAGAGATGAATGAATCTGAACGCAGGAAATATTTCTGTTAGAGTTGCCACTTTTTCGCGAAATTTTTTCTAAATTTACTTCATGATAAAATACACAACTTCGAGCTACTCAGCGTCTTGTTTTTCTTTATATATTTCTGTCAGGGTTGCCACTTTTTCGCGAAATTTCTAACTAAATTTACTTCATAATAAAAGACATAATTTCGAGCTAAGCCGGGCGTACTCAGAGTCCTGTTTTTCTATATGTACATATGTATTTCTGCTAGAGTTTCCACTTTTTCGCGAAATTTTTTACTAAATTTACTTCATAATAAAGTAATCAACTTCGAGCTAAGCCGGGCGTACTCAGCGTCTTGTTTTTCTTTAAAAGTTTTTTTTTTTGTTTTTTTTTACTTTTTTTTGCCTTAAAATCAAGCTCCAAATATATATGTAAGTTTCACCATAAACTCACATTAACTGGACTGTCAAATCAAGCCAAACTTTTGGTCACAACTTCTGCTCAGAAATTGCCTTATAGAGAAGGTTTCGTTTAAATTTCGCTGAATTAAATTTTTTTTATAACATTTTTTTATATATTTTTCTCATGGCTTTAACAAAAAATGTTTATGCTAATTTCTCAACACAAATTTATTTTTATGCTAATTAAGTTTTAACACAATTCTTGTGTTGTTTTTTCTATCAACTTACCTACTACTTTTGGCATGACGTGGTTTTTTTTGTTTTTTCTTTTTTGAGTCCTTTTTGTGATATTTTAGTTGTTGTATATTATTTTTTATTTCTATTTTCCTTTTTTGGATTTTTTATTTTTATTTCTATTTTCCTTTTTTTGTATTTTTTTATTTGATTTTATTTTTATTTTTTCATTTTCCCTTTTTTGCTTTCTTTTTTACTCTTTTTATTTCATTTTCTTTTTATTTATTTATGTACTTACATAATTGTAATTTTGACAACGCGCATTTTTCAATGTGTTTTTTTACCGCCAGCTTCATCAATCAGCTTTTGTGTGTGTATGTCGCTCGCTGTTTTGTCTATTTCAACGCATATAATTTGTATTGCGTGAACTCGTTCTCATTTGCATAAAACTTTAAATGAAATACCTAAATGTGTTTTGCAAATTTGGTGTTAACCTTGGTTTCGGTTACTTGGTTTTTTTGATTTTTTTTTTTTTTGATTTTTTTTTGTTTAGCAAATGTGGTGTCTTTTGCTATGTTTTATTTTATTTTATTTTTTGTTTTATTTATTTTTTATTTTAGTTTGTTTTATTTTATTTTATTTTATTTTACTTTATTTTATTTTATTTTATTTTATTTTACTTTTTATTTTATTTTATTTATTTTTTGTTTTATTTTATTTATTTTTTGTTTCATTTATTTTTTATTTTATTTTATTTATTTTTGTTTATTTACTCAAAAGCGCCGAATACGGCAAACAGTTGATCGATTCACCATAGCGAAGCAACGAACTTGCAAGGTCTACATATTTCACCATTCGTGTTGTAAATCAACATAACCTCAACATTAACTGCCGCAGCAGCCATTTAATACCTTGAACACTTTATTTCTTCATCATTTTGTTATTGTGGCACTTTTAAGTAAGAATTTTTACTTCTTTAACTCTTTTTCTTGCATCGCACGCGTTAATAGCGCGTGATTTCAGACACATAAAAAGAACAGGCTGCCCCAATTACACCACACGTACCTCACATTTAGCTAATTTATGTAATTCAAAATGCAATTTGGCTGGCGCCAACTGCTGCAATAAAAGAATGCTGTGCAGCTGTGATTGCGGCTACTGGTTTTTTACGCTCTTTCTGCTACGACTCACCTACTACTATTAAATATGTAGCTTACCTACTGCCATTGGCTACTAAACGCTTAATAGCTCGCTTGTTTTGTTTCTTTTGTGTTTTTTTTTTGTTGTTGTTCTTTTGTATTGACTAAAGCAATTATGCATTAAAGTTAATTGGAAAATACAATTTAGAGTCATTAAAAAATGTAAACACATAATTATAAGAAATACCTACATACATACATACACAAACAAACGAACAGGAGTAGCGCAAATGAACGAGTTGAAGTCAAAAATTGCAAAATTAAACATGCACGAAATAGCAAGAGAACAAGCGCTGCACAAGTGATGGTGAACTAAACAAATTGCAAGAACAAACATGCATAAAAGACAAAGCAAAGGCAAAAACTATGCATTTTAAGTGCAAAAGCTTTTCTAAATGGCAGCACAAAAAACAAACACAAAGCGTTAAAGTGCTAAATAAGAGCGCATAATGCGTTTGGTCAATAAATGCAACAATAACAATAAAAGGCACAACAGCACAAACAAAAAGCTGAGTAGCTAATAAACCAACTTGACTCTCGCTTTGGTTTGAATAATAATAACACAGCAACACTGCATTATCTATGTATTTGTTGTTGTTACTTTTTTCTATTTTCGTTTTTTTTTTGTATTGCCAAGTAACTCGTTGTTGGTGGCTGTGACATTAACAACAAAACAACAACAATTGTCGTGTAAGAATGCTAATGAATTGCTTTTTACACAACACACCCATTACTTGCACTTGCCTAGTCATTTGTAGTTGTTGTCGGTGAATTTGCAAACAAATGAGCGTAAATGCTAATTGTTAAAATGTATTGTATGTATGTATGTACATATGTACAAAAATACAAAAGCCAAATTATGTAATGAACCGTGAAAGCTGTTGTAAGTTCACAAACAACAACAAAAAAGGCAGAGAAAGGGCGCGTTAAAAGGCATTGCATGAATAACAAACAAAATATATAATTAGTTGCTTGGTTAATTAGTGGGTGATGACGTTGAGTTTGTTCTAAGTGGGAGGTGAAAATGAGTGGCAGGAGGTGAAAGTGAGTGGGTGGTGATGAAAATGAGTAAGAGGTGCAAATGTGTGGGAGGTGGTGGAAATGAGTGGGCGGAGGTGAAGCAGAGATATGCGGATAACTGTTGGTAATTGTTTATGTAACTGAATGTGGGTGTAACTGTTGTGAAGTGAGGTGGTGTAACTGGGTGGTGGGTGGTCAAACTAGGTAGTGGGTTGTGAAACTGGGTGTGAGGTGGTGAAACTGGCTGGTGGGTGATGGAACTCACTGGTGAATGTAAAGCGCTTGTGGCCCAAAATTTCTGGATAATTCTTGTCAGTGAGGTTATCAAACTGTGTGTAGGTGGGCCCCCTGCAAGGGGTGTGGTAAATTTGTGTAGAATATTGCATGGAAGCGAACGTAAAGGTTCTTAATAAAAGCGTTTTCTTCTCAAGATTTTTTGCTTAAGAAGGATAATTTACTAAAAGTAGTATTAGCACGCTGGTTTCAGAAAAATCAAAACATTAAACAAACAATTTTTTTTTTTACATTTTCTTCAATATTTTTTAAAAAAATTTTTATACATTTCTTTATATTTTTTTATACCTACATTTTTTCAATATTTTTATTCGAAATTTTCGAATTTTTTTACTTTTTTTAATAGATAGTTGTATTTTTCAATTATTTTCCAAATTTTTTATAAATTTTTTTCGAATTTTTAACTTTTTTTTAAGTACGTATATTTTTCAATTATTTTCGAAATTTTTTATACCTACATTTTATTCAATATTATTATCCGAAATTTTCGAATTTTTTTACTTTTTTTTAATAGATAGTTGTATTTTTCAATTATTTTCCAAATTTTTTATACATTTTTTTCGAAATTTTTTAACTTTTTTCAATTTTTTAAGTATGTATATTTTTCAATTATTATCGAAATTTTTTATACCTACATTTTTTTCAATATTTTTTCGAAATTTTCGAATTTTTTTAACTGTTTTCAATTATTTTAATAGATAGATAGGTATGTATGTATATTTTTGCAATTACATATTTTCGAAATTTTTTATACCTACATTTTCTCAATATTTTTATTCGAAATTTTCGAATTTTTTTTAACTTTTTTAAATTTTTTTAATAGATGGGTACTATATACATATTTCAACTGTTTTCGAAATCTTTTTTAAAATTTTCGAAATTCGAATTTTTTTCGAAATTTCTTTTCCAATACACTTATTTTTCATTTTTTTTAAGTTTAAAATTATCTTCAAATTTTCTTAAAACTCAATTTTTTTCGAAATTTCTTTTCCAATATTTTTTCTAATTTTTCTCGAACTAAAAAGCTGTATCTGGTTTCTTACGTAATTCGAAAATTAGGGTATAGAAGAGCAACATTTTTTTTCGCAGAAAAGAAAACGCTAGAAGTTTACGCGTTAGGTGAGTGTGTGTATGGAGAGGGTGTTAATGATGTCATGATAGGTTTCAGTGAATGCAAAAGTAACGGACAAAAAAGCCAATATTATTCTTTGTGCAACATTTCATCCCTTTATGAGTTACAAAGATGTCACGTTACAAATTCCCAAAGGGTGTTCCAGAAATATCTTTGTTAAAAAGTAGGCGTGGTCATAAACCGATTTCAATAAATTTTTGCGTGTCTACTAACACAAGTTATAAAAGTGTATAAACCAAGTTTCGTCATAATATCTCAATTATTTGTCGAGTTATGGGCTTCGAAATCTCGTTGATTTCTTTGTCTGAAAAGAGGCGGTGCCACGCCCATTTTCCGAAATTTTTCTATTTTTTGTTTCCGATCTATTGTAGAACTCATGCCACAAAATTTCAATGAATTATCTTTATATTTGACAAAGATGTCGCTTAAAATATTTTTATTAGGCCCCTTTATAGTTCCCATATATAAAAGTGGGCGTGGTCGCCAACCGATATCGCTAAAATTTTGAACATGTATTACCACAACTAATAAAAGTGTACGCACCAAGTTTCGTCATTATATTTAAATTATTTGTCGAGTTATGGGCTCAGAAATCTCATATATTCCTGCTTCTAAAAAGAGGCGGTGCCACGCCCATTTTCCAAAATTTTTATATTTTTTGTTTTATGTCCCTAGTTGGACTCCTGCCACAAAATTTCAGTGATAGATCTTTATATTTGACAGAGATATCGCTTAAAATGTTTTTATTAGGCCACTTTATAATACCCATATATAAAAGTGGGCGTGGTCGTCAACCGACTTTGGCAATTTTTCGTCCAACCATTTGCCTAAGTAAGTATATCACGCCTACCAAATTTCATCGATATATCTTCAACGGTTTCTGAGTTATGACATATAAAACTTTCAATGGTTGGCCCTTAATAAGTGGGCGTGGCACCGCCCATTTTCCAAAATTTCACCATATTTCTTCATAAGGGCCTGAGCTCAATACGTGTGTGAAATTTTATCACTCTAGCTCTATTAGTGCCTGAGATACAAAATTTCCGATTTTTACTATATAGGGAGGTGGGCGTGGTCTTGGTCCGATTTCGCCCATTTTCAATACCATCCGTTCCTGTCTTGATACCAACTTACATTTCAAATTTCATCAAAATATCTAAATTTTTGCGCGAGTTATCGTGCGCACAGACGGACAGACGGACGGACATGGCTCAATCGATTTCTCTTTTCACCCTGATCGTTTTGATATATATAAGTCTATATCTATCTCGATTATTTCACTCTGTTACAATCCACCGTTATGAAATCAAAACTATAATACTCTGTGTACTAGTACAGCTGAGTATAAAAATATGTTTATTAAACTGTCTGTAGTTAAAGCAAATTAATAAAGTCAAAGGAAAAAAATTCCAGCGAAAAATGTACAAATCGGATATGTGTTGTCAGGCGACAGGAATAAAAGTAAAAGCAAATAACCAGTGGGTGTTTATTGCACTTTTTTTGCTTCTTTTTTTAATAAAATAAATTGTAAACGAATGCACAAAAGCGCATAAATATTTAATAAAGCTGTCGTAAAAGTTGTTGGCATATGAATGTACATACATACATAAATATATATATGTATATATGTAAATGTATGGCGCAACAAGAGTAATAAACCACAATAACAACAAATTCGACAACAACTGGTTTAGCTCAATAACAACAACAATAAAAACAAAACGCAGTGCAAAAAAAAAAATTAAAAATCGCCGCCGCCACTAAACAAACAAGCGCAAAGCTAACAAGTGTCAAACGCCGCTTTATGTGTTAAAATAACAAAAACAACAAAGCCAACGAATAAACAAAAGCAAAAAAAATAAAAGTATCAGCATCAATCCGGCTGATTAGTGCATTTAATACAAATTTAATCGCATTTGGCAAGCGCATAATAGAATAATCATGGGGTTTAGTGTTTTAATCTTTTATTCGTTATTTTCATTTGATGTCGCCGACATTTACTGCAAATACAAAACAAAACAAAAAATAAATAAAGAAAAATAATGGCAACAGAGATCTTTTTTAAATATTAAAGCATAAGAAACAGGAAAATATTTACATTTTTTTTAACTTTGCTTAAAATATTTTGAAGCAAAATAAAAAAAATTAAATAAAATCTGCCTAAAAGAGGCAAAATAATAGTAAAATTGTTTAATAATTTTTTATTTAGCACACAAAATTTAAAAATTTTAAATTAATTTATTATAAGCTACAAAGAAAGAATTATTTTTATATTTAAAAAAAAAAAATTTAAAAAAAATTTAATTTTATCCTAAACACTAAATTTTTTTAATTGTTTTGCACGTACACAGAAAATTTTTAAATTAATTAATTGCTAAAAACTGTTTTGTGGGAAAATTTAAAATTTAACAAAAAACAGTTTTATGTTTATAACAAAATACAAAAATTTTTTAAGTTTTTTAATTAAAATTTTTTTCTTTAAAATTTTCTTTTGTGGAAATTTTTTTAATATTAAAATTATTTTTAGAGTTGCTTTTATATTTAAATAAAAAAAAATAAAAAATAAAAATAATAATAAAAAAAGGTTACATTTACATTACATACTTAAAAATTTATTTACTGTGGTGAAAAAAAAAACAAAATTTTCTTACATTTCAAGCAACATGCAGAAATGTTCAACAAATTAAATATTTTCTTAAAAATTTTCTTTTTGCAAAATTTTTTTTAATATCTTTTAATGCATAAAATTAAAATAATGTTTAAATATGCTTTTTTATTTAAAGAAATAAGAGAATTAAAAACTAAAAAAGTAAAAAAATTATATTTGCTTAAAAGTTTATTTAATATTTGCTTAATTTAAGGCAAGATGCAAAAATGCAAAAATTAAAAAAAAATTAAATTAAATTTTTTTCTTAATTTTTTTTTTTTATGTTTTAATGTATAGACTTAAAATTATTTTTAAATTTGCTTTTATATTTAAATAAAAGAAAAGAACAAAAAATTAAAAAAAAATTAAAATAATTAAAAAAATATATATATTTACTTAAAAATTTATTTACTGTCATGAGAAAACTTTAAATTTTCTTATATTTAAAGCAAATTGTAGAAATTTTTAATTTCATTTCATTTTAATTTGTGAAATGTGCAGAAATTAAATATTTTTCTTAAAAATTTTCTTTTTGCGAAAAATATTTTAATCTTTTAATGTATAAAATCAAAATTATTTTTAAATATGTGTATATTTAAATTAAAAAATCACAAAAAATTAAAAACAATTTGCTTAAAAAATTATTTGTGTTAAAAAAGGCTTAAAATTTGCTTATATTAAAATAAACAAAAATTTGAAGAAAAAAATTAAAATTTGTTCTTAAAAATTTTTTTTGATTTATAAGCAAAAATGTGAAAAAGGATTTTTAAAATTCTTATTTCCTCTTTTTATTCTATTTTTTGTTATTGTGTATATTTTTTTTTTTAATATTTTGTCTTTTCCATTTCAACTTCTCATTTAGCTTCGTGTGTTAAACTTGAAACGTCATTAGTCAAATCAGTCAAAGGCGTATTTATATGATTGACAAGCTGTTTGACAGCGCCAAATCAATGTCAATGAGCAGCGCTGTATTTGTCAAAAATAAAAGTGTCATACATAGTATTTTTTAATATAAAAAAGTGTAACTAAAAACACAAAAAAAATACGCGAAGTACAGCTACAAGCTAAATAAATGTAGCGCATGAAAGAAAAATTCGAATTGAAGTGTCAACGCTAAGCAAATTGCACTTATGACACTTTGTTTGTCATCAACTGTCACAGCAGCAACAAGCACCGTTACATAAACACCCATGCAAATAAAGCGCTAATGCTGCAATTAGCCGGCGCAACTGTTGCTGTATGAATTTTTTTTGTTGCTGCTTGTTTGCCGCCATCGTCGCCGTTGCCGCTGTTGCTGTTTAGCGCACTTAAGCCGCACGCATGCATGACTTCACAATGTGGATTAAATTCGGATTACCGTATATGAAATGTTTGTATTTCCATTTTTTATTTGTTTGTTTTATACACATACATATATACTATTTACATATATACTTACACACGTTTATTATAATTTAAACTTTGTTGTGTTTTTCAAATTCTTTTAACCTTTTCTAATATTTTTTTAGGAAGTTTTTGCAGCTTTGACTTATTTTGAAAATCAAAACTAAAAAAAAATTTGAAATTTTTTCGAATTTTTTTCCGAAAGTTTTTACGTTTTTTTGAAATTTTTTTGACTATTTTTTAATTTTTTTCCCCAATATATTGTTTTAACTTTTCTAATTTTTTTTTGACTGCAATTTTTTCTAGGTGTTTCAAATTCTTTTCCAATAGGTATACATAAATATTTTTCAATAATTTTCGAATTTTTCCTTTATTTTCGAATTTCCCTAAAATTGTCACCTGATTAATTAAAAAAAAAAATTTAGGTTATTTTTATATATTTATTCTTTTGTTTTTCTTTTTGTTCTTTTTCTATTTCTTTGTTATATATGATAATATTATTATTTCTTATATTTTATTATTTCGAAAAAAAATTTCCGTCAATTTTTCTTAACCAATGTTTTCCGAAAAACTTGTTTGCAATTTTTGTAATTCTTTTTTAAATTTTTTATTATAATTTTTTCTTATTTCAAAATATTTTCTATTTTTTTTTTTATTTTTTCTTTAATTTTTCAACATTTTTAGTTTTTTCAAGCTTTTTGACATTAAAATTTTTTAAAATTATTTTCTGGTTTTGAAATTTTTTTCTTTTAATATTTTCGAATTTCTTTTTACATTTTATTATTTCGATATAATTTTTTCCGGTCATTTTCTTAACCACTTTTTTTCCGAAAAACTTCTTTGGAATTATTGTGATTTTTTTTTTGTATTTCTTCAATTTCTTATATTTTTTTTTTCAAAATTTTTTTTATTTTTGTTTTAAATTTTCGAAATAATTTTTTTCCAGTAATTTTCTTAACCAATGTTTTTCCGAAAAACTTGTTTGCAATTTTTGTGAATTTTGTGGTTTTTTTATTTCTTCAATTTCTTATAATTTTATTATTTCAAAATTTTTTTATTTTTGTTTTACATTTTTTTTCTTTAGTTCATTATTCTTATCCAAAAATTGTTTTCGAATTTTTTTTCGTTTCTTGAAGATTTTTTGACTTCGAACTTCGAAACTTTTGGAAATTTTTTTAAAATCTTTCTTTTTTGTTCTTAAAATTTTTTTTAATATTTTCGAATTTCCTTTTATTCTTAAATATTTAATGAAAACTAAATTAATTAATTAATTTTTAAAATTTTTTTTACTTGGGTTTTTTTAACTTTTGTTTTTTTTTTTAATTTAATTTTTCCATTTCTTTTTATGTGAATTATTTATTTCTCTAATTCATGAATTTTTTTTCTTGTTGTTCTCAAAAAATTTTTGAAATTTTTTAATGCTTTTGGATAATTTTTTTCTAAAATTTTTTCGTTTTTTTCTTCAATTCGTTCTTGTTCTTTTTTCTTATATTTTATTATTCCCAATTTTTTTCTTAATATTTTTTTTAAATTTTTTTTATATTTAAAAAAAAATTTTTTAATTTTTTTTTTTAATTTTTTCCTTTTCCTTTACTTCTTTAATTGCTCATTATTTCTTACCCAAAAGCCCTTCACCATTAAGTATTCACACCTACACGCCACTTAAGAATTTTATGTCTCGCACGTGCGCATGCGTCACGCTTAAGATTATTACTTTTTATCTCTGTTTTTTTTTTTTATTAATTTTTTGAAATCAACTCACTCGACACGTTTTAAGCGCTCACATATAGAAAAACAAACGCCTCGTTCTTTCGTCTGTCTGCGCACTTAAAATGTGTTAATTTTGGGTTATTCAAACGTGACACATCGATTGGCTCATCGGCGATCAACAGCGATGACGGCAAACGCGGCGGCTGAACAGCCAAATACTTTTCATCGCATTAAATGTCAAATAAAAAAAATCAAAAGAAACGACGATTTTGTAATTTATTTGTCTACAAAACCAACATGTGCCGCGTCAACTCAATGCGCCTTCAAAACAATTCTCATGCGCTTCATTCGCTTTATACTAGCATGAGCACTCAATTTATTCAATGCTCGTTTTTCTCATTTAAATAATTTCTTCTTCTTCTTCTTCTTCTGCTTTTTCGATATAATCAATGGCGCGTTTTTTATTTTATTTTTTTTTTTGTAATTTTTTAGCGGTTTAACGCTGATCACACGCTTCATAGCCGAAATTTTTAAAATTCTGACTTTTCAGCAATGCATTTAATAATATTTAATCGTTTTATGCAGCTTATTTATTATCGTTCGCTGGCGACGCGTCGTCTTTGATTAAGTAAGCAGCAGCAAAAGCGTCTTTTGACACTTTCAGTTATTCGCTGTCAAAATAAGCAATTAAAGCGTAAGCTTACAAAGTGTGCCTCTTGCCATTTACTTTGCTTGTGGCCTTACAAAGCGCATTAAACAACAAAAAATATTAAAATTTTATATTCGTTTGTGTGGCTTTAATACTTTTTTTCATTAAATTAAAACGAAATTTCATATTTTTTTGTTCAAATGATTTTTATGTGTTTCTTTTCCGCCGGAAAATGGTTTTTAGCGCGCACATTAAATTTACAAAATATTAAAATATTTTTTGTATTTTATGGATTTTTGGGGTTTTATGTATTTTTTCTCTTTTGTTTATTTTTTAGTTGTCAAAATTGTTTTCAAATTTTGTATAGTGAAAAGTATAAACAGCCTAGGCAATTAAATTTTTTCGAAAATTTCTTTTTATTTTTTTCTTTGTTTCTCCAATATTTTTTTGAAATTCGTTTGAAACTTATTTTCGATTTTTTTATTTATTCCAAACATGTTTTCCGAAAATTTTGTATTTTTTTTAATAATATGCGAAATTTTTTTGCAACATTATCTCCATTTTTTCTAATACTTTATTCAATTTTCTCCAATTATTCTTTAATTTATTTTTCGATTTTTTTTGTGAAAATTAACAAATTTTGATTTTTTTTCTGTGAAATTTTTTTGATTTTTTTTTGCGAAAATTTTTTATTAGTTTTTTTTTAATTTTGTTTCGAAACATTTTTGAAAATTGTTTCCAAACATTTTTAAAAATTTTTCCAAATTTTTTTGACACTTTTCCAATACTTTTTCGTAAATTGTTTGACACTTTCGAATTTTTTTTTTTCAAAACTTTGTATTCATTTTTTTTTATAATTAATTATCTACTTCATTTTTGAGTTTTATATGACCATTTTTTTTGGTGTGAAAAATTGATATTTTTGGTCGTATTCGGAGTTCGCCACATCTCTTCATCAAACCTATTTACTTGGCGGCCGCCGAGATGCGGTTGGTAAATTAATGGCTTAAACATCTTTAAAATTGTTTCCAATATCTGCTCTGAATTTGTTTGAAACTTTTTTTCCAAATTTTTTAAACTCTTTCGGAATTTTTTTATGCACACTTATTTCGTTTTCTTTTTTGTTAATTTTTTTCCAATATATTTTCGAAGTTTTTCTTGAGCTTGTTTTTTCCAATATTTTACGAAATTTGTTTGCAACTTTTTTTTTCAAATTTTTTTACTTTTTCGGAAATTTTTTACGCACGCTGTTTTGGTTTTCTGTTTTTTTATTCTTTTTTAATTTTTCCAGAAATTTTTTCGAAGTTTTAATCTTTTTTATTTAATTCTTTTTTATACTCAGCTGTACTAGTACACAGAGTATTATAGTTTTAATCACATAACGGTGGATTGTAACACCATAAAATAATCGAGATAGATATTGACTTATATATATCAAATTGATCAGGGTGAAAAAAGAAATGGATTGAGCCATGTCCGTCCGTCTGTCCGTCTGTCCGTCCGTCTGTCTGTCTGTACGCACGATAACTCGCGCAAAAATTGAAATATTTTGATGAAATTTGGAATGCAAGTTGGTATCAAGACTGGAACGGATGGTATTGAAAATGGGCGAAATCGGACCATGACCACGCCCACTTCCCCTATATAGTAAAAATCGGAAATTTTGTATCTCAGTCACTAATAGAGCTAGAGTGATAAAATTTCACCCACGTGTGGAGCTCAGGCCCTTATGAAGAAATTTGGTGAGAATTTGAAAAATGGGCGGTGCCACGCCCACTTTTTAAGGGCCAAACATTGAAAGTTTTATATGTCATAACTCAGAAACCGTTGAAGATATATCGATGAAATTTGGTAGGCGTGATACACTTACTTAGGCAAATATTTGGACAAAAAATTGCCAAAATCGGTTAACGACCACGCCCACTTTTATATATGGGTATTATAAAGTGGCCTAATAAAAACATTTTAAGCGATATCTCTGTCAAATATAAAGGCATAACATTGAAATTTTATGGCAGGAGTCCAACTGCGGATATAAAACGAAAAACACAAAAATTTTGGAAAATGGGCGTGGCACCGCCTCTTTTTAGAAGCAGGAATATACGAGATTTCTGAGCCCATAACTCGACAAATAATTTAAATATAATGACGAAACTTGGTGCGTACACTTTTATTAGTTGTGGTAATACATGTTCAAAATTTTAGCGATATCGGTTGGCGACCACGCCCACTTTTGTATATGGGAACTATAAAGGGGCCTAATAAAAATATTTTAAGCGACATCTTTGTCAAATATAAAGATAATTCATTCAAGTTTTGTGGCATGAGTTCCACAATAGACCGGAAACAAAAAATAGAAAAGTTTGGAAAATGGGCGTGGCACCGCCTCTTTTTAGACAAAGAAATATACGAAATTTCGGAGCCCATAACTCGACAAATAATTGAGACATTAAGACGAAACTTGGTTTATACACTTTTATAACTTGTGCTAATAGACACGCAAAAATTTATTCAAATCGGATTATGACCACGCCTACTTTTTAACAAAGATATTTCTGGAACACCCTTTGGGAATTTGTAACGTGACATCTTTGTAATTAGAAGTCATAAAGGAATGAAATTTTGCACAAAGAATAATATTCATATGCTTAGTTGGATGACTGATAAAAATGTTGAAAATGGGCGTGGGTACGCCCACTTTATGCAGCACTCGCTTTATATAAAATACACCCTAATCGAACAAACGCAAACAAACAATGAAAGCATACAGCTGAGTATTTAATGTTCGATTCCACTCGAACTTAGGCTTCCTTACTTGTTTTTTTTTTAATTTAATTTACTGTTTTTTATTTTATTTTATTTTATTTTTTTATTTTTCTTTTCGAAATTTGTTTAGAATTTTTTTTTCAAATTTTTTAGTATTTTTCGGAATTTTTTTTATGATTTTTTCTTTAGTTTTTGCTTTTTTTTGTTTTCTTCCATTCTTCATTTATATTATATATGTATTTCTTATATTCTATTATATCGAATTTTTTTTCGTTTTCTTGCTTGAATTCTTTATTATAATTTCTTATATTTTATTATTTAAAAAAAAAAAATATATTTCAAATTTTTAAAATCTTTTTTCAAATTTTAAAATTTTTTTTTAAATTTACATTTTTTTCAATTGTAATTGCTCAAAATTGCTTTTCGGAAAATTTTTATGAATTTTTTTCTTAGTTTTTTCCTTTTTCTTTTCTTTAGTTCATTATTATTATTTCTTTTATTTTATTGTTTCGAAAATGCCTTTTCTAGTTTTTTTTTCTTTTCTTTATTTTTTTTAATTTTTGCTTTTCTTCATTATTATTATACGTATATTATATTATTTCGAATTTTTTTATTTTCTCTTGTTTTATTTCTTTCCTGATTTCTTTATTATAATTTCTTATATTTCACCATTAAAAAAAATTATTTCAAATTTTTAAAATTTCTTTTTTCACTTTGAACAAAATTGCTCAAAATTTTTTCGGAAATTTTTTATGAAATTGGTTTTTATTTTTTTCTTTTTTCTTTACTTTAATTCTTTATTATTATTTCTTTTATTTTCTTGTTTCGAAAATGCCTTTTTTATTTTTGTTTTTCTTATTATTTTTTATGTTTTATAATTTCAAAAAATTATTTTCAAATTTTTTTAAATTTTTCTTCTAAATTTAATACAATATTTTTCAAGTCCTGCAAAATTACTAACTTTTCATTGTCTTGCCAAACTATTCTCAAGTGTAGTTACCAAAAAAAATTTAATTTTCCGTCTTTTATTGGTTTGTTATTACCTTTTCTTCTACTCTACCTCCGTCTCCCTTGCCTTTGACCCTACTCACTCAGCGCCTCCAACCAACCATCGATCCATTCATATGTCAATAAAAGCCATTATTTTGTCACGTGCTATTTGTGCCCTGCCTTTGCCGTCTGTGCATCCTTTTTTCGTTGTTGTTGTTGTTGTTGGTGTTGTTGTGCTAGCATTCGGTTTTTTTATTGCTCGCTAGTTGACTGCAGCTGCTTTGGGTAACGCCTACACAATACACTCGTACCTACCATTCATGCTTGCTTAGCAGTGTTGCCAGAATATTTTGAAGCTTATAGCTAAATTAAAAAAAAAAATGCTAAAAATAGCTAAATAATTTTTTTCATAGCTAAAATAAATAGCCAAAAATTTTTTTTTCAAAAATAGCCAAATAGTCATTTATTTAAAAAGACGTGACATAAAACAACTTCACATATGTGAATATTTATATATACATATATTATATATTGTAGCCACATACATATATTTGTTTGTATGTACTTATATATGTACGCCGCATAATAAGATTATTACAATAAAAAAAAATCAATTCATTACATATGTATGTATGTATGTATGTACTTCAATTGCAGTATTAAAATAAATTATAATAGCGACTAGTTAATATTTAAACTTTAGTTAAAAATTTTATTCAATCACATTTCAAAAATCATATCTTCTTCATTTAATTCACAGGTTGAATCATATATATCAATTGAAGTCATTGCTTTAATAAGATCGCTAGGAATTTCAAAGTTATTACAGCATTTTTCAAGCCTTTTTAGACCATACCTAACAGTCAATAGAGAGTTTAACATAAATAATTGCATTATATTTCTTTGCTTTGTTTTTATTGCGTTCATAACAGAAAAGCTACGTTCTATTTCTGCATTACTAAGCGGTAGGATTAGAAAATTAAACACAAAAGATTGTAGTTCTTCAAACGGATTTTCGTTAAGAGCATTTCTAAGCTTTCTTACTTCTACCCAAAACTTTATTGTAGAGGTAGTTTCCTTCCATGGGTATGCGTGTAGTTTTTTCCATTGCATTTCTAAAATAGTGATTTCCTCCTTGTTAAAGTGGCCCTTTTCATCCTTGAAAGTGTCAAATATTTTCGGCTTTACAGCATTTAAAGCATTATTTACAGAAAAAAATTCAATATTTTTTAAAGATTAAATATTCTGCGGTAAGCGTTGGCGGAGTTGCTCAATTCACTTGATAATAAAGTTCTAACAAATTTTACGAATATACCGTGAAAAGGACGGAAGTAAAAAAGCGAGAAAAATATCGCAGTATTCATATTGAACGTACAGCACTAGCTTGCGATTCATCAATTCATATTGACAGTGTAGCGTATGCCAATGGTCATTTGCGAACTCAGCAAAATGGGCAACAACAAAATGTATGGCAGTTGCTTTTGCGCATTGCGAAAACCTTATTGATCAACCTTGCATATGAATGCACCAATAATCGATAAAATAAGGAAGGCATGCCATACTATCAACTTTTGTATAGTTTGATAATCATAAGGATCAGTATACACTTTCAAGTTCTCATAAGCTCACAGATGACTCATTAGCTTAAAATGATAAACTGATGTGCAAAATAAAGAAATTAAGAAAAATAGCTAAAAATAGCTAAGCTATTAAAAAAAAAGCTAACAAAAATAGCTAATAGCTAAACGCAAATATCTGTTGCTAAACGCCAAAAGTTATAGCTAAATCTAGCTACAAAATAGCTAAAGTGGCAACACTGTTGCTTAGGTTCTTTTGCTTGTTTCTTGTTGTTGTTTTTGTTTTAAACACCACTGTTTGCCTGCAACTTAATTATGATGAAGGAACGTCATTCCCTGTGCGGTTTTTGGGTACTATCTGCTTCCTTTTTGTATACAAACAAACATACATTCATATATTTTATCCACTTCAACAGCAAATATTTTGTTAGTTGTCTTTACTTAGTTTGTATTTTTTTTCTTTAAGTATTTTTTCTGCTTCACCATTGTTTCGGTTTCTGTTTCTTTTTTTTGGCTCGACACCCTTGCCGGCACTGCATTCATTTATTTGCCATTACTTGCTTGAATTTTTCTTCTTTTATTTATTTTTTGTATTTGCTTGTCTTACTCGTATATTTTAGTTTGCTGCGGTTTGGCTTCTTATCATCTGCGGTACCTCTTTTTGTTGCAGGCGCCTCTATGTGCATGCTTGTTCTTCTTCCTATTCTTATTGTTGTTTTTTTCTTCTGCCTTTGTGTGTTCCTTATTACTTTTTCGGCTCGCTTGTTTGCCTTCAACATCGGTTTTTGCTTGTAACGTGTGTTTTTGTTTGTTTGTGTTTCCAGCAGCTGTTTTGTGTGTAATTTATTTACTATATAAAAATAAAACTACACTCAAGCGCTTCTTCAACAAAAAAAAACAAAGCATTCAAAAATTGGTCCGACACACAAACAAACAGCAACAGCGGCAGCACCTTTGCTTACTCGTTTGTTTGCTTATGCATTCGCTCGTTTGTATAATCGCTCGCTCATACGTTCCTTTGTTGGTAAATTCACTCGTTAGTTCTTACATTGTTGTGTTCATTCATTTCTGTATTCGTTTGTTTGTTTGTTTGCACATTCACTCGTGGCCATGATCCAATAATAATGGTCGACGCAGCAGAGGAAGGCTATTTTGTTTTTGTAATAGTAAGCTGTCAAATTATCGTCTTTTGTTTTGATTTTGCCCTCTTGCACGTGTTATTCCTGGAAATAGCTTGTGTGTTCGCTTGTATGTTCGCTGGCGTTTTTTCTGTTTTTGACAGTTTTATCAACGGCCGTTCAACGGTAATCGCCTATTCTCTTTTGGCTGATACGACCATTATTATTTGATCATGCTCGTGGCCCATATGTACATATGTATGTATGTTTTAGGCGCTTCCTGTCAAATTCCTTCCTGTGTATTCTAACTGTGCCTCGGGCTGTACCGTTGTCTACCTTTGCAGGCTTCTTTATTACCCAAAAAATACACGCCATTTGTTTGCTGTTGTTATTTTTGTTTTTTTTTCTGTTACCTATTTTTAGTCACTTCGCTGCTTTTGTTTTATTTTAATCTCTTCTTTTCTTATTTACTTACTCACCTAAATTTGTTCAGCCACACTCACAATTCAATTTGTTTTACTTCAACACTTGTGGTTGCCTTGCGCGTTCCTCCACTCGTTCCTCCGTTCGTTCCTCCGTTTGTTCCTTTCTTCATTCCTTTGTCTGCCTTTCATTGCTTTGTCTGCCGTTTCGGTACTTTGTCTGCCGTTTCGTTGCTTTGCATGTCCTTTGTTAGTTTGTTATTTTTGATTGTGCCGATTTCCGTGCATGCAAATTTTTTAAGATTTAGGTACTAAATGTGCAAAATGGCACGCGTTTTTTGTATGCCTAAAACAAGAAAAGTGTTGAACAAAAACAACAAGTGGAAAATGCAAACGTATTTACTGTTTTAACGTGTCTGTTCATGTTTTTGTTTGTGGCAAATCTGTGCGCTATTGTTCGTTCACTTGAATGCACACACACCTTATTGTTTTTGTGTGGTGCTTACTTACCTACTATGGCTTTTCAATGGTTTACTTATGGCTTTTCAATAGTTTTTGTATTGCATTTGCATTTATTTTATTATAGGTATTTACTAGTATGTGTTTTCACCAAGTAAACTCCAACTTTGTGCAAAAAAAATTTATAGAACAAAATTTTAACGCCAAAAATATGCCAGCAACTGTAGCTCCACCCACAGCATAAAAACAGCGCAAAATTAGCTGCACATAAAAGTTTACAAGCCACTGTAGCCCTACCTTTTCATTCTCACCTACTCAATTTGCTTTGTTCTCATGCTTGCTTTGTTGTCTCACAAACAAACGATTCATTTTAAAACTCATAACTGTGTAACCTAAATCAAACGCAAGTCGTCAATTTAACGCACGCACGCAAATTTTTCATATGCGTTGAACCGAAATTGACTTGCGTGCGTGTTCAGATAAAGAAATAGAAAAATACAGAAAATCAGAGAAAATCTTGTTATTTTGTGGAATATGTACCTAACAGACACGATATCAAAAGCAAGTGTCAATTTTTTTGCAAACAATCACCCACAATGCTTAATTTCAACTGTCACGCAAAACAAAAATTGGGCGTCGAATTTGCTTTTTACGCACGCCGTTCAATTTCGGTTACTCCCATACAAGTTGTATGGGCATGAGAAATTTTTGACAGTAAATTGACGGCGTGCGTTTGATTTAGGTTACACAGTAAGACAACTAGCGTAGCAGCAGCAAAATTTTACATCTTGCAAAAACAAAAACTTTGCTGTCTTCCGTATTACCGCAGGCGTTTCATTTTACTCTCAGCTACTTATTCACTCAAATACTTTTATGAAAATATGCCGATAACAATAAGAGTTTTATCTATGTACTTGCTTGGCATTCCAACAACAAAACTAAGTATTTGTGTGTTGTTTTGTGCCGCCAGATAAACTTTAGATAAATTCAAAAATCTTTTCAAACTTCATAAGCCTTTAAATTATTTTTTGTTGTGAAAAGTTGAAATGCTTTTGTTTTCACTGGAGTGCGAAAATATGTATGAAGTGAGGGAAGCATTGAGAAGCAGGCGGCAACAATGATAAATCAGCGTGTGTGTATCAGAAATTTCGTAATTTATGCATGGCATGTTCTTTATTAACAGGTATTCCCGGTGGCATATCGCTTTTACTACATTAGTTAAAACCAGGGACCATAATCATTATGAGTTTTATAATAAAAATCGCTATTTAATCCTTATACTTTGAGTTTTTTTATATTTCATCAAAAATAATCATTATTTTTTGAGTTTTATTTTTTTTTAATCAGAAATAACACTTATTCCTTGAGCGATATTTAATCCTTCAGAAATAATCATTATTGTGTGAGTTTTATTTTTTTGATCAGAAATAAGCCCTTATTCCTTGAGTGAAATATTTATCGTTCAAAAATAATCATTATTGTGTGAGTTTTATTTTTTTCGATCAAAAATATCACTCAGTCATGAAGTTATATCGATGGGAATTTTTTAGTAATTATGTTCTAGAGCACTTCAGAGAAAATTTGAGTTTTTCGACTTAAGCAAAAAAATAAAACTCAAAGAATAATTTTTATTTCTGAGCGATAAATATATCACTCAAGGAATAAGTGTTATTTTCGATCAAAAAAATAAAACTCAAAATATAATGATTATTTCTGAGCGATAAAAATATCACTCAAGGAATAAGTTTTATTTTTGATTTTTATGGATATCGCTTAAAATTTTTCGATCATAGAGGATTCGGATAGTGCTCTTTCAGACATGCACACACACAAACTCAATACTCTTCTACGATGTTTGCAAGTATTTGATTTTTTTCACTGAAAATATAACGAATAATGATTATTATGGGTCCCTGGTTAAAACTGTGAATTAGTTGGTATTTCTTTAGTCGACACGTGTTTTAAATGAACAGAAGTGAGTTTCTGTAACAAAATCGCGATAATTTTCGCTCAAAATGACATCACATTAATACGTTCCACACTTTGTTACCATCTAAAAGGCAGAGGTGAATCTATCGATTGACGTCATTATGACGTTACTCAGTCGAGAATATTGATAGAGTTCAGTTACAGAAATTCAGTACAGTTTTGTATATTGAAAGCTTTAAGGGCAATTGTGCCTTTTCTTTAACACATCGCTATTATACCCATGTTTCTGAACATTAAGGAAATAAATAAGAGTTGCTCTTATTTACACAGCTGGGCAAATGGGCTTACATGTGCCTTCGTTTTCTACGGCGGCAGCACTCAGTTCATCCCAAACAGAGCTAGACCAAGCTTCCCTTTTCAACTGTTTTAGTTACAGTTTGAATGACTATGGAAGAAATCTTCTTATATACATAAAACTGTAGGGAGTTTTTGTGTGAGGAAATGACTCAAAAAGTAGTGAACAGATTTTTGCCAAATTTCCACAGTTTATTCTTTGGATAAGTCGCCTTGACATAGACTATATTTTCCCGCCAGATGGCGCTGAAGTCGCTATATTCGCAAAATCCATATTTATGCTTCGATTCTGTTCGTTTTTGGCACGTTCACATGTTTGTTATGTAATGAAGAACTCGGTTACAAAAAAACCAAACCGCTAGAGAATTTATACCGTATTTAATTCTAGTATATCAACACTTTCCCGCGATATAGTAGGTCACTATATGGACCCAGATGGCCCGAAATGTTTTTGAGTAATATTGGTATTAAATTAAAGGTTTAAATCAGAGCTTCAATAGAAAGTTCGCTACATTCCAACTTTGAGGTCAGTTCTCGCTCAGTGGTAGAGTAGAGGCCAAATGTGGATCCGAATGGCCACGAAATATTTTTGAGCAATATTGTTATCAAAATAAAGAAGACCATTAGAGTTTCCATATACATATAGTTTCGAAGATATCTGAACCAATTCGAATGATATAGACCGATATGTGGACCACGAAATACTGTTAATTGGAAACGGGAGAGGAGGAGAGAGAAAGAGAGTACAATAAGGGATGTGAGAGAGAGGGAACCGGAGATGGAGAGTCGTGGGGAGATTGACAAGCAGTAGAAGAGTATGATTTGTCACAGCGAAGCGCTCGCACAGATCTGAATTCCAAGTGAGGTATATAATTTCCAGCAAAGTGCAGTTGGCAACACTATGTATCAGTTCTAGTCTATGTGGAAATTTTTAAGATCGACCAAGTTAACTTAATAATTGAAAGGGTTTCAGCATGCCACTCGCCACATGCCAACTCACTCTTTAGGGCTTTCTACACGCAGAAGCGGTTGCTAGATGGAAATGCCTTAGATGCCTGCAATCACTCAAGACTCGTGTAGCCTAACTGGGATGCTAGACGCACTGATGGGCTACTACTTCTAAGTACGTAGGGAGCTCTCCTCTATTGCTGGCCTGCCTAGCATTGGTAGACATGCAAAAAGACTGGGCGTTTCATTTAATGACTACTGTAAAATTTGCAGAGACGAGGAGCAGCCTGAAACTATAAAACATTGGGTCATATTAATAAAAGCCAAGCATTTGCTTTTTCTTAAGACTTCAGACCTTTTACTTAATCAAATTTTGAAATTTGATTCATACAAATTATTGTCAAATTTTTAAGACCTTAAGTAAAAGCATTTGCTAGGTTTTTATTAATACGGCCCATTTAGTATGTGAATGTCCCACACTATGGTTTAAGTTTAACCATACATTACTGAAAGAGTTTTGCAGTATCAGTCGTTTGTTCAGAGTTGACTCAAGTACGCGCTGACAGCTTAGCATACTCTCCGTTTCATTCACATTCTTGACGCGTATTTTCAGTTTTTTCAGCTGCCGAGCGCATGGTATGACACGGCAAAGCACACTGCAACGCCGTTACCTTCACTTGTGCTTGCCCCACGGGGCCCTGTAGACAGACAACAGACGGCTTGAGCGAATACCGAGGGGAACCGAGCGAGTCGTACATTTTTTCTTTACTCGAAAAGACCGCTTTACAATTACGATTTTCATTTTTATTCCCACATGCATCAAAGCCGCTTTATAAGTATATCATCATCATCGTCTTTGTCTATTATTGTCTGCGCCGTCTACCGTCGTCTGCGGTTTTGTCTGCAACGTGGCGTTTTCTGCGGCTGTTGCGTTTTTTCTGGTTTTGCCTTAACGGCGCTTTGCCTTCTTTGTCTGTCTATTCCTTCAGCCTGCTCGTTCTCCTTCAGCCTACTCATTCTCCTGCAGCCTACTCGTTCTCCTTCAGCCTGCTCGTTCTCCTGCAGCCTACTCGTTCTCCTGCAGCCTACTCGTTCTCCTGCAGCCTGCTCGTTCTCCTTCAGCCTACTCATTCTCCTGCAGCCTACCCGTTCTCCCGCAGCTTCCTCGTTCTCCTCGCACTCTTCATTCCCCAGAATCTTCATTCTCCCCAGACTCTGTGTCATTTAGCTGCTGTTTTTTGTGTTTTCTGCGGTTAAATGCAAATTATCGCACGGCAAAATGTGCTACATTAATAAAATAATTGGCTTTTGCAATTGGCGGTTAGTCAGCCACTCTCCCTGGCAGTCAAACTTGTCTTTGTTTGTCTTTCATTTAGTTCAGCAAATTCATTCATTCATTCATTTTATTTCATTTCACTTCATTCATATGCTTAACTTGGCTAAGACAATGTGTTTAAAGTGTCTTCTCTTGCCGTATGTTTTTGGTTTGAGGGAGTGCTCGCATGGTTTGCGAAAAGAAAAGTTAAGCAGATAAAATTAAAAAAAAAAAAAAAATAGCGTCAGCGAAGCGCAGCGCAATTGTGTTCTTTCGCTTTTGCCGACGCACAGCTGTTGTTCTACTCAGCAGCGTGCGTTTACCACTTAAACGCAGCTCTAATGCCGTAAAGGCCCTCGGCAACTTACAAGCTTGCATGACAAGCAGTGCATATGTGTTAGTGTTTTTTTGATGGTGTGAGTGCAATCGGCAGTCGTCGTGCTACACGTGCTTGTTGTCGGGCTCGCGTTGATGAAAATCAAAAAATTTAGATATTTTCATTTGACATTTCGTTTAATTGATAGTGGCGCAAAATGATTGACATGCTTTAGTGTCAAAACGTCATCTTGGCGATGGATAAGTACGCGGAAGAAAAAGATTTTACATTGCGGTTTATTGAAACGTACGAATGCTTACCAGCTTTGTGGAATATAAAGTTGGAAGCATATAGCAACCGTCTCGAAAAAATTAAACAATATGATATTCTTCTCGATTTGTATAGAGAAAAATACCCCACTGCAACGATAGCAGACGTGAAAAAAAAAAATCAACCTGTTCCTCAAATTTTTCCCCTGTCGCTAAGTATCTTAATGTGGCTGACAATCGCATACTCGGTGTTATTGCTTCTCGCATCCGTGTATTTTGTTTTTTAATAAATGGCGTCACACTGCCCAAAAGCTCCTCAAATACATTATCGTCCATTCGCAAAAAATTTTTATATTCCTCTGTACATGATATTTTAAGTTCCTTGAAAAGATTTTCGTGCGTAAATTTTTTACGTTTTTCGTATAAACTTTTCATCCACACCCTTTTTTTCTTCGTCTTTCTTTTTTTATTTCTATTTAGCAAAACTGCTGTAGTTGCAATTAACAAAAAATCGTCATCCGATGACAACATGTTTGGGCCGCACGCTACGAACTTTCAATGCAAATGGCGATTGACACTTTTTGATTGAGTGTTGCCTGACAAACGACAATAACCCGACACTAACACATACGCACTGCTTGTCATGCAAGCTTGTAAGTTGCCGAGGGCCTTAAGGAAAGAACCAATGCTAGCCTGGCTGTCGTGCTTCGCTGTCATGGGTAGCACATTTAAACCAGACCTGGGTAATATCAAGTACCACTCTGAAAAAAATACCCGTAGTTAAACCAACAACTTTCGGCTGTTGAATCTCCGTCTTTGATTCAACAGCAAATGTATTTGTTTTTACAGCAAAGTTTTTGATCCAACAATTTATTCAAAAACGGGCGTTGTTGATTCAAAAACTTGCTTGCCTTTAAAAACCAACAAAAAAAATAATGATGGAGAGAAGATGAAGAGAAAAATCCCAAAAAAAGTTTATTTTTAGCAACAATTTTCTCCCCGTAGTTGATTTAAAGGCAAAAGTATTTGACCCAACAGTTTCCGTTGTAAACAAAACTAATGAGAACAATTTTTTTTAAATTTTGTTTTTACAATGATTCAAATAATTCATGGATTCCTTTTTAGGAAATGGAAGTATAAATAGGTTACTACAATTCAATATAATGTTGAATGTTGCACTATGTGATGATTGGATAGAATTTCAGGTTGATGTCATGGTTCGAATCCGGAGGAGAATATAAAATAAAGAAGAAAAATCAGAATAAGAAATAAAGATAGCAACCAGTGAATGATAAGAAGAATAGGAGAACAAGCGGAGTCTACATATTTGCAGTTGGGACCCGGGCGGAGAGAAGATGAAGAGTAAAATGCAAACAAAAATTTATTTTTAGGTGAAAATTTTTTCCAACAATCTCTGTTATTGACTTAAATCAACAACGCTCGCACCTTTGAAACAACAACGGAGCGTTGTTGGGCACATTTCAACTGCGGAAAGTAGTTGATTTAACAGTGAAAGTCTTTAGATTTACAACATTTTTTTTTCAGAGCAGTACGAATTGTGACAAGTACATTTTAAAAGAATTGTACTGGTACTTGCATTCCCAAATTTTCAAGTACTAGTACAAGGAATTGAAAAAGAATTGAAGCTTTAGCAAATACTTCAAAGTAATTGAAAAGAATTGAAAAATGTACTTGAATCGATTTTTCAATTCTTTTCAAGTACTTTCAATTACGTGCAATCTTGAACCCATATTTAAAAAAAAAATTACAAAAATAAACTATATTTTATATTTTTTACATGTCGCTTGTTGTCCATATTATGTTTATTTAACAAAATGTATTTGAAATTTAAGACAAATACATAATTAAATTTATTTTAAAACAAAAAAAATAATTCAATTATAAGAAACAAGTAAAAGCGCGGCTGTCTTCGGCCGTACCGAAGACTTCATACCTTTCATGAGTGGGGAAATAAAAAGTTACCTATGTATGTACATAGCCGGATTAAGTTTAATTTATAATTTTAATTCTGTGGGTTATTTATGGAAAGATTTATTAGAAAAAATGGTGTCTTGGCTATTTAAATGGAGGAGTTATACACCAAAATGTGTATATCTGAACAATCGGTTGTAGGGGAGCTATATGTTATAGTGGTCCGATCTTAACAATTTTCGGCAATCCCGTTTGGGTCCATAGGGGTACAAATACTTCAAAATTTCAGGCCGTTAGCTGTTAAAATGGAGGAGTTATACACCAAAATGTGTATATCTGAATAATCGGATGTTGTGGAACTATATGTTATAGTGGTCCGATCTTGACAATTTTCGGTAACCTTGTTTGGGCCAAAATGGGCACGTCTACTTCAGAGTTTCATGTCCTTAGCTGTTTAAATGGGGAAGTTATGCACAAATTACATCCACAAATTTCATGTATATCTGAATAATCGGTTGTTTTCTATATGTTATAGTGGTCCGATTCGGCCGGTTCCGACAAATGATCAGCTGCATATAACAACATACCTGTATTCCGAATTTCATTCAGATATCTTAAAAACTGAGGGACTAGTTTGCGTTCACACAGACGGACGGACGGACAGACAGACAGACGGACATGGCTTTATCGACTCAGCTCGTGATTCTGATCATATCGGTATATATTTTGGTGGGTCCCCCACGCTTCCTTCTGGTACTTTCGACAAAAATTTTTTGGCACTAAGTTATAATACCATTTCATTCTCATGAAAGGTATAAAAATATAACGTATCTTAATCCTAAATATCTAGAAAAACTGTCGAAATTCGACAGTTGGCGCACTCTAGTTTTTTTTAAATATTGGTTTCAACTTGACGTTCCGTCGTCGATTGTAAGTAATTGAAAGTACTTGAAAAGAATTGAAAAATCGATTCAAGTACATTTTTCAATTCTTTTCAAGCACTTTCAATTCTTGTCAATTACTTTGAAGTATTTGCTAAAACTTAAATTCTTTTTCAATTCCTTGTACTTGTACTTGTACTAGTACTTGAATATTCTGAAAGTACTTAGTACGGACTCATTATTTCAAGATCAAAATATAGAGTATTTAAGTACGTAATAGTCCAATTACTACTCAGTATTACCCAGGTATGATTTAAACTACTTCTGTTTCTGCTGCCTCTACTTCTGCTGCTTCTTCTACTCTTCTGCTTCTTTTTCTCTTCACTCAAGCTGTGTCAAATTTGGCTACACTTTGGCTCTTTATTTTGTTTTTGTGCCGCCACAGCAGTCACTTATTGTTATTGCCATTTGCCATTATTCATGGCGCATTCATTCGCTTTGGTGTTGCTGGTGCTAATAATGTATGTAATATGTTTTGCGCGAGTAAAA
The DNA here is from genome assembly GCA_960531455.1 of Urophora cardui. Lineage (NCBI taxonomy): Eukaryota > Metazoa > Arthropoda > Insecta > Diptera > Tephritidae > Urophora > Urophora cardui. The sequence goes on from OY482671.1 coordinate 7,206,783, forward strand.
TTGGTGTTGCTACCAGGAACCCGAGCCAGCCGAGCAGCAGTCCTTATGTTCTGTCTGTCTGTTTGTTGTTTCCTCTGGCTGTCTGGCTGGCACGCATGTGTCATGATGCATGGCTATTGTTTTATGGCCGTTGGCGTTTTGCTGCGTTCGCTACTCTACCGCATACAGTGTTGCATGGTGACGCACGATTATGAGTGGCTAGTTAGCAAGTGGCGAGTACACTGAAGGGTAATAGGCGAGTACTATGCAGGGTGAACGGTGAGTGCGAAAGCGTAAGCGGCGAGTGGCGAATTTATAAGTGGAGGCGAAACGCTTCGTTGACAATACACGGCAGCGCTGCATGAATATGTGGTTACCCAAAAGAATTGTGTTTGGTGGCTTACAATCTAGCCCGCGGGCTAAGTTACGCACTTACATAAATTCACAAACGCAATAATCTGCTGACACACACTTTCGCCGCCAAAGCACAAACGAAACATCAAGAACAATGAAAACACTAAAAACAACAAAAACCCCAAAAACAACGAAAACACTAAAAACAACAAAAACACCAAAAACAACGAATACACCAAAAACAACGAGTTAACACTAACAACGTTTACGGTTAAAACATTTGCAGCCACAACAAAAACACGATCGACCGACCTAATGATGAAGTGTTGCCATGTTGACCTCATTATGTCGTTTCGATTTATTTAAACAGGGCGTGTGTGAGGTGAGCTGTGTTGTTGATACGCATCCTGCGGTTGCGGAACCACAAAACTCATTTTAGTTGAACAACGCAAGAAAAAGCAAAACTACAAAATATGTTAAACAACAGCAACAACAACACCAGCAAGAGCGATACTTTCTAAAAATAATTGCTTGCGCGTATGCCGAGTTTGATGGGCATGGGTGGAGAATTGCGAAGGATGGCTTGGATGATGGGGATAATGTGATTGTAGAGCAAGTGGGTTAATGTGACTGTAGACCGAGTGGGTTATTTACTCCCTTTTTGCTGGCGTACTATTTACACCCCTCTTCGTGCCGTTTTATTTACTACGGTGCGTGTGTGCGTTTTTGGTTGCACTTTAGTGTAGAAAGTATCATAAAGTGTGACAATAAATGATGGCGTAAATAACTCAATTTGACTTTCGTTGAGTTGGCTGTTGCTTGTGGGATTTGGGTACTATTTTTGAGCTGAATGACTATTTAAAATTGATAGCACAGATAAGTAGAGTGTGTATTTTAAATTAAGTAAGAGCTGGCGCACACGTATGTATGTATATATGTACATATGTATGTAGTTACAAAGTAAACTCCCATTTGGGAATAGTTCTATATCTCAAAATGTCTGTGCTATAATGACAGTATTATATTTAAAGTTGCGATTAAGACAACATCCCCCTATATAAGATTATTCCAGCCAGACGATTAGCTTAAAACACAGTACGGCAAAAGTGTGAGAGAGTTTGTGCGCAGGTGAGCGCAGACCGATTTGAGTTACATTGGTTAGAATGTGTGCAATGCTTCTCATTGGCCCGTGCGGATCACTTTTGCCGGTCTATGGCGTAAAATTTCTATTATTAGTGCCCTAATCGTCGCAAGTCATGCACCAACAAGCGTTCGAGCAATCACAACGAGTAAAATCTCGTTACATGCAGCATATGCGAACGAACGAGTACTTCTTAGCGCGAGTGACACAATCAAAAGGCAGCAGATTTCTCTAGCTCAGTTGAGTTATGTAATTGCAACGCATTCGCAAGCGGCTTATAAAAGCTTTTTTAGCCCGAGCGATTCCTTTGCATGCATAGTCAGCATCTCACGACATTCTCGCAGTGTGCTCTGGATAGCTGCCGAACATTCGTTTGGTAGTAAACTAAAGTGATAAGGCGAGACCACTTCGACATGTACCTATTCGGCTTAAGAGCTTATTGAGTGGAATAAATGTAACGTCTGCTAACCAAAAGTCGCGGCTGCGAGCGGGCGTCTATCTTGGAGCAAGCAGCTCGCCAAATAAACGTATGACAATCTGCAACTGCCGCAGTGCGGTTTGTGTTGTGTGGAATGAAGACAACGTAAAAGCCAATAATCTGTTAGCCAAAGAAAAGTGTTTTGTTTCCCAGCTCAGCACAAGAAATGCAGATTCGACACGTTCAATATTTCTTTCTTACAACTTTTCGTGGGACGCTGACGATGTCGTGACTTTTATCTGCATAACTCCAATCGAAACGCAGATATGATAGCATATAAGTAGTCTCTCCGTCCGTTCAGTTACTGATATATTCAAAGACATACCATTATCACCTTAAGTACTTCTGAACAGCTCCACCATTTACTAACAAGAGGAAGAACATAAAAGTGCTATCTTGTTCTTTGTCTTTTGAAAATTCACAGAAGAATCCAATTGCCATTCAAATATCACCTCGGACTCTTTTATGTTTATGTGAAAGGTCTCGCTATTAAAAAGCAGCCAGCATTCGCTCACAAAAACTGCTTTCAACAACATTTTCTTGCATCTTTATGCTATTTTCCTACGCTGCAAAAAAGGTTTTCTACACTCCAATTGCAAGTTCATTATCACTTCATTTGCGCACACGCAAATAAACCTTTCTCTCAATCCTTTTACACCACAGCCTTTTACACTTACAGCTATCACAACCGCAAATTTGCAAAACGCCTACAATAACATTATACTAAGTACAAGTGTAAATTTTCATGCCACTTAGCTATTCATTCCGCTTGCCTACCTACGAGTATTAACTAGTATACAAGATATATAATAGAATGGCAGCGAGTAGTTTGCATAGTAAACGAGTAGTGACAGGCAACGAGCGGCGCAATAGTGAAGCAACGAAAGGCAGGCAACTAGCAGCGTGAGATGAGTTGCAACAGATGGAGGCGAGCAACGATCAGCATGAGACGAGTAACGACAGATGGAGACGAGCAACGGGCAGCGTGCGACGAGTAACGACAGATGGAGACGAGCAACGAACAGCGTGGGACGAGTAACGACAGATGGAGGCGAGAAACGAGCAGCATGCGACGAATAACGACAGATGGAGACGAGCAACGAGCAGCTTGAGATGCGCAACAACAGCTGGTGGATGAACGGCGATTTGAGAGTGGAAAAGCGGCGATTGAAGCATTAAGAGAACGCGCAAATGTAAATACAACATTTTAGCTCAAACGAAGGCGTGCTCAATACAGTTTGCAATATAATAATAAGTAGGACTGCCTGCCAACAGGCTAAGCTGTAATTACATACAAAGTCGTAAGAAGCTAAAGGCGCTACGTTCTTTTATTGCATTGCATTTCCTTTGAGCCACAATGGCGAGCTGCATATTACGTTGTAATTTAGTGCAGCCTACACACGCAGATTGTGAAACGAAGGCAAATGGTTTTATTTGGTGCGCTGTTTGCTTGGTTTTTGAACTGCTCAAATGGCTGGTCAGGCAGCTTGATGGGAAAGAACAGCGGAACGTCTGCCGTTTTGTAATTGAATTGTGCGCTACAATTGTGCTTAAAAAGAAGAAAATGAAGAAGCAACAACAGCAGCTCTGCTAAACATTATTTCTCAGCTATATAAAATAATATGTACACCATTCCATGCCGCTGAAAGCCTACACAGTTTATAAAAGGAAGTCGTTTGCATATAATTACTACCGTCAGCGACTGCTCGACAAGCAAGTAACTCAGCGCTGAGTAGCTATTTTGTAGGCCAGCAGGCCATACATTCAATTTATCAACTTTGTGCCCGACTTTAACTGTCTGCGAGCAGCAGCTTGTCTTAACCAGCTTAAAGAGTTATTTAATAAGGGTTGCTACGCTGATTATCTTTGCGAACTGGCATTGCTTATCGCCTTTGCTGCTACTCCTTTTTATGTACATATGTATATTAGTTACTTAATATTGGCTGCCGCTGTCATTGGTTATCTTACATTTGCTGCTGCTTCTTTATCGCATTTGCTGCAGTCTTTATATCGCCACTGCCGCCGCCTTTGGCTTATCTGAGACATGTTAGCATTTTTTTGAATTTTAATAGTTTTATTATTTAATAAAATTCTCGGTTTTTTTTTTTCTTTCTTTTTTTGGCACATCCTCTACATATGTATGTATTTATCTTGCTGCTTGATATTTGCTGCCCCTTCTTCTTGCTGATATTTCCTGCCACTTGCTGCGATGCAAATGTTAAGATAAGAATTATTTTCTTTTATTTTTTTTTTAATGGTAATATAGGCAGAACAAAATTTTGAAGCAAGAAGAATTTTGAGCGTATAGGAAATGCAATTAAAGTGCATAAATATAGTGTAAATGTATGTTGTTCATAAATTATATGGCTGCCGACTTCCTAAAAAAAAACACCAAATTTTCTTTCATACTCTCTGTGTGCTGCTTCTGCATTTTTGGCGATAACAACAGCTGATAAAATGTGCTAATGTAATATAATTTTCTTGTGTGGTTTTGTATTTTTTTCTGCTGCTGCATATTTCTGCTGCTTAATTCTTTTATTGCATTTTTTAATGCCTTAAATTTTGGTTTTTTTCCCCTTTTTTTCTTTTTGTTCTTTTTGTTCTTTTATCTTTTTTTTTGCTTTTTTTCCATTTTAATTTCATTACATATTCCACTTCTGAACCGAATGCGCTGCATATTTAATTAGTCACTTCCACCACAAAAATATGACACATGCGTTTGATTACGCTATTCGTTGTTGTACGAGTGCGAGTACTCGTTCCCATCATGCACTCGCCAGCTAGTCAAACAACAGGTTGCCGTTCGGTTGGCGGTTTACGTTGTACTACTTTGTTGCACTTTTTTATTGTTGCCTTTTTTGTTTTCCTTTTTTTTATTGTGATCTTTTTTAATTTTTTTTATTGTTGCCTTTTTTAATTATTTTTTTTATTGTTTATTTTTTTATTTTTTTTTATTGTGCCCTTTTTTAATTATTTTTTATTGTTGCCTTTTTTAGTTTTGTTTTTTATATTTGGAAATTTTTATATTATAATTTTTTCTTGCTTCACCCTGTCATTTCTTCAAGCACTTGCGCTTTTCAACATGACGTGCTCAAAAAAATAAATGCCATTATTTATATACAAATGATAGCTTAATGTAGGTAAAATTATGGTTATTTTAAACTTTTTTGCTGCACAAGTGTTGCTACTTTTTTTTTTGGAGAGTAAATTATAGGCTTTGCTTTTATTTTGTGCGTGTTGCGCTGCCGCTTTTTTCGGCAGCTGACATTTATACATATGTTTTCAGCGGTAAGTGGAAGTGGGCGTGTTTTTAGGACATATTTATTATCATTTTCCTTATGTTCCTTAAATTAAAATTAATAATTGGTTATTTTTATATGAAAAGGTGGCAGTGGAAAATATTTACTGCGCACTGTCCCTAGCTGATGGTAGATCATGCCAAAGGTACATGCAAATGAATGCAATTTTTGCCGGGAATACAATTTTAAGCAGTCCACTTAGCTCATTTTCACTAAAGCATATTTAAAAAAAAGGAGATGCAATGCAATAAAAACAGTCTAGTGATTAGACTCTAGTCGACACAACAGGGATAATTTTAAACCTGAATAAACTGCACGTTCCAACACTTCAGTCTAAGAGCAGCCTCCTTTTTTATTTAAAAAAAAAAGCACTCGCTCAAATAACCACAAAATTTATGCGCGCAGCGTTTGCATTTCATTTCAAGCTGCAGTTTTCTTTCTTTTTTTCTTTCTTCTTTTTTCTTTCAACTCGTTAGCACTTTTTAACGCTCAACTACACTTGCTTTGCTTTGCTGTGCTCTCACTCGCGCGCTTTTTTAACACTTTCAAACCCTTTTCAGCACCTTATAGCGCATTAGTTCTTTTGTCCTTTTTCCATTTTTTTTGCACTATAAAAAAGTTCATAATATTTTTGCAACATTGCTTTTTTATCATTATGCATTTCTTTGCTTTGTGCCATCTTTTGCCATTGTATGAGCACATTGCCCGCTCAAGTGTTGCCAACGCCTTTTCAAGTGTTGTTTTGTGTGCAGCACATAAATCACATAAACGAGTGCACACGCTACACCGTGTAGGTAGGTTCACACTAGGTATACGCCAGTCAAAGCCAAAGTAAATCATCTCTCTATGCAACGCTTCAACAAAGTGACGAATGCAATTTAGCGAGTTTGTCTGTAAGGCTTGCAAGTGCGATTTTTGGAATGTTTTTTGATTGATTTTTTTTTTCTTGCTTTGTTTTTGAAGTGTTGGCGGTTTGCTTTTTAGAGTGTAAATTTGCGCAAGGTAAATTTTTGCTATTTAAACTTTTTATTTTCGTTTGTTTATTCCTAATTTGGGCGCATTTCTTTTTTTCTGTTTATTTTATATTATTTTATTCTATTTCAATTTATTTAATTTAATTTTATTGTTCTTATTTTATTGTGTTTTTTTTTGTTTAATTTATTTTCATTTATTATTTTTAAGTATTTTATTTTTTTATATCATTTTATTTTCTATCTTATGTTATTTTAGTCGATTTTATTTCATTTTATTCTGTTTTATTTGATTTTATTTTATTTTATTTTATTTTATTTTATTTTTTTAATATATTTTCCATGTTTTATTTTTTAATTTATTTTATTTTATTTTAATTTATTTCATTTTATTTTTTGTTGTATTTCATTTATTTTGGTCTATTTTATTTCATTTTTTATTTCATTTTTTATTTCATTTTTTTTATTCTATTTTAACTTATTTTATTTTATCTTATTGTATTTTATTTTATTTGATTTGATTTAATTGTTATTTTTTATTATATTTTCCATGTTTTATTTTTTAATTTCTTCTATTTTAATTTATTTCATTTTTGTTTTATTTATTTTGGTCTATTTTATTTCATTTTATTTAATTTAAAATTTTTTTATTTCATTTAATTTTTTAATTTTTTTATTTTATTTCATATTATTTTATTTATTTACGTTCATTTAATTTTTTTCATTTCATTTTATTTTCTATTTTATTTTATTTTATTTTATTTCATTTTATCTTATTGTATTTTATTTGACTTGATTTTATTTTACTTGATTTGATTTTATTTTATTTTATTTTTTTATTTTATTTTTTTATTATATTTTCCATGTTTTATTTTTTAATTTGTTCTATTTTAATTTATTTCATTTTTGTTTTATTTATTTTGGTCTATTTTCTTTCATTTTATTTAATTTTTTTATTTCATTTAATTTTTTATTTTATTTTATTTCATTTTTTTATTTATTTATTTTCATTTATTTTTTCATTTTATTAAATTTTTTTTATTTCATTTTATTTTCTATTTTATTTGACTTTATTGTATTTTATTTTTTTTTTTTATATTTTGCATGTTTTATTTTTTAATTTATTTTATTTTAATTTATTTCATTTTATTCTTTTGTTCTATTTTATTTTTTTATTATTTTGTTTATTTTATTTGTTTTTTTATTTCCATATTTTCTTGCCATTGCTTGCCATAGAGCGCCCAATGCAATTTTCACCGAACATTTTTCCTCGCATAAATGCAACTCTGCCTACCACCATACACCAAACACTCGACCGCCTTGTTCGGCGCAGCACCCACTCAGTAGTTCATCACTTGCACGCCAATCGGCGAGTCACTCAATAATTGCATTAAATCAAATTTTAACTGTTTCCTTTTGCGCTGCAGCGCTACTGAGAAGACTTGCCCATTGTAATGCCTTTGCAGCCTTTCGCACTTTTTCTTTTTCTTTGTCTGCTTTTCTTCTTCTTCTTCAGTGATGCGGCGGCGTGTGCTTTTACTTTGCCTGCTGCCTGTTGTTTTTGTAGCAGTAGCTGCCTCCCCCATCTTCATTGTTGCTTCACCTTTCCGCTCGGCATCTGCACAATTCTTCCTTTTGTTCGCAATTTTTTTTTTCTTTTTAACCACAAGTTGTCTAGACATTTCTCATTTTTGTTTCTGTAATAATTTAAGTGCTACAATGCAGTTAAGTTGAGTGAAGCTGCGTGAAAAGGTGGCGTAAACAATGAGTGCTCAATAAGAGAAAGAAGAAGTGGAAAAAATAAAAGCAAGCTAAGTGCACTTTTTATAAAACGTCACAGGAAAATATGAAAAAGCAAAAAGAAATATGAAATGCAAATCTTTTTTCTGACTGCCAATGCACGCATAAGCATATGCATATGAATATGCATGCCGCCGCCGCCGCCGAACGTGTGCTGCTGTCACAAAAGAAATCACTGCTGCCGCCACAGTAATTGTCGTTGCCTCTGCCTGTGACGGTTTGCCAGCAGCAAAACTCCTTTAACTAGTATTTACTTGAAGCATGACACGCGGCGTTTAACGTGCCCCATTGCTTTGCTATTGCCATTCGCGGAAAACATATGTATGTATGGATAATGACAGCTTGCAAGTACGAGTCACAAGCAGTTACTCGCCGGTGTCGCCGTCATCATTTTCGTTTGTCATATCGGTTACTGCAATCAATGCGCGCGCCTTGCCGCCATAACGCGTCGCTTGTGCAATTCATGTTTTATTTTAAATTCGTACGTGTCGCCGCATGACGTGCATATATTTTATGTGATTTTTTTTCGCAATTTTCGAATGATTTTTTGCTTCTTTTGTGTATTTTTTGTCATTTTTACTTTTTTCTCTATTTTTAATTTAACGTTTTTACCGAATTTGGCAAATCTTTAAATATTATTGTTTTTTATATTTGTTGGTTGTTTGCTAGTTTGTCTTTTTTGTTTGTTAAAGCAACCATTTTTTATTAAAGTAGCTGCAACAAGCAGCTTCACTATTTTTGGCGTGTTTCACAAATTTAATGCAATGCAAAAATGTTTGCAAGGCTTGTGTAAAATTGCATAAGATTCGTTAGTTTCTTTTAAATTGTGTGTGTGTTTTTTTTTTTTGCGTCTTTCCTAACCAAATTTAAAATAAAAAGTAGAAAAAATCATATAAAATTTTTAATGACGCGCATTTTTTGTTTGTTTTATTTTTTTTTTTTTTGAGTATGAACTCTCGATTGTGCAATTAGTTTGCGCAATGTGACTACAAATCTGCGGAAGGCTTTCAAATATGGCGGCTGACTGCTATTTGAACCGCGTGAAAGTTTGTCTAAAATGAACAAAAATCTTTTAAATTACCTCAAATTAAAATTTCCCAAAAAGGATTTTTTTTAAATGCAAAAAAATGGTTTACCTAAAGCTTAAGTGAGTCGCAATGATTAATTTAACACCATTTTACCAATAAACAAAATTTCCCAAAAAGGGAAATTTTTTAAAATTAGATAAAATAATTTCCCATAAACTTTATGTATTCAAGATTGTCAAATTCACATAATTATATTAATTTCTAAAAGTTCCCAAAGAGCGAAATTTTTTTTCAAGTGTAATAAATTGCTTTACCTAAAATTTCAGTGTGTCATAGTGATTAATTTAACGAAATTTTACTAATTAACAAAGTTTCTCAAAAAGGGAATTCTTATAAAATTCAATAAAAAGTAAAAAAAAAAAAAGTTTTAAATGTTAAACTAGCTCCCAATATTAGTTTTTATACAACCACAGAAACCTTCCCATATTAAATACCTAAATTATTTGCATACACACTTAAATTAGCTGAAATTAAGATTTCCCAAAAAGGGAATTTCTTTAGAATAACACTAAATCATTTCTCATAAACTTTTCTCAGTCAAAATGATAAATTTCACACATAATTCCCAAAAGCGAAATTTAAAAAAATTTTATAAAATGGTTTGCCTAAAACTTTAGTGTGTCGCAAAAAGAGAAATTTTATAAAATTGAATTGAAGTTACAAGAAAAAAGTTTTAAGGGTTAAACTAGCTATTACTAAACTATTAATTTTTAAACAAACTCAGAAATCGCCATATTAAACCATAATTGTTTGCTTAAACGCTTAAATTACTTCAAAATGCTAAATTTCCAAAAAGGTATTTTTTTTAAATTAGATAAAAGCGATAAAATCGGTTCTCCTAAACTTTGCTGTGAGTCAAAATGGTAAATTCAATATAATTATAATAATAAATAAATAAATAAATAATTTATAAAATTTCCCTAAAAGGGAATTTTTTTTTAAAATGTAATAGAATGGTTTAACTAAAACTATAGTTTGTCATAATTATTAATTTAAAGCAATTTTACTAATTACAAAAATTTCCCAAAAAGGAAATTTCTAAAAAATTGAATTAAGGTACAAAAAAACAATGTTTTAAAGATTAAAACACAGCTAAACTATTTATTTTCAAACAACCAATGAACTCTCTATATTACAGACAGTTCAGAACGGGTTTTAGAGTCTTGCAGAGTGGAGGAATTTCACTTCGTAGGGCATCTCACCTCCTTAAAAGAGACATTTAAAAACCCTCACTTTTGATACTTGGATGGAGTATCAACCCTGTCTGTTCTGTTTATAAGCTAGTTTTGTGCTAGCTTTGAATTAGCGCAAATTTGCTGAGGGCAGCTAATCTGCAATTAATTAATTGATTCCGTTTCATCACTCGCTACTCGTTGCGTTTATTGCGGTTTTTTTGGATATACTCACAAAACCGTAGGTAACCGAATTCGGACTCGGATGAAAAGGCGCAAATTTTCAACTTCGAATATTTCCTTTCGATTATTTTCGACTTGAGAGGAAAAAGGTTAATCGAAAAAGTAATCAAAAGGAAAAAACCGATATACTTTTAACCGTTAACCGAGAGCAATTAACCGATTATAATCGTTTTTCCGGTTATTGTTACCATCCCTAGTGTTAAGTACTCTTGCAGTAACTTTTCTGCTTTGCTTTGAAATGTTTAGCCATTTAGTGCATATTTATTGGGTCTATAGAAGGTTGTGCTCTCTGCTTTGCTCATCATGGTAATCTTACACATTTTCAATGACATACATAAATATATTGCTGAGTTGCCAATTTTCTGGCCACTCTCCAGCTCCTGTCAATTGCCACCAACACATGTTGCTATTTTAGCCACTGTTTTTGGTTGCGCACGAAAAACAAAAAAAAAATCCAGCCAAAAATTTCTCTTGATTGGCTTTCAATTTGCCGTTTTGAATTTTGCGCTTTGTTTTTTGCTTAAAGCTATTTTATTTCGCTATTTATTTTTTTTAACATTTTCTCTTTTTTCATTCAACGCCGCTGCCACTTATTTCTTTTCTGTTTTGCGCAATGCAATCACACACAATATGCTTTTGACCAACAACAATGCAGCTTTTTAAATGCACAAATCAGGCAAAAAAAGAAAAACATGCAATAATAATGCAGCTGGCAATGGCGGACAGCAGAAAAAAAACAGCCAACGGCTACAGTAACTTTCTCCTTTCACCCAAAAACAATAATAACAACAACTGTGCAACAGCTGAGCAGTGCAAAAAAATAAGCGCTTAATAATATAAAATGGCATGAAAATGTCAGCGGCGATTACAAATAAAAAAAAAATCCAAAAAAAAGAGAAAAGGTAAATGAAACAAAAAAAAAGAAAATAAAAAGCAAATAAAAAAAATAAAATAAAATAACACAAAATAAAATAAAATAAAATAAAATAAAGGAAAATAAAATAAAATAAAATAAAAGGCAAAGTAAAAGCCAAAATAAAAACTGCGCCGTTATTGAGTTGCAGCAAAATTGCATTTATTTCGGCTCGACCAGCACTCGCTCGCTGACAACAAAATTGCATTACTTGCCACACAACAACAACAGCTTCTCTCCTTGATAGCCATGCACTCCAAAAAGTATAATAAGCTTAAGGCCAATGCAAGGAATATCTCAAATAGAGCGAGAGAGAGAGAGAAATTTGAGTTTGATGACATGCAAACAAGTGTTTGGTTAAATAGCGCACGCTTATCTCATTGCATTACCTGTACAGTAGGGTGGTGCAAAATTATATGAAGAAAATAAAGTTCACGCGAAATTTGCGCAACAACTCGCATTTCATGCGACTGTACTACGGAAATATATACCGAAAATTTTGCTTTATTATAGTAAAGTTTAGAGGTCGCGCAAATGCTTCAAATGTCGCTCTCTTTTTACATCAGCGTTGTTACATAATTTTTTGTAAAGTTCTTAATGAACAAGAAAAACGTTTTTTATCATTAACAAGGGAACAAATATTGTTTTTGGAGTAATTGCATAAAAATAGCATTGATTTCTAGGATTTTAATTTTTTTTTGGACCATCTTAAGGTACATGTAGGAGTTTTAACGCTTCAGTCAGCTTAGAATACATTTTTTTTTAAAAACCCTTTTTATAATACCTTATATAAGCAATAAAAGGCAATTAAACAAAACAAAAACGTGACGCGCCTTATTGGACTCGGCCAAAATCGTCTAGATGGTTACGCGCCAATTAAGTAAGAGAAGAATTAAACTCCATATAATCCCTTACAACGAATGAGATAAGTCTAGTTTCCCATGGCGAATCAACCGTATCGTACTGTATTCAAATACCGTATATTCCTTGATTATAATGGATAAGCTTTCCTCGCATAGAGACAAAGATTAGTCCTTATGGCCTAATGACATCAGCACAGAAAAATAAGCCGTATGATGTTCATAAAACTTGGAAACTTCAGCCATTATTTTAAAAGCCTTATCATCATCCGAAAAAAACCTTAAATAAGGCGTAGAATTTTTACACCTTTTCCAGTTTAAGTTCAGAAAGTTAAAATTGAAGTTCAGAGAGTTACAATTTGAGATCAGAAAATTGCAATTGAAGTTCAGAAAATTACAATCGAAGTTCAGAAAGTTACAGTTGAAGATCAGAAAGTTGCAAGAAGTTCAGAAAATTGCAATTGAAGTTCACAAAATTACAATTGAAGTTCAGAAAATTCCAATTGAAGTTCAGAAAATTACAATTGAAGATCAGAAAATTACAATTGAAGTTCAGAAAATTCCAATTGAAGTTCGGAAAATTCCAATTGAAGTTCACAAAATTACAATTGAAGTTCAGAAAATTCCAATTGAAGTTCACAAAATTACAATTGAAGTTCAGAAAATTCCAATTGAAGTTCAGAAAATTACAATCGAAGTTCAGAAAGTTACAGTTGAAGATCAGAAAGTTGCAAGAAGTTCAGAAAATTGCAATTGAAGTTCACAAAATTACAATTGAAGTTCAGAAAATTCCAATTGAAGTTCAGAAAATTACAATTGAAGATCAGAAAATTACAATTGAAGTTCAGAAAATTCCAATTGAAGTTCGGAAAATTCCAATTGAAGTTCACAAAATTACAATTGAAGATCAGAAAGTTCCAATTGAAGTTCAGAAAATTCCGATTGAAGTTCAGAAAATTCCAATTGAAGTTCAGAGAACGAGACATGTATAGAGAGAGTAGTCCTTATTGCCTGATGACATCAACACAGAAAATTAAGCATTATTATAAGCTTTTTTGTAGTTGTTTGCTTTTCCGACAGGGTAGGATTGCGATGTATTGTGGAACGAATTTCCGTCATCCCTTGTCAAGTTTGATTTGGTTATTCGTTCCACAATACATTATTATAAGCCTTTGTTAGTACAACTTATATCCCTTAGAAATTTCAGCCATTACTTTAAAAACCTTATCATCATCCGAAAAAAAAGCCTTAAATAAGCCGTAGATTTTTTGGAGCGCATGCGCAGCAGAAAGCACACCAAGCTCACGCGCTGAGTAGAAGGAAATAAAACAGCGCAGCTACAAAGGAAGCCAAGGCACGCCCGTCAATAAATTTTGCGCCCGCAGCAAATTTTGCGCCCGCAGCTTAATTTTTTAACTTCAGCCAATTGCTCTTTAATCTTGTGCTTCAGCCTACCACCTTCAAATTGTGTGCTTCAGCCTGCTACTCTTACAGCTTTGGTGCCGCAGCCTCTTCCGCCTTTTGCTGCTTGTTGGTCGACGCTTTTTCTTCGATTTCTTTCTTTTTTCCTGCTGCGGTACACTTACTGGCTACTTTCATTTTTGTAAGCGCTCATTGCCCGCTTTAACTTTATTATTCGCAGTGAAATGTATTTGCTTTTTAAAAAGTGTTGTGCGCTTAAAATGTTTCCAGCAGCAACTTTGCTGTCATATTTTATTTTATATACATACTTTCTTTGTTGCTTTTGTTGCTGTTATTATTTGTTGCTGTTGTTTTTATTGTTCTTTTTGTTGCTGTTGCTGCTGCTTTTATTGTTTGTTGTTGTTGTTTTTATTGTTCTTCCCTTTGTTGCTGTTGCTTTTGTTTGTTGCTGCCCCTTCTTTTGCTGTTGTTCCTTTTGTTTGTTGTTGCATTGCCGCCCCAAATTGCAGTTCATGTGACTCTTGTCTTGTAAATTGTTGCCATATGAAAATTGTGCAGTAAAACATGTTAGTACATGCTTCCTCTTTTTTAGCCTGTTGACCTATTTACTGATGCAACTCTGTGTGCCTTGTCTGCTTGGCAACGCAGCTTAACCCGCTACTCGCTCGTGCTGTAGTGCATGTCAAAGTGGCCTGTTTTTTTTAAATTATTTTTATTAACGCAAGCGTGCATTTTATAAATGCTTTCTCTCTTTTTTTTCTGGTTTAATAATTTCAAATGTTGTTGACATGCTTGTGGCAAATATAGTCATTTGCGCGCGTTGTCAACTAAAACTGCATTAAAAAATATGCAAAAAATTCAATTGGAGAAATTGAATAGAGAATTTGTTTATTTTAATTCAACAGCCACTTATGCTCATATTAAGTTTATCAACAAAGCGTAGGAGTGCCTTTTCTAAACTCCAAACAAAAAAAAGTACTTTTACTCATATAAAATCCAAATCCAAAAACTAACAAGCGCACTTAAGTGCATACACACGAAGCGCTTATTTTCTGGCAGTGTTGCCAAATTCTTATTTCGCTGCATTTTTGCAAAGTTAATTAAACAAGTTGCCAGGCAATTAGCATAAAATTCTAATGGAATACACTAATGTTATGTTCAGACACAACCTTAATTGAAAATTAAGAGCCTTCATTCAATTTTCAAGCCCAATGATTCTCAATTTACCATACAAAAATTGACTAAGTTAATGCTTCATTAGAAATTAATGAGTTCCTAATGAAGAACAATTCTGCATGCAACCCTGTTAGAAGCGTTGTTTCATAAGCAAAATTAAATGTCATGTTCAGAGAAATGTCATTAGCGTCAGGGTCCACTAAACAGGTTGTTTCGTCAGATCAGCTGAATTCTTGTTCTTATTCATCACCTATCAAACTTTTTTTTATTTCTGCTTATTCTATACATGCATTCGTGTTTACGATTGGTAAAAGTTGTGAGCTGAATGTCAAATTATTTCGTCCTCCTTGCAGTTTTGACATTTAGGTCACCAGAGTTTGATATTCAGCTCACGGCGTGTATGTGTGTATGTATCTTGAGCCGACCTGTTAAATGGGCCAAGTAAATTAAATATGTCTGAACACCAAATCTAGAGATTTTCAATCAAGCCCAATTGACTTAATTAATTTTTATGTCTGAACTTGATATTACGTACATACATTACACAATTTTCTGTGCACTTTTAAGCGCTTTGCTATGCTTTGTTTAACACAGCTGCACGACAGCTATGTTTCATAGACACTGGCAGGCAAGCGACCGAAAAGAGACGCTAAGCATAGGATGCGACACTGTTGTTTAAGGTAGCATAAGAAGGCGCGAAAGGGAGAAAGAATGGAAACACGCAAAAACTTTTGCTGCTTAAGACCAACAAACTTTCAGCTTTCATTAAGACTTTTTCAAGCACATTTTGACACATACTCGTACAACAACAAATAGAAAAAGCTAAAAAGCGCAGAAAAAAGAGCTCATTTGCAGCAGCGCAGCAAGGGCGCAACATAGACACAAGGTTGCTCTCTAACTAAAAACAAACCAACAAAAGTGTCGTTAGTCATTGAGTGTAGAGCCTATAAGTACTGCTGCTGCTGCAATTATCAACTGCTGAAAGTAAGAAAGAAAAAAAATGCCAGGCACTTACAGCACGCCCACAAGCAGCACGTAAAGGACATGCATGCAGATTGTTGAAAATGATGAACAAATGCATGGATGGGCCTACTTGACAAAGCAAAACTTTATCAGCTCAACTAAGCGCACTGCTGGTGGCGCTGCTTTGCTCTGGGTTTATGAACTACATACATATGTAAGTAGTTGTTGAAGTTCTGCTTGTTTTTTATTTAGTAAACGCGTGCCAATTTTAACAGCAGTTGGTTGGCAGACTGATAGGCGGACAGATGGATGAAGGCGCACAGATGGAAGAAGGCGAACAGATAGAAGAAAGCAAAGAGAGATTCAAGTGTCAAAAGCCAACAAAGCACCATTACACATACATACAAAAAACGGGGTTTTATGCGCGCCAAAAAAACGTCTTTTTTTTCAAATAAGGGTAAGCTTCAAAAGCCGAATAGTCCGAGACTTCAGCAGGTTAATGGGGCTATTCTGGCAACTGTCTTTCCAAAGAGAACTATCTTTCGGGAGGAAGCATTTTTTTTTTTACTTTGGAGAGATACTTTCGGGAGTAAACATTTTTTTTTTACTTTGGACAGATACTAGTCTTTAGATGAACAGTTGTCAGAATAGCCTAGTAAATCTAACCAACCCCGCCGCAGAAAATGCTCCCACGAAACCACCGGACCAGGTATTACTACTTACTCGTGGTGGTGATTAGACAGTTAACTCTACAGATCTTAATTGCGGACAGAGTGAAGACTATGTTGATCTGTAAGGCGCGCGCAGTTGGTTCATAGCTGAGGCTGAAAACTCGCTAACTATAACCCATGTAACGGAGGACTAAAACATGGATATGCTAAGAAACGACAACAATCAAAAAAACACACGCTCTGCACTCTCTACCTTTACTGGACAGTCAGGACAAGAACGGACTCTTTTCTAACCTAAAACTATAAAGGTCCCTAAAGGCCCTAAGACAACCTAAAGGCCCTAAAACGCCCGCTAAGAACGTGGATAAGCTGGAAATTGGTTTCGCCGTGCATTTTATCTACCCAACTGCTGATGTGCGGTATAAGCCGGTACGTATATCGAACTTTCGATTAGGCAAAGTGCGGCGAGTCGATATACCGACTGCATTTATTTCACGTATGACTTACACTCAAGAGCGGCAGCCACTTAGGCCGAATTGGTTCTGGTTGTGTTACTACACGGAAGCGCTGGTTTCCTAGATCGCTCAAGAAACCCTTAAAATTAGATGTCGTTTGTATAGAGTGGCATGAATGATATCCATGAGACAGTGACCGGTTGGAGAAGTCCCACCTGTGCACCAATCAAATAAATTACTGATTTAGATTTCCCCTCATCTAGGGTAGGCCAGATTTGCGTGGAAATTATACAAGTTGACACACTCTGGCCCATCTGGTAGTGTTAGCCTCTTCAATGAAGTGAGTTGTCAACCAGGGCTTGCATGAGTTTAAGGATTCAGTTGTGATTTCCTGCAAGTTTGTATCTTCCCTTGCTAGCTCATCCGCTGCAATGCAGGTTCGCTGTATCTCAGCATGGCCTGTAAACCCAAATGACCTTCAAGTCACAGCTTCGGCTAGGGTTTGTTTGGGGTGCCTTAGACGTAAGTTTAAGTTTATTTATTTATAGACGTAGCGGACTAAGTATAAGGACTTTATGCTACACTGTAAGCATTTTATGGCAAAGCTTGACTGTCAGCGAAGATCGTGATAGAGTTAATGTTAGACAGATCTTTTAGGCGATGAGCCGCTTTCCCATATGACTATTAGCTCCGCCTGATAGACACTGTGACAGTGATCAGACGATGCGAGTAACGAGTGCTGGAGCTCACTCGCTGCCCATAATGTTAACACTTAGCGTCGCTTCAAGTGGCTTGGACAAAAGTGCAGATGCTTTTAGTGAGTAGTAGTTGTCTGCAGTCTGCATTAACTTAACCGACTTCACTTTTTCACTTTTGCGCCGTGTGTGTATGTTCTTGCAACACTTGTTTGGTCAACGCGTGCTAAGTAAAAGTTGCAGAAGTTTTTTTTTTGTCTTTTATTAGTTTCAATGTTGACTCGTTTTTTAGGTATTTTCTTTTTCGGCTGCTGAGGGCGCTTCCTTTTTGTTATGACTGTCCAATTTTTATTTTTCTTTTTTGTTAGTTTTTTTATATTTTTTTTTATTTTTTTATATTTTACTTCTTTTTTTATTTTTTTTTTTACCTCTTTTTATTTTACTTAACTTTTTTTTCACTTTCAAATGCTGTTTTTTTTATTTTTTTTTTAGTAACAGCAAAAAAGTACTTGACAAGTGTATTCCCGCATCACGCAACGCACGTAAAAGTTTTACTGTGTAACCTAAATCAAACGCAAGTCGTCAATTTAACGCACGCACGCAAATTTTTCATATGCGTTGAACCGAAATTGACTTGCGTGCGTGTTCAGATAAAGAAATAGAAAAATACAGAAAATCAGAGAAAATCTTGTTATTTTGTGGAATATGTACCTAACAGACACGATATCAAAAGTAAGTGTCAATTTTTTTGCAAACAATCACCCACAATGCTTAATTTCAACTGTCACGCAAAACAAAAATTGGGCGTCGAATTTGCTTTTTACGCACGCCGTTCAATTTCGGTTACTCCCATACAAGTTGTATGGGCATGAGAAATTTTTGACAGTAAATTGACGGCGTGCGTTTGATTTAGGTTACACAGTTACAGAGCAATTTGCTGCTGTCATTTGCGGGTGTGCCTGTGCAGCCTTTTACTCTTTTTTTTTTTTCCTTTATATACTTTTCGCACCTTTACTACTTTTTTGTATGTTTTTTTTTCCTTTTTTGCCTTCTTTTCCTTTTTAGGTTTAATTTTTTCCGTCCAAATCGGAATTGAGCACTTCTGCACTTTCTATTGCCACTCAAACACCTTTTTATGCCGCTCGTTTTTACTTTGATTCGCACTTTTTTTACTACTTTTTCCTTTTATTCGCAACTTTTTTTCTCTAACTTTGCTCATTTGAGTTGTCAGTTGCTTTAATGTGTGGTCCCAAATGGAAATTTACGTTGCTACTGGCATTTCGTAGGTTTTTTTTTCAACTGACTTTTTGCCAACTTTTGTCTTATTTTAATTCGCTTTTTTTTCTTACTTTTTTCAACAGCCCAGCTCCGTTTTTCACCATCGCATTGTTTTTCAAAAAAGTTTGCCATTTTTTTTTGTTCTACACGCATTCCAATGCAAAACTTATTCAACCAAAACTGCATATTTTTTCACTAGGTGTTAAATTGCACACGCCAGACACACATACAAACACACACACATACCCCCATCTGCATATGTCACTTGTCACTTTTTAATGACTTGCACAAATAAATAAAAAAAATAAAAAAAAAAAACGATTGGCAACGCACTTTGCCACCCATAGCAGCCAGCCGCTTCGACGAGTAGTTAAATCAATTCGTTAGCTTACAGTAAGCTACTCGCACATACTGTTGGTGCTCTTTCAGTGCACGCGTTTTTTTATGTGCGCACATTAAAGTGTCTTCAATTTTTTTTGTCATTTTTCTCATACTTTATGTAAATGTGTTAATTTGATTTGTATTTTACGACTTTTTAATAGTTTTTGCGCATTTTTTTGGTTCGTGTTTTTGTTTTAGCGCTTATAATGTGTGGCAATAATTTTGTGAGTTCGCTGTTGGCGCATAATGTTGACGAAAATAATTAAAAAACTAAAAAAAGCAAGGATAATAAAAAACAAAACAATTAACAAAAATTGTATAACGAAAATTGCTTGTGCGGAATTAATTATGTTATTAAATAAGATAAGCTTAAGCATTTTTTAATCTTTCAAAACAATTAAACAACCAATTTCGCATCACGTTCCGTTTGTGTGATTTGTAATAGGTACATATATTTGTTGGCATTGAGTTAAGTTAATAAGTTGCGTGTGTTTTTGTTTTTTTTTGAATTTGCAGCGAATTCAGAAATGCTTAAATTTGTATATACAAAAAAAGTGATCAAAATAACCTTTTCGTGTGGGCGTTAGAGGGTTAACTCATACTAGAAAATTATTCGCCATAAAATTTTCCTATAGCTGGTAAAGAATTTTCTATAACATTTTAACACTCTACTACGAAAAACAATTAACTTGTTTCAACGTGTCTCAGCCCGCAAACAAACGCGTTGTAACACAACACACACACGCCCATTAAAAGCAACAACAGCCGACGAACAGCAGCGCTAAAATGCATACCTACAAGCAACAACAAACAAACGCAAAAACAAAATGCAACAAAAAAGAAACAAAATGCAAAAAGAAAGAAAGAAACAAAATGCGCAAAAAAAAGAAAAACAAATGTGCTTAGCAGTCATCATAATTACATACATACATACATACTTGCATACATTGTTGCAATTCAGTGCAGGCGTAGGCGCGTAGGCGTACCTGTTGTTTATTGTTGTTTTTGTTTACGTGTTAATTATGCGGTCAGCGAGTGTGTCGTGTTGTTGTTGTTGGCGCGCATGCAGTGAATTGCCGGTAAATGACAGACAGATTTCATAGCACATGCATGTTTGAGTGTGTGTGTGATTTCAATTCCCTGCAAAAAAATGTGCGATCAATCCCGAAAGAGATTTGTCCTCGATTGATCTCTTTCGAGAACAATCGGTCCACAATTAGTCCCCGATTGTACCCGTACGGGTATAAATGTGGACTAATTGTAGACCAATTGTTTCCGAACGGATATAAATGTATATATCGCTTTCATCCGAATGGGTATGAATGTAGATTAATCATTCCGAACGGGTACAAATCTATATTCCTTAAATGTAGAAATTTTACAAAAATATGCAACGTATTTAAAAAATTGTAGAACAACCGGTAAAACGAATTGAACACCCTCTCTTTTAATAACAATGAAGAATAATAATTTTAACAAAATGTTGCCTAAAATATTCTATGAAAAAATCCTTTACATTACTCAAAACTTACAATTTTATTTATTTATTTATTAAGATTTTTTTTTCAAAAGTAAAACATTATGTAATCTTTATTTATATATATATGCATGAAAATTTACAATTTTTTAAAGATTGTTATTAAAAATTGTCTTGGCGAACAACTTGGAAAAATCTACATTTGTACCTGTTCGTGCTGGAAGCGATTGATCTACATTTGTACCCGTTGGGGATGAAAGCGATTAATCTACATTTGTATCCGTTCGGGATGTAAGCAATTGATCTACATTTGTACCCGTTCGAGATGTAAGCGATTGATCTACATTTGTACCCGTTCGGGATGAAAGCGATTGATCTACATTTGTACCCGTTCGGTATGTTAGTGATTAATCTACATTGGTACCCGTTCGGGTATACAAGTTGAACAATTAGTCTCTTCATAGGACATGCTCGAACAAATGCGATCAATTCACTCCATATAAAGGGATATAAAATTGTATTTGTCGCATGCTCCCTTGCGATTGATCCCGGACACGTCCCGGATTAATCGCATTTTTTGCAGGGTTATGACACTCACTAACACGTCACGCACCAAAGCAACAGCATCATTTGTTTGGCACTTTCTTTTGGTTTTGGTGGAAATTTTTCCATTAAGGAAGCATGCACCGAATAAAATGACATTTTCAGTGCGGTAGAGGCTCTCTTCCTCTTCTGCGGTAATCTTTATTGACCGATCCAATTATAATAAGCAATACCGCGTAAATTGCAAGCCTCCGGCATGCTTTCATTTCAGTTTTGAGATCTGTGAGAGCCCCTTTACACACCCGAGAAAGTGATTTTTCTCGGGGCGTGCTTCCTTTTTAGAAAGCCGACCCGTTTTGGTAATTTTTTTTATACACATACATGAAATGATATTTTAGCTCGATTTTTATCCCACTTCTGAGTGTTTTTTGTTCTAACAAACTTTAAATTAATATCAGCATTTCTAAGTAGGCATAAGATGTTGTTAAATTTTATTTCAATACTGGCGCGTTGCAATTTGCTTCACATTTTATTCAGGTTTTATTTCCAGCATTTTTTATCGCATGCGAGCGCCTTATCGCACTTCGCTCTATTGCTTTTTATTGTGTTTTAAAAGTTGCTACGAGCAACACATATCTTCTCAGTGCATCCTCCAATCTTCCAAACACACACACCTTCACTTCAACAACCTTTTGTTTTTTTTTTTACTATGTATCACCTTTTTTTGTTATTGCCTTTTAACTAACACCTTCACTCTTCTTCATATGCCGGCTGCGCCACCATTGCTTTGTTGCTGTTGCCAACAAATAATCACCACACAGCGCCAACGGCCACTGACTGGCTGGCCACTGGTTTTTTGCGGCGGCTGCTGCTTTGCTTCAATCGCTTTCATGCTTGCCGCTTTGACACTTGTTTTCTAAAATATTTTTTGCATTCCTTTTCTTTTTTTTATTGTACCTAGGGCTACCTTTTGTTTTTATTTTACCACACGGCTATCTTTTGTTGTTGTTTTAGCACATGTCTACCTTTTGTTGTTGTTTTAGTAGTCGGCTACCTGTCTTTTTGTTTTGCACTTGCTTTGCTTGTTCTGCCCACCTCATTTAGTGGTTGCGCCTATCGATCAGAAACGCCGCACGTTGTTCTACACTGTGGTGGTTTTTGTTGCTTACCTTTTTGCCTTAACGCTTTACGTTTGTTTTACGTTTGTTTGCTTGTTCAGCCGGCATCGTTTGTACAAATGCTTTTGTTGGTTGCTTGTTTTTGGTTTTTTTTTTTATTTTTTTTTTTGTATGTATTATTTATTAAATTTTTGATTATTTTCACGATTAGTGCTGCTTTTTTGTTGTTTATTGGGCTTCTTGAATTTACCGAGTGCTGCCGGTGGATACGTAACGTAGGTACAAAGAAAACTGAACTTGCCAATGTGAGGTGTGTGTGTTGAATAAATGCACAAGTTTTTACTGCTAAGCCTTTATTTTATTTTAACTATTGACGCTTGTTCTTATGTATTTCTTTAGAATTTCTTAAAACTAAAATCTGTTCCTACATCCATGTACCTACATACATACATATGTAGGTATTATTTGTTTTTGCTGTAAAACAATTTTAACTTTCGCTGGTAGGTATCTCCCTTTTCAAGCATGTCAACGCATGTTTTACACCACTTCATTTTTCGCCTACACTCGTTAGTTACAATACGAGCGAGTAATGCTTTGCTTTATAAGCTTGCTTTTAAACCAACGATTTGAGGAAAAAAAGTGAAAAATAAAAATAAAAAGTAAAAAAAATCTATAAAAAGGAAAACAAAAAATCAATAAAAAAAAAACAAAAAAGCAATAAAAAAATCAAAACAGCAATAAGCAAAAAACGAAAATCCACTTCAACCTTTTTGCTAATCGCATAAAGCAATATTTGTGCATGACAAGCAAGCAAGCACTCGCCCATAGCATCACACAACAACAACCAACCATAATGGTCAAATATTTGTTTAATGTAACAGCTTAACTGCTGTCAAAAATACATACATATGTACATACATAGGTACATACAAATTTTGTACTTGCGAAACGTAGAAAAAAAAAACAAAAACGTAAACAAACAAAAAACCAACAAACAACAATATTTGTTTGCAAGCACGTAATGAAAGCACAAGAAATGAGAAAGTCGAAAATCTCTTTGCACTACAAGAGCAAATCCGTAATATTGTTAACTTTTCAGCACAACTCACCTTTTTCGTGCACTTTGTTGGTCGCTTTTTGGGTGCACGTACACCCGTTGCTGTCATAGTTGCTTTAGTTGTTGTTGCTAATAAATAGAAAAGCAACGCACGGTTGTGTATGTGTGTGTCAGCCAGCAAAGCCACAAAACGACCGCAAATTTGTGAAGTTTTGCAAACCATACGGTTTTTTGCTTTTGTTTTGTTTTGCTTTGCTTTTGTTTTTGCTTTTACGTTTTGACACGCATTGACATGTTGCTGTTTGCTAGCTTTATGGACGTGACATAACCTCACATGCTGCTTGCAAATTTTTGCTTGTTTGTTTATTTGTTTGGGAATAGTGTTGCCACACTACTTTAGTTGGTTGAACTGCACGCAAAAAGGTTTTGCTTACATTTTTATTAAGTTTTAAATTTTCGTTTTCTACTTTCTGTTTGCAGAAAATGTGCGAACTTTGTTTAGTTTTTGGTTGTTGTATTGCAAATGAAAACTTGTGCGTTGGTGAACAAAATTGAAAAGAAAAGGGCTGCTGTTTTGCAGAAATTTCTATTGAAGTTTAAAAGGTCAGCTTAGGTACGAAGACCAGCAAAAATTACTCAAATAAACACTTTTCGGCACCGATTGGAAAATTGAAAAAGTTTTTCATTTTGCAATTAAAACAAAAATGTGCAAATATGATGAGGAATGAATAAAAATACGAGCATGGATATAAAAACTGCCAAAAGCTGGACATTGACAGAGAAGATGTTCCAGACTGCCAACAGCATCGGATTCGTTTAGGGTTGCCAGATACCTTTCCCGAAAAAATCAGTACATTGCCTTCAAAAAAAAAAAAAAAAAAAAAAAACCAAGTCGTCGGAGCAAGTCGTCTTTATTACTGGCATTTTGTTTGTGTTTGTTTCCGTATTGTTAACTGTCAATAATGTCTCTAGGACATTTAATGTTCGCGTTGCTGCCTTCTTCCTAATTGTTTCATGGTTACAAACGTCAAATGATAACAGTTGAAAAACTAAAAACAGTGCAGTGATAAATATCAGTACAAATCAGTACAAAATCCAAAAAATCAGTATTTCTTAAGGTTTTTAAAACCATCAGTACGGGGCACGAAAAATCAGTATTGTACTGATCAAATCAGTACGTCTGGCAACCCTAGATTCGTTGCATGTCGAGAACGCCTGACTCTGTGCACCAGTTCCATTTTGGTCACATGAGATGGCGTGAGACAGTGGCCCTGTTAGTGTATGCCGACCGCCAGTTAGCAATCTGCTCTAGGAAGTGTGAGTAGATAGTTTGCAGTTTTTACGTTGTATGACCGAATCAGGTTGACAAGGTCTTCCTGTATGTATCAATGCCTGATCTGTTTGAGATTTATGGTAATTTAGAGATGAGAAGATGTTTTCCACATTCACTTGCTCTAGTGATGATTGTCTAACACGTCCGTCCGCTCATTTCCCTCGATTTCCTGGTGTTCGGGTACTCACCCAGAAAATAGTAACGCATCTGACCGCACAGAGTTTCTGTAACTTGGACCTGTACTGATTCACGCACTTAGAGGTGGTTGACACTGCTGCAGTCGCCTTGATTGCCACCAGGCTGTCGATGAAAACGGTTATATGAGTGTTTGAGGACGTTAGTTCAGCCGCAAGTTCCGCTGCTTTTGAGGCAGTGTAAACCTCAGCCTGGAAGATACTGAAGTAGCCCGCGAGTCTAAAGAAAAACATTGCAGCTGCCATCCTTTCTTCCATCCGTCCTTCGTCTGTTATTACCCATTGTCCCCTATTGAGGTCGGCTTGGGGAAACTGCTGTTTGGCAGCCGTGTTGTTGCTGTGTCCAAAAGGTCGTTGTCTAAATTGTCTTGTTACTCTAAACCTTAGCGCTGAATTTTCAAGGCGCACAAAAGACGTGAAGAGCCAGTGTGTTAGTTGAGCGGATAGGCCCCAAGTTTTGCCAAGTGCCCTATTGCAGTGATATAGCATATTGTTGGCTTTCTTTATCCACTCTTTCCTCACGTTAGGCCTCCACGTCAGCTTGCTGTCCAATATTACGCCCAGATATTTCGTGAATGGTTTAACGGTTAGCGTATGATTGCCCCGTCTAGGAGGAGTCCACTGTGGTAACTTATATTTTTTTCGTAAAAAGCACAAGGCATCGATATTGGGCAGCGAACAAAAATCCAGCTTAGTTTGGCGCCAGAAATAGTAACTCTACGCTTAGCTGCGCAAACTATCACACGAAGACTTCTGCCGCCAGCTGTGCTAATACTAAAACCACTAATTTTTTTACTATAGATACCTAAGTCTTCTACGAAAAAAAAATCCCGCATTTCAAAAAAAAAAAAAAATATTACCAAATCCCACGGAACTTGTTTTATTTCGCTTACCTCAAATATTGCTGGGTAGCCTACAAATTTATTCAAAATTTCATGTGTGTGAACACATCTCGTGAAACAAAAAAGTAAACGAAAAAGTTTTTTTTTTGCTCTTTCACAACAACCAAACTCAAAAAGAAGGGGAAAAAAATGTGACACAGCTTATGAGAAGATTCATTCATGTAGCTAAACTATCACTACCCTGCTCACTATCTATCTGACACACACACAAGAAGAGTAAAAATATCATATCACACAGCAGAAAAAATTAAAAACAAAAAAAACGAAAAGCAAACGTTTCACAAATCTCAGCCAAAACAAAAAAAAAAAGAAAAGGCCAATGCGTGAGACCTAAAATAAAATCGCAGCAAGGCAATCAACATTGATTCCACTCGCGCTCCCGAAACGACGAGGGGCATCGCAAGCGACAGCTGTCAGCGACACAATCGTATGTCTACTCGCGTCTGTCTGCTCGCGCACCCAAGCAACTCTGTGTGCAGCATAAAGAGCCAGCGCAGCCAAACAACCAACCACCCCACAAATTGCCCTGCTCCTGCTCCTGCTGCTGCTGCCTTCTGCTGTTACGGTCACTGTTTTCCTTCTTCGTTCTCACACGCACGACTTGGCTTGGCTGTCTTGGCTTCTTTTTTTGCTTCTTGCTTTTCGCTTTTTCAGCTCAATCACACGTTCTTATTGCATTATTCATTGTCAATTTCCATGTGTGTCTTCGTAGGTTATTTATGTATATGTATGTAGTATGTGCGGCGACCATATGCAACCGGTTCATAATTCACCCATCGCCAGCATTTGTCCTCTAATGCTGCTGCTGCTGGATTTTTTGCTTCAATACTTATTCTCCTTTTTTTTGTGGTCTGATGAATGTTTTTGCATTCGCACGCAAAACGAGGACGTTTGTTTGTTTGTTCGTTTGTCTGTCCTCAACAACAAATCCTTCAATGACTTATTTCTTTATTGGCTCACGGTGCTGCGCTGGCTGTGTCTGACTGCTTTGACTGTCTGTCTCACTGCTTTGGCTGTCTGCCCCTTTGTGTTTGTTGATCTCTCTATACCAACATGGCCTTCCTTTCATTCTTTCTTTCATGATTTTAATATCTTCAATATGCGTGCTATTTGTTTGTCATTGAAGTGCCCGGAATAGATGTGTAGATCGTGTGGGAAAATACCAAAATCGCCTCAAGTCTTGTTTTGAGTGTCTTGATTACATTTAAGAAAGAACACATAACTCAAATTGCAAGTACCAACAAAAATGCGCCTCTACGTTTTTTGTGCCGAATTGGCTGACTGATTTTTCTGTCTTTGCTGCCTCTACATCTCCTGCCCTCTGTTGCTTCTACTGCCTCTACTTTTGTTACTCTTCTTCTGTCTTTAGCTCCGTTGCTTATTCTGCCTTTAGCTGCGTTGCTTCTTCTGCCTTTAGCTCCGTTACTTCTTCTGCCTTTAGCTCCGTTGCTTCTTCTGCCTTTAGCCC
Source organism: Urophora cardui (assembly GCA_960531455.1). NCBI lineage: Eukaryota > Metazoa > Arthropoda > Insecta > Diptera > Tephritidae > Urophora > Urophora cardui. The sequence continues at coordinate 7,234,214 of OY482671.1, forward strand.
CATTGCTTCTACTGCCTTTAGCTCCTTTGGTTATTCTGCCTTTAGCTCCGTTGCTTCTCCTGTCTTTAGCTCCGTTGGTTCTACTTCCTTTAGCTCCGTTGCCTCTACTGCCTTTAGCTCCATTACTTCTACTGCCTTTAGCTCCGTTGCTTCTACTGCCTTTCGCTCCATTGCTTCTCCTACCTTTAGCTCCGTTGCTTCTACTGCCTTTAGCTCTGTTGCTTCTCCTTTCTTTAGCTCCGTTACTTCTTCTGCCTTTAGCTCCGTTGCTTCTACTGCCTTTAGCTCCGTTGCTTCTCCTGTCTTTAGCTCCGTTACTTCTACTGCCCTTACCTCTTACATCTTTCCGCTTTACCTCTGTAGCTTCTCCTACCTCTATTACTTCTCCTACCTCCATTGCTCCTCCTACCTCTATGTATTGCTTCATCTGCCGCCGTTTACTGCCTCTTTTTATTGTTCTCATAGCCCAAAAATGTTGGCTTGGGAAAATGTCTTATTGCTTTTAAACTCTTGCAGCATTTTTGTGTGCTGCTGTTGTTGCAGTTTTTTGTTGTTGTAGCTTTTCATCATTTTTAGTGCTGTTATTGTTGTTGTATTTTTTTTAGCTTTTCATCTTCCCTTCCATCTTGCCTTGTCTTCAGTTTTTGTTTTTCTTTTTTTCTTCCACTTTTCCCTTGGCATCTCAACCGGTTGTTGTGCTGCGCCACGTCGTGCTTCATGGGTTTCTTGTGCCATTTATAGTTTTACTAATTTTTGTTGTTGCATTTTTCGTTGTTCTCGTTTTTTTTTTTTTTCTTTTTTGCAAAAAAATGTGTCTTACTTTATATTTACCGCTGCGCCTTTGCTGCATTTTATCTCTTCTCTCATACTCTTTCTTTCATTCTTTCCCTTGACAGCTTACAAATTTCTTTGGCTGTACAGCACATTTGTACTTACAACTCATTCATTCAATTGCGCCTGTGAGATTTGCAATTTTATTTTATTTTTATTATCATTTTTTTTCTATGTAGTTGTTTTTTTTTCTCCCAATACTTCTTTGTTGTTGTGCTACATTTTTTTTTTTAATTATTTACCTTTCTTTCTTTTAATCTACCATGAGTGTGCTTATCTTAGCTTTAAAATCTATAACATTTCCATGATCTATGAAAGCTACTAATCTGTCTTTAAATTACAGTTAAAATTCGCTTAAAATATGTACATATGTGTGGCTGCATCGCCGTTACTCGTTAGCGGCATTCGCTCTTAAACACACACGTTCATTCACTCAGCGTCACTTCTAGCGACCTTAAAAGTAATATTTGCTTTTCAGACATTCTATCGAAGGTGTCAAAATGGCCCATTCGTGGGGGTGTTAGAGCGTTAAACTATTTCAGAAAATTATTTGCCATAAAAAATCTTAAAGAACCTAAACGACCACAGAAACCAAAAAGAAAATATACATTTAATTATCGGAATGTTAAACATGTTTTATATCGGGTTGTACTGAAGCGTACGGCGGTGCCTATAAATCGAGATAGCCTAATGTACGTACGTACGAGTAGCTTTAACTCGCTACTTGCTTCTTCCGATTGCTTTGCTTTCTCTTCACACGTTACTCGCTAACGTAAACGATCGTTCGACTCGTTGCCAGGCTTTGTTTCCGTTTTGCTTTGTTTTCGCATCAAACGGCACTCGCTTTCAAATACACTCGTTCGTTTGCACAACGTACCTACATATGTATGTACGTACGCGACTTTACTCGCCACTCTGTATTGCTTCTGGTTTGCACATGCTTCTCCGGTTCACACCCATTTTCATTCAAAAAACGCCCCTTCAAAAAATTTTAATCTCGCCAGCTCAGTCTTCTTCTGCTCTTCCTCTTGGCTATCATTTACTGTAGCTATGCAACTAAGCAGCATTTATATTGATTGCTTTCTTTACTTTATTGCATATTATTTTTCGCTCCTTTTCTCTCTACATTTAACATATTTTTAATTTTTTTTTTTTTGTTATCAAACCAACTAAAGCAACTTTCTCTACAGTTTTTGCTGCTGTTGTTCGCTACTTATAATCCACCACCTCTGTTGCTTTCATATCCCGCTACTGGTATACTTTTTGTGATATTTATTCGTTTGCTGCTGCAACATTTTACAGCAAACAACGGCACACTCAACGCCAATCGATTCACTGGCTGAAAAGGCAAAGCAAAATGAAACGAAGCAATTGCTTTGTGCAGAGATGTAGTTACTATTTGCTGGCTGGCAATGCGGTGTAATACATATCGCTGTTTAAGCCTCATAACCGCCTGAGCGAAACCTTCATGCCAAAATTGCGATTTGCCAAACTTTAACGCCTGGCGCCCAGCTCTATCTATCCATATCCTGAATTTGGTCTTTGGGAAGCTCGGAAAGCTCTATATTTCCTTCAACATAACGCCCTTTTCTTTTGTAGAGTTGGGCGTCAGGAATTCAATTTTAAATTTTGACACAAATATCAGTTAGGCGGTTATGAAAGTGTCACTTAGGCTGTTATTAAGCTTAAACGACGATATTATCAATCGTGCAATATTACTGCAAGTTATATAATTTAGTTGGCAATTCCTTTTTTATTTAATTTTCTTTCTCTTCTTGTAACTCTCCTGTGGCATATATTTTAAGTTGCTCAACATTCATTTTCACAAAAAACTCAATACAAAAAAAATACAAAAAACCATTAAAAAAAGAACTTAAAAAAAATACAAATTTTTCAGTGTCTCCTTTGCTGCTACTATGCGATTTCCTTATGCTATGGTTATGGTTACAATCTTGATTGCCAATCAAAATCGGAAACATTTCGTGATTGGTGAGAGGTGGTTACGCTTACATTCATGATTGGAGCGCACATACACAACATAACACATCATAATTACTGAGCACATACACAACATAACACATTATTACCTCTGAAACCTCGTTTGCTGGCTGCCTGTTTCACACAGCAAGTTTGCTGGATGTGAGAGTCCGAAAATTCTCTCACCGTCGGAGTGCACAACAACAATTACACGACCAGCTTGATTGGTAGCATAACCAGGCCATTAGCATTACTGCGCCACACTTCTTAGGGTGCGAACAGAGTGGACGCTGATGCCGAGCGGAGCCGAGCCGAGCTTATTGACGCTTCTTTTCATGCGAGAAGAAAATTTGTCTATAACACAGTGAATGCGAGAATCAGCGCTGAAATTCTGTTTATTCCATGTGTTTTGCCTTTATGTGATTTATAGCATTGACAGACGGCAGCGATAATCTGGAATATCCAGCTAATTCGGAATTAACTTGAGGATTAAGTGGAGGTAATCCGGAATATCTCTTGAGTTAGTCCTCAAAATTTTAGCGGATTAGGGCATTTTCTAATGACATCTCTGGCGAAAAGTCTCTATTGTTAATTAAAGTGAAGAAAAAGAAGAATCCAAAGAAGATTTAGGAAGGTGGGCGCATAGGCGAATTCAGAAATTTTCAAAGTATTTGTTATTGTAATTGGTAGAGTGTAATGTCAAAATGATATTTCGCCTTGATTGAAACTGAATTCTTTTTGGACTCACCCATTCCTATTGACCATGATGTGAATTCGCTTTAACTTTGACATTACACTCCACCTTTGGAAATAAAAAAAAAGTTTTTGAATTTGCCGCTGCGCCTACCCTCCATCAGCTGGTTTGTTAATCCGCAATATTTGCCGTCTGTCAGGGTAAAATTTGGATCGGATTAAGTGTAGCGGTAATCGGGATTATGGCTGCCGTCTGTCAATGCTATTAGTCTTATTTTTCATTTGTGTTTATAAAATTGCTGTACACGGTAATGGATTCATCTGATGAAGAGTATTTTGCTTCTCCTAGTGTGGTTAATGCAATTATTATCACAAAAGAATTTGGAAAACATCCAATTACACTAAAAATATATCAATTTGGTGAATTTCATCATTTATATAATGATTTAAGAAAATATCCAGCTAAATTTCTTTAAAAAAACCATTAAAAAACACGATTTCACGCTAAAAAGTAAACATCAACAATGCAAACAAGCGCGCAAAACGCTTTGAAACTGTTTTTCTCGCACTCATCGGCTTTGCTCTCTGCTCTTGTCCGCGTTCACTGTGTTATGCACAAGCTTATTTGTATTGACTTGTATGTAACCAGTTTTATCGCACTGGCAATCTTTATCGCATTGACAATCTCGACTCGGCTTTCAGCGCCCACTCTGTTCGCAGCCTTACCGATTAGAAGGCTGCACGAATGGATTCGAAACGGCCAACAAAATATTCGCGGCCGTCCAATTACAGTACCTTCTTGTTTCTGTCGTTTTAGAATAAACGCAAGTAGAGCACAACCATAAACAGAACCAATACAATTACTTATTCGTAGCGACAATTACATGACCTTAAAAAGGTTCTGCAAATAGTGTACACTACTTGCGAATACTTCGAATATAATCGAAATATATGTATGTACATACATATTTTCATAAACACACATCCAGACGTTGTGTTCAGCAAAATTACGCAGCTAGTGTGAGTGTGTATGTGCATATGCATACACACTAGGGCGGGTCGATTGGTAGGGGCCAAAAAAAATTAATGGACACATCGCAATTATAAAAATTTGGGTAATTTCAAGCTTTTTTGCCCAAGACACCATATGTCTAAAATAAATTTCGAACCAGAGCTTTTTACGATCTACATATTTCCAACTGTTCTATATATTTTAAGATAACTCGGTAACCAATACTTCGATTCTTTTGATTTTTTCGGCATTAGTTAGGAAACTTATTTGGCATATTAAGGTGGTTTTTTGAAGGAAATAAAGTTCTCCCGAAATTCGCGGAACAACCCGATTTTCATGCGAATATAATACGGAAATCTATACCTAAAATTTTTCCTTAATATATTAAAATTTAGAGGTCGTGCAAATGCCTTCAAATTTCTTTCTCCTTTTATATCAGTGATGATACATAATTTTTTTCAAAGTCCTTAATGAACAAGAAAAATATTTCTTATCATTAAAAAATGGAACATATGTTTGTTGGGCTTTTATTTTTTGGTCCACCTTAATGCCATATGCACATTAAATAAACAAACAAACCAAAGAAGCAACAAGGTTTTGCGAATACTTCATAACATGGTTATTATTATGTTCTATTCTATCGTGGCGAATAGTGTACACTAATCGCTCCAACAGAGCAAATAGAAATAGTATTTGTATTCTAAATGAAAAGTATGGGTTATATTCGTATCTGCATTGAAATTGTGCTGTGACTAATTGTACAATGCATAGAGTATTCGAAAACATAGAAGAGGCAAATGGTATTGTGCAGAGGTCTATTACCGATGCATCACTTTCCGTTCCGTATCATGTTCATACATGTATGCCGCCTTTCACAGCTTTCCGCCGTAAACTCTACTCGCTATCATTGCCAGCTGCTTGATTGGTTTACTATCGATTTGCGCATTGTTGTTAGTTTTTATTGCATCATTCTCTATTTTATTGTTGCCTTTTTTACCTTACTTGTGTCTTCTTTTTCTTCTCGCTGCTGCTAAGCTTTTCTTCTATTGTTCGTATTATTGCTTGGTTACTAGTTTGCTCCTCCTGCCGCTGCCTGTCTGTGTGCCGGCGTCAATCAAATGCTCAAGCTCAAGCAAGCTTAAAGCCCGTCTCCACATAACTTGATTCACCAGAGAAACATGTATCAAAACATCTCGCTCAATAACCCGTCTCCACGTGGCTAATCGTGATTCACATTTCTCTTTCTTGTTCTTCTTAAATGTTTGTATGTTTGCTTATTTTTGCGTCTTTGTTTTGGCCTGTGTGAGATTTCGATAGATTTTCGATACAAAATTAGAGACGACATCGATATCATCGAGGTTGGCAAGATGATTCAGAATGAAACAGTGTTTCAATCTTCACTCGCTCTCAGAAATTTGTATGGAAATTGGCGAGTTTCGGCACTGGTTTCCGTGTCGAAACAAGATTGAGAGAGAAAATGCAGAAAAAAAGAGCGAAACACGTTATGTGGAGACATGGTATAAGTCGTTACCTTTTTTTTGTGCTCCCAAGCTTTCTCTGCTGCTTGATTTGGCACTCTTATGCCATTTACTATAAAGATAAATCTATGCACTTACTAGTTTTTAGTTATTTTTATCCCACTTGTGATGTAGTTTCCCATGCTCAAAGCTGATCCTATTTATGCACATGCTTTTGCATGCTACATAAGCCAAAGTAAATGCGGCAATCGAAGCTTACTTCACTTGACTTGCTTTTGATGTAAATCGCTTTGCCTAAGAGCAGCTTGATCTTACACAAATTGCTTGTAAATTGGTTTACACTTATTCAGCATGTGTAAGATAATATTCTGTACGTTCTGCTTTGGGTGTTGTAAATATTGATGGCGATAATGACAATGATAATGCAAAAATATGCAAGTTAATGCTTCAAATCTGAAAATCACTCGATGACAACACAATTTACTCAATCACTTGCCTACTCGTTTTTTTTTGTTGCTTGTGCTGTTGGGATTAGCCGCAGGATTGTGAGGTTTAACGCAAGAATTATATATTTTTTATATTTGGATAAACCTTGGTTGAACGTAACTCGATTTTTATCGGTGGTGGCAATCGGAAGGAAGTCAACGATTAGGCATCAAATCTCTTAAGCCGCATATACACTATAGATATAAGTTGGATAGGTGGACAGATTTATTTGAGGTTTGTACTACGACCATTAAGTCTATTGTACCCTCCCTTATATATGTATCACATTATCTTATCTAAACTGAGTTTCTTCAAAAATCGAAGCATAGCGCTCGCTCGGCTTTACAGACAGAATATGCTCCGCTGCATTGGCCAAGGCATGTCCAGGCACCTTTCACGTTTCCCTGCAATGCCACCGCATTCGTCCGATCAGTATGTGTTCTGCAGACTCATTTTCCCTATCACAGAAGCGGCATAGACTACTCTTTACAGCATAACTAGTCTATGCTTATGTTTATGTTGAAGCCTGCAATGTCCTGTGAGAATTTCTGTCAGTATTCTCAGCTAATTCTTAGAGCGGTTCCGCAGCCGCTTGTATCGACTTAATTAATACTCTCTCATTATTGGCTTTGCCTGTCGCATGCCATCGGTCTAGCGCCAGTGCTGTTTCCTTAACTTTCTTTCCTCGTTCCTGAGCTCAGTCCTGTTCCCTTAACTTCCTTTTCTCGTTCCTGAGCTCATTCCTGTTCCCTTAATTTTCTTTCTTCGGTCCTGAGCTCAGTCCTGTTCCATTAACTTCCTTTTCTCGTTACTGAGCTCATTCCTGTTCCCTTAACTTCCTGTTCTCGTTACCGAACTCATTCCTGTTCTCTTAACTTCCTTTCCTCGTTACTGAGCTCATTCCTGTTAGTATGTGGTCCTATTGCTATGCATGGCTCGTGCTCTATTGGTTTGGTAGCCGCTGCCTGCCTGGCCAGCCTGTACCCAGGATAGTAGTATGAAGTTACCAGTTGCCAGCTCGATCAGTTTATTCACGTACCTACTCTAGCACAATCGCGGATTTTATCTCGAAAGAGCAAATTGCTTTAAGTGCTGCCTGACTTCTTCTTAATTGGCGCGTAGCCGTTTGCGCGATTTTGGCCTAGTCCAATAAAGCGCGCCAGTCGTTTCTGTTTCGTGCTACCTGACACCAATTGGAAATACCAAGAAAGGACGAGTGGCTCTTCACCTGATCTTGCCAACGCAGTGCAGGTCGCCCTTTTATTCTTCATTCAACGGTTTTCGATAGAAATACTTTCTGAGCGGGAGCAGCTTCATTCATTCTCACTACATGACCTGTCCAACGCAGCCGCTGAATTTTTTTCGCTGTTGATATCATCTCTTGGAAACTGCGGGAGCGGCAGTTTTCACCTCAACTCAATCATATTTTGCAGTGATACAACGTTACCTTTTCCATAGCCTTTCCTTAGCACAAGTTGGATGCTCTGTCGGACATTCATTACTTTTCTTGTATTTAAGTAGGTACATATATGATTATACCAGCTTTAAATTGGTATACACTATGCCTGTCAAATTGAATCAGTAACGAGTTGAGTTAAATCAGCGCTTAAAATAACAATAACAAAAAGTACAAAAACGGCACCTAAAAAGCAATTAGCCTAACAGCAAGGTGTGAGAGCGCAGCTGCAGGTGGCTGTTGTTGTTGACTGCCGTTGGCTACACAGCAAAGGGAGGGCACTCACCGAAAAGCAAAACCGAAATGCCAAAAATAAGCTGTGGTTTAAGTAAACTGCGAAACTACAACAAAATAAAACAAATACAAAAAGCAAAAAACAGCAAACAATAAAAAATGGCAAACAACAACAAAAACAGCAAACAACAAAAAAAACAGCCCTCCGCAACGCCAATGTGCCAATATACAAGTGTAAACACCTTTTCGCCGCTTGTTTTGCTGCTTATTCGCTTTGTTTGTTTTTGCTTGCGGTTGTTGGTGTTGCGCTGAGTTTTTGTTTGTTGCTGCCGCCACTGTTTCACCTGCCGTTTGATGTTTGGCGTTTCGTTTTGCCTTTTTGTTTTTTTTTCGGTTGCTGTTTCTTTCTGTGTTATTGTAAATCATCAGCATGCGTCACAGGCAGGCAATCATGCAGCCAAGCTGTCATCGGTACATACTACTTACCTTTACTTTCATTCACATACCTACCGGGCAGGCACAGCAGCAGTCGCAACAGCAACAATAGCTGACACAGCAGCAGTTCATCATTAGTCAGTTCGCCTGTTGTTGTTTCACCTTTTTTGTGCCGCTTATTCTTTCCCGTGCCGCTTTTAATTTTCTGTGCCTCTTCTCTATTAATTTTTTTGTTTCATGATTAAATACACATGTCTTGCTGCTGTGCTGAGCATGTGTTATTCGCCGTCAACGTCGCGTCGTTGCAGCGCATTGTCTTAGGCACGTAGTAGGCCTGTCGGTGTTGTAGTCCATCAGTAAAACTTTAGCGCGCCAAAAAAAAAAAAACACACTCATAACAGGCCGCCAAATCAAGTCAAGTCATGCCAAACGAATTGACTTTGATTTGAGCATGCGGAGAGGCGTTGCATGTTTGTGCCATCATAAACACTGACAGCCAACATAACACATATGATTTGTGGTCGAGTTAAGCTTAAATTAGTTATGCATTAACTTTATTTCCATAATAGTAACAGTATCGGTATTAATTTGGTCGATTATTGGTGCAGTAACAGTAAACAGCTGAACAGTGATCATAGCCCAATAAAGGTGACCATAGCAATAGAGTCGCTCTTCTTCTTTTGGTTTTTTAGGTTGCGAAATTATCATATATTGTATTAATGCTAATTGCGTGTTCTCTTTTGATTGCTACTACCATATTATTATTGGGTCATGACAGTGAACAACTGAAAAACAATCGATCAGCTGGTTAGCGTTACGGCTGAAAACCAAAATTCATTTGGTTGTTACCGATAGCGTTACCGACTAGCGAATCACTAATCAAATACATTGTTTCCCATAAGGTTGGTTGATCAGCTGTTTTATAACGATACTGTTACTGCATAACTAATTTGAGCTTAAGGCTATAGATAAGGTAATATCGCAACAAAAGGGCGAGTAGTTGTGTGAGAAGTGCGACGAATAGTGCTGCGTAGCTAGCGTGTGCAATAAAAAGGCAGCGAATACGTGCAGACCATGCAGTAACGACTGCTGACGGCTGTTGATGGGCGCTTGTTACTCGTTGTCTCCTTACTATTCGCTATACTCACGTTTGTTTACTACCTCTTTTGTTTGTTTTTTGTCTGTCATCATTTTTGCTACCTTTTGCTGCGCTTAATTTAGTTTTAATTTTGCTTTCAGCAAAGCCCATTTTCTTTAATATTAATTGATAAATTCATTGCTTGCATGTTAATTATTACATTTACTGGCTACTCGTTGTTCGCTGCTTGTTGTGATCGTCGCTGTCATCCAGTGTTGGTCGTGTGGCTGTCAAGTGCTTTGCAAATATGTATATGATATATACTTTAACGTGCTGAAATGCTATACACTTGTAATTAAAACATGTGCAACATGCATTCGAAAGTAGATAGGTAAGAGAAAAAGAAATTGCGATGTCTGTGGTATGATTGTGAAGAAGTGGGGAGTTTTCGTCAATGTGCTTGCGTTGACAGCTTGTGTTCAAAAGTGTTTGCCGTTAGCAAAGCATTTTGATTGAGAGACATGGAAAGTTAATAATTTTGTTGTTTTCAGCGCGTTTTACGAGCTCGTTGGCGCTGTTTTAAAACTCATTTACAAAATGGAAGTGAGCGAAAGTTGAATAAATAAGAGCAAAATAGGATTATGTGTGGCTAAAGGAAAATAAATAGCCAAAAAAAATTGCGTAAGAAAATTTTCCAAAAAAAACTTAGTTATTGACTGCTTTTCAAAAATATCGATTTCTATAAGAATTTTTTTAGAATAATTTTTTTGTATAAGAAAATTTTTCCAAAATTATTAAATGTTTTTTACAAATATCGTTTTTTATATATATGAACATTTTCGAAAAATTATTGAAATATCGATTCTTTTGTATAAGAAAATTTCCCAAGTTATTAAATTTTTTTATACGAACATTTTCCGAAAATGTTTAAAAGTTTTTCAAAACTCGATTTTTTATACAAGAAATTGTACCAAAAATTTCAATTTCAATAATATCGATTAAAAAATATCGATTTTTTTATAAAAAAAAATTCAAAAACAATTAATTTTAAAATATCTTTTTTTTGTATATGAAAATTTTCCCAAAAGTTATTAACTGCTTTCAAAAAATATCGATTTTTTATAAAAAAGAGTTTTCAATAACAATTAAAAATATCTTGTTTTTGTGTATGAAAATTTCCCAAAAGTTATTAAATTTTTTTTCCAAAATATCAATTTTTTATACGAAAATTTTCCAAAAATGTTTAAAAGTTTTTCAAAACTCGATTTTTTGTACATACAAGAAATTGTACCAAAAATTTCAATTTCAATAATATCGTTTGAAAAATATCGATTTTTTTATAAAAAAAATTTCAAAAACAATTAATTTAAAAATGTCTTTTGTTTTTGTATATGAAAATTTTCCAAAAGTTATTAAATTTTTTTCCAAAATGTCAATTTTTTATACGAAATTTTTCCAAAAATGTTTAAAAGTTTTTCAAAACTCGATTTTTTATACAAGAAATTGTACCAAAAATTTTCAATTTCAATAATAGCGATTAAAAATATCGATTTTTTATAGAAAAAATTTTCAAAAACAATTAATTTAAAAATGTCTTTTGTTTTTGTATATGAAAATGCCAAAAATTCACAGCTTATTTACATATCATGCAAACGATTATTATTTTTTTTCTGCTCAACACGTTTTGCAAATTTGCAAAAATTCCTCGCTTTTCAAACCGCCTGTCAGCTTAACGCGCATTAGCAAAGCATCTAAAGCGCGCCGGCATACTTACTTAGCTTGCAAATTACTTAAGAAGATACGCCAAATATTTCACATTTATTTTAATTTAAAAATATGTACATAAATACTTAAAAAAAAATCCAATACACGCTTTGTAGAAAATCCAATTAACCTAAATGCTGTTGACTTGACGCGCAAAAAGTCATTAATATGAAATATTGAAAAAAATTTTAAAGTAATTTAGCGCGTCACGCATTCTTTGCGCGAACTAAAAATGAAGTGCAAAAAAATAAAATATTAAAAAAAGGCAAAAATAAAAGCTTAGGTAAAGCTTAAAAAATAGTATTAATAATAAACGAAACGCGCCAAAAGTGTGAAGCAAATGTTTAGACGCGTGGCGGCGTTGGTTGCGGTGGCTTATTTTTTATTTGTTTTGACTTAATAGCGTATGAAGCTGCTGCAGTAGGCGTGGCGTGCAAAATGTAAAGCGCTAAAACAAAAAGAAACGTTGGCAACGCCATTAGCGGCTGCGCTTAAATTTCAAGCCTGCCAATGGCTGTTGATTTTATGTGGTTAAACAGCAGAGACGGCGGTGTGGCTGATTAATTTTTTTGTTGCGTTGAGCGTTGCAGATTTTGAGAAATCTTTTTTTGGTGCTTTTTTTATTCAGTTGTTAATACAAGCTTTAATATTGTTGAATTTCTGTAAAGATTTTTAATAATCACAACACAAGCAAATATTTGGCAACGCTATATAAAACGCTAACTGCGGGGCCCACATAAGTGTGCTAAGTGGAAGCTTACCTAAGCTAAGAAAACTTAGTAAATAGTCCGTTAGGCTTCTTTTTTTTATGAGTCAATAATCTTGAGCATACCGCAATGCCAATTTTTTTCAGCGCAACCAACCAAAAACAAATCTGCCGCCAAAGCCGATTTTCGCTGAGCAACTTAGCAAAATTGTGCGACTTTTAACACGCATAAGCTGCTTTAATGCGACGCAAGTGGTGGCGCAGCTAAACTTGTTAACTTAGAAGTTAAGTTACTTAAAGCAACGAAAGTCAGCGAAAGTAAAATAAATAAAAGAAAAATAGGATTATCTGGTGACAAAATGACTAAGAAAATAAATAGTCAAAAAATTTGCGTAAGAAAATTTTTCAAAAATTATTTAATGTTTTTCAAAAATATCGATTTGTATAAGAAAATTAAAAAAAAAAATTACATGCTTCTCAAAATTATCGATTCTTTTGTATAAGAAAATTTTACAAAAGTTATGTTTTTAAAAAATATCGATTTTTTATATATGAAAATTTTCCAAAAATTATTAAAATATCAATTCTTTTCTATAAAAAAAATGTTTTTTAAAAATATCGATTTTTTATATATGTATGTAAGAAAATTTTCGAAAAATTATTAAAATATCGATTCTTTCTTTCACAAATGTTTTTAAATGTTTTCCAAAACTAGATTTTTTATAAAAGAAATTGTACCAAAATTTTCAATTTCAATAATATCCATAAAAACATATCGATTTTTTTTTGGTAAAAAAATTTCCAAAAACAAGTAATTTCAAAAATATCTTTTGTTTTTGTATATTAAGATTTTCCAAAATTTATTAACGCTCTTAAAAAAAAATTGGTTTTTGTATGTAATTGTACCTAAAAATTTCAATTTTAATAATATCCAGAAAAAATATCGATTTTTTTTGTAAAAAAAATTTCCAAAAACAATTAATATCAAAAATATCTTGTTTTCGTATAAGAAAATTTTCACAAAAATTTTTTTAATGTTTTTCAAAACTATCATTTTTTATAAAAAAAATTGTACCAGATATTTTCAATAAAATCGATTAAAAATATCGATTTTTTTTATAAAAAATTTTTCAAAAACAATTAATCTCAAAAATACCTTGTTTTTGTATATGAAAACTTTACAAAATTTATTAAATGCTTGTAAAAAATATCGACTTTTTTATGTAAGAAATTTTTCAGAAATTATTAATGTTTTTCAAAAATATCTACTTTTTTATAAGAAAATTTTCCAAAAATTTTCAAATATTTTTCAAAAATCAATTTTTTGTATAAGAAAATTAAAAAAAAATTATTAAATACTTTTCCAAACTATTTTTTTATAAGAAAATTTTCAATTATTAAATATTTTTCAAAAATTGATTTTTTTGCATAAGAAAACTTTCCAAAAATTACTTAATGTTGTTAAAATATATCGATTTCTTTGTAAAAGAAAAAGTTTGAAACATTATTAAATATTTTTCAAAAATATTGATTTTTTATAAGAAAATCTTCCAAAAATTTTGAAAATTTGTATTGAATGTTTTTCAAAAATATCGATTTTTTTACAAGCCCCTCCAAAAATTATCAAATGCTTTTCAAAAATATCAATGTTTTTGTATAGAAATTTTTCCAAAACTTATTAAATGCTTTTCAAAAATATTGATTTTTTTTATAAGAAAATTTTCCAAAAATTTTGAAAATTTGTATTGAATGTTTTTCAAAATTTATCGATTTTTTTCTGTAATATTCTACACTAAGTCAATAAATCTGCCAGAAACCTGTATTGGGTATTTTCTTCCTTAAAATTGGGTAATTATGCTATCAGAGAGTGAGTTTGTCATACTAAGTAGTTGGCATGACAGTTGCAGTGAATGTATTAGATTGGTCGTGGCCAATTATCAGCTGTTTTTGACGTTTGAGTATACAAAATTACAGTAACAAAATACATGCATGGAATGTTTGTTGTTGTTGGCGTGTTGAGAGGCAACCGTGTTACCGTCAAGTTTTAAATGGCGAGGTGTTGTCGCAACGTCTCAACAGCTGATTGGGCGGCTAATGTCAAACGACAAACGCCCCATTTATGTCAATACAAATCACTTAACCACCAACTTTAAATAAATGCGCGTAACAAAAAGAATTTTTCGATTTACATATGTATGAAAAACCCGATTGCTTGCTGTAATACTTAATATTCAATACATACAAGAAAAACACTCGCCAGCATAAGAACTGCACAAAAGAATGCTGTGTGGCGGCATGTTTTGTTGTCCAAGGTTCTTTCGTTAAGTTTTAACTGCCAGCAGCTGACAGAGAGGCGTGAAAAAATTTAACGCATCACTTACTTAGAAGCGGCACTTTGCGCAATCGATCGATCTGCCGACAGAATGGTAGATCAACCTGCAACGCCGCTAAATACCTACGATCGTTGGTTGTTTGCTCAGCGCAGCAGACAAAGCTATGCATAGCTTAAGCGCGCGACTGCACGAAATAAAAATCAGAAAGCAAATTTTTGCTGTTTGGTGGTCCGTCATTGAGCCGCCGAATGGCATGAAGCATAAGACGAAACACGTGAGAATGTAACTGATGAAGAGCAAGCGCGCACATGCAGAAATGCAAGCGCTGATGTGCAGAGCTGAATGTTGCGTAAAAGCTAATTGAAGTTGGCTGTGTTTGAAGGGAAAAGAAGATCCGCGCAGTGTACTTTTTGTTTATTGTGCCGGCGGTGGTGCTTTTAGGGTTTATTTTGTGTCTATACGGATTGTCTGAGGGAGCGTTTTAGGTCTCCGAAAACACAGCCATTTAACCCTAAAAAGATAATCTGCGTCAAAATTACGCATCCCCTTTCGAATTATTGTTCTCACTCCCCCAATTATGTGAATATGTCACTGAACGTTATATATATTTCAGTTGTGCTGCATATCTCTCACGTGACACATAATTTTCTGTGCTAAGTTTTGTAAATTTCCCAATATGAGGGGTCAGTGAGTCAAAATTACGGATGATTATCTTTACCGCGACTTTCAGGAAGCATTTCTCACGTATTGCATAAGGACAAGGATGACTTTCATTCATCATAACATTATACTGAAGAGCCAGTATAATAAAAAAACTATATGTGTTGTGGCAGCTGTAGGGAAGTGGGTAAAGTGCTCGTATGCCATACCACGTGTCGCTGGTTCAACCCCCAGCCGACCAAACACCAAAATTTAATTTAATTAATTTTCTTATTTAAAGTCAATTATTAGGTTTTTAAAATATTGGTCACCTATAGGTAGTGGACGGCATAACCTCTGAGTGTAATTCTGTCATGAAAAAGCTTCTCACAAAAATGCATTCACCGTTAGGAATCGCCTTAAAACTGTAGGCACACCCGATTAGTACGAAAAACAAAATTAAGGAGCACGCTTCGAAGTAGGAAAGAAGTTCGACCTTAAAAGTCGTTAGAGCCAGTGTATCATATTATATTATGTATTGTACATAATTCTTCTTCTTCTTTTTAATCAGCGCGTAACGGTCTAGACGATTTTGGCCGAGTCCAAAAAAGCGCACCAGTCGTGTCTGTTTTGTGCTGCCTAGCGCCAATTGGAAATACCTAGGCCGGACGAGTCGGTCTTCACCTGATCTTCCCAAAGCAGAGAAGGTGTCCCGTTTCTTCTTTTGTATATACTGCCCTTCCAAAAACGGCGAAAGGCAATGGGTCATGCAAAAATGCTATATGTCGCGAAGACAATATTTGATATGTTCCAAACTTCATAAAAAATTTTCATTTATTTTTCTTAATTAGTTTCCAGTTCATTCAGATTGTAAGTCAAAAAGTCTGATTTTTGCAGCAAAGTTATTCAAAAAGGGACGGAAAATGGGTGTTTCCTAATTTCAGGAGAAAATTGAAGAAGTTCTTTTGGTATAGTTTTTTTATAGTAAACAGATATAAATATAAATTTGTCGCTATACTGGCCTTAGTGTCCCTTTGGTGTGGCAGCCACTCCAACCTTATCCAACCTAACCTACACTGGAGCTTTACTAAACACTTTGAAAGCGATTTCTGCGCCTTTGCTACACCGACTTTGTGTCTCTATTAGTTTGTCAATGTCTTCCTTAACCATCACCTTGAACTTTTCTCCTTTTCGCTCGTTGTACATTGCATATTTAAATTTACAACAACAAAATACTATCAACAACATGCCAGCAACGCTTCAATGTCAAAGCACAGCAAATTCAATTTACTTGCTGCAAATCCCACCTTGAACCGCTGGTGTACATGGTGTATGTACACCATTAACAACCCACAACAAAAACCACTCTGCTAAGCCACTTTGCCCAACAACTGCATTAAATGCTACTGAAAAGGCATTGCCATGTACAAATGAAATTGACGTTCGTCGAAAAAGATATGCGGCCAAGGGCGGAAAAGTGGCAACAGAGCATTTGGGGTGCAGTGTGAGTTTGAATGTCAAATAAAAATCAATAAACCTTCAACAATGTGCGAACATATGTATAACATATTTATGGCATATATTTCAACTTCATTTAAGCATGTGTAAACACTGTTTAATGACACATTTTAACAATGGCGTACATATTAACATGTTCAAACATGTATGTACATACATATGTAAGTACTTTGTAAAGTTCGTTTTGCGCAAGAGAGAGAGAGAGAGAGAGAGAGTGCGAGAGTTTAAATGTTTTTGAGTGATTATTGTTTGATGATTTTGACAATTTTGCGCTTGTAACGGTAAATGACAAAGCTTTTTAATACAGTTATTTCAGAGCAGCATGAACAGTTAATATTTAGTGTGTGTGAATGAGGTGAGTTGGGCTGTGTGAGCAAAAGCGTTGCGGAGTAGCCTTGAACTTAACGATTGCTGACACCGTGTCATGTCATTTTAAATACGAAAACAAAAAAAAAAACAAACACAAAAAGTTGTGTCATTTTAAAGCAGAACAGCATGGCGTATATTATATGAATACTGGGAGCTCGCTTGAAATTGCTGACATTGGCTGATGACAAGCAAAGCAAAAGGCGCTGATAAATATTTTTTTGCTGAAGCATGCAGAAAAGTTCTTGACATAAGTTTGAATTATATTTTGAAAATAAATAAGCTTTTGTTGTTTTTTGGGAGGAGAAAAATGCTTAAAAAAGCTTAATTAAATTTAAATTGACGGAAGTGAGAACTGAATAGCTGATGAACTAGGAACTGAAGTACTAAGTAGTAAATTCTTAACTCAGCTCGCAGAACAACTCCTCAACGTATCAGCTAATCAAAGCCACGCAGCATTAGTTTTTTCCATTAACCAATTCTTTTTCTACTTCATTTAAAATCACTTTGCTATTGCACTTACATTTATTTATTAACTTCAAAAATTAGCAAACAAACTGTCATTGCATTTACACACACGCGCGCATACACACGCTTCATTGTGAATGACCGCCTTTACACACATTTCACAAGTCGTTGGCAACGCGTTTTGCCGCTCGCTCCATCAGAATTACTCGTCGCTGCTATCGACTTCTTTAGCACTAAACGTTATGATGCGTGACTTTTTTATTGATATTAGTAGCAGTAGCAGCACAGCAGCGTTAACGTCAACAGTGATGTGATACGTAGGGAAAATTCCCTACATGTAGGGATTTTAGTCGGAAAAAAGTGACCGTAGGGAAAGAAGGGCAGATTTTTATAAAATAGCTAAATGTAGGGATTTTTCGGCAAAGTCAAATCAAAATTTCAATTCAACTTTTTTCATTCAACACTGACTGTCGATCTGAATAATGAAAATGCTGCGAAGACGAGTTAAATCGCGAACCCTTCAATGACGTAATTGGAGAGGGAATACCGTATAGTGAACTATCTAGTAACACGATACTTTTAATCAGGGCATCGGAGCAAAAGATTTTTTTGCTCTGGATACGCTCTTAATTCCGAATTTTTTTTCCCCTTACGACAAACTACATAGATGGTATTTTGTTGGTATTTCGTTTGGCTTTTTCAATATAGGTTGCTCGCTTACACCAACGCAAAACTGTATTTGACCATCTCCTTCACACAAAAAACCTTGTAGAATACCAGAAAAAACGTAGTGTCATATGGGCTAAAGCAAAGTATTTGACGCAATAACTTTTTATTATTTTTTAGAGAAATGCTGTACCTATGATAGTATCAATAAAATGTTTCATTCCCTTACATATTTATATGCCTACGTCTACCTACCTACATATATATCGCACGTTTTATTCAATAGGGATTTAACTAAAAAAATTTTTTTTTGGGAAAACGCAAACAAACTTTTAGTATAGGCTCCGTAGTTAGCCGTAGAAGGAAACTCTTTGAAATTATAAGAGCCTATACACACTTGCGACTCAATCGATTTAGTCGGGCTTTGATTTGCATGGGAATGTATGGAAGCATTCACACTATATTCAATTAGTCGAACAACTGAAACAATTGGATTTGCATACAACAGCCCAATTCGACTAAATCGATTGAGTCGCAAGTGTGTATAGGCTCTTATAATTTCAAAGAGTTTCCTTCTACGGCTAACTACAAAATCACTTGTATTTCCGCCATTTTTATCGTTTGAGTATTTTATAAGACTAGACTCAAAGGCATGACCCAGTTATTGAAATATATGGCAAAACCCCAGAAATCGAAAATTTCGAGTTAAATCCCTATTGCATAAAACGTGCGATATATATGTATGTTACATAAAACGCATTAATACATATATTTTTTTATTATAATAATTGTTCAAAACAGTAAATCATCAGTATTTTATTGTAATTTTTTTTGATTTCTTTGAGAGCCAGTGTGTATGCAGTATGCAGTAGAACAGCCGATTTTCATTATTTAGTAAAAGAAAAAACGTTCCTCTACTGCCGTGCGGTTTCTTCATTGTTCTAGCATGGAAATAAGTAAAAAAAAGTGTAGGGAATTACGTAGGGAAAATTTGAAACAAGCGTAGGGAAAAGTAGGGATTTTTTTCTTGCTCTGTAGGGAATTTCCAAAAAAGTATCTACCATCACTGAACGTCAATCACGTTGTTAACATAAACATCATCATCATTGCCATAAACATCGTTATTAACATCTTAAAAACGTCATCATCAACATAAACATCATTATTAACATCTTAAAAACGTTATCTTCAACACAAACACAATTTTCATTCTGAGCATTGCCGTCAACGCCTTTAATGTTATAGTTTTGCTGTCAAGCTCCTGACGTGCTTTTAACGCATCAAAGTCAATTTTAAAGATGCGAGAAAAGCAATTTAGTTTAAAAAGTGTTGTAAGTTGTTATTCGAGCATATAATTATTATGATCTGAGTGTGTAATAGTCGTGAAGTTTTATTTTGCATATTATTTTTACGCTACATTTATTTTCTTTTGCTTTTTCATTGTCTTCTTACATTTTTTTTTTGATATTTTCATTGTCTTCTTGCATTTTTTTTCCTTGCTATTTTCATTGCTCTTCTGCAATGCTTTTTTTGCTATTTCCACTGTTTTTTTTACAATTTTCCTCAATGTCATAAACGTACTTGTTGTCTGCAATCGTTGCTTTGCATATTTATTTACACATTTAATCTAAAGCAATGACGCGTCCAAACTCTCGTCAAGCATTACGCCTGCGTTGCCAACTCTTGCTACAAAAAACTCGTAATTTGCTTAAGGTTATAAACGAAAATGGAAATTTTGTGAACTTCTTCCCTGCTATTTTCACACTCTTTTTCATATCGAATTTTATATTAAGGTTGTTCTCTCTGTGTGATTTTGGCCTGGCAAATTTGCCGAGATGACATAAGTGTGATAAATTTGCCGAGCACAACAACAAAATACACGTCATGTCAAATTTGGAGCTTCGACAAATTTCTCATACCCCAACCCGTGATATTTGATATCATGAGAAAAATATCACGGGAAATGCAACCATGTTATTACATTCACAATAGTCTTCTATTAGAAGTGAGTTAAAATTTATGTTTCTAGTTCTTTTTTTTAATTATTTTATTTTATTCAGTTAAAAAATTAATTAATTCGAAATTGAAATTGATATAAAGAGTGGAAAGAATATGACTAACATGCTAGTTCACAATGAACTCAGTTAGAATTTTATTTTCTTAACGGTGCGCTCTCTCTGTGTGGCAAATTTCTCAAGATATCATGATATCTCGGCAAAAATATTAGACACAGAGAACAACCTTATTCTGTTACTGCTATGGCCATCTAAATTACATTCTTCTTCCTCTTCCTCTTCTTTTAATGCTTGGTCCCTTTAACATTTGCTTCTTTACATTAACTTTGACGTTTCACCCTTATTTGTTTTGACGCATTAACTTGCTTGCGACGTGTGCTTGCCCTTGCAGGAGTTTGTGGCCTGTCTAATAAAATCATGTCCGTGCTAATGTTGTTGTTTTAAGTCTTCATTCAAGTATGACTAACTTAGTTTGGCTATTAAGTGTGTGAAGTAAGTGGAGTGGAGTTTCTTTTTTGTTGTTTGCTTTTCCGACAGGGTGGAGTGGAGTAAGTAAATACATAAGCAAGTTTGAGTGATGGGAAGTAAATAAGTAAAATAATTACTTGCACTTGCAAAGTGTTGCTCTTGCTGTTAGCGCCATTTTGGTTAAGTTTTTAATTAGCAATTCAACGCTAGCAGAAGGTGTGAGTGTTGATTGGGAGAGAAATCGTGAAAGTATGTTTATTAGCAGACGAAAAATAGCTGTGTGCACTTGATGCGGCAGGTTCCAAAGGGTCTACTATAACGAGTGTACGATAACAACAAATCACAGTCGCTACAACCATCCAACTACTACGCGACCATTTTCACGACATAGACGAAAGAAGGTAGAGCTGAAATTAGGCATACGAATAGGGAATATACATAGCCATTCCTACAGTAAACAACTCAACAATTTTGGGTGTTACCTTCGACAGTCTTGCCTCCTTCTCCTCGCCACTCTAGCCAACCAACCAACAATGTCTGGCTTGTGGAGAGACGCCGCATGATACACAGCATTTCTTTACATGTACTGCTTCAAAATTCACTCACTTAGTATCCTTGCCTCTTTGGAGAAGCCCTTAGGAAGCAGTAATCTTTCTGAGCCGCCCACTAAGTGAGCCGGATGACAATTCGTGTGCAGAACACGCCGGCTGAGCAGTGTTTAAGTAGTACTGTTATAACAACAGCAAGAACAACAACTGTGAACGATAACGAGTGTACTCTGCAGCGAGTGTGCTTAGTAGCGAGTGTACTTAATAACAAGTGTGCTCAATAAAGAGTAAACTCAATAGCGAGTGCACTTAATAACGAAAGTACCTACTCGTTGGCGAATATGTTAGTTAGCGAGTGCCGTTATAGGCAAGTGGCCAATTTTGACGCTCGTGACTGTAGAGTTTCAAGCATTGTGAATTGTGATGATTCACAATGGTTTCAAGTCTCAGTTTGCCTGGGAAAGTTACGAATTTCAGTAAAAACAAAGCAACGTGTATTTAACTAAACCTGTGATTAAAAAATTCGCTTGAAAATACTTGCAGCTTTCGCTGAAATTCGTTTCTTTCTGCCATTAAGCGCGCGAATTTCTTTCAAACTCACATTGCTTATTCCTTTTTAACTTCTACGCATTACGCAGTAGAGCTGCAAAACCATCGATAGTCGGACCACTCGATAGTTTCGATAGTCGAAAAAAAAACTATCGATACTATCGATAGTTTTTTATGAATATTTCACTAAAATAAAAAGAGGGATGGTTTTGTTTACAGTTTTCTTTCCAAAAAGTCTTTAATTTTTTACGCAAAACAATAATTAAATAAAAGATCAAATAATGGGACCGTCAGAATGAATACTTTTCCGGCAATCCAGCAGCGTTTAACTGACATATACTTCAATTTCATATATTTGTTACGGCAAAGTTGAAGTACTGATTGTGGCGATCTTCATTCAAATACATGTAATTCCACTCTGCTGTCAGTTAAACGGATTGCTGGATTGACGGAAAAGTATTCATTCTGACACCCCTATAAGAATTAGATACTTCACTTACACTGAGAGAAAAATCAACCAAAAGTTGGTTAATAGTACTAATTTCACACTTGAAATGGAATCAATGTGAATTTTGTTTAATATTACCATTACCACTGTTGATATATTAGACAGTGTTTTTGGTTATATTAACCATGATATTTGTTGATATAACAAAATGTTCGTTCAGATCTTCAACCAATTTCTTGTTACTATTAAACAATTTGTTGGTTATATTTGTATGCCAGTAGCAGCACTGCTATGTATGATCTATAAGAGAGTGTTAATATGTTAACTGAATAACAAAGAAAATTCCAAATACTCACTCACAACGGAGCCAAAGCCATAAAGCGTAAATATTTTTACTTTTTTTTTTAGATATGAATTAACCAATATTTTCGTTAATATAACAAATATACACGTTGGGGAAACCAACTTTCTGTTTGATATTGATTGTTACCCAAATATTGGTTAATGGTACAATGAAAATGTACATACTACATTTTTTCCTTTTGACATGAATAAATCAACCAATAAAAGATTAACCAAGAAGATGGTTGAAAAAACCATTGTACTTTTTTCTCTGTGTATGTATATAGCATTTTCTGGTTAAATTAGACCTTAAAAAGAGCGATGGTTTCGTTTACATTTTACTTTTCAGTCTTTAATTTTTTTTTTAACGCATAACATTAATTAATTAACAAAAGAACAACAAATAGGAATTAAATACTTCACTTATATATATAGCATTTTTTGGTTAAATTAAACCTTTTTCAATTTAAAATTTGCACTTGATTTGAAAAAGGTTTCATTTGACTTGAAAACGCTATAGTAATAAAACTAAAAGTAGTACATTTGTTTTTTAGCATCTTTGGCGCTGACTAGTACATAATGTTATGTTCAGACACAACCTTAATTGAACATTAAGAGCCTTCATTCAATTTTCAAGCCCAATGATTCTCAATTTACCATACAAAAATTGACCAAGTTAATGCTTCATTAGAAATTAATGAGTTGTTAATGAAGAACAATTCTGCATGCAACCCTGTTAAAAGGCTTGTTTCATAAGTAAAATGAAATGTCATGAAAAGAGAAATGTGATTAGCGTCAGTGTCCACTAAACAGGTTGGTTCGTCAGATCCGCTGCATTCTTGTTCTTCTTCATCACCTATCAAATTTGTTTTTATTTCTGCTTATTTTATACATGCATTCGTGTTTACGATTGGTAAAAATTGTGAGATGAATGTCAAATTATTTCGTCCTCCTTGCACTTTTGACATTTAGGTCACGAGAGTTTGATATTCAGCTCACGGCGTGTATGTGTGTATGTATCTTGAGCCGACCTGTTAAATGGGCCAAGTAAATTAAATATGTCTGAACACCAAATCTAAAGATGTTCAATCAACCCCAATTAACTTAATTAATTTTTATGTCTGAACATGATATAAGGCACATTGTTTATACATTTCATTAATGTAAAATACCGATAATCAAAAGGCACACTGTTTAAACATTTCATTAATGTATAATACACTATGCTTTAAATAAATCAAAAAACAAAAAATACGAAGAATTTCAGTTATGGGGGAGGATAGGTATGGGTATTTTTTTTTTATTTTTTGTATGGTTACGTTTTTGAGATAACGGTAATTTTGTGTTTTTTGTTATCACTTTATTCAAAAATTATGTTCGCTGGAGTTATGCTTCTAACAATATACAACTTGTAGTAATTGAACCACACCTCGCTAAATGACATCTGGTCAATGTCAAAATTTTTAATTTTTTGCGATTTTTGAAAAAGTTTTGATTTTCAAATTAAGTTTTTTATAAAAACTTGTAAAAATCAGAAAAGTTTTATTTTTTTAAGATTAGCCCGTTTAATTGTTAACGTAATATCAAGGATATCTGATAAAAACATTATTTTTTAGCGATTTCTTTCATGTGAAACAAAAAGGATATTTTATGGACGAAAAACTCGGTTAGATGACTCATCCGTGTATAGACAAAAGATAAAATTTGTTTGTGACTTCACCCTCTCATAGGGTTAGCGTTAATCAGAGGTTGAGTAAACGGCCCTTAAGCTAAAGATATAGATACTTATGTATTGTGGAACGATTTTTCGTCATCCTTGTGAAAAAATCGTTCCAAAATACATCATATTCCTACCCCGTCGGAAAACCAAGCAAAAAAAGGAATAATGAAAATTACTTAACTATTGCTTGTCATTATATATCAGAAGATTTCAAATTGCGATTAGCTGTACTGTAGACACAAAAGCTGCTGTCAGATACAAATCATTCCGCAGCTAATATATTGGAAACCTTGCACCATGTTCCATGCGAGTTACCGTGTTTTGCACCTTCATTGAATTTAGCTGTGCGAGCAAATTGTTTCTTATTTTAAAGGCAGTACTATTGAATATGAGAAGTTTAAGGCCGCGCAAGAAGTCTATAGTGTTTTGCAAAAAAAAGTTGTAAAACGACGCCCTATACACGGATGAGTCATATAACCGAGTTTTTAGTCCATAAAATATCCTTTTTGTTTCACATGAAAGAAATCGCTAAAAATAATGTTTTTGTCAGATATCTTTGATATTACGATAACAATTAAACGGGCTAATTTTTAAAAAATATATTTTTTCTGATTTTTACAAGTTTTTATAAAAAACTTAATTTGAAAATCAAAACTTTAAAAAATCGGAAAAAATTAAAAATGTTGACATTGACCAGATGTCATTTAGCGAGGAGTGGTTCATTTACTACAAATTGTATATCGTTAGAAGCGTGGATTTTGGTCGCCTCTTACGACAGACATTCCTTAACACGGGTATATTCTAAGCCCCCTAACCCGCTGGGGTATTAATTTGACCAATTTGATATCGATTTCCAACTCCTCCCTAACTTCAATATTCTTCTCATGTGACAAAACTACAAGAATGAATAGGGATAACCATCGATAGTGGAAAAAAACTATCGATAGTGACACGAAATAAAAACTATCGATACTATCGATAGTGCCATCGATAGTTTTGCAGCTCTATTACGCAGCAACAAAAAAAATATTTAAAAAAAAAAATCAAAAACACCCCAAAAAGCAGCCGCTTAAAACGTTTTTATCAAAAATTCATTACGAAATCCGAAATATTTTCGCGTTTACAAGCTGCGTAACGAGATACACGCAAAATATGTGTTTTTTTTGCTACTTATTTCTTTAGCTTCTTTTCCCTTTTTTTTTTGCTTTAACTCATTTTTTTCTTATTCATTGCATTTTTTTGCATCGTTTTCGCATCTCATTGGCATTTTTAGCCTGAAACGACAAAAAAAAAAAAAAAACAGCGACGACAATCAACGCGCGTGCATACCACAGCATTGGCAGTTTGCAGCGCAGTCGGCAACACAGCAGCAACAACACTAACACTAACAGCAACAACATCAACAGTAACATCAACATCAACAGCAACAACATTAACATCAACAACAGCAACAACAGCAACAATGACGGCATAAATAATTGGCACATAACCGAAAATCGCATTAAACGTAACATAATCGCACACCAGCAGCGCAGCGCAGAATAAAAATGTTCGCCAAGCTCTCAAATATGCCAATTTTGCTGCTTCAACTGCTTTTTTTTGTTTTTTTTTTTTCTTTTTTTTTGTGTTAAAATGCTCAGCTGCTGTCCAAATTTTATTGTTTTATTGCCACTGCCGAAAAATCAAATAAGAAAGCCGCCGCCGCTTACTTAAATGCAAACCGCGCAACAGTTGTTGTTGGCTGCTCACAATCAGCCGCCGATCATTGGCTGCTGATTTAAGTCAAACAATGCGCGATTGCTGTTGCCACCAACAAAGCACAGCACACAACAGACATAATTTTGCCACTGTTTTTTGTTGAATTTTTTTTGGCGTAGGGAAGCTTCAGTTTGCTGTTCGCCGTGAGACCAAATGCCGCCTTAAAGTTGCCTACGGCTTGCGCTTTTTCCAGCTGTGCCTATAAACATTTGACGGCGGCTAATGCATGCGTTGGTTTTTTATTTTTTTTTTTTGCTGCTGCTTTTGTTATGCTTTTATTGCCGTTTTTTATTTTGGCTTCAGCAGTTTGTTTGGTTGTTTGTTTAATTTACTTTTTTTTACTTTTACAGTTTGTTGTTGCTGTTCATTGTGCTTGATCGCACTTAAAAACTCAGCGCGGCCGCAATCGACGCTCATTTAATTTTCCCACCTTTTTAACGCATTGCACTGCTGGCCCTTGCTGTTTTTTTTGTTTTTTTTCTTTTATTTTTCTGTTTATTCACTTTACCTGCGCTTGCAGTTTTTTCCCAGGCTGCTAGTGGTCAAATTGAAAACTTAACGTACGGCTGCGTTGCTTAATTACACAGTTCTGCAATGGATTTCCTCTTTTAGGTTTGTTGATTGATTTTGATGGATTGTGGGGCGCTGATTACGGAGAAAAATATTCGAAAAATCCTATTACGTCAGATTTGCTTAAGACTTCATTTCAAGTAAATTTAATGTTTTTTTATAACAAAATTTACACGGAAAGAATTTTTACTAGAATTTTTACTATGCCGAGACAAAAAAAATAGACTTGATTTTGAACTTAAAAAATAATTTCTTAATATCAAGAAAATCCAAGAAATTTGTATTTTAAATAAATAAGTAAACATTTTCTTGCTTCACGTAAAATTGGATTTTAAATAAATAAGAAATAATTTACTTACGGCAAGTGTTTTTTTTTTTTTGTTTTTAGATATAAATAATTAAGAAATTATATTTTTTGTTGCAAGTAAAACTTTTCTTATACGAGCTTAAGTAAATAAGAAAATATTAAATATTAAATTAAGTAAATATTTTCTAAAAATATTAAAAACATAAAAAATAAGGAAAATGAAAACTAATCATGAGGGATTAGAAAACCATAATTAGTCAACTAGTATTTTCCTAGGACTTGTCCATTGAAATTAGAAAATTTAATTTAATATAAATGAAGATGCAAATAGTGAACTCATTATACCAAATGCTTCTCTAACAATCTGAGAATTGCAGAAATATTCAAAAATATGCAAAGCGGATGGCAAATGAAAAAAAAATACATGCAACTTTGGAAATTCAAATTCAGCAGGAAAAATTTTACTTCGCGCAAGAAAACGTTTTTTATTTATTTTCAATTTTTTTTTGCTGTAGTTCGTTGTTCCAATTCGTCAAAACACAATTTTCTTAAATTTTTCTTGATACTAGCAAAAAGATTTTCTTCATTTAAGTAAATTTAAGAAAAATGTTCTTATTTATTTAAACGTTTTCTTTCAATATTTTTTTTTCAGTAGATTTTGTTAGTGTTTTCGAATAAGAAAATAATTATCTCATTTTTGGAAAACTCAATTTCTGAATTCCAGTAATAATTAAGTCAATTTTTCTTATTTCCCTAAAAATTTTCTAAATTGAGTTCAAGGAAGTATTTTTCTTGATTCAAGTATACAAATTTCTTTCCGTGTACCTAAATCGTTAGAAGATTCTTAATAAAGGTAGATGATTTATAAATTTTTATGCAACGATTTTCCGTTATCACTTGGTTTGGTGACAAATTGGCATTATTTGTCGTTATGATGCGTGCCTTGAAGGTTAGGTTAGGTTAGGTTAGGTTAGATTAGGTTATTTTAGGTTAGGTTAGGTTAGATTAGGTTATTTTAGGTTAGGTTAGATTAGGTTAAGTTAATTTAGGTTAGGTTAGGTTAGTTTAGGTTATGTTAGGTTAGGTTAGGTTAGGTTAGGTTAGGTTAGGTTAGATTAGGTGACTACTGATGGTTGGAGCGTAAGTTCAAAGCCTGGTGTGCTCCCGAGAATATGTCTGATGATGAAGAAAGTGGTTTTTCTTCGAAATAGCTATCACATCTACCATCGCTGTATGAGCTAATTGGATTTTTCCGCTAATTCCAAGGTATAAAAATTAAAATTAAAAAATAATAATTTCGTGCTAGACACTAACATACCTAATAGATTAGGTTAGGTTAGATTAGATTAGGTTAAGTTAGGTTAGGTTAGGTTAGGTTAGATTAGGTTAGGTTAATTTAGGTTAGGTTAGGTTTGGTTAGTTTAGGTTAGGTTGAAGTGGCTGCTGGTTTCCACTTAGCACACTTAGGCCCTGAGCTCCAATTGTGATACTACGTTGTTGTTGCTTCATTCATGCAAAACATTTTTGTTTTGTTTTATTCTACATATTCTTTGCCTCACATTTCGTTCATTCGCTCCGAGTCGGCCACTCGGCCACTTTTTTCGCCACTCCTTTGGGACACATAATCATACACAGCGAAGAAGCGCTAAAATCTACATAAAAGTCAAAAAGTTGCTTTGCGTATGTGAAAAGCAAATGGAAATTAAAATTCCCAGCTCTCATTACACGTACATATGTACGCTCTGTGGGTATTTACGTAAATGCCGACATATCTTCTTAATGCACTTAAAAGCGTTGCCACAAACCGCCCGCCTGCTTCCGCTGCGCGCTGCGTCGAATTTACTCACTCAAGCAGCAAGCAAGTGTATTTTTTTTTTGTTTGGCATTTTTATTTGAGTGTGGGAAAAATTCTTTAACTTTTGTTTGATATACTTACATAGTTTTATCTTGACCAGCTGCATGCATTAGTTCAGCCATTCTGCTGCGTCGTTTGCTCATTCCACTGCGTGCTTGGCTATCTGCGCGTCATTTCTTCCACGTTGCGTCACATGCGTTTTTTTTTTGTTGTTTTTGTTCTTTACCGCGTGTTATTGCTGCAGTAATTGCCATGAACAACAACACGCTGTGGGGAATGTAAACGCACATGCTAATGATTGGCTTAAACACTTGCTTCTATGGCTCGTTAGCTGCTCGGCGGCATTACGGTTTTCTGGCGTTTGGTTGAGTTGTTGCCAGTGCGAGGAATGTTTTTCGTTGATGGTAGTCTTTAGAAAGGCAACTTTTCCCTCGCGCGTCAGCGGCAGTGGTTTCACGACCTGGCCATGCTGATCCGAAGGGGAAGGTAGCCGAAATTAATACTTCTAACGGGGTAGCGGCAGCGAGGGAAGCTACGAGTCGCCTGCCCCTGGAAATAAACCATAATATTGGGATAAACGGAGGGCCGCAAAGGTCGTCAAACAACACGGGGAGGGGGAGCACTCGATACGTTGCCCCAGGACGTGAGGCAGGTGGTAGTTAGGGCGAAAGTTCTGCTGCCATTCTTCCAAAACGTGTTGGGGAAAACTGTGGAGGCTGTCACTGCCTTTAATCGCCAGAGATCGGATGAGCAAGCGATAGATGGCAACAAAACCCAGTATGTCGAACATCAAGACAAATCTGGCCGAATTGGGATCACAAGCGCGATTTCATCAAATACTCTAAGTAGAGAGGAAATCTCGAACCTTGTGGGGCAGCTCACAGTACACTGCGCCATTGGGAAACACGCAGCAGAAAGACTGGGTGCACACTACCGTAGATGCTGCAGAAGCTGCAAATATGATGAGGAAGACGAGACAATCGAACACCTCATTTGCCATTGCCCGGCTCTTAACAGCGCCAGACAACGCTTTCTATGGACAGTTTTCCTGGATGGCCTATGCGAGGCCGCGGACATCGATATAAAGGACCTGGTGAAATTCATTAGGTTTTCAAACTGGTTCAAAAAGGAGGAGTGATCTGTTTTCTTCTTGTGGTATCACAATGGGCCTCTGCACTGGCCTAAGTGTGCCCCTATGGCAGTCACTCTAACCTAACCTAACATAGTCTTTGGTTGTGCTCAACGACCTTGAACACTGCAGTGTCCGGCGGGTAACCACATATGTTGAAATTTATTCCATTTTGCTGCGGCGCTTCAAGCTTCAACTTAGATTCGTGAACAATTTTTGAGGAGTTTCACGCAGTTTCCAGTGCAATTACAAATTTGGTGTTGAGATGATTTGCTCCAGTGTTCACAGTAGAGTTTTTGGATCTCTGAAGTCATCTCTTGTGGGGGAAATCGACAATGTGTTTTCTACCAAAAGATACTCGTGGTACCAGCTTGTCATTTTGCGTCAGAAACAAAGCGTATTGCTTTGACAGCTTGCTAAACAACTACCCGTGCTACGAGCTACAATTGTCGTGCCACAACCCGAGGGAGTGTAAACGACACATCATTTTCATAGCCTCCTCTTGCATCACCAAATCCAGGCAGGAAGTTCTTCTGCTACGTGTTTTGTTCCCAGTGCTAGCCCTCCAATTTCAGTGTTGCCAAGTTTGCCGGCTGTTAAAGTGAATCTCTCCCATCTTCTAGCGAATGCTTGTTCCTCTGGTATATTCTTTGCTGCTTAAGTGGCATTTTTCTCATGCTATCTCTCTCACTCTCTTCAACCTTTTCAACTTTAGCTAGTTCCTGTTATAATTTACCAACTTGCCATTTATCGCTGCCGACAAAGTACGCTCAGTACTACTGTAACTATCTAAGAACAACAACAAGCTTGTTTTCCTACTTTTCGCTAAGTAAATAAATTCTTAATACAAATATTTCATGACTTTTGCAAAGCTTTACACACACATACAAATACAGAAACTACCCGCCAAGCGGCTGTTTACACGCCGCTAGCGTAATTTCCTTTGCAAGTCATGCCACTTCCGTGCCTTAACGATGCCACCAGTGCTGCCAAACAAGCCGGAAACATTCACAATTCTTAACATCCGCTTGGGCGTTGGTTGCAACACCGCCTGCAGGGCTTTATGTACATATATTTTTGTGAAAGAACATGCATATATACATACATACACACATACATGCATACATATCGAGCCATATGCGCCCGAAAGTTGTAAAAGCCAAATTCAAAAATGTTCAGGAGAAGGTTTTTTAAACATTTTTTTACTTTCATTTCTTTATTTCGATTTCTTTTTTTTGCTTTTCGACAATTTTTAATCAACTTTAACCACCAAAAATATAAAACTATACTTTTCTAAGACGAAATTTAACGCTGCTCCCGAATAGCATATCCACTTTTTTGTGGCAGACTGTGTTTCTGAGATATCGGTAAAAATGTAGAAAAAAACGCATATACAAGACATTGCATGACATACATAAGTGCATAAAAAATTGTATTAGCCACCGTAGCGATTTGACATCTAATAAGAACTGGTAAAGAGAATCCCCACAAACATTTTTTGCCTTTGCACTTAAAAATTGGCCAAGTAGTTTGGTTACAATGGCAAAAAGAATGAAAAAATCTAAGTTCGTATAAGGAAATTCAGATTCGACTCCTATCTATCCTATAAAGAATTTAAATGTGAACATTTTGAGACTACTTTTGCAATAATGGGATGTATCAGTATTTATATTTACCTATTTTTATTGAGAGTTCTTAACCTAGCAGTTTCCGTTTCTTTATAAAATTTTATTAAGGAGTAACATTTAACATTATTTCTTTCCATTTATTATGAGTTTTGAAGTGCACAATGCTCTCAAAACAGCGATGAATAGGATAAAGAATTAATTGAATAAAAAATTAATGCATTTCGCGAGTTTCAGGAGAGGATAAATAATGAGGAATGTAAGTACTTTTGGCTATTCTTTTGTAATTTTCTGGATTTGTCTCCCATCATATCCTTGTTCCAAGATCTTTGACATTGCCTTTCAAAAACTATTAAGTTCTGATGAAATCTCTCACCATCTTCATCACTTTCAGCATCTACGTTTGGAGGGAAATTATCGAGATTCAAGAAATTAATTTTGAAGAAATTTTAGAAATACACAACCAGTTTGTTTAAAACTGCTCTAAGCAGTAACAAAAGGGACCCTAACTATCGTGAAATCGTTAGAACTTTATTCCAAAATTATAGAGCAATAAAATGCAATATGCCGCACAAGAAAACCATATTGGTCATCGATATGTAATATAGATAATAGAATACAAAGTAGAAGTCTTCAAAGTGATAAAACCCTTGGTTAAATTCCAACAAAACACCGTTAAATTTGTTTATTAGTCACTATTCTTCAATAATTTGAAAAGCAAAAAAGATGTAAAAGCCACTTCGTACTCACAAAAAAAGTAAACAAACTGAACTTATGTACTTACATCAAAATTGCTTTTCATAACGGTACATTTTTCAGACATAACATTTCTGGAGAAGGTGTGGGTGATGACAAGTAAGCCATTTCTACAAAAATGTGAAAATCGGAAATCATGGCCTTTACATCTTTCCGGCGCATACGGCTCGATATGTACTTACATATATGAACATAGAGGAGGTAATAAATAAATAAGAAAAGTTTGCATTTTCATACAAAAACAATGTTTTGAGATAAAAAAAAATGCGTCCAAAAATATATAAAAATATAAAAAAATACTTTGCGAGCCATTTCACGCACTCTTTAGCATTGCCAACTGCGCGGCAAATCATTTGCTTTGCTTTAAAATATACATATTTAGTTGGCAAATTGTCAGGAGGCTAGCCAGCCAACCAGCCAGTCAGCAGGAGGAGACAGCGTTAAGCGCAAATAAATAACTAAATGCTTGAACGGTGCGTGAGCATAAATTGCAAAACAATACAACAACACTAATAACAAGCACAAGAAAAAAAACAACAACAAACCAAAAAAAAACAACAAGAAACCAAAAAAAAAACAACATCAATAGCAACACTTACAAAAAAAAAAAAACAAACATAAACACGAAAACATGCTTTAGTCAATAGATAAGTAGTTGCCAATATGACAGTTGGTGATTGTAGTGATGGGCGAGTCCGAGATGTTTAGACAATCGAGAGAATCGCCATCGTTGCAAAATCACAATCGAGTCAAAAGTTGACTCGCTGCTCGCCTACACAATCGAGATGTTTTTGCGATTGTTCCGAGTCAGCGATTCGGAGGTTGTTTCGATGACATCTCGACGGCATAAGTAAAGGATACCGTCCGGTGAGCTACAAAAAAAACAAAAAGTGGGCATGGTCCGCCTTTTTGTCCTGAGTTCAGTGATATACTTCTTTTTTGGCGCAAACGATTTTTTAGGGAGTTAGAGGGGGATGAAGTTAAAAAAAACTTTTTTTTAAAAAGCCTATATCTTCCAAAATATTCACTCAATTTTTAAAATTAAGGTATCGTTGGAAAGCTTATTTAAAGGCCTTTCATATGACGTATCAAAATTTTCCTTAATTCCTTACAAATTTTGTTAAAAAACAAAAAACTTAAATTTTGGTATTTTTTTTAGGGAAAAACTCATTTTTTTTTTTGTGTTATTAAGTATATTAAAAATTATATTCATTTAAAAGAGCATAAAAATATCTTTCATTTCATATACTATTCTCTATAGCAAGACTTCTATATAATTAGCTATCGTGAAATGAAAAGATGTTTTAGTAGTTTTAGGTATACAGAGAACCATGAAAAAAGTTGTACAGTAGGCTTTTCTGACACACGAAGGGTGTACTACGCAGAAGGACATCACCGTGGCGGTAGCCACGGTTAGGGTACACGTCCGGACGGATGGCGTAGCCCAGGGTTATTTTTTATAAGCGCGGCCGAAGGCCGCCAACGCAGAAAAGTGTTCTGCGCAAAAGCACTGTGGACCGGGCCATAGATATTACTCCGGAAAGAGAATTCTGGCGGCTGAGGGTTATTTTTTTATAAGCGCGGTCGAAGGCCCCAACGCAAAATCTGTTCTCCGCAAAAGTTTTTTCTTTTATCTATCGTATTTATATGGAGAGTTACTAAACTTTAACCATAAATTCCTCGAAAACGAGGTACGTCCGGCGCATAAATTTTACGGATTCAGAACACCCTTCCCCTCCCCTACCCCCCGGTAGAAGTCGTTTTTTTGGGGGCGTGTGACATTATTGGAAAGTTTCCCCATAGATGCTATTACGGAGTAGAATTCTGCCGGCTGAGGGTTATTTTTTTAAAGCGCGGCCGAAGGCCGCCAACGCTATTCGGGGTTCTGTATAAAATTACTGTTGTCCGCGCTATAGATGATTTCTTGATATTATACATAACTAACAAGAATTGTTTTGCACGTTTTTAACAAAATTTTCGTAACAAATTATATATCAAATGAAAGGTAATTTAACGTCCTTTTAAATGGAAATAACTTTGTATAGTGTTAATAAGGTCATTTCAACAAAAAAAAGGAAAAAACAAAAAGAAATTACCAAAATTAAAGTTTTTTGCTTTTTTACAAAATTTGTGTGGAATTTGGGGAAATATTTATGTATCATATGAAAGGCATTTAAGTAAGCTTTCCAACGATGCCTTAATTTTAAAAATTGAGTGAATATTTTGGAAGATATCGGCTCTTTAAAAAAACAGTTTTTTAAACTTCATCCCCCTCTAGCTCCCTCAAAAATCGTTTGCGCCAAAAAAGAAGTATATCACTGAAATCAGGCCAAAAAGGCGGACCACGCCCACTTTTGTTTTTTTTTTTTTAGCTCACCGGACGGTATTCTTTACTTGTTCCCATCTCGACTACACAGCCGAGATGTTTTTGCGATTGTTCCGAGTCGGCGAGTCGGAGGTTGTTTCGATGACATCTCGACTACAGAAGCGAGCTATTTTTGCGACTGTTCCGAGTCGGCGGGCCGGCTGTTGTTTTGATGATTTGTTTTAGTTGATAAAATAAACTGAATGAGTGTTGTTGATGAAGAAAGTAGGATTGTTAATGGAAGTGAGGCAAATATATATGTAAATAAATGAACCAAATTGAAAAATATGATATATGTATATAGACGCTGCATTTTTGCAATCACAATTAAACAGTGTCGTGCTTAATAAATACAATTAATTATTTAAACATTAATCTTACTAATATTATAAATGTGAATGTAGCGATGTTTGGATGTTTGGATGTCCAGACGTTTGCTTTTGTTCCTCAAAAACGTGAGAATGGCAAGACGGATTTTGTTGAAATTTGGCACGCATACAGGTTATAGTCTGGAAGGAAGTATAGGCTATTTTTTGTTTTTAATTTTTGGGGTTCCGACCCTGCTAAGGACCGTTACTTTTCGATATATTTTTATTCCATATAACTATGAGTATACTGGAACTATACTTATGATATTTCGCATATAGGTATAGAAAGATCGTACAATATTGGTATCAAACGAAAGGGGAAGGTCCCAGGTTTCATTTGGACTTCGATAAATTAATCGATAACTGAGTTATCGGTGAAAATGTGATTGCCCAAAAACCTTAAACTTGCCCTACAATATGCGTATCAAACGAAAGGGGATGGCCCCAGGTTTCAATTGGACTTCGATATATTTGGATAAATTTATCGATAACTGAGTTATCGGTGAAAATGTAATTGCCCAAAAACCTTAAACTTGCCCTACAATATGGGTATAAAACGAATGGGGAAGGTTCCAGGTTTCATTTGGACTTCGATATATTTCGATAAACTGATCGATAACTGAGTTATCGGTGAAAATGTGATTGCCCCAAAAAGATTAAAATTACACTACAATATGGGTATCAGACGAAAGGGGAAGGCCCCAGGTTTCATTTGTACTACGATATATTTCGATAAATTGATCGATAACTGAGTTATCGGTGAAAATGTTATTGCCCAAAAACCTTAAACTTGCCCTACAATATGGATATCAAACGAAAGGGGAAGGTCCCAGGTTTCATTTGGACTTCGATATGTTTCGATAAATTAATCGATAACTGAGTTATCGATGAAAATGTGATTGCCCAAAAACCTTAAACTTGCCCTACAATATGGGTATCAAACTAAAGGGGATGGCCCCAGGTTTCAATTATACTTCGATATATTTCGATAAATTTACCGATAACTGAGTTATCGGTGAAAATGTAATTGCCCTAAAACCTTAAACTTGCCATACAATATGGGTATCAAACGAAAGGGGAGGCCCCAGGTTTCATTTGGACTTCGATATGTTTCGATAGATTGATCGATAACTGAGTTATCGGGGATTGCCCAAAAACCTTAATATTACCCTATAAAATGGATATCAAACGAATGGGGATAGCCCAAGGTTTTTTATTTGGATTTCGATATATTTCGATAAATTGATCGATAACTGAATTATCGGTGAAAATGTTATTGCCCAAAAACATTAAAATTACACTACAATATGGGTATCAAACGAAAGAGGATGGCCCCAGGTTTCATTTGGACTTCGATATATTTCGATAAATTTATCGATAACTGAGTTATCGGTCAAAATGTGATTGCCCAAAAACCTTAAACTTGCCCTACAATATGGATATCAAACGAAAGAGGATGGCCCCAGGTTTCATTTGGACTTCGATATATTTCGATAAACTGATCGATAACTGAGTTATCGGTCAAAATGTGATTGCCCAAAAACCTTAAACTTGCCCCACAATATGGGTATCAAACGAAAGGGGATGGCCCCAGGTTTCAATTATACTTCGATATATTTCGATAAATTTACCGATAACTGAGTTATCGGTGAAAATGTAATTGCCCTAAAACCTTAAACTTGCCGTACAATATGGGTATCAAACGAAAGGGGAGGCCCCAGGTTTCATTTGGACTTCGATATATTTCGATAAATTTATCGATAACTGAGTTATCGGGGATTGCCCAAAAACCTTAACATTACCCTATAAAATGGGTATCAAACGAAAGGGGATAGCCCAAGGTTTTTATTTGGATTTCGATATATTTCGATAAATTTATCGATAACTGAGTTATCGGTCAAAATGCGTTTCCCGAAAAACCTTAATATTACCCTACAATATGGGTATCAAATGAAAGGGGATGGCCCCAGGTTTCATTTGGACTTCGATAAATTTATCGATGATTGAGTTATCGGTGAAAATGTGATTGCCCAAAAGCCTTAAAATTAACGAACAAGGGGAAGTTTTTTAGTCTATGGACACACGGTTGGTGCGACGGCATCAATTACGGTGCATTGCCCACCCGCAAAAGCAAAAAATAAAAAAAAAAAAAAAAAACAGGTAAGAATTTAAATATTTCCCTTACGTTTGTTCTTACAGCCTCTTCTATAACCATCTTTGGGCCTTTTCACATTACTCGGCACGACTTTTGTCTTCAATGAATCCATTAAGATGAATTTTTGTTAATACATATTCAAACCCATGAGTTTACATTTTTTTCTCTTTATGCTGGACTTCGACAAACTGAATGTTGAAAGGGGACTTCGTAGGTGCGGACAAGACCGCGGGTAAAGACTAGTACATTAATAAATTTTCTGAAGTGAGACGCTTACGAAACAAATTAATTTTACGAGCAGTAACAGCGGCAATAGATTTGTACCACTGTATACTTTTTTAAGCAATTTTGATATTCAGGCGGCAACAACAAATGTTATGTATTTTTTGCAGCGAGTCCGAAATGTAGGGTTGCTTTGAAAACGAGAGGAATCATTGGCGAGTCCGAGATGTTTTAGCGATTGTTTCGACTGACGGCCATTTACGACTTGACTCGAATACGAATGAAAACCATCGAGAGCATTCGAGATGTTTCAACAATCGAGAGAATCGAATAAAACATCTCGGACTCGCCCATCACTAGGTGATTGTCTCTCGTTGATTGCGCTTGTTTGGCAACGCGCGCGCGGCTAACGTACACATGAATTGATAGCTGTCATGTGAGATTGCCTTTGGCGCGAGCGTTGTGTTATAAACAGAACAAAACATTATTTTTTTTTTTGTTTTTAATTGCAAAGTTATGCGTAGCGTTTAGTTTTTATCTTTTTGCTGACAAATTTGTGCATGCCACGTTTGTTTTTTTTTCAACATTTTTGCCATTTTTATGTGCTTCTGCGCTTCAATTGCTTTGTACATGCCAAAGGCATTTATGTACATATGTACATAGTTATTTATGTAGGCTGTTATGTCAATTTAGTATTGTTAATAAGCAAAAATTAAAAAAACAAGAGTAAAAATGTATAAACGCCGCGCTAGAAATCCAAATAAATAAAATATTTGCAATACATGGGGAGAATGGCATTAGGCAATTTGGCGCCGCCAGCAATTTTATGCACAAGCGCTTTAAAAGTTGTTGTAGCAAATTATGCCTTCAATGTGAGCTAGTTTTTTTTCTTTTTGAGTTTGTGGTGTTTGAACATGCTCTAACATGCTTTTTGTGGGTTTAGTAATTGTTTCTAACTAAAAATGGAAGCTGCGATTTTTGTTTGTTTCAGAATTTTTTTATTAATTTTTTTTTTATAAAGTGACATCAAATAGCCTTTAAGGTCTATATAAGAATTTCGTGCTGAAAAAAATATTTTATTTTAAATTTTCTTTTTAAGTGGCATCAATGGTCTATCTAAAAATTTAGTACTTACAAAAAGAATATATTTTTTTTATTTTTGTTTAAGTGACATCAAATAGCCTTTAAAGTCTAACTAAAAATTTCTCACAAAAAAAAAAAATCAATTTTTTTTTATTTTTTTTTTGAAGTGAATTTTTTTTTGTTGCGCTTTGACAGCTTCTAGAAATTTCGTACTAAAAAATTAAATAAAAACAACAAAAGTTAAATAAAAGGAAAAAAAATAAAATAAAAACAAAAAACAACTTTTTTATACAAACGGCCAATTAAAAAAAAACTCATCTAAAAATAAAAAAAAAAAAGAATTATAGGCAATTTTTCTCGCAAACCACATACATATGTATTTTTACTCATAAAAATCCTTAAAATTCTCTTCAATACACAGTATATGTAAAAAATCAAAGTTATAAACAGAAATCAGTGCCACAGACGAAATTAAAAATCAAAATTTGCGCTAAAGCAATAAAAATAATAAAAAAAAAACTGCATCAATGTGTAAAGAGCAGTCTATGAGGGTTATAAACTAACAACAACAACAAATAAAAGTAGTAAGAAAACAACAGCAACAACAACAAATAAAAGTAGTAAGAAAAGAACAACAAAAACAACAACAAAGAAATGTAGTAAGAAAATAACATCAACAACAACAACAACAACAACAACAACAACAACAAAGAAAATAGCAAGAAAACAACAACAACAAGAACAAGAACAACAAAAGTAAATGAAAAAAATAACTTTTTAAATAAAGAAATTTCCAAAAAAGTGTAAAAGTAAAAAAAAAAATTTTAAATAAAACATTAAAGAAAATTATTGTAAAAAATCAAATATGTAAAAAAAAAATAAAAATATAGAATTAAGAAGAAAAGTTTAAAAAAAGTGCTGCGTGGGAAAAGTTAAAAAAAACGTTAAAAAGAGCTGCCTTATCGTCTAACAAAAAGAAAACAGACACAAAAATTGTTGCCAGACATGCTTCCTTGTTTAAAACAGACAGAAAAGCAATAAAAGTTAAATTTATTGAATTAGTGAAGAAAAAAAAATAAACAGAGAAAAGCTGTTGCCAAAGTAAATTTAAATAAATGATATACATACATATATACATAGGTACATATATTCTTGCTAAAAAAAATTAAGAAATAAAAAAAATTAAAAAAAAAACAAAAACAAAAATATAAAAAAATTATAAAAAATTTAAAATTAAAAAAAATAAAAATATTAAAAACAAACAAAAAACAAAAATAAAAAAAATTTAAATAAAAAAAAAATACAAAAAATAAAAAAAAATAAATTAATAAAAATTAAAAATGCTAAAAAAATTAAAATATGTTAAAGAACTAAAAATATATAAACAATAAAAATATAAAAAACAAAAGAAATAAAAAATAAACAAATCAAAAAGAAATTTAACAAGAACCGCGTCACAAAATCAACACTGCAATTTTTAACTGCAACTAAAACAAAAACAAAAATAAAACAAAAATAAAAACAAAAACAAACACAAAAACAAAAACAAAAACAAAAACAAAAGCTAAATAGTTGGCAACAATGAAAAACTGTGAAGTGTGTGATTTGCTAAAAATGCAGCAACAACAACAGCAAGATAATTACTACGATATGGCAACACCAGCGACACAATTATTGAAAACAATGGGGCTTAGCGCAGCGAGCAACGTATGTCAACATCAACATCAACAGCAGCAGCAGAAGCACCAGCAACAACAACAAAAACACCAGCAGCTAAAACACCAACAACTTCACCTACAGCACCAACATCAACACCAACAACTTCAACTACAACACCAACACCACCAACTACAACACCAACAGCTGCAGCACTTGCAATTACAACACCAACAACAACGTTGCTCCAGCGTTGGCAGCACTGGCAGTAGCACTTGCGACACGCTTTCCTCATTTTCCGGTTCGGCATTGTCACCAACGGCCAACAGTAACAATAACAACAACAACAACAACACTAATCTGCTACCGCAAGTCAATGGCCTCAAAAGCGCAAACGTCAGCAACAGCAGCAACAACAACAACAACAACAACAACAGTAGCACTCAAACTTATTGCTTGCCCAATAGTGCCACTGCGCTTGCCAACACTTTGTTGCCGCCGCCAACACAGCAACAACAAGAGCAGCTACTATTACCAACAACAGCAACAACTGGAACTACAGCCGCCGCTGCGCTCAGCGCTGGTCTTGGTGATGCGGCAGCGATGGCTGCTGCTGCCAATTTGGCTGAATCGTTTACGACGTTATTACAACAACAAGCGCATCAGCATTTTCGTGATATAATCTATGCAGCGCATTTGCTGGGAAGAGGTAAACATGCAATTAAATTAAAATAAAAGAAATAACTAAAAAGAGATGCATACAAACAAGTTTCATAGCGTAGCAAATGCAAACCGCTGTGTTAGCGTAAAGAAAGTGCTAAGCAAAAGCAAAGCAATTTTAATGCAAGGAAATATTTTAATAGCAAATAGTTTGTAATTTCGCGACAAATAGTTGAGTTTGCTTTTAAAAAATGCTTCAGTAAGAGCTGTCAACATATCAGCGCTCATGGTATGCCGCTACCGACTGCTGTGTGTGTGTGTAGAAAAATTGAAAAATTTCACACACAAAAACTGTCAGCGCTAATAAATGTGCTCGATTATTCAGTACAAATTATAAACATTTGTTTTTGTCTCACTCTTTTGCTTGCTTTGTTCTTTTTTTGTTGATAGTTGGCAGCGCTGAAATAACGGCGCTTACGTTAAACAGCACAGGAATGCACTGAATTTACTGGCTCATTAAAAAAAAAAAAACAGATTAATTACTTGTGTGAAACAAATTGTTTTAATTAAAAATCATTAAGAAATTTTGAA
The DNA here is from genome assembly GCA_960531455.1 of Urophora cardui. Taxonomy (NCBI): domain Eukaryota; kingdom Metazoa; phylum Arthropoda; class Insecta; order Diptera; family Tephritidae; genus Urophora; species Urophora cardui. The sequence goes on from OY482671.1 coordinate 7,275,544, forward strand.
AAATAAAATAATTTTAATGTGAGTGGGAAGAGAAAATACCTTAATTGCACTCCTTAAAAGAAATTCGCAGTGCCATTCTATGCTGTACAACAACGCTTGCAATATGCTGACCGAGTCCGGAAGACAAAAAGATAGTGAGATATTTGGTTGCTTGGAGAAAAGCCCAGATCCGACGCCTGAGTCGATTTTGAAGATGTCCGTGTAGATTAAGGTCTTTTTCTTCTTAAACACGCTATCGCATATCCATTCCCGTCTTGAGGGTAATCTCACCTTGAAACTACTGTCAAAGTTCAGTGTGGCTGGAAGGATGTCGGATGTCAATTGTACACTGGAAAAGATGTTGATGTTATAATCAGCTGTTACCTTAAAGCAAACTTGTTTATTCAATCATGACCTTCAAGCATAAATATTTGCCATGTAAAACATATGTATGTATGTAATTTTACGCTTGTTTTATCTGCCACTCGGCAGGGCTGCAAAACAAACTTCCCTCTTTTAAACCTTCGTTGTAGATAAGGGGCAAAACAATTAGCATTTTTGACAGCCACAAAAGTCACAAGGTTTATCTTTCATAAAAAAAACAGAACATATGTACATACATATGTACATCTGTATGTGTATTTGCTTGCCGACCACACCACATACAGCTTAAGTCACTTGCTGACAGTGCGGCGAGTGAGAGCTTTGGCGCTAAGCTTTGCAAACAACAATAACAAGCAATAAACGTATACATATATGTTTGTTTGAATTTTGACAAACAAATTGTTGCGCTGGCGTTAGCTGACAAGCATACATAACAACCAGCGTTGCCACTAAAAAAATTTTAAATTTACCAAAATACAAAATAAAAGTAACCAAAATTAGAAACAAGTAACCAAACTAAATTAATATAAACAGATCCAACGTCGAGCGAAATATCGCCCCGTCGTAGCGTTCTGTCAACATTTAAAAACACGGCCAGGTATGAGAATGAACAGAGCCAAAAGGCTGACGAAAATCGCCCGACGAAAATTCGCCAGAATAGATTTATTTCTAATGTGGTCGCTGGCTGCTGTCAAATAAATTATTTGGACTTAAAAGCTTTTTAGTGCTTAGCACGAAAATTATTTAATTTAATTTTTTATTGTTGGGGGTAAATGGAAAAATTTCAACAACCATTTCCAGCGAAGGTTGAGTATAGCTATTTCACGAAAAACCATTTTCGATCATTAGCACCCTTTCCGGAAGTGGAAGCTCCTCACGGGGATCGAACCCGTGATACATTCAGCCGCAATGCGCGAACGCTTTTACACGCTCGACCACTGAGACTCTGTCACTCTCTGTTACACTCAACATTCGCTAGAAATATGTAGTTCGCACGTTTTATGCAATAGGGATTTAACTCAAAATTTTCGATTTCTGGGATTTTGCCATATATTTCAATAACTGGGTCGTGCCTTTGAATCTAGTCTTATAAAATACTCAAAAAGATAAAAATGGCGGAAATAAAAGTGATTTTGTAGTTAACCGTAGAAGGAAACTATTTGAAATTATAAAAGTTTGTTTGCGTTTTCCCAAAAACAGTTTTTTTTTTTAAATTAAATCCCTATTGAATAAAACGTGCGAGTTGATGAATTTTTTCCATTTACCCCCAACAATAAATTATTTGGAATTTGATAAAAAAAAAATACAACAAAACAATTTGGATAACAAATATTCTACAGTTTGGAAAAATTAAAAGCGTATTCCTAAAATTGAATGTAACCATGGTGTGCTCAATACATGGACGTTGAAGGTAACCAAAATCGGCCGAAAGTAACCACGTAACCAAACGAAAAATTTTTAACCAATTTTGGTAAAAAGTAACCAAAGTGGCAACGCTGATAACAACCAACAAAAAAGTGTTAACTAATCGTGACACACAAGCAAATGGCAAATGCCATTAAAAAAAAACAGAGAAAAGAAAAAAGAATAGCAATAAGAAAGCAACGTCAAACTTGTCAAACAAATTTCAACGCGTTCATATGACGTCCATTAGTGTCATTAAAACGCCCACAATTATTTGGTATGAATACCCAAACACCGCGCATAAGCAAACGGACAAACGCACAGTAACAAGAACAACAACCATAGTGACAAATGACAGCCAAATGCAATAGCATTTAGAAAATACATACTAATAAAATTGTGCTAGACACAAGTAAAACTATGTTGACAATAAATTTGCCGTCATCATGATCAGCAGCAGAAAAAAAAAGAAAAAACAAAAAAAAAAAAATAGAAATTTAATAGTCTCACGCGCTTCATATTTTTTTTGCTTTTGATTAAGTTGCCGCCGCGTATAAAGAATAGCAGCGATAACAAATGATGACAAAACAGAAGTACGTTTTCACCATGTGTCACATATGGACATATATACATATATATATATATATACATATATACATACATACATTCAGACATTCTGTGTAACCTAAATCAAACGCAAGTCGTCAATTTAACGCACGCACGCAAATTTTTCATATGCGTTGAACCGAAATTGACTTGCGTGCGTGTTCAGATAAAGAAATAGAAAAATACAGAAAATCAGAGAAAATCTTGTTATTTTGAGGAATATGTACCTAACAGACACGATATCAAAAGCAAGTGTCAATTTTTTTGCAAACAATCACCCACAATGCTTAATTTCAACTGTCACGCAAAACAAAAATTGGGCGTCGAATTTGCTTTTTACGCACGCCGTTCAATTTCGGTTACTCCCATACAAGTTGTATGGGCATGAGAAATTTTTGACAGTAAATTGACGGCGTGCGTTTGATTTAGGTTACACAGATTGGCTGATAGTAACTTCCCAATATGCAGTGAAGTAAACTAGCTTATTATGCAATATTTTCCAAACCCTTTTATTCAAGGTTTTCCAAACTAGTTTGGAAATACAAAATTTCCCAAACGTTTTGTTATGTTTTACAATCAAAAGGTGAAGAGAAGTTGAGGTGAAGCATTTGAGCGTTAGCATTTGAAAATTTTTCAAATAATAAGAAAAGAACAAAAAAAAAGAAACCTGATTGAATAAATTCGAATTAAGACAATACAATTCCGAATACGATTGTAGCATAATGGTGAGGTATGCTGCCTACGGACCAAGGAGCGCAGATTCGAGTCCCGAGTAGCGATTTTTTTTTTTGAGAGAAATTTTTCACCTCACGTTTACAAAACATTGTATAAAAATATTTATTAAGAATTGCTTTCCAAACGTGAAATGCAATTATAGAATTAGGGTTCCTTTTCGTTGATTCAGCAATTACTATTAAATGAATTACAAATTTTATATTAAAGATTTTCCAAACGTTTTGTTTACTGAAGTAAGTTTATTGTAAACTTATAACAAATGTATTTTGCATATTGGGTTATTCACAGCTGTCAATGTTATCTGTCAGAGCTTTCAATATATTTGGTTGGTAGATTGGGCGTTTTACAGGCAGACGTATGTATGTATGTTAGGCTGTCTCGCTTCATATGGACCAAAAAAAAAGTCCACCGTACGCTCCCCATATGATTTATCTTTCGCAAACATTTCTGGAAAAAATTTCAATACTATTTCCTGACTATACTAGATATATTTCCTGACTGTATAAAAAGGGGTCAAAATAATCCTTTTTAGGGGTGCTAGACGGTTAAAATGTTCTAGAAAAGTATTCGGCATACAATTTCAGTAGGAGTCTCTTCAGAAAAAATTTTTGTAAAATGAACCTAAAAGACCACAGAAAGCGAAAAACTTATATTGCTCTGAATGGTAAATGTGTCTTTCTTAATGTCTTGTTAATGTTTTGTGACGACGTTTAACATGACGGAAAAAAGTTACATTAAGGTGGTATAAACTAAGTACTGGGTGGAAGTGACCCCAATGGCACACATAGGGTTAATCCAATTATAAAGTGGAAACCCTCCTCCCAAGCCAAAGAGATTGGTGTATCAAACTTAGAGATCGGACCATAAATACCGAAGATATAAAAAAGTGAATTTAAGCGACATCTAGCGGCGTCCCAAAAATATAAAATGTTTTTCCAGAAATGTTTTCGAAAAAGAAATCATATGGGGGGCGTACGACGAATTTTTTTTTCGCGATGCGCTCTAATGTACGTACATAGGTATGTATGTAATCTCTGTATATTTTCGATTACATGAGGCAAATAACTGCTTTATTTTCTATTTGACTTTCTCATACACAGTTGCCATTTGACGCCTACTGCTGTCAATGCGCTTAGATACAGTTATCTATGCTTGGGCATGTCTATATACAATACCTACATACAAAAGCACTTTTTAACCACTTTTATAGCGATGCACTCAATTCTCACGTCAAATAGACTTCCATGCTGCATTTCCTTTTATTATTATTTGATTGTTGCACTCTGCACACTTTACTTTTTTGATACGAATTTGCCGAAAAAAACCAATCAGTCCTAGCGGACAACTGTGGTGGCTTATGAAATACATTTGTTGGTACGTATGGTGTGAGCGAAGTTTGTAAACTCTGAGGTCGTATGGTGGCTATGGTGCCACGGCGTATGATGAACATACAGATATGTACGAGTGTATATGTAGTGTGCGAGGTGTGTTGACTCAATTGTGGTAGCTTTACGGACACTTCATGTTGCTTGCTAACAATTTTGCAGCTTTTGTGGTATACAGACATTTGTAGGTATGTATATTAAAATCTAAATAATTTGTCACGCAATCAATGCGCAACAAAGTAGTAAAAAGCAGCAAGAACAACAACAAAAACACCTGTTTTTTTACAAAACAATTTGCTAAATGTGCGCGCCACTTAAAAAAATATATACATACCTACCAAGAAAACATACATACAATGTTAGAAGAACACTTGGTGACAATTGTGTATAATCCTGCCATTTTGGTGTGAGCATAACGTGTCTGTGCAAGGATTATTGTGTGACAGGCATGCATCAACATGCATACGTTTGCATATATTTATTTGACAAAGTTTGGAGGTTAAAGCCCGTCTCCACATAACTTGATTCACCAGAGAAACATGTAGCAAAACATCTCGCTCAATAACCCGTCTCCACGTGGCTAATCGTGATTCAGTTTGACATTTCTCTTTCTTGTTCTTCTTAAAAGTTTGTATGTTTGCTTATTTTTGCGTCTTTGTTTTGGTCTGTGTGAGATTTCGATAGATTTTCGATACAAAATTAGAGAAGACATCGATATCATCGAGGTTGGCAAGTTGATTCAGAATGAAACAGTGTTTCAATCTTCACTCGCTCTCAAAAATTTGTATGGAAATTGGCGAGTTTCGGCACTGGTTTCCGTGTCGAAACAAGATTGAGAGAGAAAATGCAGAAAAAAAGAGCGAAACACGTTATGTGGAGACATGGTAGTAGAGTTGATTTGTGCGAGGTTTTTTGAATGTCATGTTTTGAGTGTGATGATGTGGTGAGGTGAGCTGGTGTTTGCTTTGCGTGGCTTTTTGCGTTGGCGGCACTTCAGGCACTTGATATTTACACACTTATTGTTGTTGTTTGCATGCATGCCCTCGCAATGTATTATGTCTTATTGTATGTAAGTGTAAATTCATTTTGTTGCTGGTGTGAATTGTTGTTGTCACACCACGCTGGTAATTTATTGCCGCCTCTAATCATATAAAAAGTACTTGTGACTGTAACTGTGACTATGCTCGCATACAAACAGTAGTAAGTAAGCCGCATTTAATCGAGTTTAAGCTATAGCAGCAGGACATGCTGACATGTGCTATAAAATAAAATTAATGGGTTTTGTGGGGTTTTTATTTGGCAGAAAGAGTGCCTTTTGGGTGAAGCAATGAAAGGGAGTTTGTTGGCTTTTAGGCCTTTTGATATGCGATCAAAGCTATTGAAGTAAATCTAATCTAAATATGTAGTTTCCTTTTATCACCTTTTAAGTGAATTCGCAAAAAAAAAGAAGCTTCGAAAATTAGAAATTAATATTTTTTTCACTTTTTCAATTTTTTAACTGAATTCAAGATTTGAATTTGTAAATTTCGAAAATTCGAAATAAGTTTTCAAATTTCGAAAATTCGAAATTGGCATTTTTCAATTCGCAAAGAAAAAGCAATATTCGAAAATTTTTAATTGAAAATTTTAAACTTCGAAAATTGGAAATTGAAAATGTCAAACTGAAAATTCGAAATTAATATTTTTTTTCACTTTTTAAATGAATTCGCAGAAAAAGAATATTAAAATTTTCGAACTTCGAAATTTAAATTGTTCACCACGATCTAAATAGTTTCATTTTATCACTTTTTAAATGAATTCACAAAAAAAAGAAACTTCGAAAATTCGAAATTGACATTTTTCACTTTTTAAATGAACTCGCAAATAAAACGCAATATTCGAAAATTTTAAATTAAAAATTTTAAACTTCGAAAATTGGAAATTAAAAATTTCACACTCGAAAATTTGAAATTGATATTTCTTTTTCAATGAATTCGCAGATAAAGTATATTCGAAAGTTTGAAATTAAAATTTCCAAACTTCGAAATTTAAATTTCTCAAATGCATATTTCAAAAAAGCAGTAAAAAAATTATTTCAACAAATCTTATTTCATACAAAAGAAACTGCTCTAGAATATTGTACATAAAACATATTCGTTATCCCCTTTTTATGTCCACCATAGAGTTTCAATAACCGCCTCAATTACTTGCCACAAATATTTGCGTAAAGAACCTCATTCAAAACTCATGCATACTAAACGCTGCATTCAACTTATTTCTATAAAAGCGCACACACGCAAACAGAAGACACACTCGACAACGCGAAACCCACATTGACAGCTCGAGTACATTTTGTGGCATGCGGCCGTACTGTCACTCTCTTGCTGATAGTACTTAGATAGTTACGCTTAAAATATGCAAAAGTCACTTTTTTATCTGTAACACTTTATCAGCCGCTGTGGTGCAGTGGGTAGAGTGCTCGCCTGCTATGCCAGAGGTCTCGGGTTCAAACCACGGTCCGAGCTAAACACAAAAAAAAACAATTTTTCTAATTAGTAAAAATCCAATTATTGGGTTTTTTAAGAGCAGCGGTCACCTCTTGGCAGTGGGTGGCATACCCTCCGAGAGTATTTCTGCCATGAAAAAGCTTCTCACAAAAAATGCATTCGCCGTTCGGAGCCGGCATAAAACTGTAGGTCCACCCAATCAGTAGGAAAAACAAAAAGGAGCACACCTCGAATTGGGAGAGAAGCTCGGCCATAAAACTCGTCAGAGTTATAATAGCGCCATTGTATTATATTATATTATAACACTTTATCAGCAGCATTCACGCAGCATGTCGTGTGGACAAAAGGAAACTAAACAAAAGAAGAAGAAGAAAAATGTCTACGCTTTTCATATAAAGAGCTAGAGGAGCTCTCACAGATCTCAAAACTTAAATCAAAACTTGCCGGCCGTTTATAGTATACGAGATATTTGTTGTTAAAATTGAATGCGACCATAGAGATTTCCCTAGAAAGGGAATTCTGCCGGCTGAGTGTTATTTTTCTGAAGCGCGGCCGGACGCAAAAAGGTGTTCTACACACCTTCATATATGCAGATGTGTGTGTGTTTTTATACGTGCTTTTCATCGGTAATACTGCGCAGTCTTGGTGATTTGTTTGGTACCTAAATTGTACAACTTTAACAAGAAGTACATATCTCGTAAGCTATAAGCCTCCGACAAGTTTTGATTAACAGCTCATAGGCGGAAAATGTTTGTTGTTGTTTTTTTCGTTGTTTTTGTTACTGCATTTCTTTTTGTAATAGACTCTGAAAATACTCCATCTCTCATACTCCCCAAAATTCGCAATCGCTCAATGCTGCTTAATATCGTTTAACACGAATTGCCAACTACATGCAAATATTCGCTTCGATCAATCAACTTGTCAAAATTTCTTCTTCTTCTTCTACAACTCAACCAAAAAAGCAATCGATTTGTCACCACAAATACACAAACCTGCTCCTTAATATGCAAATAAACTAAGCACAAACACAATTTTCTGCCATTTTCAAATGTATGCTCGTCGTAAAGCGGAAGCAAATTTCTGCCGCTGATGATTGCTTGCTTTGCACTCTGCACTCTACGCTGCATGATTGAGTGCCTACAAAAGTGTTTTATGCAGGATTTTAGTTCAAAAAGCAGGTGCTTTGTGTGTGTGTGTGTGACACAGATAAATGAGGTCGTTGCGCTAAGCCAAGGCCGTATCTAGGGGGGGGGGGAATGGCAGGGATCAATCCCCCCCCGAAATTAATGCGATTAAATTTTTTTTTATAATATAAATATGCTTAATTGTATTTTTTAGAAGCATAGAAATCATGTAAAAAGTTAGTCTCAATTATTATTTGTATCTATGTATGTACTAGCAAGTACCCGGCTTACTTCGTTGCGCCGCAAAAATTAAATATACTGATGTTTAGCTTTGAGTAGAGTGTAAAAATGGGTTACACATTCATATTTTGTGCTTGTTTTCTGCAAGGAATGTAATATACCACCCTCCTTTAGATTAAATGCAAACACTTTAAAATTAAACAACGTTATAAATAATACATTTATTAACAACAAAAAACTCAAAATTATAATAATTCAAACAACGTTTGGTACCTACACAGAGCGAAAACCACCTAATAAAATAGAACAAAAGTAAGAAGATATCTTTATAGTTTTTCTTTAAGAAGAATCCCTACTTACTTTTAATGGGATAGTCTTTTTAATAAAATCAAGAAGAAATCTTCGAATATATATGTGGATATCTCCTTGATTTAATAAAGAGGGCGTTCTTCTCATTTTTATTAGGTTATCTAATTAAATTTATTATAAAGTTAGTCTTATATACATACATATGTAAACTGAGTTAGCGGTTCACAGTCGACAATAATAATGCGTAAAGAAAAGTTGAGTACACTGAGAGAAAAAAAATATATGGAGAGGTCAAAGAAATTGTTTACCTATTTTGAACACTACTTTCTTTGTTTTGAGTAAATTTTCCTTAAAACATGTTAAAAGGTTTATAAAATATTGTTGTTACATGCGTTACCATGGTTTCATATACTTGTTTTGAAAAAATTCATACATTAAAATAATGAAAAATTCTTTAGGCGCCATTCCATTCCCAACTTTCCTTGTTTTGAAGACTTGATTTCTTTAATTTTGAGAAATTAAATTCCCATACAAATCCCCATGGCAACGAATTTGTTTGAATGTTTTTTTATGTTTTTTCCACATTTTTGAGAAAATTTACACAAAACAAAGAAAATTTTGTATTGGGACGCGTGTTCAAAATAAGGAAAATTATGTCTTTGATCGAGAGAAATTTTTTTTTTTGAGTGTAGAAAGTTTTTTATTTATTGTAAGAAGGTATACTTTTAAATAAAATTAAAAAGATTTACCTCCCAAAAATAAGAAGAAATCTCTATGGAAATATCTTCGAAAAATTGAGTAAGAAGTTTTCTATTTATTGTAAGGAGGTATACTTTTAAATAAAATTAAAAAGATTTACCTCCCAAAAATAAGATAAGAAGAAATCTCTATGGAAATATCTTCGTCTCTGACTTCTGTCCTCTTTTTGGGCCACGAAGCTGTTCAAAGAGACAATCTTCTTATTTTTATGAGGATTATTTGGCTCTGTGTACATTAGTAGGCAAATTAGTTCATAAAATAAGGTACATCTTGTTCATTAATTAAAAACTTCCGTGAACACAACATTCTTTGTTTTGTTACCATTTCCAGGTATAAGAGAACTCTGGTTTTGTGGTGAACCAGTTCGCGACAGAGCGACATACATTTGACCGTGAGAAAACACCTCGTTGTGAAGGTCTACCCCAATATAGCTAAATGTTTGCCCTTGGGACTTACAAAAAAACGCAAATTTCACTCATACGACCCATGAAAAGGGAAGAATGTTCCATATAGTTTAAATCCGGTCTGTAGTTAAATGCTGATTTCGTATGAATCGCCACATGTCTCCTCTGCATTCCACGCAACCGTGAGTTCTCTAAACGATTTGCATGTTCAGCGACTGTCCCGTTTCTTCTGAACCTCATTTGGCGCCTGTTTCCAGAAGATATAGATAACTGCGGTTTTGCTTTTGGCATGTCTAAGAAATTGTTTAACAAAATCATAAACTTATAATTAACTTAATTGGGTAAGAGCTTAATTTAAAATTTTACCATTGAAATTAATGGTGATTTCGTTTCATCAAAAAAATGCGCATTTTTGTTACACTCTTCAATTTTCCGTTTTCGTTTGCAAAATGAAGGTAAAACGTCAAACAGAATATGTCTTCTTTTTTTAGTGGTTTTATTAGGCTAGTGGATCTAGTGGTAATTTAGTGTAAAAAAACTACATAAGTTTTTCACTTGCTACCCTGTTTTCGTTTCCTAAAAATGTACACTTCAGTGGTGTAAAAAACTCACACTTTTTACCCTCTGAAGCTTTGACAGGGTAGCTGGTTGCACTGAAAATCAGCTGACGAAAATTTTATTTGACAGATAAATTTGGTGAAATTAATTGGATTTTGCAATAACAATTAAATATGGGTGATAAGCGAAACCTAATTATTCATGCACATAGCATAGCAAACGTTGAAGATATGTATGTAATTTGAATTTGAAATGTTTTTTTTTGTAGTTAATCCCCCCCAAAATGAAATCCTGGCTACGGCCTTGCGCTAAGCAATAAATATTTGTTTTTTTTCAGGGTTGCTTAAGTCAAAAGTTATGCGCTTGAAATATTTTGGTGTTAGGTAATTGATTTGCTGACATATATATATTTTGACAGTTTTTTTTTTGGTATTTTACGGCATTTGAAGTTTTTTCGCTAAATTCATGGTCTGCGTTGAACGTAAAAATATGCTTAGTGGGCGCTAATGAGCAATAAAAAAATAGTCATAAGCAAAATAAACGCGCAGCAAGCCAAGTACTTTTGCTTGTTTAAACTTTTTTGACTTGTTTTCTTTATCACTTTTGCTTTGTCAACGCATACGAAAATTTTTGCACACTCTTTCTTCAGCCTTAACTTCGCAGTAATTGTGGCGTCTGCTTGTTGTTGGCCATAAAAAGATGTTGTTAATTACGCAGAACTTACTTATGATGCGTTGCGTGGCCACACCTCATTTGACATTGGCTTGGCTGAGGAGCGATGACAAACAGCCGCAACGCATCATCAACTTTTCACACCCAACACACATACACACACAAACGCATCAACTGCAGACAATAAGCAACTAAAGCTAAAGCAAAGCAAAACAAACAAAAAACTCTGTAAGTTGGCAACGCCACCCTCCATTCTTTAGCTGTCACTTTTATTTTGCCAGCAACACTTCAGCGCCTTACTTGGCAGTTTGAAAATTTTTTTTTCGTTTTTTGTTGTGTTTTTTTTTGCACATTTTTCACATTTGCACGCCACACTCGTGCAATCATTGGCATCTACATAAACATCATTAGCGTCATAATTATCATGCGCTTAATCATACGAGCAGGCATACATTAGTTAGTGCAGCTAGTCGTGCCCGCAGTTGACAGCCGCCGCTGCGGCATTATTGGCACATATTTTATTATATCCGCTGCGGTTGCTGCTTAATTTTTCCATTTGACTATATAGAGATGTATGTATGCATGTATGTTATGCACTTGCATATGAGCTGGTTGTAATTATCACACTTCAAAAATACTGTTGCTGCTGCGCTGATGACAGCATGACAGCGCATGGCTGGCAACGCATATATGTATGTATGTATATTTGTTTGTGTTATATTTATGTTGGGCCACAAATGCAGCATATTTAATTATTTATGCGCTGATGACATTGACGATGTTGCCTGCATGTGCGCTGATGACGTGGCCAGTGTGTTGATGCACATGGTGACGGCTGACTGTGCCGTTGCTGATGATGATAAACTACTGCTGCTGCTGCTGTGATTTGTCCTTCGCGCAAGCAATGCTGGCGCGTACGCCTGTAGTTGATGACGCGTTGCGTTGTAGGTATGCGTTAAGTGGCGCATTATTTATGTATAATTCAAGGCAATTACTGCAAAAAAAAATGCAAGTGACATAAAAACGGCATACATTATTTTGCATTTAAAATGTGATTTCGTGAATGAAAAATGCAAATTATTTTACAAATTTTTTTCTTTGAACGACAATGCGTCATAAGACAATTTGAGGTGTGCTGCTTTTTTGATAGTTTAAGGTTATGTACTGAAGAGCATTAGTGGCGCTGAATGATGGATAATCGAAGTGCAAACTTTCAGAACTTTTGCACACAAATCACTCTTTACTTGATTAGCTTGTGCTAATAATAGTAATTTATCTATGAATTCACATGCAATCAATATTACGCGCATAGCTAAACGTATTGCAGCTGTCAACCGCAGCTAGGCAGCACATTAATTATCAATTTGTCAACGCATAACAAACAAACAAACAAACAAAAATTTTGAACTGCTACGCCAAACGCCATATATAATATAAAATAATTATGCATGTGGTTTACTAATAACCGCGTCGATCCATTTTATTTATGTCATATGTCATTCATGCTCTTCACAGACACACACGCACACATGTTAAGCATTTTGACATACATATGTATGTATTTTTGATGAGTAACGCATCGTCAACTAACTAATTATGCGCACAATTTGCTGCGAAAAATGTTCTTCACATACAACAACAGTCACAACAACAAAAGTGACAACAACAACAGCCAAAACAACAAAAGTCACAACAACAACAGCAACAACAACAACAACTACAGCAAAAGTCACAGCACAGCGTCAGCAGCCAAATTCAAAACAACAACAACAACAACACTTTATGCAAGTCTACCCCCCCATTTCGTAGTCAACTACCGCTAAATATCAGGGCGTTGTGTCGTGCATATAATTAGCAAATGCGACCAAAGTAAAATAACAAAAAAATTCAATTCAGAAAAAAGTATACGCGCACTGCTGCTGCCTTACTTTATACGCATGAGCGTATGTATATTTTTGCTTGTATATATGCAGTTAAATTGTTAGTTGGAGCATTAGGCAGGCGGGCGCTGCTGCTGTTGTTGTCGTTGTCAATGCAGCGTCATGCCGGTAATCACTCATTTATCTACTTATAAGCAGTCATTCATTTGCATTCGTCGCTTTTTTGCGTTGCCAATGATGGCCCATGTGGAATTGCAAAGTGAGAGAGAGTTTCCCAAAACAAAAAATTTTTTTTTCAGTCAACACTTGTTGGAAATTGACAGTAGCAGCCAACTGTCAGCTGTTTAGACTTTACTTCTACTTCTACTAAATAGCGCGTAACCATCTAGATAATTTTGGTAGTGCCCAATGAAGCACTTGTTGGCAAGAGTGATGCTTCGTTAAATTTCCGTGTTGACATTATTTTCGATCTGCTGATGCTGGTTCCCAATAGACGAAGTCTTTGAGGGTTTCAAATTTTTAACTGTCAAAAGTGACGTGATTGTCAAGGCGCGCTGTTCCGCTCTGCAGCTCGAATTATCTAACATTTGCTGAAAGTTGACAACTAACAAGCAAATGTCAGTTTTTGGTTGCTTGTTTTTCCGACAGGGTAGGAATATGATGTATTATGGAACGATTTTCCGTCATCGCTTGTCAAGTTTGGTTTGGAGACATATCGAAAATGTGAAATGTGAGTTGTTTACGCTTAAAATTCTCTAAATCCAAGTCCTATTTTCTTTGTTCCACCTTGTTTTATATTCAGCTGTATTTAGTTTACTATCTCTTATGCCCGGAACACAATTGCGACGGATCAACGGAAAACGGGCCAACGGGTAATGAACAGCTGATATTTTCCGTTGGAAAATCCGTCCGGGCATACACAATTGTGGCGGAAACTGATTTGGCACAGGATCCACTAAATAATGGTATAGTCGCAGATGGATTAATGTCAAACGTATGCACTGTTGTGTCAAAAGGTACAACAAACATACCAACAGTCGACCAAGAAGAGGAAGCATGTTTTGGTGTGTGAATCATATGGAGCCTACTTTTGACAGCTAAAATTTAACTGTGATCATTTCACCAGGCGTAAAAATTAGAAGTAGATCTTTGCCTCCTTTTTCATTTATTCTTGCGCCATTTCATTTCCTCAACGCCTTTTTTCACTTTTATACATATGTATGTACTTACATATCTATTTTGTATGCATGTTCATATATTTATTCATCGCATGCATTCAGCGCGCTGTCAATTGCGTTCGCCAAATGCTTACCAACTATTCGCACCCACTTGGTATGCATTACTGTGCAAGTGTTTGTTGTTTTTTTTTTTAGCGAAAATATGCCATTTTGTTGTTGTTGGCTTGCTTAGCTGCGTATGTCACAGACATCTGGTTTTAATTCATTTTTTTCGCTCTTGCTTTTCTAGGACAGTCAGTCTGGCTAGTTTGTTAGGCGTGTGTGTGTTTTTTTTTTTTGCTTGCAAATTCTTTGCATTTTAATTTATTGTTGCAGCTAAATGTTGTTTAATGATACATACTTATAAATATCTATTTGTTTTGTGGCGGTTTTTTACATTTTGATATCTTTTTTTTTTTAATAAATATGGTATTTACAGCATTCAGTTCTGTATATGACACTACATTCTATACCTTCTGCCTTCGATTTCTGCGAATATTCTTCCCCACTGATCAACGCCAAATCTTTGGAAGCACTTTTCTTCCTTCAAGCTTTGCATCTACAAACTTGTAGCCTCTTATTTTAATGTGCGCCTTCTTAAAATTTACCGCTTTTTATTTTTCACACCATAAAAGTGTTATTGAGAATACATGGATATACATATACATACATGTTTGTATGAAATTAATTTGCATGCTACATACTTTCAAAGTGTTGTAACGCGCGCTTTGCTTTTTGTGTATATGTATTCCACTTCTGAATTGTAAGACGATTACACTTGTGCGCAACTTAACCTGAAAAAGCGGCACTTTAATAGCACATTTACAACAATTGATTTTCAACACTTGAGCTTAAATGATCGCTTTTTATTTTCTTTGTTTTTGTTCTTTTCGTATTCGCTTAAACAGCTGTTTAGTACTGGCACGCGTTGCCAACTGCGTTGTTTTTTTTTTTAGCAAACGAGCCAATTTTCCAATTTTTGCCAACTTGATTTGTATACAAAATTCGCTTCAAACTAACATGCATAAGTATGTTCATCGTTAGTTACCTCCTTGTGCTTTAACTTCCTCTCCTTTTTTTGCCTTTCTTCTTCTCCCATTTCGTTTTACGCATTTTTATTGCTGTCATCTCAATCAACCATCTACCATATACCAGCAAAAAATTAGATAGAAATGTCAATAAAAACACAGAAAACCATGAATTGTATTACGCACCAACAATACTAACAACAACCAGAAACATATCAATAGATTAACCAACCATCATGCATTTTATGTCAAAAGAACTTGTTTGCTTACAAGCATTATCTAACTAGCTGGATTAACCTTGCTTGCTTACAAATCCTGGCAAAGTCAGCAACAGCAACACACAAATACACGCATTAACAGCAACAACAACAAACTGATTTTAGCGCTTTCATTGTTAATAGGAGGTATATCTATGTACATATGTGCATACATATGCCATAACAAATGCGAAGGAGTTGTGGTGAAAGGTGTTGATATTTGTAATGTACGGTGGTGGTGTGGTGTGGTGCAGTTGCCTACGGTGCAACGTGTTGTGACATGACGTTGAGTGTTTTAACGTTATTGGGTATTATGTTGGCGGTGGTGTATTAACGACTTGGCGCGCCGCGCGCTTATTATATTCCAAAAGCCACAAATTTTATTACCTTTTCAAGCATGTTGCATGTGATTTCTTCACATTTTTATTTTTATTATCAATACATTTCAATTAGGTATCGCTTTTACACCACGTTTAGCTATTATAACACAGCGAAGAAATTAACGAACGAGCGAAGGAAAGTAGCGTTAGGAATACATGCCTATTTATGTGCGGTGTGTTTTATAGCTTCATACATCGTAGGTACATATTTATTTATTTACATAAGTAGATATATTATAGAAAAGCGTCGAAAACAAGTCATTAATTTTATTAGTATTTTGACAAGTTGTGTATGCCATTAACTTTTGCCGGCTTATTGACGACTTTGGGGTACCTACTCATGTTGTGCTTAGCGGTTGGTATTAGGACCGTTCGCCGGCAGCAAATTGCTGCAAATTGCAGAAAAAACTGCAAATTCGCGTTTTTTGAGGCATAAACTCAGTCAAAATTTGCAGAAGAGAGCGCAATTTTGACAGTTCAAAGAAGAAGAAAGCTGCAAAGTTTTACTGACGAAATTTGTCGTTGCAAAGTTCAGTAGACTGAAAAAACATATGATTTGCGATCATATGGTTACAATTTAAAAAAAGTCGAAAGTGATTTCAAGTCAAAAAACTATGAAAATCGGGAATATATGTGATTCAATAGAAAATGAAGTGAGAAAATTATATTATTTTAATTTATAAAGTTTATTTAAATGATGTAATTTGTTTAATAAGGTACCAGCTAAAAGGAAACGTGTTAATGACAGCGCAGTGGGATCATCGTCTGCACTCTCGGGATTCTGCGTTGTTGAATCGTAAATAGGAGGGAATTGGGGAAATTTTTCCATTATTCCAGCACGCCCCGAGAAAAATGACTTATACAGGGGTGTAGAGGAGCTATCACAGATCCCAAATCTGAAAACCAAACTTGCCGGAGGCTTATGGTTTCCGAGATAGGTAAAATTTTAGACGAGTCCTCCACGGCTAAAAAAAATAGGTTTTTTAGGAGGGTAGAGGGGGCCCCCAGATTACAAAACTGAAGACCCCACCTACCGGAGGCCTATAGTTCCCGAGATATTTGCTGTTAAAGTTCCCATACAAATTTCACCACACATGCAGTTTAGCGAAAATTTCGCAAAAGAATACTTTTCTGCGTTGGCAGCCTTCGCTTCCCGCCGACCCGCTTTCCTTCGATTTCATTTCGTAAAATTTTAATTTTGTTATGCACTTGTGAATAAAGACAAACAGCTGATTTGCTGCAAATTTTGACAAAGTTCTGTTCGTTGAAATGC
This sequence comes from Urophora cardui, assembly GCA_960531455.1. NCBI lineage: Eukaryota > Metazoa > Arthropoda > Insecta > Diptera > Tephritidae > Urophora > Urophora cardui. The sequence continues at coordinate 7,292,624 of OY482671.1, forward strand.
CAGTAAATTTGCATAAGTTTCTCTCTTTCGGAGAGCAAGACATATTTTTCTTTGTTTGCAAATTGCGGCAATTTGCAGCCGCCGAACGGACCTATTAGCTGTCTACTCTCAACACACGCCGCTGATACATATATACATATCGTCGGTGATACTGCAAAACGTGCTATGTCGCCGTGACTAAATTTTTGAGGAAGGAGAAAAAACTATATATATTTTCACTTTTCGCTGTGTTTTTTACATTTTTATAGTATATATAAAAGCGAAGTTATATATAAAAGCAAAATCTATGTGATTGCCAAAAGTGTAAAAAGGTTATTTAGGTGTATTCAGGAAGAAGTGAAAAGTGACATGGAACGTATTGCAGTATCACCGACGATATGTACATATGTGTTCCTGCTTATTTCATATTCCCTGCATGTTTGTTGTTTTTTTTTTACGCATTAACTTACCCTTACAAAGTTTTTTTGGTTTTTTTTATTGCTTTTCTAAGTTTGTTTTGTATGTAAGGCGTTGCGCATCTAATTATTTTGCAATTTCCGCTGAACACGGTAGCTGGCCGTGTTAAATTTTAACGGAAGTATGTAGTAAAAACAGCTGTCTTTGGATGTTTTAGCTTTTAACAGCTGCTTTTCATTATACATATGTATATACATACTTACGTATTTATTCCGATTCATTTATGTTTGAGTTTTACCACAGAATAAACAATTGTTTGTTCTGTGGTTTTACCTACATATGTATGTATGTGTGATTTTATACAGTGGGCGCCAGCATCACACAGAGCACAGGGTACAATGTGCACTCCATTTCTACTGATCTCTATACTCATGTATCTACCCATTTTTACTTTTTCTAAAACATTTCAATTAAATATGCGCATATTTAAATACATTCATATTTAATAAGCTTTAACTTTTAATGCAACAGCTGTTTTGTATTACATAATATGTACATGGCATTCACGAAATTCGTGAGATGTTGCAACAACAAACATACATACATACATATGTGTCGTGTAGTTACTCAGCGCCAAATACTAGTCGTTCTCACCACATTACTTAAATGTAAATGAATAGATACCTTCTCAAGCATTTCGCACAAAATGTATGCGCAATATTGATTGACGAGCAGCGACCTGTATACAAATGACACACCGGTGTTTGTGTGATTTTATGGTGCACTAACGCCGAAACTCCACAAAACATAAATTCTGTTACTTTTGTCGAACATTATCATGTCTAAAATCCATGTTTTCATATGCGTGGGCATTTCATGTTATAACAAAATCATTTGTAAAATGTCGCCGAATAGACATGTTGTGTACGCAGAAGCACTTAGAAAGTTAAAAAAAATGGTTTAAAATTGACGATGATGCTCGCAAACTGTATATATGCACTTAATGTTCTTTTTATTTATTTTTGAAGCCAAAACAATCAAGCAAAATGGACGCCGTGCGAAATTTCACGTTCAATGTAGAGATGTTGCCACTGTGAATTTTTCGTTGAAATGAAAAATTAGCTGTCAAATCATCAAACTGACAGCTCATGTTAAGGCAATCTTGTTAAAGCAATTGCCTTGGCATCTCTGTTATACCAGAAGACAGAGGCGGTCTCCATTTGAAATCTATGTTATAATGGTGCTTGTGATGACAGAATTCTGTTTTGAGGAGACACCGGGTAACTGTCAAATGGTAGTAAAATGGTAGTATGTAAAATTGTTGTTGGTATGAGCTGGATAATTTCTCACTTTGAATGACGCAAAGCGTGAAAGTAAGTGATATTGAATGATTGATTTATAGTTGCGGGTGTGTGTGCTAGTACAAAAAACAAATGCGTAAATTAATATTGGTAAAGGACATGCAATTAAGGCGCTTAACGCTTAAATTAGCGCTATGTTGAATGTGTGACTTTAATTATTTATACGTTAGCAAAATCCATAAGGCGGCAACCTTACAACTTTACTTTACTTCAGCTGCAACGTGACAGCGTATAAATTTATAATTACAATGTGCGGTAATCGTGTGTAAGTAATGCATGAGTGGCAATAGCAGGGGCGTGTTGATGTGTGAAAAAGCAAACATTTACCCGCTGTGTTCCCTTTAGCTTGTGTGACAAATCCAATGCGGTGTGTAGGATTTGTAATGAACTATCATTAGAGCTTTATTTATTGACATGTAAGAAGCTTTGTCAGTGACATTTGTCATCATGATACTTGTCTATTTATATATAAGCACATACTTGTGTAGATATGTATGTATGTATGTCATCATGTGATGACTGCGCTGATTTTAGCCGACTTTGTTAATATATGTATGTAGGTACTTACTCGCGCTCACGCTTGACATAAAATCGATTTCGATGAGCGTGTTAATTCAGGTGTCAATAGCATGCAGATTAGCTCATCATCATCAGCAGCAGCAAATGACAGTTGTTGTTGTTGATGAATGTCAATTTGCGCGCGCTTATCACGTAAGTAACCGCAGTTGTTTTTGTTATTGTATTTAAAGGTGCTTATTAAATCGTTTTGTGTTTTTTTAAGTGTTACGCGCATGTTAAGGTGTGAAAAATTATGCTAATATGATGCTTATAAAAATAATTGTATGATTTCGTTGGTATTTAATTTTTTTTTTTAATTTTTTTTTTTTTTAATATTTTATTTTTTAACTTTTTTTATTTTCCTTTTTTATTTTCCTTATTTTTTGTTTTTTTTTATTTTCAATTTTTTAAATATTTTGTTTTTTAATTTTTTTATTTTTCTTATTTTTTATTTTTTATTTTTTATTTTTTTGTCCTTTTTTAAATCCAAAAAAAAACATTTTTTTATTAATTTACATTAAAAAACATAATTTTTTATGTCAATTTTAAGTTTATTTTTTTTTTTTGATTTTTTTCCTTTATTTTTGTTTTTCTTTTTTTTTTAATATTTTTTTGTTATACATATTTCTTTTTTATATCCCCAAAAATTTTTTCTTGTTTTATTTGCATTAAAAAAATAATTTTTTATGTAAATTTTTTTTCAATATTTTAATTTTCTTACTTTTTTTAATTTTGTTTTTATTTATTTTATTATAATTTTTTTTTTTTCAAATCCAACAAATTTTTTTCAATGTTTTATTTACTTAAAAAAAAAAATAATTTTTGATGTAGTTTTGTTTGTACCATTTCTTTGGTAATGAATGTCAATAGCAATTGACAGCAAGCCAGCAATCAATCATATTTAACGCGTTGCCAACTGCAATTAGTGATGTAAACTCTCCCGTTTAATAATCGGCTGTTCTCCTAACCTCACTTTTTTGGATTTAAGTTTATCCTGGAACTTGATTTATTTATTCATGTTTATACCTTGAATAAGTGTTTACAAATTGCAACAACACGAACTCTCTTGTCTTATCGTGACCATAAAAGTTCAAATTATTGAGTAAATCGTCCAGACCTGCTTGTATACCTTTAAGCATGTAGTAAGGCAAACTGCTCACCTTCTTGTCTACATTCCCACTTTAATATCACTTTTTATCCAAATAAAATCAATCAATAATCTTCCGCTGCTCCTTTTACCCAAGCATTAAACTTTGCTATACCTTTTAGGAGAACAAAAAGAAAAATCTTTTCCCACTCCAAAAACTTGATTTCCTTTTACCGATTAATCGTCAAATACCTACCTACATAACTTGTGCTTGCTATTCGCTAACCTTTTGTCGCTTAATCGGCAATCGAAAAAGTCAAAATGTCAAATTTCCACATTACGTTACACCAACTACAACTGCATGCGCAGTGAATGTGCAAAAAAAATACATATATAAAAGCCAGTAAGCAGCTATTCGCAACAAACTCGAGCTAACTAATGAAACCAGGAAATTTTCACATTTAAATTTATTGCTCTGTTAACCGTTTTACTTGTTTGCTATTTTTTTGTTGTTGCTTTTTTCGCTTGTTTTTCTTTTTGTTTTCTGTTTGTTGCTGCCGAATGTTGGCAAATCTTGCGCTGTTTGTATATCACAGCAACATTGTTGCTTTGGTTTGTTTGTTGCTAGACACACAAAACTCGCTGGCTTGTTGCTGTTTGGCGCATTATGTGCACAGCAACAACAAATGTGTGTCATTGCAGCGCAATTGTAAATAAATAAAATAAAAGCAGAAACATTGGTGAGGAAAGAAAAGACAATAAGTAAAACAACAATAATAAAAATAACAACAGCTTTTGTGAACAATAAAAAAACACAAACATTAAGCACATACATACATACCTACCAAGCAATGTGGACAGCAACTGAAGCTGTGCATTGTTCGGTCAATTGCAGCGCTGTAGCTCGCTTGTTTATGAACCCAGCAGCGCCGCAGCGTTGCATTGCGCCAACCAACGTCACGTAACGGCTTTGTTTACGTAAGGCTGCGCTTTTTTTTTTCTTTCAATAACGGCACAGAAACAACAATAAACAAGTTGGACAGGCTTGCGTGTAAAAAAAAAATATTAAACACAAAAAACACAAAACTAAAAACACAAACAACAAATGCATTGACTACAAACTGTAAATATGTAGATAAAAGTTCACGTAAAATAGACGATTTTCTTCTTCCTTTTCCTGCTTTTCTTCGCTTACATATTACGGATTTGTATACAAAGCGCGCTTGGTTTTGCAAAATAAAACAAAACAAAAAAAAAGCAATGACAAAGTGAAAATTCATGTTTGTTCATGGTTTACTGTTGGTTGTTGTTCTTTTATGTACCAGCTAAGGTTTTGTGCACCGTTGCATGCAAATAGACAAACAACGAACAAACGGCAATGCTTAGCCAAGACACAAACTATTTTTTACAGCATATTTTTATGAGCAATAAATTTGGCACGTTTGAAATCGAGCAAACGAGCAACTGTTTATTTATTATTACATACCTACATATGTATAGAAGTGGTTGGGAGTGTATGTATGTACATATATAAATGTTATAAATTATTATAAATTATTTAAATAAATAAAACTTTATAAAAAAAGCTTGTTTCCAACATTTTGCTCTAACCGCTTCTTTCTTTCTTCTTCTCTTGTTCCTTCCAGGCTATTACCAACCCGCCGGTCCGCTGATCTCACCACACGTTCTACCACCCGTTGCCGCAGCACCACCACCGCCGCCTCCTAATGTGCCACTCCTGCCTACAGGTGCCGCTTCCGCTACTGCCTCCGCTTCTGCTTCGCTCAAGAAGTCCCAACAAATACCCGCGCCGCTTAGCTCCGATCCAGAGCTTGCTGGTAGCCAACAGCAACAGTCAGCCGCAACAGCTGCGTCGCCGGATAGCAACGTTGCCGCAGCAGACAGTGATGTACTTATCACTGGCGGTGATTTGACACCATTCCGTTATCCGCCGGTTGCACATAGCGGCGGCGGCGGCATCGGCGGCGTCGGCTTGCCAACACAGCACCAGCAACACCAGGCGCAACAGCAGTACCAACACCATCAGCAGCATCAACACCATCAACAGCAGCAGGCACATCATCAACAACAGCTACATCAGCAAGCTGCAGCTGCTGCTGCCGCCGCTGCTGCTGCTGCGGCTGCGGCCGCCCATCAGGGCTCACCATATCCACGCTCGATGCACGCACAGATGCACTATTCGACAGCGTACCCGGCCAACTATTGTACACCATATCCGGTGGAGGCTGTTTGCTATTCACCGCCCGCCTATCAGCCGTATTTCTCAACCAAAGTTTATCAGAGCGCAGGTCCGCCACCACCACACGCACCACCACCACCCGGCGCATATCGACGCTATCCGGCTTACTATCAGCCACCCGGTCATCACCCACCACCGCCGCCTGATTTGTACGGCGAAGGGCTGTCGCCACATACGCAACCACATCCGCCACCATCGTCGTCATCATCATCAGCACTACCAACGACAGCGGCACAAGCAGCAGCCGCAAGTGTTGCTGGCGGAGTACCTGTGTCAGGTGGGCCACACCTATCAGCATCAACAGCTGCAGCGTCCATTCAGGGACATCAACCACCACCTCCAACAGCAGCAGCTCAACATCCCGGAACGCAACTGGTGCCGGCTGGTCCGGCAGCACATGCTCATCAGCAGCATCTTGAACATTATCCAGGACCGCCAGGCTATTATACCGGCTATAGTCCGGGCGGCGGCGCTGCGGGGCAGTGTTATACGCGCAGCATACAGGGACCGTATATGGGTAAGGAAAAGTATGGTTCTTACTTAAAGGGTGTAGTGTTGTGTGGGGTATATGCAGTGGTTTCTTGTTGTTTTCCATTTTTTTTTTTAACTGACCTAACATTTTTATGTTAACCTCACTTTTTCCAATATAATCTAAGTTTTTTTATATGTAGTGAGCTAACGGAGTGTATTAAGGAATTTCTCTTTGTTGTTCTACATATTCTTCTAAGCTTACTGCTTTTCATTCTAAACTTACTTTTTAACACGCTTTTATTAGTTTCACCTGTATGTATTTCACACTAATATCAGCATTTTTTTAAATGTAGTTACTCTATACTTTTTGAACCTTTTATTCTAACCTCACTTTTTTCACTTTAACCTCACTTTTTTCACTTTAAACTCATTTTTTCACTCTAGCCTCACTTTTCTCTATCTTTTTATACTCAGCTGTACTAGTACACAGAGTATTATAATTTTGATTTCATAACGGTGGATTGTAACATAATGAAATAATCGAGATAGATATGGACTTATATATATCAAAATGATCAGGGTGAAAAGAGAAATCGATTGAGCCATGTCCGTCCGTCCGTCCGTCCGTCCGTACGCACTCTAACTCGCGTAAAAATTGAGATATTTTGATGAAATTTGAAATGCAAGTTGGTATCGAGACTGGGACGGTTGGTATTGAAAATGGGCGAAATCGGACCATGACCACGCCCACTTTTCCTATATAGAAAAAATCGGAAATTTGGTATCTCAGTTACTAATATAGCTAGAGTGATAAAATTTTACCCACGTATTGAGCTCAGGCCCTTATGAAGAAATTTGATGAAGTTTTGGAAAATGGGCGGTGCCACGCCCACTTATTAAGGTTCAAACATTGAAAGTTTTATATGTCATAAATCAGAAACCGTTGAAGATATATCGATGAAATTTGGTATGCGTAATTTGCTTACATAGACAAATGTTTTGACGAAAAATTATCAAAATCGGTTGACGGCCACGCCCACTTTTATATATGGGTATTATAAAGTGACCTAATAAAACCATTTTAAGCGATATCTCTGTCAAATATAAAGATCTATCACTGAAATTTTGTGGCAGGAGTCCAACTACGGACATAAAACAAAAAGTACAAAAATTTTGGAAAATGGGCGGTACCACGCCCACTTATTAAGGTTCAAACATTGAAAGTTTTATATGTCATAACTCAGAAACCGTTGAAGATATATCGATGAAATTTGGTATGCGTAATTTGCTTACATATACAAATGTTTTGGCGAAAAATTATCAAAATCGGTTGACGGCCACGCCCACTTTTATATATGGGTATTATAAAGTGACCTAATAAAACCATTTTAAGCGATATCTCTGTGAAATATAAAGATAATTCATTGAAATTTTGTGACATGAGTTCTACAATAGACCGGAAACAAAAAATAGAAAAATTTTGGAAAATGGGCGTGGCACCGCCTCTTTTTAAACAAAGGAATATACGAGGTTTCTTAGCCTATACCTCGCCAAGTAATTGAGATATTATGACGGAACTTGGTTTATACACTTTTATAACATGTGTTAATAGACACGCAAAAATGTATTGAAATCGGTTTATGACCACGCCTACTTTTTAACAAAGATATTTCTGGAACACCCTTTTGGAATTTGTAACGTGAAGTCTTTGTAACTAAAAGTCATAGAGGGATGCAATTTTGCACTAACAATAATATTTATATGCTTATTTGGATGATTGATAAAAATAAAATACACCCTATATCGAACAAACGCAAACAAACAATGAAAGCATACAGCTGAGTATCTAATGTTCGATTCCACTCGAACTTAGGCTTCCTTACTTGTTTTGTATCTTTTTTTAACGCTAACCTAACTTTCTTATACTAATCTCACCTTTTTAACTCTAACCTCACCTTTTTTTTTATCGGTACTGAGGTAACGGAGTACTAAGGAGTTTTTTTATTGTACACTTTTTGAACTTTATTTTCATTCTAACCTCACTTTTTTTTTTAATTTCGCGAGTTAACGGCGAATATTAAGCAGTTCTTTTTTATTATTCTACACTTTTGAGCCTTTTTTTCTTTCTAACCTTACTTTTATCACTCTAACCTCACTTTTTTTCATTCTAACCTCACTTCATTTTGTAATCCTTTTTTTTTTTGAACTTTATTTTCATTCTAACCTTACTTGTTTTTCCTCACTTTTCTCACACTAATCTCACTTTTTTCATTTTAACCTCACTTTTTTTTAAATGTTGTGAGTTAACGGCGAATATTAAGCAGTTCTTTTTTATTATTCTACGCTTTGTCAGCTTTCTTTTTATTCTAACCTTACTTTTATCACTCTAACCTCACTTTTTTTCATTCTAACCTCACTTTATTTTGTAATTCTTTTCAGAATATCCACCACCGTGTCCGTGTCCAATGCAACAATCGTGTCCAAAAAACGTCCATACTGGGCCTCATATTGGTAGCAACAACAACGTCAGCGGCAGCGACAGCGACAGCAACAACAGCAGCAGCAGCAGCTTGATGAACAACAACAACAGCTCGAACAGCAACAACAGCTGCTCGACAATGAATCATTTGAGCAACAACAACAGCAATATGTTGATGAATGGCAACAAGAACAGCAACAACAACAACAACAACAGTTCGAATATGACGAACAGCAATCAGAGCAACAACAACAACTCGAACAGCTCGAACAACAACAACAACATTCATTCATTGACTACCAGTAGAGGTCCAGTTCAGAAATCGACAATGACAACAACAACAGCAACAACAACAAGAACAACAAACGGCAGCAAGCCTTTAACAACAACAGCAACAAATATAACCACACAACCAACACAAATTGATGAACTTTTGCTATTTGAAAAGCAACACTGTGGCGCCGCTCCACATCAGCAACAACAACAACATTTGAACTTCTTGCAGGCGGTGAAGTCTGAGCTGAAGTTGGAGGAAGCCGAAAACAACAACAAAAGTCAATATGAGGAGAGCGTAGTACAGCCGCCAACGCCGCCCGAAAGCTATACAACCAACGATGAGAAATTACTAGACACGCTTAGTGAACACGAGCTCTCGGTGGCGGCGGCGGCGGCGGCAACGGCGCTTGAAGAGGCTAAGAGGCTAGAAGAGAGTAGTCGCCAGCAGCAGCAGACGACGAAATATGAAGTTAACCATAGAAATAGTGCGCTCATATTGGAGGCGTATGATTTGACGACAGCATCGTCAGAGACACCGCCACCACCACAGCAGCAACAACAAACTGCAGCAACGCTTGCTTCAGGCACGCCGCATACAAAAACTACAAGCAGCAGCAATGGCGCGGCTACGAACTCTGCCGCACAGCCGGTGTTGGGCCGCAAGGCGCGCATTGGCAAGACAATGGCGCGCGAGATGGTGTATGCTGGCGCAGCTGCGGCTGCGGCGGCGCCAGATGTAACAACGCAAACGCAAGCACAAATGCCAACAATACAAGTGCGCACGCTGCCGCAACAGTCACCAGGCGCTGCTGTGTTGCCGCAACAACAGCAACAGCAATACGCGCAGCCGCAGCAGCACACACAATTTCAGCAGCAACAATCACAGCTGTTACACCAACAACACCAGTCGCAGCAAAATTATGCACAGTGTGAACAGCTTTTAACTACCATCACACCAATTGCTTCACCACAAGTGCCGCCGCCAACGACGGCATCGCTGAGTGAGTCGCTGCTAAAAACGGTGACACCAACACAATCGCCTTTGCAGCTGCCTTTTCTGCTCAAGACCGAAATTAAGGCGGAGAAAATTAAGTTGGAAGTTGAGGAGCCGCTGCTAAACGTAGTGTTGCAGCTGCAGCAAGATGGCAATCATAAACTTGACGAATGCAATGAAAAAACCGAGCTGAAACTTATCAAAGCCGAACCGCTGACGCTGGCTTGTGCAGAAGATGTGCATGCGGCGCTGCATGATGATGTGGCGGAGAAGCCAACGCTGAAACCATTAGGTGAGTTAGTTGATTTAAAGTGTTTTTATTTTTAAAATTTTTTCTAAACTTTTTTGCATTTTTCTAAACTTTTTTGCATTTTTTCTAACCTTTTTTGCCCATTCTCTTTCTTTTCTTTACGTTTTGCTCGCTTTACTCTCCTTTTTTTTCACTTTCGTACAGCGCGCATGCGTCTTTTGCCAAGCTGGCAGCAGCCGCCGATCATACAATGCGACATTGACCTCTCCACCACCTCCGATGATGATGTGCTCGATTTGTGTCACAGTCCAGCATCCAACACGGGCGGTGACGGCAGCGCGGACCAACAAAACTCACGCCGCCTAAAAATACTAAATCAACCCAAAGCACAGCAACAACAACAACACCAACAAGGCAAGAAACAATCGCCGAACGGCTACAAAAGTCTCATCAAACAAACCGAACCGCGCACTTATCTATGTCTCAGCGGACGCAAGCTGTTGGATAAGCGTGGCCGCTACAGCACAAAGCTGCAATTGCGTCAGTCAGGCAAGGTAGGCAGCGGTGCCACCATACGGCGCCGTCAGCTGGTGCTTACTGAGCAGCAAAAGAAGCAACTGAAATTGCGTAAGAAGAAACTGCAGGCATTGGAGCGGCGTAAGCAGGAGTTGTTGGAGAAACGGCGCGCTGCAGCTAAACAACAGCGGCTGCAGCGCAGGAAGTGGCTGAAGAAGCAAACAGCTGCGGCTACCGCGTATGACATAAAACAAGAGACAATGGAGGAAGAGGAGGCGACAAGTGTGGAGGAGATAGTAGATTTGGTGGCTGCGGAGGCGGAGGAGGAGTTGGAGCAGGAGCCAGCACGTCACCGCCGCAATGACAACGCAGAATACACACGCGCAGAAGCGCCAACAACAAACCAGCTGCGCATGCTGATGGAGAGTAGCAGTAGCAACAGCTGCAACAGCAACAGCAGCAGCAACAATTGTAATAGCAGCAGCAGCAGCAGTAATTTCAATAGCAACAGCAGCAATTGCAGCAATAGCTTGAGCAGCAGCAGCAGCAACAGTAACAGCAACAGCAATGACAGCAACACACAAACACACAAAAACAGCGCATTAACAACAAAGCCAACGCCATCGCCGAAGCGCGGCAAAGCAGTAGCAGCAGCAGCACTGCGCAAAAACTGCATACCGCTGCACGTGCTGGAAACAATCGATTCGGTGGCGCGCGGTTATTTCTCCGAACCTGAAACGACGACGTCGCGCTACAATGGCGGAGCTACAGCGACAGTCAGTCAATACAATGCCGCAGAGTGCGAACGCATGGCGACAGAGAATGTATCGATAGCGGCAGCGACGGCGACGGCGACAACAAACAGCGTGGGACGTGGGAAGCAAAAGAAAGACGCAAAGCTGAGCGCAGAAAAGCGCTCCAAGTCAGAAACGAAAAAGCCAATGAAGCCAAGCGCTTGCACAGTCGCAACAGCAGGCGCATCAATTGCAGCAGCCATGGATGTGGTTGACTACACATTTGCGGCGGCGGCGGCGGCGGCAGCAACACACTCAACTGCGGTGCGTGCTAAGAAAACTACCTCAATAACTGAAACACCGTTCGCTGCTGCAAGTGGCAATGCAGAACTCAAACAAACGTTGGCGGCAGACGCAGAAGCGACACACAACAGCAGCGCGGCAGAGCAGCCAGCGTTAGCGTTACACCCAATAGAGATTGACAGCAGCAGCAGCAGTGCCAACAAGAACATGGCAGCGAGCAGCAGCAAGTCAAAACGAACGCCAACAAAACGGAAAACAAATGTGACAAAAGCGAAGAAACCAAAAGCGCCCAGAGTCGCTGCCACGAAGCGTAAGCCGAAAGGCAATGCAAAGGCGACCAAACAGCAGCAAGACTTGGCAACTGCCTTTGCGGCGGAGGCGCAGCAATTGAATGTAGATTTGCCGCTAATGAGCGCAGCAGAGCAGCTTGCCTTGGAGAACAATAATAATATTTATGCCAAATGCAGCGCGCCAGAAAATGTGCAATTGGCGGACGAAGAGACAAGGGAAGTAGTAGTCGAGCGGCAACAAGCGCAATTGGCAGTTGCAGAAGCGGCGCAAGCAGCGACTGATAATGAGTTGCACACAGACGCAACACAGCAACAACAAAAGAGCAGCGCACAAACGACGCAGCAGCAACAACTCGAGCAACAACAACATTCCAATGCACAAGTGTTCTTGACGCCGCCACCGCTGCCGCCGCCGCTACCGGCTGTCTTGCCGCAGCCACCACCCATACCGCGCATTGTGTGCCAGCCGCACGGCCATCACGGTCACGGCGGCGCCAAACGCACACGCTCACGCACCAAATTCGGCAATCGCAAACGCCAAAAGGCGAAACATTCCACGGTGTCATTTGAATTGGACGATCGACTGCCGCCGGCGACGCGCTGCGATGTGGTGCCCAAATGGAATAACGGCTGGACGTGGGAGGGTGAGCCATTCCAGGGTGCAGTGTTTTTGAATGTAAGTCGGCAGCGTCGAAGTTGAGGCAATGAAATTCTTTTTTACTATGCATTTATTATTTTGTTTTTTTTTTTTTGTGTTGCAGAGCGACGATCCGCTTGTTATACGCACCTGCTATCCGGCCATGCGCCATTCGGAGGGCGACACAATACGCACGCGTGATTGCGTGCTGCTGAAAGCGAATGAGGATAATGAATTGCCGTATGTGGCGAAGGTGGCGCATTTGTGGGAGAATCCTGAAGATGGTGAGTGCTGCAGCGGAAGGTTTTTTGTGTTGTCAGCGTGGAAATTTCATACATAATTACTTTTATTTTTTTATTTTTTGTGCGGCGCGTTTCGCAGGCGAAATGATGATGTCTTTGTTGTGGTATTACCGACCCGAGCACACGGAACAAGGCCGCCAACCCAATGACAGTCCCGATGAGGTGTACGCGTCGCGGCATCGCGATCACAATTCCGTGGCGTGTGTGGAGGATAAATGTTATGTGCTGACATTTAGCGAGTATTGCAGGTGAGTGTGAATGATTAAGAAGAAGAAGAAGAAGAAAATAAATGGCAATAAGCGGAGTAAGATGTTGAGTGCTGCAGCGGAAGGTGAATAAAAAAAGTGGCAAACGTAAATTGAGAGGGAGATATATTAAAGAAGGAAGAAGATGGAAAAGAGTAAAGGAAGAGAAGCGAAGAAGAAAAATAAGAACAAGAAAGAAAAGTAGAATGATAGTAAAAAGAGGAAAAGAATGGGAAAAGGAGTAGAAGTAGAAAGGGGAAAGGAAGAAGAAAAGGAATAGGAATAAATAGAAACAGCGATAAGAAAAGAAAACGAAAAAGAAGAATAAGAATATGAATAAGAAAATGGAAGAACCAAAAGAACGAAAAGAACAGGAAGAACAATGGTAGAAAAAGAAAATGAAAGGGAAAATGGAAGTTGAATTAAAACAGGAATAATAAGGGGAAGAGAAGAATAGTATTCAATGAGAGGGTACAGAAAAAGGAAGAATACGAAGAAAAAAATGAAAGGGAGAACGGACGTTGAATCAGCGAAAAGGAAAATGAAGGAAATGGAGAGAAATAAAAAAAAATCGGAAGGGGCAATGAAAATGAAGAAGAAAAGTAAGAACAGAAGGAAGAACAAAAGTAGGCAATGAGAGAGAAAGGGCAAAGGGAAGAAAAAATACGAAAAATACGAAAAAAGGAAGAATAACAGGAAGAAAATGAAAGGAAAAGAAGGAAGAAAAAAATAATAAGAATAAAAAAATTAGAGGAAAAAATAAGAAGAGATGTTGAATAGAAATAGCGATAAGAAAAGAAAACGAAGAAGAAGAATAAGAATAAGAAAATGGTAAGAAGCCAAAGAACGAAAGGAAGAGGAAGAACAATGGTAGAAAAAGAAAATGAAAGGGAGAATGGAAGTTGAATTAAAACAGGAATAATAAGGGGAAGAGAGCAATAGTATTCAATGAGAGGGAACAGAAAAAGGAAGAATACGAAGAAAAAAATGAAAGGGAAAACGGAAGTTGAATCAGCGAAAAGGAAAATGAAGGAAATGGAGAAAAATAAAAAAATAGGAAGGGGCAATGAAAATGAAGAAGAAAAGTAAGAACAAAAGTAGGCAATGAGAGAGAAAGGGCAAAAAGAAGAAAAAATACGAGTAAGAAGGAAAAGGAAAACACATGAGGAGACGGAGGGAATAGGTTAAAAAATACAACGTTATACTTTTTGTACTGTTATCCCTTGGAACGGCTAAACTGCCATATTCTCAGACTGTTATACTCTTAAGGCCTTTTAAAAAACTTTATACTCTTAAACTGTTATACTGTCAACTGTTATAATTTTAAACTATTATGCGATTAACTTATAAACTGGTATACTGTCAACTGTGAGATATACGCATAAAATGATCTAATGTCAACCGTTAGACCTTTAAACTGTTGTACTATCAACTTTTATACTTTAAAACTGCTATACTATTAACTGCTATACTATCAACGTTTATATTTTTACACTGTTATACTATCAACTTTTATACTCTTAAAATATTATACCATCAAGTGTGATACTTCTAAACTGTTATACTAACAACTTTTACACTTTTAAACTGTTATACTGTACTCTTTACTGAACTGTTATACTCAGTTGTAATATACAACCGGTATAGGCTTTGTTCAGAAACTCAGTTTGAAGCGCAACAGAGCGTTTATAAAAGTAAATTTTTCATTAAGCGCCGCTCATCATAATCATAAAAAAATATGCACTGCCGCTGTTGAGTTTCATGCTGCGTTTCTGAACATACCCATACCATTGAACTGTTATACTACTAAACTTCCATACACATACTATACTCTCACCTTCCCAACAAACACTGAGGTTAGTTATCGACTTGAGAATGACTCGAGAACTAGCCTCATTCTCAAACCTCTAACGTTAGAGGACGATTCGAAAATCTATCGAGAATCATAGCGTTCTCAAACAAAAGGGTACCTAATTCTCAAATCGAGAAAATTATAATTCTCGAATCGAATTCTAATGTAGTTCTCTAATGAGATTTTAATCAGAATTTGCAAATAATTCCAATTGAAATGAAAAACAAGGCTTGTCTCCTTTACATGATTTTATCATTGTTTAGATTTTATTAAATGAAACCTTTTTCAATTTAAGTGAAACTTTTTTCATTTAAAATGAAACTTTTTTCTTTTCAAATGAAACTTTTTTCATTTCAAATGAAACTTTTTTCATTTCAAATGAAACCTTTTTCAAATTAAATGAAACCTTGTTTAGTTAATACAATAATATTCTTATATGAATTTTTTGAACACGGCTTTTTTTCGAAAGTTAACAATTCAAAATATTTTACACAATTTGCACTCTAAGCTAGCAATATGTATAAAAGTTCGACATCACCTCAGAACTTTTTGCATTTCAATGTTTTTGTTGTTTGTATCCCAGCAAACATTCGGACTCATATAAGCGTCAGTAAACATTTCTTAAGCTTATATACCACATAAGCCGCTGTGGTGCTGTGGGTAGAGTGCTCGCCTGCTATGCCAGAAGTCTCGGGTTCAAACCACAGTCCGAGCAAACACCAAAAATATTTTCTAATTAGTAAAAATCCAATTATTGGGTTTTTTAAGAGCAGCAGTCTCCCGGCAGTGGGCGCCATACCCTCCAAATGTATTCCTGCCATGAAAAAGCTTCTCACAAAAAATGCATTCGCCGTTCGGAGCCGGCATAAAACTGTAGGTCCACCCAATTGGTAGGAAAAACAAAAGGAGCACACCTCGAATTGGGAGAGAAGCTAGGCCATAAAACTCGTCAGAGTTATAATAGCGCCATTGTATTATATTATTATTATTTTATACCACATATGTCACACCTATATATTTCGGACTCATATCAGACTCCAAATTATGAGAATTTCAAGAATGTTTGCTGGGCTGAAAGAGCTTGATCTACTTAATTTTAGTACATATATAAATATATCATGTACATATATAAAAATAATGAAACCAATAACAAACTAAACAATTAAATTGTTGTTGTGATTATTTTGCAAATATATATATATAGGTACATATATATTGTTGTACATAGTTACTAGAGCTCCAGTTTTTTTTTGAACATTTTCGAGTAGCCCGAACAAATGTTGTTCAAATGCTCGAACAGTCGTTTGTTTGTTTATTACCTGTATGTTTGTACGGGCATTTGAACAATTCGGGAATTTTGAAGTTTATTTTTTCTTTTGTTTATTATTTTTTTTCTTCTTCATATGTAGTTGTTTTTATTTTTGTTTTTTCGATACACATTTTTTTTTTTTTTTGTAAGCTCGAATGCTCGAATGTTTGTACGGGCATTTGAACAACAAACGGGCTTCAAACAAAAACGATCAATTCGAACTGTTCGATACCCGGGTATCTAGAGCTCTAATAGTTACCACTACTAACATTCAAAGTTCAATAACTTTCGATGTGTAAAAGCCGTGTACAAAAAATTTATATAAGAATGTTATTGTACTAGCTAAACAAGGTTTCATTTAATTTGAAAAAAGTTTCATTTGAAATAAAAAAAGTTTCATTTGAAATGAAAAAGGTTTCATTTGAAATGAAAAAAGTTTCACTTAAATTGAAAAAGGTTTCATTTTATTTGAAAAAGGTTTCACTTAATTTGAAAAAGGTTTCACTTGACTTGAAAAAAGTTTCACTTGACTTGAAAAAGGTTTCATTTGACCTGAAAATGCTATATTCAATACAGCACAGAAATATATTCACCCTTATTACGGTTGTCGTCGTCGACACTCACTCGACGCTGTCGGCGACGACCTATCAAAATCGGTATTACGTATGGTAAAGTCGATAACTTGTGACAACTATCGAAACATATTTGGTATCAGCCAAGTCGATGTCGACGGTCACTCGTTGCCATTTTCGTCGACGCGGTGTTTAATGGTGACAAGAAGAAAATTTAGTATGTATGCATTTTTGTTTTTAAAATTTTATTACGGGAGTGTTAAAATTAGTAGAACTAACATCTGCAGAATATTTCCTGCTCGTTTTATTGAAAAATTCCCACTAATTTAAAAATAAATTTGGTGAGCGCACATACCGGAGCCGACCCACAGGTTTTCAATCGGGTACGATACCAACTAATTTTTTACAACATTGACAAGCAATCACCATTAAATTGAATGCCTTGGCACCTCCTTTAAGAAAGATTGAGGAGAAAACTGATTTATTAAATATGTATGTGCATACATACATACATATGTATTTCAACTAAAATTATTTTTCTGTTATTTATTAATTACTCGAGCACTTCATTGCTATGTTCATCGCTAAAACTTGATGAATCATATGCAAAATACATTTATAATAAGGAAATAAATTAACAAAATAGCACAAATAAAAAATACGGAAAAAATTGCGCACAGATTGTAAATAAAATCAAACAGCTAGTGCAGAAATTATAGGGATGGTACTTTCGTCATTCGGTTTACCGATAAACAGTCGACGTCGTCTCAATACGCTTAGCTAATACCGATTTTGCGTCGATGTGACGACGACGTCGAGACGACGTGATGTCGACTGAAAAGTGACAACGACGTCGACGACGCCAACCGTAATAAGGGTGATTGAGAATTGATAAAAGGCGTGAGATTTGGCTCCTTCTCTAATCACTCGCTAATCGAATTCTAGTGTAGTTTTCAACCCTAGTTATCGATTTGAGAATATATAGAGAATTACACTAGTTATCTAAAATAATCTCGACAAAATTTCTAACGTTAGAGACTGTGTTTGCTGGGTTATTACTGTTCAAACTGTTGCACTGCTTTCGTGTTTACCATCTTATGTACTGTGAGACATGGTTTCTTTTAAACTGGTACCCAACAAACACTGAGGTTAGTTATCGATTTGAGAATGACTCGAGAACTAGTCTCATTCTCAAACCTCTAACGTTAGAGGACGACTCGAAAATCTATCGAGAATCACAGCGTTCTCAAACAAAAGGGTACCTAATTCTCAAATCGATAAAATTATAATTCTCGAATCGAATTCTAATGTAGTTCTCTAATGGGATTCTAATCAGAATTTGCAAATACTTCCAATTGAAATGAAAAACAAAGCTTTGTCTCCTTTTACATGATTTTTTCATTGTTTAGATTTTATTAGTGCCAAATTGCATATGATTATATACATATATTCGCATGTATGTATAAGTTTATCACATTTATAAGAACTGAAATTTAAACTAAATTCAGTCTTATTATTTAAATTAAAGGTATTTCTTGTACTTTTTAATGGAAAACATTGTACTACGGTAATATTAACTTTACCATTTTTTAGTATCAATTTCAATATATGTATGTATATTCAATATATCACAGAAATATATTGAGAATTGATAAAAGGCGTGAGATTTGGCTCCTTCTCTAATTACTCGCTAATCGAATTCTAGTGCAGTTTTCAACCATAGTTATCGATTTGAGAATATATAGAGAATTACACTAGTTATCTAAGGTAATCTCGACAAAATTTCTAACGTTAGAGACTGTGTTTGCTGGGTTATTACTGTTCAAACTGTTGCACTGCTTTCGTGTTTACCATCTTATGTACTGTGAGACATGGTTTCTTTTAAACTGGTACCCAACAAACACTGAGGTTAGTTATCGATTTGAGAATGACTCGAGAACTAGTCTCATTCTCAAACCTCTAACGTTAGAGGACGACTCGAAAATCTATCGAGAATCACAGCGTTCTCAAACAAAAGGGTACCTAATTCTCAAATCGATAAAATTATAATTCTCGAATCGAATTCTAATGTAGTTCTCTAATGGGATTCTAATCAGAATTTGCAAATACTTCCAATTGAAATGAAAAACAAAGCTTTGTCTCCTTTTACATGATTTTTTCATTGTTTAGATTTTATTAGTGCCAAATTGCATATGATTATATACATATATTCGCATGTATGTATAAGTTTATCACATTTATAAGAACTGAAATTTAAACTAAATTCAGTCTTATTATTTAAATTAAAGGTACTTATTTCTTGTACTTTTTAATGGAAAATATTGTACTACGGTAATATTAACTTTACCATTTTTTAGTATCAATTTCAATATATGTATGTATATTCAATATATCACAGAAATATATTGAGAATTGATAAAAGGCGTGAGATTTGGCTCCTTCTCTAATTACTCGCTAATCGAATTCTAGTGTAGTTTTCAACCATAGTTATCGATTTGAGAATATATAGAGAATTACACTAGTTATCTAAGGTAATCTCGACAAAATTTCTAACGTTGGAGACTGTGTTTGCTGGGTATATACTACATATATGCTGGCAACTATTATACAAGAGTATAAGTAGTGTTTGTTATACTCATACAATTTTTCTTCATTTCCAGATACCGACGTCGCATACGCGCCGCCGAAGAAGATATCGAAGAGGAGGTCTCTATTGTGCCGAAACGTGCCAACAATTGCTTTAGCATACGCACTGTACCAGACAACACGAATCCCGAGTTGGTAATGTTTTGTCGGCGCGCCTATGAATTTCGCACAAGACGGCTGTTAAAAATGCCTAACAAGCAAGATTACGTTGTTGTAAATGCTTAAAAAGCATTAAAAGCAGAGAGCTCCACATACATATTTAATACATAGAGAGAAGAAGCGGTCGATCTACTAACAAAGCAAATATGCGCCTAAAAGTATAGAGACAAAAATTCATAAAAACAAATAAATAAAAACACTAAATAAAATATAGTTAACTACAGAGAATTAGTAAAAAAGAAGCGCAGTAAAAAATATGTATTGTGAAAAAGAAATGGTATGAAAAAATATTCACGCGGTTTACAACACATATTGCTAAAGTTGGCAACACTTTTTTTTTCAATACAACATTGTGCTATACAAGAATTTGTGTGTGCATGAAAGTCATCTTTTATAGTAATTTTTTTTTTTAATTTTTAATTTTTATATTCTTGATTTTTTAATTTTTTTTTTGTAAAAAAAAAATTATTTAAGTGACTTATTTTACAATTTAATGCTATATACTACATATTAATATTCCTTTATTTGCTGCATATTCTATCTATAAAAAAAATTATATATAATGCTATTTTTTACATTTAAGTTTAATTTAAGAGAAAAATAAAATTATTTATGGCTTTTTTGCCAAAAATGTATTTAGTATATTATGTATTGGTTATTATTAAATTTAATTGTATTTAAAATAAAAAAAAAGTATACATTTATTTTATTTATATTTAACATTATACGCTAAGAATTGTTTATTGATTTCCTTACTAGTTTACAACAACACAGCGGGCAAAAACTTTAAAAAGTTAAAGCTACATTAACATGCATATATAATTTTCCTTACATAAAAAAAAATATTCGAAACTTAAAAAAATAATTTACTGTTTCGAACTTGAAATTTAGAAATTTGAAATTTTTAGTTTTAAAGTTTATTTAAAATTCAAATTTTTTTTTTTGAAAAAATTCATTATAAAATTTTCCTCATGAGTGTAGCTAAGTTTTCAAACAAAAAAGAGAAACCTGTATTATTCTCAAGCGAACGGAAAAAAAATTGTATTTGGCAAAGCAACAATTATTATAAAATAATTTCAAAAAAAAAAAAACAACACTAACCAAAAATGCGTAAAATAGTAAGAAAAAAGTATTTAGGCATATTTTTAGACATAGCAACAATATACATACATACATACTACAAACAATAAGTGTATTTGTAGAAGAAACAAAAAATAAAAATATTTCAGTTATACACAGTAAGCAAAAAAAACCTAAAAACAAGGGATAAAAAGCGTGAAATCACAGTGGAAAAATATTAGACAAAAAATTTGCAATAAAAATAATAAATAACATAAAATTGCCATAAAAACAACAACAGTAAACTGAAAACAATTGCAAGAAAAAATATTTGGGGAAAAAAATTTGAAACAAAAATTTTTGCAAATAAAAATGGAAAAAAATTTGGGAAAAAATTTGAAACAAAAATTTTTGCAAATAAAAATTGGAAAAAAATTTGGAAAAAATTTGAAAAACATTTTTCCAAAAATTGAAGCATAAAAAAGCAAAAAAAAATTTGGGAGAAAAAAATCTAAAACGTAAAATTTGCAATAAAATTTTTTATTTTTTTCCCAATTTTTTTTTGTGCATAAATTGCAGTACGGAAAAAAGCAAAAAAGAAATTGCCAACAAAAGTTAGCGAAAAAATTTGTAAAAGAAGTTTTTCAAAAAAAAACTATTAAAAAAATTTCCAAATTTTTTTCCAAAAATTGCAGTATACAAAAATAAAGTAAAAACTATTGCAGTTAAAGTAAAAAAAAAAGAAATGAAGTCAAGCTTAAATAGCAAAATGGTTTTTTCCAAAGACTCAAACACACACTTTTGTAAGCAGCTTTTTTGGTGCATATTTTTGTACGCATAATTTGCAGTGCTTGAAGAAAGTTTTTATTTATATAGCTTTTTACGTGCTAAAAAAAAGTAAAAAATGTTGTGCTTTTTCAAACAGTTGGCTGCTTCTAGATTTTTTGCGTAAATGTAAATTTTTTGTTGAAAAAAAAAATAAATAAAAAAATTGCGCAAAATGAGAAATGAAATTTTTTTAGATTGCTAGCATAAGATATTTCAACTGCATATTACAGTTTTGCAGTTTTTATTTATTTTTTCCTTTTTTGTTTTTATTATTTTAGATTTTCTTTTTTTGCTTTCTTTGTTTTTATTTTTCTTTTTTTGTTTTTTCTTATTATTTTTATTTTCTATATTTTATTATTTTTTGTTCACTTTTTATTTTTTTATTTTGTTAATTTTTTTTTTATTTTTATTTTGATATTCTACATTTTATATATATCTTTTTATTTTGTGCTTATTCAAATAAAGTCTGCAAAAACAATAAATAAATGAGAATCAAAATTTTTGCTGACGTAAACCAAGCCGGAAAAAAATAAATATTACATACATACAAACATATATACAACTAAGATTATAAGTAGCAAGTACTAAAATATCAAAATAAAGCAGTGAACTAAGCACAAAAACAAAAGAAAAAATGACAGTATACTAAAAAAGGAAAGAAGTTGAATAACGCATATTTTTACAGCAAAAGAAATAGAAATGTTAAAATTAAATAAACAAAACAAAAACATTAAGCAAGTCTTAAAATATTTGATAAAACAAAATGTTGAAACAATATTTATTTTGTGTTTTTCGCAAATTTTGGTTTTAATTTTTTTTTTACGACAAAAATTTAAATTTTTTGGTATTTGCTCTGTTTTAATTTTTTTTGTTTTAATTTTTATTGTTTTAATTTTCATTTTTTGTCAAATTTGAAAAAAAAATTTTTTTTTTTCGGATTTTTTTCATGTTAATTTCTTTTGTTTTATATTTTTGTTTTTTGTTTTTTTTTTCGCCAATTTTGGTTTTAATTTTAATTTTTTTTGACGACAAAAGTTTATTTTTTTTTTGTATTTTTCCTAACGTTAAAATTTTTTTTTGTATTTTTTCTAACGGATTATTTTTTAGTTTAATTTTCTTTGTTTTAATTTTTTTGTTACTTTTAATTTTAATTTTTATTGTGTCAAATTTAAAAAAAAAACAAAATTTTTTGGATTTTTGCCTTTTTTAAATATTTTTTTTTTGTTTTTTTTTCGCAAATTTTGGTTTTAATTTAAATTTTTTTTTTGACGACAAAAGTTTATTTTTTTTTTGTATTTTTCCTAACGTTAAAATTTTTTTTTGTATTTTTTCTAACGGATTATTTTTTAGTTTAATTTTCTTTGTTTTAATTTTTTTGTTACTTTTAATTTTAATTTTTATTGTGTCAAATTTAAAAAAAAAACAATTTTTTGGATTTTTGCCTTTTTTTAAAAATTTTTTTTTTGTTTTTTTCGCAAATTTTGGTTTTAATTTAAATTTTTTTTTGGCGACAAAAATTTATTTTTTTTGTATTTTTTTCTAACGGATTATTTTTCAGTTTTAGTTTAATTTTTTTGGATTTTTTGCATGTTAAATTTTTTTTCTTTTCATTTCATTCCAGTTCTAATTTTATTAGTTTTTTTAGTTCTAAATTTTATTTTTACTTTTTTTCATATGTATGTATGTTGAAATTACATTTATTTATAATCATTAGTTATAATTTTACTTAGTTCAAATATTCATGTGTGAAAATTTTTTTTATTTTTTTTTTTATATTGAAAATATTTTTTTGTTTTTTTTTTATAAATTTAGGTTCGGATTTATTACGTGTTTCAGTTTAAATTTTTTTTATTGTATGTTTGGAGCAATTTTTTCTATTTTCATGTTCAAAAATTTTTTTACTTGAATTTTTTTTTCATGTTGACATTCTTTTTTTTTTGTATTTTTATTTATAATTTTTAGAGCTATATTTTTAGTATTTTTAGGTAAGTTTGAAAATAAATAAGTTTTTTTTTGTTATAATTTTACAACTTTGTTCTAATTTTTATTATTTCTTTATGGCAAGTTTGGAAAAAAATTGTTTTTGACTTTTCATATATTTTTTTTTTAATTTTTTTATATTATTTTCTTTGTTTTTTATTTTATTTTAAAATTTTTTTCACATATGCATACATACAAATATAACGTGTTTTGATGCACTGTAAAAGGCTATTGGTTTGTATTATACGGAAATGTGTTTTTTAAGTTCTATATAAATTTAAAAATTATAAATTACAATAGCATTGTTATAATTTAAAAAAAAAAAAAAAAAAAAAATACATATGATTTTTCTCAGAAGCGACTCTCCATATCCTACAAGCATGGATGATATGATACATACCTACATATATACTTACATAACATATATATGTATGTACATAAATACATAAATACATATATACTCGTTCTATGCACAGAAAGTAAAATTAATTTTTTTCTATTTTTGCTTTTGTAATATAAGTTTAAATATGTATGTATGTAATTAATTTTAAAAATGTATAAGCAGAAACATTTAGCTTAACAATTGTTTATAATATTTAATTTAGTTTTACGTTTTGTTCATGGAAATTAAATTTCAACTAGTTTTTCTTATATTTAACACCATCTACAAATATGGTTGCAAACGCCTGCTTGCTGTGTGTGTGTGCTCTAAATCCCTGCAGTAAATTTGTGTCACTGCTGAAGGATCAGTGATGACTCTTTGTTGAATATTCATCACTGTCGTCATAGCTCAGTATATTTTTATTCGTTTTTATTTTTTTTTCTGAGGAAAGCAAACCATTTATATGAAAAATTCAGCAGTCTTTATATGAAAGTATTCACTGATGCCTCCTCGTCATAGGTGAATTGCATCAGTGATTCATTAAGGATTCATTGCGGATTTTTACTGCAGGGATAATCTTATAAAACGAAAATATACAAATTATTTCCTTTACATCCTTACATATATTTAATTGTCATTGTATTATTTTGTAAATACATATGTATGTATGTTTCAAGTGCGCAAACTACAGAAAATGATGAAATCTAATTTGCTTAATTAACATAATTTTTAGTTTTAGTTCTAGTTTCAGTTTTTAGATTTTAGTTCTTAGCTTTCTTTTGTTTTTTTGGTTTTTTTAAATATGATGTACCAAATATACATACATAAAAATGCGCGCACACATTTACAGTAATATATGTACATACATACAATATAAATACATATATAGTTTATATCTGATACATTAAAATGTGCTTACATACATGTGTACATACATATAAGCAATGAAAAAAATATATATAGCATCAAGTAAAATACAAAATTTGTTGTTGTTTTTTCTTTGGGGTGTTTTTTTTTATTTTATGGGGTTTTTAGTTGTTTTTTTTGTTTTTTCTGCTTTTATTTTTGTCTCGTTTTATGCCGTTTTTGTACCTATTTTTTACAGATTTTGTATCGTTTGCCACTTTTTTGTATCTTTTTTAGCTTTTCAAGCAACTTTTGTACCGAAATTGTTTTCTGTCTCGTTTTTACTGTTGTTTTTCTTGTTTTGTAACGTTTTTTGAAACATTTTTGTACCGAACTAGTTTTTTGCCTCGTTTTTTACCGTTTTTTTTTTCTTGTTTTGTAACGCTTTTGTACCTGTTTTTTTTTGCCAATTTTTGAAAAAAAAAATTTACCATGTTGGATTTGCTCTTTTTTTTTTTGCTGTTTTGTACCAACTTCCCTGCAATTTTTTTGTAGCGTTTCCATATCGTTTTGTTTATCTACTTTGTAGCGCTTTTGTTTCGGTTTGTACCGTTTGCACCGTTCATATCGTTTTTGTCTCTGTCTCTTGCTAATAATGCCCTTTGTACCGTTTTTATAACATTTTGTACCCGATTTTGTCTTGGATTTGGTACGTACCGTGTACCGTGTTTATTTCTTCGCTGTTTACCGTTCTACCGTTTGGTAACGTTTCTTGTGCCGTGTCTACATAAGTTTTTCTACCGCTTTTGTACCGTTTGTAGCATCACTTTTTTGTATCTAACTCTTTCTTCTAGCGCTTTGTTTCTTTTGGTTACCTTACACCTTTTAACGCGGCTTTTATTTTTTAGCTTCACCTGTATTTCAAACATTCACATTCACCTTTATTGTGTTCTTCTCTCCTCTTATATTTCTAATCTCCTCCGGATTCGAAACATGACATCAACATGAGATTCAGCCCAACAGCATCATATAGTCCGACATTCAACATTATTATATTCCATGCTTCATTGAGCCTTTTATGCTTACCTTTCTTCGAACTATCATCTATGAATTTCAATTCACTCACGTATGCAAGGCAATAAGTATGTTGTTGTTGTATTTGCAAATGGAATGAAAACAACCGCAGGGTTGCCGAACTTGGTAATTAATTACCAAAATAGGTTCTTTTTTCGCTGTTGGTTTCTTGGTAACTGTTGGTTATTTTTTTCACGAATTATTTTTACTTAATGTTCATTGTGAACAGACTGTTCATTGTGAATATGCACACAACGATTAGAAACCGAAAGAGTTTTGCTTCGTTACACATACTTAGTACATATTAGTTGATATTTTTTCGTTTATGCTTCATTTTTGAGCTCTCATGACTAATGTTTTTTTTATAAGCGAAAAATTTATGTGAAAAATTAATGTGTTTGGTAGAAGTTATAAATGCATACATATGTATGTAGATCTATTTCGAAGATTACCACATCTCTTCATCAGACTTCTTTTTACTTTTATTCTTGCGTTCGCATAAAACATCCTTTAATGAAAAATTTTACTAAAAAGTTAAAAATTTATAATAGTTTAAAAAAACTATAAAGCACGCTTTAATCTTAAAAGTCGTACTAAAATTGAGAAAGACGAAAAAGAAGCTCAATAAATATTGAAATTACATAAACATCGATATTACTCTAATTTAACAAAAAAAGAGAAATAATTTAATTAGAGAAAAAATGATGAACGAAAATATAAGTATTTAAGGAAAGGCGTGGGGGCTGCTAAAGAATATTTGAACATGAAAATATTCGATTCGTACAACTAGTACAAAAATATACCTAGTTGCGAAATTAAATTATTATTATTATTATATTAAATTACGATATATGAAATCTCAAAAAAGTCAAAATAGAAATATTAGTAAAAAAAACACCGATTTTAAATATTTTTTGACATAATGAGCACCCGACGCTTTTACTTAAATACTTATATTTTCGTTCATCATCATGTCTCTAATTAAATTATTTCTCTTTTTTTGTTAAATTAGAGTAATATCGATGTTTATGTAATTTCAATATTTATTGAGCTTCTTTTTCGTCTTTCTCAATTTTTAGTACGATTTTTAAGATTAAAGCGTGTTTTTTAAGCTATTATTTATTTTTAACTTTTTAGTTAAATTTGTCATTAAAGGATGTTTTATTAAATTATTTCGCAATTAAATTAAATTATTTCTCAATTTTTAGTACGATTTTTAAGTTTAAAGCGTGTTTTTTAGTTTTTTTAAGCTATTATTTATTTTACAATTTATATTGTTTTTTTTTATCTTTTTTACCGTTTATATATCTAATGTACCGTTTTGATATCGTTTTTGTGCCGTTTCTCCAACTATCAACTGTGGTCAATATTTTTTTTCTCTTTTTTAATTATTTGTTATCAATTGGGTTTCTTCTTAAATAAATACACGACTTGTTTAAATTTCAAAAAAAAAAAAAAGAACCATCAACTCTTTTCGAAAAAGTAAAATAAAATAAAATAAAAATGTATCAAACTTTAGCTCTACATCTGACATACATATGTAATCCCGCATACATACATACATACATATATACGGCTGATCTATCATACCACATATACATAGGTACGCAACAGTTACTAAATGCGAGCAAAAAATTACATGTGTACTCTTATGTAGACAAAAATTAATGCTAAATACATACATACATACATACATATACATTAATTAATGCAAGTAGTCAAACTAGGTGTGTGTGTAAAAATGGACTATTGTCCCTTAACAAAACTAACCTTAAAAGAACAGATAACAAAGAAGTGCATATTAAAAGCAAGAAAAATGTGGTTAAAAAACTACGAAAATAATAATGGCAACACTGGCAAGTGTCATTTTAACAAACGGTCAATAACAGCAAATTACAAAATAATGAACAAAAAAAATGCAAAAAACTAGTTTTAAGCTTGTTTTTAGGGATTTCAAAATGATAAACAAGGTATACAGACTATATACACTTAAATACATACATACATACATTTATGAAGATGAAAGTCTAACAATAAATAAAACAAAACACTACAAAGAAAAAACAAATAAAAAACTAAAAAACGGCATCAAGTGCGTAAAAATTTATATACATAAAAAGTATTACATAAAAATCAAATCAATTTCTATAGCAAAAATTAGTCAAATAAAATTACACTTAATTACATGAATACATATGTACACACCCACACAACCAACAACAAAACGCTTTATAAATAACGTAACGGTCTAACAGGCAGTAGTAATACATATTTAAATTTAAACTGCAAGCCGCTGTTAGTTGGCAACGCTAAAGTGTCAACAAATCATGTTAGCAAACACAATTGGCAATGCATGAAGCTGCATCTGCATGCATGTGTGCCTAGTTAGGCGCTTTTTGTGTAAAATTTAATTAACTTGATCAAGCAGCAACGTGTCTATTCAAAGAGTATTTTGCATACATTTGTTTACACATACCCAAATAGGAGAAGTTCCAAAACACAGAATTAATAGCAAACAGATTATTTACACATTTACATAGATTTTTTAGATCCCACACGCAGAACGGTCGTCAATCCATTTATCTAACACTTCGGCATCGTGTCATGCCAAGGGCAGAGAGGGCTGATTTTAGTATAATGTACCAGCTATAGCATAAAAACAATGTTGGCAGGAGCTAGAGAAAGTGCTACAGACAAACGGAGCTAAAGGCAATGAATTGTTTATTAATGTTGGGTGGCCTGGTGTTTATGCTCAAGCCTCACACAATTTTGACAGACTTTAACAGCAGATACATATACACTTGTTTGCCGACATTATTGGCGACTGTAGTTTTTTATGTTTAAACATCTTTATTTTAAACAAAAATTGACATATGAATAATTACAATAAAATTATTTTAAAAAAACACACAAGAAAAAAAACAGAGCCCAGCAAAATCAATGCAATTACTTATTAATTGATTGTGGAATTAGCACAAATATGTAAAGGAATGAATACATACAGTCATACATAAAAATGAGAAGAAAATGCATAATTGTACACATCCCACTTTAGAGAAGCAAATACATACTTTGAAGTGCATATGTAAATACACAATTAAAAAATTATATGAAAAATGCGCAAAAAGGCAAAGGAAAAAAGTTAAAACAAATAAAAGGAAATTTAAAAAAAAAAAAACACCATACTAAATAAAATTCAGTTAAGTACATATGTATGTACATTAGGCATATAACTTTTTACAATTTTTGCAAATACGAAAAACGGCATACCATAGTCGAATTTGCGAAATTGCAAAAAAGTTTCCGCGCAAAACGAAATTACTTTTTTATCAGAACTTCTGAAAAAAAACAAAGAAAGTTTTGTACAGTGTACACGTTTTTCTTCAGAGCGTGCAATTAAAATTGTGCAAGACATTTTACCATTGTGTAAATCATCACATTCTTTAAACTTAAAACTTATTTCATATAACAATGAACAAAAATGTAAAAATAAAAATATTAAAAAAAAATCTGACTGTTTTTAGAAATCCATTTTTGCGCGGAACGTTTTTGAACCGAAATCACCTAAAAAAGTGATATTCATTACTTGTACAATATTTGCCACCACGTGGTGGTATGCCAAATTTTTCGTCAAAATTTGTTATATGCCTAATGTACATATATGTATATGTACATATGTACATACCAGGGTTGGGCACAGTGCATTTAATTTTGATTGCATTCAGCCTTGCATTCTCCAATCACTGATGAGTGGTAGTGAAAATTTGATTTGCATTACCATTCACTATTGAATGGTAATGCAAATGTGGCTTGCACTACCATTCAGTAGTGAATGGTAATGCAAATGTGGCTTGCACTACCATTCAGTAGTGAATGCGAATGCAAATGTGGCTTGCACTACCATTCATTGCATTCCCACTACAAGTATGATTTGTGAAAACCTATGATCGTAGTTTAGGCATGAAGTGGCCAATCTATTTAATAACGGGAAGGAAGTTTGTGAGATATTCTACACATGGAATTAGCTTAGAAAATTTATAATTTTATATTAAAGATGAAATGTGTTTATGTTTTTTAATTAATGTTTTTGTGTAGTATGAAGCTTCAGCTATCAGATCATGACAAAAAATTTCAAATTAATTCGAAAAAATAGGCGAATTTCCAATATTTTCTCAACAAATGCCATATGCAAAATACCTCTGTGAGCCACTGTATAAGTATAAGTAATTTTTTACCTACGTGTTTAAACGAAATTTATTAACCCATTAGATACATATACGAGCAGTTTACTGGCTCTTTCGTTTTTTCTGAAGCTGGCAGAAGAGTATACGTGTGAGTATACGTGTTTGACGTCGCAGCAGCTAGCCTATGCCCCGGGCATAGGAAAAATGCATTTTGGCCGACACTGTTCTATACTAATTATATAAAATTGATTGTATGGAAAATGTATGTAACGCGATAACTCAAAAAGTACTGGACAGATTTTAATAATTCTTTTTTTAAAATGTCGCAATTGGTAAATTCTCGAGAACCATGTACTTTTTTTTGCGTATTTCTGAGACTTTAATACCTTTTTCCCGGTTTTAAATTTCGAAAAACTCAAAAAAGCGCAAGCATAGACAGATTCGTTTGGTCATTTGCCGTGTTCAGTGGAGGCGTCGCAGTCGTACCAGGCTGCGCAGCGCAGGCGACTCATATGTTTGTTTTTGCACGGTTTGTTGTTTGTCTCGGTGGCAATCAAAAACCTGTTTATGCATGCAATGAAAGGTGTTGAACAGGACTTCAACATAGAGTTCCTTTCATTGTGATGCCTAGACATCCTCCCCAGGTATGGGCTAAAATGTGGACCCGGATTAATCCGGAATGTTTTTAACGATATTGGTATGAAATTAAAGGTATTGAGCAGGGCTTTAGCACAGACCTATTTTCATTGTGATTTCTATGCCGGGTCTCCTGATATGGGTCAAAAGGTGGATCTGGATGACGTCGGGATGTGTCTGAGCGATATTGGTATCGAATGAATGGTCTTGATCTGGACTTCAATATAGAGCTATTTTAATAGTTATGCCTAGGCCGGGTCTCCAGATAAGGGCCAACAGATGGACCGGATGACCCTCGAATATTTCTGAGCGATATTGCTACCAAATGAAAGGTCTTGATGAGGACTTCGACATAGAATTATGTAATTTGTGATGCCTGGGCCGGGTCCCCAAATATGGGTCAAAATGTGACCCCGGATTAACCCGGAATTTTTCGGAGCAATATTGGTATGGAATGTAAGGTTTTGAACAAGGCTTTTACATGGAGTTATATTCATAATGATTCCTAGGCCGGGTCTCCAGATATGGGTCAAAACGAGGACCCGGAATGTTTCTGAACAATATTGGTATCAAATGAAAAGTGTTGGGAACGGCTTCAACATAGAGCTGTAGTGATGGCTAGATAAGGTTAACAAGTGGACCTAGATAACCTCGGAATATCTTAACTTAAATTAACTTGGCGTGACTTGACTTGACTTGAGTTGAATTGAATTGACTTGACTTGACTTGACTTGACTTGATTTGATTTGACTTGACTTGACTTGAGTTGAGTTGAATTGACTTGACTTGACTTGACTTGACTTGACTTGACTTGAGTTGAATTGACTTGACTTGACGACTTGAATTGACTTGACTTGAATTGACTAGAATTGAGTTGACTTCAGTTGCATTGAATTGACTTGACTTTGGTTAACTATTATTCCTCATTGCGAAGCAACGGGTATTTGCTAGTACATACATAAATTGTTAGCAAATTAAATGTGTTATTATACATATATATTTATACGAACTCTGAACCTTCCAAGATACATTGTTTCCATAAAAAAAAACAATAACAGCTGCGAACCTGTGCATTTCCGTTAATGCTGTGGTTATGGTACCAATCAACATTGCCAATCAAAATCGGAAACATTTCGTGATTGGTGAGAGGTGGTTATGCTTACATTGGTGATTGGAGCGCATATACACAACATAACACATGATAATTACTGAGCACATACACAACATAACACATTATTACCTCTGAAACCTCGTTTGCTGGCTGCCTGTTTCACACAGCAAGTTTGCTGGATGTGAGAGTCCGAAAATTCTCTCACCGTCGGAGTGCACAACAACAATTACACGGTGCTCGACCAGCTTGATTGGTAGCATAACCAGGCCATAAGCAGTTTTTTGATGAAGAGTTGATTTTCCTCGAAATAGCTTTCACTCCTACCGTCGCTGGTTTGCGTTGCTTGTTATCAAAACAAACAAGCAAATCAAAAATTGTATACAACTTTTCTTCAACAACTTTAGGGCCTTATTTTGCAAAACGCAACGCGACGCAACGAGTCACCCAGAGTCACTTTTTGTCGTGTTCGTATTTTGTATCTCTTTAGGTCAGTGTTGTCCAATGCAATAGTATGTAATTTTCACTTGTGTGCGTAAAGCGTTGCTGCAAACTGTGTTGTGTTGTTGTAATTAGCTTCGCAATACGCTGCTGCCGAACCAAACGCTGCTGCCGAACCAAGCTATTCATAGATATACGAGCAGTTTACTGGCTCTTTCGTTTTTTCTGAAGCTGGCAGAAGAGTATACGTGTGAGTATACGTGTTTGACGTCGCAGCAGCTAGCCTATGCCCCGGGCATAGGAAAAATGCATTTTGGCCGACACTGCTTTAGGTGACTGAAAGTGACTGTAAGTGACTCGAAGTGAATGTGTTACGTTTTCTGGTGAGTATGTTACGTTTTTGGTATTTTATAAAACGCAAAGTGACGAAAACGCTCACTTTAACTGTCAAAAGAGTCACTTCCTTTTGTTAGAGTGAGCATTCGATATGGTTTAATTTGCAACGGCTAAAATTAGCCAATTAAAAAAAAAACGGGGTATCAATCGACACGTTTCAATCTCGCGAACCCGAATATGATGCTGAACTAATTTTTTATTTGATTTAAATAATAAGTTATCAATAATAACGTTTTAACTTTTGTCTTGCTTCTTGAACACACGCGAACACACAAATGCATTTTTTAACATTGGATAACACGTACATATATTTATTTATTTCAATTTCAATTCAATTATTTATATTTTATTCAAAAAAACAAACTAAACAAAACACGTATGTATGTATTTACACACAATGTCAACAAATACTTTTTTTTATTTTTGTTGACTTCCCATTAAACACTGAAAAAGAAATTCTAAAACGAGAAAATATTGTTTCTAAATTTGAGAATCAGCATATATGTATATAATTTGAAAATAAACATATTTTCAAGTGTTCATGAAACATTGTTTATCAGTTTTAGAATAACTTACAACACATTTGAAAAAAAAAATTGTTTCGCATTTTGTACCATTTCACGAATTTCATCATGTCAAGGTTTCAAGGAACAAAGAAATTTTGTACCTATGTTTGCAAATTTCAATCAGCGTTCGTTGTTTTACGTGAGAAGTCTCTTAACGGTTGAAATTATGATAGTTGAAAATGATTGTGTGTAATAATGATTCCATATTTCTTACTCTTATTTTATTTGTTTGTTGCTTTTTGTGAAGATACACAAACTTTATTAAAAACATAGTTTGTTTCTCATATGTATGTACATATGTATGCATATTATGACTGTACAAAAGGCACAGGCGAAATTCACCCGCACGGGTAAATGAAAAACATCACATCAGAGTGCAAATATGTAATACATATCGTCGTACCATACGAAAACTAACATACGTTTTTTGTGACTGACGAAAAGTAACAAGTTCGACTTTTGGCTGACGAAAACTATCAATTTTGTTTAAACAACAACAATTTCAATGTAAAAACAGTATATAATTACTGATACTTTTCGTCAGCCAAAAGTCGATTTTATTATTTTTCGTCGGCCAAAAGTCGAACTTGTTATTTTTCGTCAGCCAAAAGTCGAACTTGTTACTTTTCGTACAGAATTTTTTTATTGATAGCTTTCGCCAGAAATTTTAAATATGCTAGTTTTCGTATGGTACGACGATATGTACATATTAGAGCTCTCGATTTTTTTTTAACATTTTCGTGTAGCCCGAACAATTGTTGTTCAAATGCTCGAACAGTTGTTTGTTTGTTTATTACCCGTATGTTTGTACGGGCATTTGAACAATTCGGGTATTTTGAATTTTTTTTCCTTTGTTTATTATTTTTTTTTATATGTAGTTTTTTTATTTTCGCTTTTCCCATACACATTTTTTTGTTTGTAAGCTCGAATGCTCGAATGTTTGTACGGGCATTAACACAAACTCTCTCACTATCCCTCAATTTTTCTGTACTCTAGAGTACAAATATGTAATACGTACATACATCAGCCCAAAATCCCATACTAAAAATGTGCCTCAAATGAACCTCAAATTGAAAATGAAAAAAAAAAATGTTTTTTGGGTTGCAAGCTGCCAATTTTCCAGGGTTAACCAATCAATAAAACAGTTCGATTAAAAAAAAACACACCAAAAATTACTAAGGAAATGAAGAAAACCAGAAAAGTGGTAAATAGGCTACGTAAAGCGTTTGAAAATCGTCGTGACTACGCAACGGAGCGAACGAAAAAACGTAAAAGCTTATAAAATACCAACTTTTAGGTGAAGGTGAAAGTGAGTGAACGTGAGTGACTGCGACGCAACGAGTCACGGCGTTTTGTAAAATAAGGGCGTTAAACACAAATGGCATGCATGAAAAGTCATTGCATTTTTATAGATTTTAAATGATTTGGTTGCTTGTGCCAAAATACCACATAGTAATCACAAACGCCATGTTACAACGATAGCTGCGATTGAATTGAATTGAGTACTACTAAAAGCCTTTCCTAACTTTTTCGCATTCAAACTCAAACTTTACACGGCCATTGATGGCACATGTTACATGAAAACCATATAAAAAAAAGTTATAGAAAAAATAAATTAGACATTTATTGCCATGCAATTTTACTTATGGCGTTTTCTTTTCTCGAAATAATGTTCCATGTTTGATTTTTTTTAGCCATTTTGTAAGTTTGTCTGGTCCTTTCACCAAATATTGACCTCTAACTAAGTAAGAGGGCACCCTTATCTACAAATTCAGCCATTTTATAGAAAGTCAGGATACGTAATTCGATAATTGGGATATAGAAGGGCAACATTTTTTCGTAGAAAAGAAAACGCCATTAATGTAGTAATACTTATATATATGTATGTATATACCTGTATGTATGTATGTAATCTAAATGTGGAAAAATACGTACATACATATATAAGTTGCGTAATTAATGCCAATTCATCATATATTTATTGTAACAAATGAACAAAAATTATTAAAAAAAAACCAAACAATTAAAAAAAAATACTTTAAACCGCATGACTATACAACTATGTAGTAGCTGATTTTTCTTCTTATTAACACGCTTTTATTTTGCTTGAGAAAAAATATTGTTTTTTTTTTTGTAATCAAAAAACTTGCAATTGTGTTTGGTTGTAGCAAAAAAGTGGCATAATGAAATACAACCCAGCAGTATTTATCAGCTGGAAAACAGCACATATTTCCTACTGAATATTCAGTAGATATGTAGTTCTAAAATCTGAACTTTCCCTTTCGTTTTTATATAGAGGTGGCGTAGAAAATCAACTACCTAAAAACTGCCGATCGAGAAGGGAGAGTTTCTGTAGGAAAAAAGGCCTGAATACGCAGGGAGAACTTCCATAGCATATATTTCAGTACACCTGATGTCTTCACTGCGTGTTCAGTTGTTTTTTCAGCAATGAATTTTCAACTCGGATTCAGGGTATTTTTCATATTGAATATTCTACTGATAATGCACCTCCTTACCTCAAATACTGCTGGGAACAGCCTCCTTATGCATAAATACATGCATATAACTATGTATGTATGTATGTAGATGAAGAACGCTATAGTAAACAAAGCATATCGTCGTTTAAAGTGCATTTTT
This sequence comes from Urophora cardui, assembly GCA_960531455.1. Classification (NCBI taxonomy): domain Eukaryota; kingdom Metazoa; phylum Arthropoda; class Insecta; order Diptera; family Tephritidae; genus Urophora; species Urophora cardui. The sequence goes on from OY482671.1 coordinate 7,328,458, forward strand.
GCGTAAGAGGTATTTTCATTTTCGAGTAAGGGACATTTTTGCCAAAAATGAGATTTTCCAACCCTGAGTTCCTGACGCTCAGCTCTATCGATCCATACCAAAACTTTGCAATTGTATTGTATTGTTAAAATTTGGCAGCATTGCTGGTATTATTTTAAACAAATTAAATGAAGTTTCTAATTGGTAAGCTCTGATACTACGTTTTTTTGCTACAATCTTTACAATTTTCCCAACCAAATTATGACTAAAGGTATCAAAAATTAAAAAAACAAAACAAGAAAGGAAGCCTCAGATTAAGTGGAGCCAAATATTGTAAGCTTTCATAGTTTTTTTACGTTTGCTGGAAACACGGTGCAATCTACATATATAAAGCCCGTGCCGCATAAAGTGGGCGCAGCCACGCCCATTTTGAAAATTCGTATCAATAATCCGACTAAACGTATAAATATTCTTGTTATTATAAAATTTCATCCCTTTATGACTTTTATTTACAGAGATGTCACGTTACAAATTTCTGAAGGGCATTCGAGAAATATTTTTACTAAAAAGTAGGCGTGGTCATAAACTGATTTCACTACAATTTTGCACATATACTACCGCAAGTGGTAGAAATAAGTCCACCAATTTTCGTCATAATATCTCAATTATTTGTCGAGTTATGGGCTCCGAAATCTCGTAGATTCCTTTGTCTAATAAGAGCGGTGCCACGCCCATTTTCCAAAATTTTTCTCTTTATGGTCTTCTATCTATCGTGGTACAGTAGACGCTCACAAATTAGAACCACTTTGTTTTTAGGGTGATTCTAATTTCTGAAAAATTATAATTCCTGGACGTTTTTTTTTTTGTTTCAATAAAACCTTAAAATTTAAGTCAATTTGCATTGAAAAATTACAATGAAATTTTGTCTTATTCAATTTTATTCCCAAAAACGAGAAAACAAACATATAGATATGCCTGTATACGAAATTTCATAAAAATATTTAAATCTGTGTATTATTATAGCTGTGTATAAAAATTAATTTATTACATTGCGATAAAAACATGTTTTTTGTAGGCCATGATTCTTATGCGAAAATTTATAAGACATTCAAGTCAGGTTATAAACCAGATTGAACACGGATGTTCGTAATCCAATCCACAAGTAAGCTCAAAATTACAAAAAGTAAATATCAAGATTTAAAACACTTAAAACAAGTGATGCCCTACGATTGTCATAGCTTTTATGACAATTTACCACATTTACCTTACGACTTCTCCAGCAATGTGTAAACAAAATTACGTTTTCTTAATTAAAAATATTAATTTTAGCTTTAAATTTAATATAAGTTTAAGTTTTGTTACTTTTTTTCTTTATAAAATACTAAAAAAAAGAATTATAATGAACATTTTGCCATTTCATAACCGCTTGTGCGTGATTTTTGTGCCAAATAAAAATTGCACAACCGCACATGAAAAAAAAGAGTCCTAATAATTCAATTTGTTTCTTTTTTTACACTAAGTTGATGTTTTAGCTAACAAACTGATCTACGTAACTATTTAAATTTAAGTTTGTACGCAGAAAGAAGTAACGGTTTTGAAATGAAACAGTTTTTTTGCTCTCCTGTAAAATTCAACCAATGTCCGCTACTCGAAAATGAAAATACCTCTTACGCAAAAATGCACTTTAAACGACGATATGTAAAAGAAAAATATGTATGAAATGAAAATATTAAAAATTATTATTATAAATCAAACAAAAAAATTATAAATAAAAATTGTAAAAAAATTTAATTTTTTTTATTGCATTTTCGTGTTGGTTTAATGAGCGTGTCTACTCTCTACGCAAGAATAAGAAAGACGCATGTCAGTAATTTTTCGACGTAAAAAGACGCATTAAAAATATGTCGGGGAAGACAGACGCTTTACAAAACATGTCGAAGATAGACGCATTAAAAAATATTTCGACGAACAGAGACGCATTATAAAATATTTCGACGAAGAAAGACGCATTAGCATTATTAACTGCGAAGAAAGACGCATTAGCATTAATATTGACAAAGAAGAATAAAAAATCGAATACGTCTTTCCTTACTAAAAAATATTTAAATGCGTCTTTCTTTATAGTAAAAAAAAAAATAAAGCGTCCTTCTTCGTTATCAAAAAATAAAGTCTTTCTTTCCAAAAATATTTTTAATTCGTCTTTCTTTGAAAGAAAAAAAGTTTGCGTCTTTCTTCCCCAACAAAACAGTTTGCTTCTTTTTTCTTCTATAGCGACGATATGTAATATCACTCCATCTTATATCGCATCACCTTATAATCCCATCATCTAATCACAGTATTTAATATCACATCATATAACATGCCACATAATCTAATATCACATCACCTCAGAATCACAGTATTTTATATCACATCACCTCATCTAATACCATCTCATCTAATATCACGTCACCTGATATCACATCGTCTTTTCTAATATTGCATAATTCATCTTCTATCACATCACTCATCTCCTATCACATCATCTTATAAAATATCACATCATCTCTTCTAATATCACATCATCTCTTCTAATATCACATCACTCATCTCCTATCACATCATCTCATGAAATATCACATCATCTCTTCTAATATCACATCACTCATCTGCTATCACATCAACTCATGAAATATCACATCATCTCTTCTAATATCACATCACTCATCTCCTATCACATCATCTCATGAAATATGACATCATCTCTTCTAATATCACATCACTCATGATATATCACATCATCTCTTCTAATATCACATCATCTCTTCTAATATCACATCACTCATCTCCTATCACATCATCTCATAAAATATCACATCATCTCTTCTAATATCACATCACTCATGATATATCACATCATCTCTTCTAATATCACATCACTCATCTCCTATCGCAACACTCATCTAATATCATCTAGATTTCCGTAGTACAGTCGCATGAAACGCGGATTTCAGGAGAAGTATTTTCTTCATTGAATTTTGGACCACCCTAATACTTTACCCAAGAAGTAAGACCAGATGTGAACTGCAATATTTATGAGTAATCTTGGTATTATGTTAAAGACCGGTGAAGGTAAGAAGGAATGGTTCCTGATGGGAACTTACAATGCCCAATAAACGTAACTTCAAGCTCATTCAAGGACTTAAACTCGGCGGGAAATGTGCGAAAATGTGTAAATACATATAAATAATTTTTTCAAATTTTTTTTTTATTATAAATTATTATTTGTTAATCTCTCCTCCAGACCTTTTACATTATCCGCCAGTTTTGTTACCGCAAACGTTAGATCTTTTATAATGTGATTAAGTTCATTATCGCGCTCATTACGATCACGAATACATCCCAAAATTATTTCATACATGCTGCTGCTAACGGGCAGCGTAGATGAGCGGCGTCGCTTTCTACTAGTTGAATTTGCTGCTGCTATTTGCTCTTCAGCGGCAGTTGAGCGAGTGGAGCAGGTTGCGGCAGTTGAGTCAGTAGAGCAGATTGCGGCAGTTGAGCCAGTAGAGCAGGTTGCGGCAGTTGAGCCAGTAGAGCAGATTGCGGCAGTTGGCAGTGAAGCATTGCCTTTGTATTCATTTGCGTCGTCAGCCATCCATTTTGAGTTATACGCTGAATTATTTGATGCATCTGTTGCCCCGCCTGAGTCTGAGTGTTGTTGCGCTGTTTTTGTGCCGTTTGTTAAATCTTTTTCTATTTTAATATCTGAAAAAAATTCCTCTTTGATTTGCGCCTCTGATTCCTCATCACACGAATCCTCCTGTAAGGATTTTAAGATTTTAAGAAATGTAAAAGGAATAAAAAAAAAAAAACTTACTACTTCGATTGTCACAATTACTTCGCCATCATCACTTCTCACTTGATCCTCTTGCTGTGCAGACTGTGTAGCATACGAGCTTATGCAGTGCGTTGCTTGCGTGGCAGGTTTGTTGCTTTTTGTGCAGCAAGGCTTGTTCTGGGAGTGTCGCTTGCTAGTTGAGTTTGTTGCGCTCTGTTCAGCGGCGGCAATTGAGCAGGTTGAAGCAGTTGATAGTGGAGCATTGCCTTCGTCTGCGTCGTCATCCATCGCATTTGAGGCACACGCCGAAGTATTTGTTTCATCTGTTGCATATAGAGGCGTTGTCGTCTGAGGTTTAACCCGCATATTTGTATCATGTGCTGCTAAATTGTTTTTAGTTCTGGGTTTATCTGTTTCGGCTTCATTTACTGGCGTTATCTTTGAATGTAATTTAAATTTATTTAAAATTTTTTTTTTATAAATTTAGAATATTTGTTTTTTTTTCACTTACTGCGTCATCTGAGCCTGAGTGTTGTTGCGCTGTTTGTGTGCCGTTTGCTAAATCTTTTGCTATTTCAAAATCTGAGAAAGTAAATTCCTCTTTGATTTGCGCCTCTGATTCCTCATCACACGAATCTTGCTGTAAGAATTTTAACATATTAAGTTGTGTAAAAGGAATTAAAAAACAAAAAACTTACTACTTCGATTGCAACAATTACTTTGTCATCATCACTTCTCACTTGTTCCTCTTCTTGTATAGACTGTGTAGCATCCGGGCTTATGCACTGCGTTGCTTGCCTGCGTGGCATTTTTCTTTTTCTGCGGGATTTCTCCTTCTTTGGATTGACATGTGGAAGAGAAAAAAAACAAGACTTTAAATATGTAAACTCTGGGGCAGCATAAATACACATTTTTATTATTTCTTATTATTTATGGTAAGGCTACGTTATGTTGTTGCAACGCTAAAGACACACTTTTCAATTTTACTTACTAAATTAGACTTTTGTTGCAACGCTTTCGGTTTATATACGCTGGAGACGAACTCATCAAATAATGGTACTTGACTGGAAATGCCTTGGCGCAATAGACAACTCAGTTTTGTGCGCCAAGTATCTAAAGTCTATAAATGAATTTTTTAATAATTAAATACTTTTGTTTATTTTCATAAATTTAACTTTTCTGCTTACCTCTTTCCATTTACGTGGCGATGATAGATGTATGCCATATATGCCATTTAACTTTGACGCTAAATACCGCCACAATCTTTGAGCTTCACTATGTTCAGCTGTCAATATGATTGGATGTTTCTTTGCAAAATTTACATAGTAGATCAATTGCCTCATACTGGCGCGTTTTAAACGGTGTGGACTGTAAATATAAATATTTTAATACTTCAGCAAAAAAAAAAACCTAATGACTTGATTTGTACAAAATTTTTCAACAGTCTAGTACGCGTTGAAAAAAGAGTTATTATGGGTTATAGAGGAGCTCCTCGTAATCCAATTCCAAAAGTCCCGTCGACCGGAGATGTTTGCAAGTTGTAAAATATACCAAACAAAACCCCAAAACTATGTACGATTATTGAGGACAGACACTTATAAAAACATGCACATATATATATATGTGTGTAGAACACCATTTTGCACTGGCGGCCTTCGGCAGAAATTTAAAAACATATCCCTCAGCCCGCCGAATTCTCTTTGTGGGGTAATACAACAAATATCTCGTGAACTATAAGCCTCCAGCAGGTTTTGATTACAGTTTTGAGATCTGTGAGAGGCCATCTACACCCCTGAGGAAGTAATTTTTCTCGGGTCTTGTTTCCTTAATGTAAAGCCGGCCCTTTTGGTAGACAGACGGAAATCTGACCCCTCCCTTACGATTGATTCCAGACATATGTACCTCGTTTTAATCGCATTTTTTGCAGGCCATGTACCTACTTACTTTTCTCCCATTTCGTCAATATTTGTCGTCTTTGGCAAATGTTGCGTTGGAACTGCGTACCACCTTAGCCATATATGCTTCCTATCGAACAGAATCACATCTTCATCTGCAAAGTGTAAGACGCAGAGACGTGCATCTTTTGGTAATTGAATGCCACAAGCAGCGTTCCATTCCTCCTTCATATATTCAGTTTTTGGCATTGGGAATGTTGCAACGGTGTCATTCATTGTTATTTTACACAAAAAGCAAGTGTGTGACATTTTCTTTTTCAGGGAAATTAATTCCTTCGCATATATTTTTACTGCTTTTCAGTGCACCAGCTGCGCGTTCCCGTGGCGGATTAGGATCGGGACAAGGTTTATCCAAAAATCTTTAGATAATTCTTGAATCTGGAAAAAATTTTGCATGCAACAGCAATAGCAGTGTTTCTATCTACTCACTAACTAGTGATAATTAACTCTAATTATGTAGATTTGATAGATAATTGGAGTTTCTGTACTTTTTCTTCAGCAAATTTAACTACTCCACGGCCTCGGAGCAAGTATTCCTTCGTTTGCTCCGCTCCTGGTCCGCTCCCAAAATTTTATTTTTCGCTTGGCTCCGCTCTTAGCTCCAAACTTTTTTCCACCGAGCTTCGCTCTCGCTCGGATATCTTTATTGTGTTGCTCGGACTTCGTTCCACGTACCAATAAAAGAAAAAAATTAACAACTTATGTATCAGTGATGGAACCAGAGACGCCGGAAAGGAACCCTTAGCTCCTTACCCAAGGTTTATCCAAATAGAGGTTATATTACTTCCGTTTTTATGTGTGTGTTTTCTTTAAAAATGTTAATGTGACAGAGGAGAGAAATGAATTTCAAGGTAAAATTTTTTACAATTGGTTTTGTCTGACATTTGCACTTTTTAGTATACATACACAATTCCAATCAGCTTATCTACAGCGATATCCTTCTTTAAGCCCTAGGCAAAAAAAAAACACTCATACTGGACAATCCAGATTGTAAGTTGCCAAGAGCCTAAAAAATTTAGATATTTGCGCCAATCACCCGACACTCACATATACACTTCCTCTCAATCCAGATTGTAAGTTGCCAAGGACCTTTAAATAATTCTTGAACCTTACCTTCGCGCCGGATTTTAGAAAAGTAGATTAGAGATACAATTCAAAATTTCCAAAATCCAATTGACTCTTTCTAAAATCCAATGGAAATGGTCTAGTACAAAAATGGTGGGAAATGGTGTAGTACAAAAATACCGAAATGTGATATTAAAGTGTACGATATATGAAATCTGCAAAAAATTAAAAATAAAAATATTAGTAAAAAATCGTAATTTTTTTGAATTTTGATTAAAAAAATCATACTGAAGGTGAAATGCTAAACGCAAAAGAAGTACACAGATGTCATCACCGTAACGCAGACTACCTCTAGGTGCATTAACTTTTATTTGTTCGAATTTTATAAAAATTGTTTTTTAATCATTATTTTCTGTTTTAGTTTCTGCTCAGTGCGATTTTAAAATTAAAGCGTGTTTTTTATTTGTGAAAGCAAACAAAGCAAGCGAAATATTGGAAAAACGCTTGCAAGGGCAAACAAGCTGCTTGTGTAGATCTATTTACCAAATATGAAATATGTGTTTGTAATATCGATGTATCGATATCAATTTCAGCATTAGGTCTTCGCTCCTTTGCTCCGCTTCGGAGCCCTGGTCAGAAATGACAACACCGATAAATCCCGCAGATCAACCATTCAGCAAGTGTGAAAAAATTGTAGGAAAACAATTGAAAATTTGGAAATAAATTTTCGGAATTGTGTTATTTAATTAATTTGGAAAACGTGCTACAATGACGGACGCATTTTCCTACCAACGCACCGTACAAAGTTTAGCACGCGTGCTAGCGCGTATAGAACCAACGCCATGGGACAAGGTACAACGCCATCCAAAAAAAAATTGATTTTCATGGTCAATCAAATTTTCAACTTCTGTTTGTGTTTTGTTTTTATTTTTCTTTTCCTCTCTTGTGCTCAGGTACAATCGCTTTTCCGCTATTGTCCGCAAGAAAATGCTGCTGGTGTCTTTTGTTTGGATGCGCGTGCCCAGGATGCGGTCATTGCACTGGGTATTTACTTTTTGGAAAGTGGCTGTCAACATGAAGAGCGCATCGTTCCCTACCTACTGCGATTGGCTAAATGTTTGCCAAAGGCGGTTTGGGTGGATGATGCCAAATGGAGTAAAATCGATCGTAAGTGTTAATAATTTTGTTAGCTACATTTTATTTAATATATTCATTCAAATCAAAAGGTATACCATCAGCGGAAAAATTCAGCTTCTGCTTGAACACTTTGCTCTCTGACATTGCCACAAAATGTCCCGATTTGCGTGAAGAAATCGTACTCAACCAAGTCGAGACACTAAGCGCTCTCGCAAACATTATCAAATCGAGCAAGGAAAGCAGTTCTGCACCGCCACCAATCATACTTTGCAAAGCCACCGTACCGCTACTGTTCGGCTTGGCACGCTCTATGGGCCGTTATGCCAGTCAAGATCCACCGCTACTCTGTCGTATATTTCCACGCGAAGAAATGCCCGTGATTAAGCAAAATGCACGTGATGCCACCGGCAGTTTTAGCTCCAGCGAACGCATACCATGTTTCTCACAATTTCGCCCCATCATACCGCGTTCCATGTCGGGCAGCTTGAGTCAGGATTCGACGTGTGAGGCACGTATGCGTCACATGCATATGGGTAGTTGTCATAGCAGCAAACATCGTCCACCACATTTGCATACATATTTTTCGGTGCCCTACGATGCACGTACGCACTTTTTCACCAAAACCGGTTCCAGTTTCAATCAATTCCCAAATATGCGTCATTGTGAAACACCAACAAAAACTAAAAAGGCATTTATGGTGCCACCATTTTCCATACAACATTTGCAAATCATATTTGCTGTTGCCAAAAAGCTGCTCACCAAAGAGACATTGGACCACTTAGACGAGCAGGCAAGCGATATATTTGCTTTGCATCAAATTAAGGGTTATTGCTATAAGAGTTTCTCGGAAACGCTAAATCTGGTTTTGGTGACTTTGTTGCGTGAGCTGTTGCAACATCAAATCGATTTGCCAACACCCTTCACCAAAGATGTGCAGGAATTTGTGAAGCGTTTATTTTTGAATGGTCAAACCGAGTTGGCTAATAAACAGCAAGATCAGGAAAAGGAACGGCGTGAAGAGAATGGCATACCAGTGGTGAATAAATACAAAGTGAATGTAATGGCGAATGCGGCGTGTGTGGATTTGCTGGTGTGGGCGATACGCGATGAGACAGGTGAGTGTGGGTGGGGATGGTGTTGGCTTAAAGGGCGCGAATTTGGTACATGTTGGGGGGTAGCGGTAGTGTAATGCTAGGGGCGGGGGTTGGAAGGGGGAATTGATTTTAAGCATTAATATAAATCTTTGGTATTTTTCTTACTATTTATTTTAATAAATGATTCTTTTCAGTTGATGTTGAGTACAATGTACCTTCATTGCAGCAGGGTTTAAAAATTATACTAAAGAAAGGTTTTTAATTTATTTTTTGCATTAAACTATTGTTTGACACCATTTGTTTTTTTTTTTTTTTTTTTTTAATGGTGCTCTGCATGCGGTAAAGTTTACGTTAGCTCTTGGGCACGCTCATTTTGACGACCATTCATTTTTCATTTCCTTTATCATGTCAGTAGTTTAAATAGCGTTCCCATGACTGCATCCAACTCAGGAGCCGGCTTAGATGCAAATTTTTGCAAAAACAACAATTTAAGTCAGATTTGCGGTTTAATTTGTAATTCCGTTTGTTCCTTGTTGTCATTGTTTTTGTGTTATTTGGCAACGCAGTGTTTTTTTTTTTTATTAATTGGCAAGACTTACATACGTAAACATAAAACAGCTGTTCAGCCATATTTATACCTTTCATGAGAATGAAATGGTATTATAACTTAGTGCCAAAAAATTTTTGTCGAAAGTACCAGAAGGAAGCGTGGGGGACCCACCAAAATATATACCGATATGATCAGAATCACGAGCTGAGTCGATTAAGCCATGTCCGTCTGTTTGTCTGTCCGTCCGTCCGTCTGTGTGAACGCAAACTAGTCCCTCAGTTTTTGAGATATCTGAATGAAATTCGGAATACAGGTATGTTGTTATATGCAGCTGATCATTTGTCGGAACCGGCCCAATCGGACCACTATAACATATAGAAAACAACCGATTATTCAGATATACATGAAATTTTTGGATGTAATTTGTGCATAACTTCCCCATTTAAACAGCTAAGGACATGAAACTTTGAAGTAGACGTGCCCATTTTGGCCCAAACAAGGTTACCGAAAATTGTCAAGATCGGACCACTATAACATATAGTTCCACAACATCCGATTATTCAGATATACACATTTTGGTGTATAACTCCTCCATTTTAACAGCTAACGGCGTGAAATTTTGAAGTATTTGTACCCATATGGGCCCAAACGGGATTACCGAAAATTGTTAAGATCGGACCACTATAACCTATAGCTCCCCTACAACCGATTGTTCAGATATGGACATTTTGGTGTATAACTTCTCCATTTAAATAGCCAAGACACCATTTTTTCTAATAAATCTTTCCAAAAATAACCCACAGAATTAAAATTATAAATTAAACTTAATCCGGATCTGTACATACATAGGTAACTTTTCATTTCCCCACTCATGAAAGGTATGAAGTCTTCGGTACGGCCGAAGACAGCCGCGCTTTTACTTGTTTTATTATTCAAAAGCCGCTTGTAATGAACCGGAGTGTGCCAATGGGCATTAAAGCTAGATCCAGAGTTCATTATAGTCATTGGTACGCGTCTTTTTTGGCGTGTTCGAAACTAAGTTTTGTCCTCAGTTTTTCTCTAATTTTTTACATATGTACATACATTTCCTTTGCAGCTCATGTATCATGCAAAGTTTTTGGAATGCAATTGATTTTGTTTAATTTCTTTTACAACTTTTGGCAATTCCTTATTAATACTTCCCCTAAAAAAACAAAAACCAAACCCAAACAAACCCTTTGGCTTTTCTTCGCATTTTTCAGAAGCCGACAAACTCTGCGGCCGCCTCTCACAAAAACTCAACTCTGTGCTCAGTCATAAGATCATTTTGGATCACATGCCACTGCTGATGGTTTGCTTGGAGGGACTCGGTAAATTGGCGAAAAAATTCCCCAACATTGCCGGCACTTCCATCTCATATTTACGCGATTTCCTAGTCGATCCCAGTCCCATTTTGGGTAAATTGCATGCTTACTCACAACAAACGTTGGCTTTGCAGAAGAAGGAGAAAGAGAAATTGGCACCATTCAAGATTGTTGTGCATAATAGTGAATCACGTTCGACCGTTGATATTTATGGCGATCAAAGTGAGAAGCATGTTGTTATGCGTTCGGGGCAGGCGGCTTTTGAAGCGCTGCGTGATGCGGCTATAGAAAATTTGAGTATGGCTTTGCGTGCAGCACATACGCTGGATCAGTATTGTGTGCCGGCATTGGTGGCGAATTTATCGAATCGATTGTTTACAGCGGAGAAGCATGAATCGTAAGTGAAATGTTTTGATATGTCGTAAATGATTATTAATTAATAATGTTACCTTCTTCGCAAAAACAGCGAATCCACACTCGTCAGCCTCAATATCATCGTAATGCTTGGTCATGTTGCCGTAACGCTGAAAGACACCTCCAAAACAACACAAAACATTTTACAATTCTTCATACAACGTTTCTGTAAAGTACCATCCGAACAGAATGCTCTGATCGTGGATCAGTTGGGCTGCATGATCATTTCACAATGTGAACCGCATGTCTTTGAGGAGATTATGAAAATGTTTTCACGCGTCACAGTGCAATCTGCCTCGTTGGCATACACGTCAGATCAGGAGCATCGCAAACAATTCAATAACGTGTCGGATGCGGTGGTCAATGCATTGGGTAATATAGCGGCGAATATACAAGGTGATGCCGAGATGTTGGAATTGTTGGGCAAACTGCTCGAACTCTTTGTGCAGATCGGTCTGGAGGGCGAGCGCTCCTATGACAATAATACACCGGGTGCGCAGAAGGCTAGCTCCAGCGCTGGCAATTTGGGTATGCTAATACCGGTAATTGCTGTGTTGGTGCGTCGCCTACCGCCAATCAAGAATCCACGCATGCGTTTGCATAAGCTATTCAAAGATTTCTGGGTGTATTGTGTGGTCATGGGCTTTACAAATGCTCGCCTCTGGCCAGCCGATTGGTATCAAGGAGTACAACAGATTGCAGCCAAATCACCGTTGCTCATCTCGCAAACCACACACAAATCCGACATGCGGGAATTGAATTATACATCGGCCATTAAGAGTGATTCGGTTAGTTTGAATGAGTTGCGTAGTCAAATATTGTTGTTGTTGGAACATCCAACGGCGGAGGTGACAGCTTCCATTAATAAATTGACATTTGCGCAATGTACTTATTTGTTGAGTGTTTATTGGTTGGAGACATTGCGTGTCGAGAATTCGGAGGAGCCGAGCTTGGAATCGATTTTGAGTTATTTGTGCGATACGGCATTGCAGAAGGATAAATCGGGCATTTGGCAGTGTGTTAAGTGGTAAGTGGAATGGAGGACAGATAAAAAGAGGGCAAGAGAGAGAGCGAGCGAGAGAGAGAAACTATAAGAGAGAAATTAAAAAGGCAGGAGAGAAAGAAGGCAAGAGATAGCAAAAACTGAGAGGGAGAAAAGAGAAGAGGGGATATGAAGAGAGAGAGAGAGCGTAGGAGAGCGGAAGAGTGGTAAAGAAAAGTAAAATATAGGGAAAGTAAAAGAAATGAAAAGTAAAATATAGGAAGAGAGGGCATTTAAGAAGAGAATGAGTATAAGCGTGCGAATGGGAGACATATTGATGGAGAGAGTGACTGACTGGTAGAGGGAAGAAGAGTGAGAGGAAGGGGTAGAGATGAAGATGATGAGTTAAAGATAGAGAGAATGGATAAGGGAGATAGAGTTCGAGAAGAGAGTGGATGACATGAAAGGGAGAGTGAATGAGATGAAAGAGAGAGTGAATGAGATGAAGGAGAGCAAATGAGATGTAAGAGAGAGTGAATGAGATGAAAGAGAGATAGAGACGTATCAAAAGAGAAATAGGGATAGGAGGGTAAAATACGGAGATATAAAGAGACACGAGGGAGAGAGAGACAGGATGTGAGAGAAAAAGACAAAGATACAGAAAATGGTTAAAAAGATAGAAAAATAGAGAGAGAGATATAGATATATAAAGAGAGACAGACAGAAATACAAAAAGAATAGAGAGATAATGTTAAAATGATTGGAAAGGGAGGGAAAAAGGTAAATAGTTAAAGAGAGAGAGAGAAATGAGAGAGCAAGTTGAGAAAAAGAGCAAAAAATTAGAAGCTTTGAGAAAGATGGAGAGCAAAAGAGTAATGTAGAAATAGAGCGAGATCTAAAAAGAGAGAGAGGCATACAAACGGTAACAAAGAGAGAACGTTAACAATAGAGCGAAAGGGAGAGTAAGGAAAAAACTGGAATGGGAGAAAGATAGAGAGTTTTTAAGATGCATAGAAAGGGAGGGAAAAGGGTAAATAGTTAAAGAGAGAGAGAAAGCAAGTTGAGAAAAAAGAGCGCAAAATTAGAAACTTTTAGAAAGAAAAGTAGAGAGGAAAAGAGTAAACTAGAAATAGAGAGAGGCCTAAAAAGAGGGAGAGAAGCATACATATTTGAATAAAGAGAGAATATTAAGAACAGATGAAAAGGAGACAATGGAAAAAGGCTGGAATGATAGGGAGCGAGAAAGAGAGAGGTTTTAAAAAGAGCGAAAAAATATATACTGTGAAAAGAGAGTAAAATAGAGATATAAAGAGAGAGGCGTAAAAACGGTTATAGATAATGAATGTTACGAATAGAGGGGAAGGGAAAGGAAGAAAAATGACTAGAATGGGAGAAAGGGAGGAGAGGTTTTAAAAAGAGCGAAAAACTATCAACTGTGAAAAAGATAGAGAGAGATAGAAAAAGACCGAGAGAGAAAACCAACAGAGTTAGACAAAGAAGGAGAGAGAAAGAGGCAAAGAAAAAGAGAAAGAGGGAAAAAGACAGTGATACAAAGAGTGAGAGGGACAAAATTACTAAGGTCCAGTTTAGGCCAAGATCAAAATCAACGTGGTGAAATATCTGCTCATGCTTTTCTATTAACGCGAAAATGAGAGAGAGAGAGAGAGAGAGAGAGAGAGAGAGAGAGAGTGGGAGAGCACACTCCCAATCTTAAATTTGACCGTGATTCGGCGCTGACACGTACTCAAAGTAGAGAGAAAAAGTGTATTTGACTACGTTGATTTTGATTTTAGCGTAAACTGGGGTTAAGCCAACGAACACATTTTTTCAATCGCCCTTTCCTCTACTCCACAGCGTTGCCGATCAAGTCTTCGAAAAATTCCGCAATGTGCTCTACTCACACGATGAAATACGCGAAAAGGTGCTCGAATCACAAGCAATGCTACTGCTCGTCTACTTCAATCACATACACAAACAAATACAATTGGTCGCCGATCAATATCTCTCGCAACTGGTCGATAAATTCCCACATCTACTGTGGAATCGACGTGTACTCTGGTGTATGTTGGACATTCTCCAATTACTCGCCTTCTCACTCACACTCGATCCGAATGAGGAGACACCAACTTTGCGTGTGGTCTCCACACCCTACACACTCCAGCTAATGGATTCGCTGCCGGCGCGTGAGAGTCGTTTAAAAGATTTTGCCGATCGCTGTCAGGGCATCGTGAATGAGGCAATGAAATGGGCGCCACGTTCGACACGCTCACACCTGCAAGAGTATCCCAATCAGATACCCACACCCGTTTTGGCGCATCACAGCGGTTTGGCATTGGCTTTTGATTCGGTGGTCAGTAGTAATACGCTCTATCCGAATGCGCTGCCCTCGATTAGCAAACGGCCGAGTTGTGTGAACAGTAATACGCCGCGTTTCGTCTCCGTACTCTGTTTGCGTAGTAAATATGCTGGAGAGATTTCGGGGCTGCTATCGGTGTTGAGCGAGGAGGATAAAGCGGGCTTGGCAGATCGTTTGGTTAAGGATGTATGGGATGCGTGCGCTGAGAAAAGCGATGCGCGGCATAGAGGCGCCTTGTGGCGTGCCACCGCCTATTTGATCATTTGCGCGAATGTGAATCGCAAGTTGTTGCATGCAGTTGGTGAGTGTGGGAAGTGGCAATCGTATTTAATGGGTTTTTGCTATGTTTTTTACTCTGCTTTTCCATCTTCTTTCAGCAACCTCACAAGCGGAACACTTTACCGAATATGCCGTTGAAACGGCCGTCGAATGCTGGCAATGGGTATTAACGGCGCGTCAAGATCTCGAGCTATGTTTTATACAGGAAATGGTTAGCGCTTGGCAAACCACATTCGACAAGAAATTGGGTCTCTTCTCCGACGAAGTGGAAATCACCAATCCGCTCGCCGCTTATGATGGCTGCAAAATCGTCTCTAAACCCATACAAATTGCGCCACATCTCATCTGGTTGCAATTGCTATCCGAAATGGTCGATACCGCCAAATATTGTAATCGTGACAAGGTCGAAATGTTTTGTCTGCTACTGCATCGTTGTTTGCCCATTTCGAAAACGCTGAAACAGAATCGTCAAGTCTCCACTGTAGGCTGTCGCTTCAAGCTGTTACAATGTGGTCTCTCTCTGCTGCAAGGCAATACCATACCACGTTCGCTGGCGCGCAATATTTTGCGTGAACGCATTTATAGTAATGCTTTGGATTATTTTTGTGGTCCGCCAACCTGCCCCAATCAAAGTAAGGAACAGCTGTTGGATGATATTTTGATTTTGTTGAAATTTTGGCAGACCATGCGTAGCGAAAAGAAACATTTGGTCGCCTCGGAAATGTCTGGTGGTGGCTGTGAGTATAGTAATGATATAGCAACGGTCAATTCGATGCAAATGTTGTCGGTGAGCAAAAATGCTGAGACTGCATCGCTTATTAGCGCTGGCGATGTGGCGCGTTCCATGTCGACGGGCGGCACGGGTGGTTGGTATAATACGATACCACATTCGACGTCGACGTTGTCGAAACGTTCGAATCGCTCGAAACGTATGCCGTATTTGAAGGATTCTTACGATAAGGATTATATGAAGAAGAGGAATTTGATTTTGGAATTGTTGGCGGTGGAGTTGGAGTTTCTCATCACGTGGTACAATCCGAATAGTTTGCCTGATTTGGCGATACCAGGTAAGAGAAGGGCGGAAGACTTTGTGAGGGATAACATAGAAAGTTATTTGGGAGACACGAGAGATTTGAGAGGAGAAAAGATTAGAGAGAGAGAGAGAGAGATATTTTAGAGATAGAGATATTTCGCAAAGAGGGAGAGGGGGCAACTTCACAGAGAGGGAGAGGAAAATATTTAAGAGAGAGAGATAGAGAAATTTTTAAGAGAAGGGAGGAAGATTTTGAGAGGGATAACGAGGGAGTTGAGATAGAAAGTTATTTGGGAGGCAGAGAGATTTGAGTGGAGAAAAGATTAGAGAGAGAGAAATTTTTAGAGATAGAGATATTTCACAAAGATGGAGAGGGGGAAATTTCAGAAGGAGCGATTTGAGAAAAATAGGTGTGAGACATTTTACAGAGGGAAAGGGTGGGAGATTTCACAGAGAGGGAGATTTGAGATAGAGAGTTCTATCTTTAGAGATACTTCAACAGAGAGAGGGAGATATTTGGACACGGGAGGGAGATTTGAGAGAGAGGGAAAATTGTTTAGAGATAGAGAGATTTTACAGAAAGATAGTTGGAGAAAGATGTCACAGGGAGAGAGAGAAATTTGGGAGCGAGAAAGATTTGGGAGAGGAAAAGATTTGAGAGAGAGAGAGAGAGAGAACTCTCTCTCCTTTAGAGAGAGATATTTCATAGAGAGAGGGAGATTTCGGGAGGGGGAGGGAGATTTGAGAGAGAGGGAACATTTTTTAGAGAGATATCACAGGAAGAGAGGGGGAGGAAGATATCACAGGGAGAGAAAGAAATTTGAGAGACGGAAATATTTGAGAGAGTATACAGAGACAGATATTTGTCAAACAGAGCTCATAGGAGAGATTTGAGAAAGTGACATGAGAAGGGGAAAGAGAGATGAAACAGTATATTTATACAAGTAGACATAGAAATATGAAAAAGAGAGTGTTCAGAAAGATATGGAGATTTGAGAGAGAGGTATTTTAGAAAGAAATTTGAGAAAGAGAGATATTTGAAGAGAGAGAGGTTTACGAAGGAGTTTTGAGAAACAGAGAGAGAGAGAGAGAGAGAGAGATGTAAGAGAAATGGAGAGATATATATGGGAAAGAGAGAAACATATATACGAGAAAGAGAGATATATAAGAAAAATCGAGAGAAATATGCGAAAGAGAGAGGGTGAGACAGCTCAGAAAGTGAGATATGCAGTGAATTGAGACTGATAGATATGGGAAGGAAAAAAATTAGAGAGAGACAGATAAAGAGGCAGAAACGTCCACAAATCATGGCGCATCAACAGACAGATTTGACAGAGCAAACTAGAAAGAGATATATCATAGAGGGAGAGATTTAAGAGAGGAGAGGTTTAAGAAAGACACTTGAGAAAGCGAGAGAGATATATGTATGTGAGAGAAATTTAAGAGAGGGAAAGAGGTGAGAGAGAGGTTAGAAGGAGAAAGATATGAAGAGATTTGATAGTGAGAGATAAGATAAACAAAACTAATTGAGAGAAAGTGAGATATTCGAAGAGAAAGAGAAAAAGTGAGAGTATTGAAAGAAATCCATTGAAATATTTAAGAGTAAATGCAGTTCTCTTATTCTTTGTTTGTGCCTTAACAAAAAAAAAAAATAATAATCCCTTTTGCCTTCTGCCCACTCACACCAGGCGAAGAGCAGGTCAACGAATGGCGCGCACGCCCCTCCAAACCCAATCTCTGGCGCGATTATGCACGCCTCGCTTGGACATACAATCCCGCCTTGGCAGTTTTTCTACCACTACGCATTAAGAGCGCCGATTCGATTGAGGAAGAAGTATCGCGACTCGTTTGCGCCGATCCCATTGCCGTCAGTCACATACCCGAGGCACTCAAGTACCTCTGCAATACCAAAAATCTACTACACGAGAGTCCCGATCTCGTTTATATGCTCTCTTGGGCACCCGTCAATCCCATACAAGCGCTCTCTTACTTCTCACGTCAATATCCGTCGCATCCCCTCACAGCGCAATATGCCGTCAAGACGCTAAGCTCTTACCCAGCCGAATCGGTGTTACCTTACATTCCGCAGCTGGTGCAAGCATTGCGTCACGACACTATGGGTTATGTGGCCGAATTCATTAAGAACATTTCGAAACGTTCACAAATCGTGGCGCATCAACTAATTTGGAATATGCAAACGAATATGTATATGGATGAGGATCAACAGCACCGAGATCCCAATTTGTATGATTGTTTGGAGGCGTTGTCGCAGAGTATTATCTCCTCCTTTTCGGGCGCTGCCAAGCGCTTCTATGAGCGTGAATTTGATTTCTTTGGCAAGATTACGGCGGTATCGGGTGAGATACGCTCGTTTCCGAAGGGTATTGAACGCAAAAACGCTTGTTTGGCGGCGCTGAAGCGCATACAAGTGCAGCCGGGCTGTTATTTGCCTTCGAATCCGGAGGCTATGGTGTTGGATATCGATTATAATAGTGGCACGCCGATGCAGAGTGCTGCCAAGGCGCCATATTTGGCGCGTTTTCGTGTTTATAGGTGCGGCATAACGGAGTTGGAGACGCGCGCCATGGAAGTGTCTAATAATCCGGTGAGTTTTGGTTGGGTGTGTTTTAGAGAGCACTCTGGCATACATATATGTGAGTTCATGTTATTGTAACGGTAAAACAAACACCTTTAGGCGCATTTCTGTCGTACCCGAGCATGAAAAGAATACTCGCTTATTCATAAAATTACCTTCAAAGCAACAACACCAACTCGACTATTTTTAAAATTTAAAATTTTTAAAATAGTCGAGTTGGTGTTGTTGCTTTGAAGGTAATTTGATGCATAAGCGAGTATTCTTTTCATGCTTGGGTACGACAGAAATTCGCCTTTTGAAGGTGTGTGGAATGCAGCTGGAGTACTCAAATTATGTGTACTAAAATTTTTTGTATTCAAATTTTGCGTAATTAAATTTTTTATATTAAAAATTTTATGTACATATTTTTTTATTAACTAAAAAAAATGTACTAAATTTCTTTTTTATTAATTTATTTGTACTTGATTTTTTTTAACTAATTTTTTTTTAATAACATTTTTTTTACTATTTTTTTCATCAATTTTTTTTTGTACTAAAACTTGGTTAAATATTTTTCTACTAATTTTTTAAATTAAAAATTTTATGTACATATTTTTTTATTAACTAAAAAAATGTACTAAATTTCTTTTTTATTAATTTATTTGTACTTGATTTTTTTTTTTGTACTAATTTTTTTTAATAAACTTTTTTTACCAATTTTTTCATCAATTTTTTTGTACTAAAACTTGGTAAAATATTTTTCTACTAATTTTTTAAATTTTTTGTACTAAATTTTTGTACTTTTTGGTACTAAATTTTTTTGTATTAATTTTTCTAATTAGATATTTTTGTACTAAACGTTTTTTCGGTTAAATCATTTGTTTTTTCTACTAGTTTTTTCTGAAATATTTATTATTAAATTTTTTGGGTTTAATATTTTTGTATGTACTAATATCTTTTAGTATAAATTGGTTTTGTACTAAAATTTTTTTAATTAATTTTTTTTAATTTAATTTTTTTTTGTTCCAGTTTGTTTTGGTTATATATTTTTGTATTATTCTTTTTTGTATTAATTTTTTTGTCCAAATTTTTTTCCAATTGGCTAGTACTAAATTTTTTGGTTATTTGTTGTTTTTTACTATTTTTTTATATTATGTTTATTGCAATTTTTGTAGTTTTTTGTACTAATTTTTGTACTATTTTTTTTTTCTATTAACTTTTTTTAATTAAATTTTTTGGTACTCAAAATTTTTTGGGTTAAATAATCTTGCACGCAAATTTCTTTGTACTTATTACACAGGCCGACAAAATGAGACCGATTTTTTTGACCACAAACCAGACCATACTTTCCTAAAGGTTTTCGATGCGCTGTATTCAAATCTGGACGCAGAATTGCTCTATCACATCAGGATTTTGAGATATCCTAACCTAAATGTGCAAAAAACACCGTTTTTGCCTATTTTTGAGGTTATATATAAACGACAGATTATTTTTAAAAAAAAAAAAGCTCACATAGCATCTTAAACAAGAAGTCTTTCTCTTCCGAATGGCGTTGAGTTTGCTCAAATATCTTTTTTTTCGCTAAGATAGAGCAATTTAAAGTTTATATGAATTAACGTAGGTATGATGCAGTAGAACACATACCTCTTACGATAAGTCTGCAAATTTCAATTGCTCCATCTTAGCGAAAAAAAAAGATATTTGAGCAAACTCAACGCCATTCGTAGGGGAAAGACTTCTTCTTTAAGATGCTATGTGAGCTTTTTTTTTTTAAATAATCTGTCGTTTATATATAACCTCAAAAATAGGCAAAAACGGTGTTTTTTGCACATTTAGGTTAGGATATCTCAAGATCCTGACGTGATAGAGCAATTCTGCGTCCAGATTTGAATTCAGCGCATCGAAAACCTTTAGGAAAGTATGGTCTGGTTTATGGTCAAATTTCTTGTCGGCCTGTGTTATTTTTGTACAAAATTTTTGTACTATTTTTTTATATTAAATTTTTTTACCAAATTTTTAAAAAATTAATTAAAAAAAATTTAGTACAAAATTAATTTACACTAAAATATATTAGTACATACAAAACTATTTAAGCCAAAAAATTCAATTAAAAAAAAATATTACAAAGTAGAAAAAAGATTATTTAACCCAAACAAATCTTAGTGCAAAAATATCTAATTAGAAAAATTAATACAAAAAAGTTTAGTACATTTCTTTCAACTAAAACTTTTTGTACTAAATATTTTATATTCTTTTTTACTAAACTTTTTTTGGGTTAAATGGTTTTTTATTTAATTCTTTTTGTACTATTTTTTTGTGCTCAAATTTTTGTGTGCTAAATTTTTCTTATATTTTTTGTACTAAACTTTTTTTGGGTAAAAATTGTTTGTACTTAATTCTTTTTGTACTAATTTTTTTTGTGATAAAATTTTTGTGTGCTAAATTTTCTTGTGGCATTGCTTATTCGGTTATAAATACGGTTCATTCCGATACTTAGACCCGACTGCCGTTGGTACAAATGTCACCCCTTCGAAGCTCTCGGCAGTTCCTCAAAATACTCGTCCAATGCCTAACTTTTTCTTCTACCTCCAACCCACAGAACTCGCAAGAGGATGCCAAAATGACGTTGGGTGTCGAATCATGGCAGGCGGCCATTTTCAAAGTGGGCGATGATGTGCGTCAGGATATTTTGGCTTTGCAAGTCATCACAATATTCAAGAATATATTCCAGCAAGTTGGTTTGGAACTATTTCTCTTTCCATATCGCGTGGTAGCCACAGCGCCGGGGGTGAGTAGTGAAAAAATAAAATAAAAAAAGGTTAAAAAATACTAACCTCAATCTCCTTGCAGTGCGGCGTCATTGAGTGTGTGCCAAATGCCAAATCACGCGATCAACTTGGTCGCCAAACCGACTCCGGCCTCTATGAGTATTTCCTACATCAATATGGCGATGAGAGTTCAAAAGAGTTTCAAGCGGCGCGCGCCAATTTCGTTAAATCAATGGCCGCCTATTCGTTGATTGGTTATTTGTTGCAGATCAAAGATCGTCACAATGGTAATATAATGATTGATAAGGATGGGCATGTTATACACATTGGTGAGTGCGTTTGAGAATATGGGAAACCAGTGACAGCCAGTATTACAGTTTTGTTCTGCTTTCCCACCACAGATTTCGGCTTCATGTTTGAATCCTCACCCGGCGGCAATATCGGCTTTGAACCCGATATGAAGCTCACCGATGAAATGGTTATGATTATGGGCGGTAAAATGGAAGCGCCCGCCTTCAAGTGGTTCTGTGAGCTTTGCGTGCAAGCTTTCCTCGCTGTGCGCCCCTATCAAGATGCCATTGTTTCGTTGGTGTCGCTAATGCTTGACACTGGCTTGCCATGTTTCCGTGGTCAAACTATTAATTTGTTGAAACAACGTTTTGTTGCAACAAAGAATAATAAAGAAGCGGCAGCGCATATGTTGGCGGTTATAAGGAATTCATATCAGAATTTCCGTACGCGTACTTATGATATGATACAGTATTATCAAAATCAAATACCATATTAAATGGTAGTGAGAAAGAGATAGAGAGGAGACAGAAGGATAAGGGAGGAAGAGAGGAGATAGAGAGGAAGAGAGGAGAGATAGGGATAAGGGAGGAAGAGAGGAGGGAGGAAGAGAGTTAGGGAGGAAGAGAGTGAGGGAGGAAGAGAGTGAGAGAGGAAGGAGCAAGAGGGAGGAGGATGGAGAGAGGTACAGCGGCTTAGAGTTTGAGTGAAAGTTTGTGCCAGCGTAGGGTTTGGGCAATGACAATTTAGACCCGCCAATCAATGGGAAACGCAATCATTAGCAAGGCTTAGGTGTAGTTGCAGTTTAAAGTCTTTTTGAACTTGAAATTGTTTGCTGTTATCGAATTTAGTGCTAGCAAAAATAATTTATTCCGCTTGTTGCACGCTGTTTGCTTCGTTTTTTTTTCAAAGCGCAAAATGGGTTAAATGTGCGTAAAGGGGTTAAATGTTTATTGTTTATCTCTTTAATAATTCCACTACTGAATTTAATACTCCTGCTAAGCCACTTTAATTTTCCAAACACATTTTATAGCATTTACTCTTCCTAAAAAAACGTGTATTGATACACATTTTATTAAAATTCAAAAAAAAAAAAAAAACAAATTTCCATGCACGTTAGCGTAGGGTTTGGGCAATGACAATTTAGACCCGCCAATCAATGGGAAACGCAATCATTAGCAAGGCTTAGGTGTAGTTGCAGTTTAAAGTCTTTTTGAACTTGAAATTGTTTGCTGTTATCGAATTTAGTGCTAGCAAAAATAATTTATTCCGCTTGTTGCACGCTGTTTGCTTCGTTTTTTTTTCAAAGCGCAAAATGGGTTAAATGTGCGTAAAGGGGTTAAATGTTTATTGTTTATCTCTTTAATAATTCCACTACTGAATTTAATACTCCTGCTAAGCCACTTTAATTTTCCAAACACATTTTATAGCATTTACTCTTCCTAAAAAAACGTGTATTGATACACATTTTATTAAAATTCAAAAAAAAAAAAACAAATTTCCATGCACGTTAGAGGGTTAAGCTATGGTAGTTTTGTAGCGCCTGAAATTTTACTGGGGATGCACTAAGAACAAATTTGTATAACAGACGCGTGAAGGGCTAAAAATAGTAAAGTAACAATGAGCACCCTAAAAGTATGCAATGTTTTGTTTTTTTTTTTGTGCGCACCCTTTCATTACCGCAAGCAATTGGGTATGGGTTCTGAGTATTTTTCGCTGTTTTCTCTCTTAGTTTTAAGATTTTTACGATTTCGAAAAAAATTGGTTTTACTTTAATTTAGTGACTTTATGATTCGATTGTATATATGTAACCTCCAGTCTAGTATGTGGTTTACCAGCATGTACTACTAGATATTGTAGTACATTCTAAGTATATGTACTTGAGTTTATTTTGTGCTGTTTTTTGCTGAGCAAAATTAATATATAAAATACTTACATGTGCTTTTATCTTCAATGCGATTAAATGTTGTAGAATATTAGTTGTTTCAATTCAAATAAAATAAATAATACATATATTTATGTCTATATATCTTCTACATTAAAAGTTATACATACAAAAATTGTGAGCCTTTTGGCTTACACACTTCTTTGCAGAAGGAATAAATAGGTCTTTTATTGCTTAAAACACTTTTTCGAAAATCAAACATTGCGGAAAATAGGGGTTTAAAAATCTTCCAATTTTTTTTTTTTTAAATTTTTCCAGATTTGAATTTTTTAAAATTTTCCGATTTCGGATGTTCTTTAATTTTCAAAATTTTTTATTTCAATTTTCCAATTCAAATTTTCCGATTTCGATTTTTTTTAATTTTCAAAATTTTTTATTTCAAATTTACCGATTTCGAATTTTTTACAATTTTTTATTTCAATTTTTCAAATTTTCCGATTTCGAATTTTTTACAATTTTCAATTTAAAAAATTTTCATTTTCAAATATTAAAAATTTCTGATTTCGAATTTAACAAATGTTTCGATTAGGAATCTTCAAAATTTTTTATATTTTCAAACTGCTTCGAAATTTCAGAATTTTTGTTGTTGCATTTTTCAAAACTTTCGATTAACAATTTTTCAAAACTTTCGATAATAATTTTTCAAAACTTTCGATTAATAATTTTTCAAAACTGGAATTCGAATCCTTCAATTTTTCTCGACTTCAAAGTTTTCAGTTCCGAATATTAATTATCCGATTTCGATTTAAAAAAAATGTTTCTTAGCTCTGGAATTTTCAAAATTTCTGATAATGATTTTTTTAAAATCTTCTATTAAGAGCGTCAAAATTTTAAAAATCGATTTTCCTATATATACATTGACTTCAAAGGTTTCCGTGTTTTTCTAATATTTTAAAAATTTTGAATATCAATTTTTCAAATTTTCGATTTCGAAGTTTCCATACATTTTCAAATATTGAGCTTCCGAAAAAAATTTCGATTAACAATTTAAAACGTTTTGAATATCGATTTTTCAAATCTTCGATTTTGAAGTTTTCATACATTTTAAAAAAATTCAGATTTAGAATTGAAATTTTTTGAAATTTGCGATTCATTGAAATAATTTTTGGATCGCAATTATTGTCGCTGGAATTAATTGGTCTTTTCAACTTTGCTTATTTGACTGCTAAAGCGTTTTGGAACTCAAATTTGTAATTTAAATTTTTCGATGTGATTTTTTTTCGAAACTTGCGATTCCGTAATATTTAGATTTAAAAAAGCGTAGAATTGATCATACAAGTCGTTTTAATGCAGATTTCAAAAATTGTCCGCTTGAAATTTCAATTTCGAAAAATTTTTTTCGAAGTTTTCTATTGCAAAAATGAGCGCTAATAATCGATTACGCATTGAGATTTTATGAGGAAATATCTTCCACTTGGAATTTCAATTTCGAATTTTTTCTTCGATTTTGAATTTTATTTTCGAAATTTTCGATTTCGATTTTTTTTTAATATGCTATACTAGTTGAGAGAGCATGATCTGATGAGAAACGCATTCGGCGGAGTTTACTGAGTCCCCACGCAAGTAATTTTTATGCCGATTTCGAAATATCGCTCTTATGGCTTTGCAACTTAACACAAAATTTGTAGAGCAATAGTTGCCAGTCTCGTAAATCTTGGTTCGAACATCAAGTTATAATTAAGAAGCGAGCACTCAACTACATACATACCTACTTCTATATATTTAAATAAATTATTAAAATTAATATGCAAATGGGCCAACTGGCTTCAATCAACCACCAATACTCTACCTGCTTCACCATATAATCCTTTGCGGTTCTTTATAATTCTGCCAAGTTATCTCTTTGGTGAAAAATATATAAAAAGTCAAAGCATTAAGCGCCACATAACAAGCCAATTCCAACCATTCGGCCCAGCGGCTTTTCGCCAACGGTTGCGTGTGCAAACGATACAATACAAAAGGTATGATAAAATAGCGTGTCTCCAATAAACGCTGAAAGCATAAAACCAACAACACAGCAATCCAAAACATCAACTTGAAACTAGTGCGCATATGATTTAGACCCGAGTGCAATAAAGCTAAAGCAAATAAATAAACTGGTACCATAGCATATTTGAACCACAAATAACGACCATAAAAACGATTCCATATATAAAATGTATAATGACGATTATCTGCAAGCAGATAAGGATGTACTAAAGTGTTCCATTTGACAATAAGCAAGCCAACACCCAAAAGGAAGAGCCCAATTAACTTTTCACGCGAAAGCCAGCGTATGGTGGCACGCAGCTCGTGTAGAGTATTTGAGACGCCAAATAGCAAAGCAAATATGCTGAAGTAGAAGAGCTGTAGTAAGAGAGAAGAAGAATGAGGATTATGTTAGCGAACAATGTACACTAATGATGATCGCTGTTGTTGTATGTGCGTACCTGTGGCACATGTAAGGTTGCTTCATGCGCACGCTTATCACCAATAACAATTGAGCCATTTAGGAATACAAAGAATACAAATGGCAGTATGATAATGAGATAATAACAGCCTTTACGTAAAATTTGCCAAATGCTGCGACCCAACAAACGATATGAAGTAAGCATGTACCAGAGAGTCTGTAAGGAAAAATAAGCTGAGTATGAGGCGATTTTCAAACAATAAGAATTGTAAGCAAACCTTTGGATTAAGCAGCTCCACTTGTTGGCGCTTAATGCCTTTTACACGCGCATAATTGCCCGTTAGCACATCCAATGCCAACACAGCAAAACACATGCCGACCCAAACGACATTTGTTTGACGCACCAAAACGCTAGCAGCGGCTAGAATTTTGAGCAATAATTAATTATAACTAGGTACACCCTTGTACATACATAATTTTCAATACTCACCATAAACAGCCGCTTGCAAATGCGAATCCTTATGCCAATAGTAATAGAATAACAACACCGTGCTAAGCGAAAAAGCATCTGTATAGTATAGATGACTAAAAAAGTACAACGGCGGTAAAGTGCCTAAAGTGATGGCATCTAAAGCGGCCAGCTGACCATGAGCGCCACCCAACAAACGCCGTCGTATTTTATAAAGCAGCACTACATTCAGTGTGGCTGCAGCCAAGGATATGCAACGCAAACCCAATTCCGAGCAGGCATTCAGCGGTATCAGAATCAGTGAGACAAGATAGAGGCCGGGAAAGGTGGTGATTTTTGGATCCCACTAAAAATAATTTAAGAACACTGTGTACAAGATTTGTGTTTGATTTTCCGTCATACTTACAACATCGAAACGTTTATTGCAAAAATGCAAGCCCTGGCGTAAATGGAACTCTTCATCGATTACATTGGGTGCTGTGGCGTAGACGCGCAGAAATAATGGCAATGAGTAGGCCAGAAAGAGCATTGGCAATAATATGGACCATAAATTCTTTTGCATTCTCGGCGTATGCTAATTATGGCACCAAGCGTAGTGTATAAATGCAATTAAATGCGGCAAAAGTTTGCTCAGCAAATAGTACACAGCACAAAAAATGATGTGGTTTTAGTGCCAAAAATTTATAAATGTTTGTTTACGAATATGCTGATCGAAAGCGAAGAAAGAGTAAAACCAGTGGCTGGCAAGTGTTTAATGAGTTACCAACCATGGAGGTTACCAACTACATTATACAGAAATGGCATCACTGTGTCATGGTAACCAACTGCACGAAAACTCAAAGGAAATATCTGGCAATCCTGTTTTTTTACTTTGTTCAAATACACAGTAGAGACCAAGGCAAGACTGCTCAACGAAATGAACAAAATAATTTTGTTTCAAAAAATATCAATAAAAATTATCCAAAAATTATTTTGTTTTGTTGATTATCAAAAACAAAATTTTTTCGTTTCAAAAATTATCAATAAACTTTTATCAATATAAGTTTTTTTTTCGTTGATATCAAAAAAAATAACAAAATTGTATTGGGTTTTATTCATGTACGTACATACATAGTATATAAAATTTTTTTTACTTCACAGAAAACCAAGTTATTGAAATTTAATTTTTTCGTTTAAAGTTAAAACAATATTTTTTTTAAAATAATTATTTTGATAATTATAAAAACAAAAAAAAATTTTGATATTTTTTTTTTTTTGATAGTTGAAACGAAATGGATTTTGTTATGCTTTTTATGTTTATAAAGTCAAAAATTTCAACAGAAACAAATTTTTTTTTGTTTATTGTTAAAAATAACGTTATTTTGCAGCCTTGGACCAAGGTTGATACATAAGGTAGAAACAGCTGACTATTTTTTTTTCATTACTTAAATCGCCAAACTTCATGTGTTTGTTGCTTTTCATGTATGTATGTGTTGCTTTTCTTGTATGCATGTGTTGCTTGGCCAATTCAAAATGGACGTTTGACAATTGAGGTAGCAAAACGGGCAACAATAAAATTTATTGCAGGGTTTCTTTTCCGCAGTGCGATAACCTTATGGATCAACCTTGGTAGAGACATTAATTGGCTTAAAGGAAGGTATTCACATCACAAGAAATGCTAAAGTTCCATATGAAAAAAGCTAAAGAAATAGTCAAGAAATTTTCTTATGTAAAATTTTCTTTAGGTAGTATCGACTTCACAAGAAAATCCATTAAACATTTTGACGAAAAAGAAGATTAGAAATGCCGGTTTTGCCAAGAAATATATACGATTGTATACATTTTAAGAAAAAATTAAACGTTAAAATTTCTTAAGAAATAAATGCCAATTTTTCTTGAGCAATATCTTATCATGTGCATACCCAGCTTAAATGTCGAAAGGAAAATAAGAAATTGACGGAAAATAAATTAATTTAGTTTTTTTACAAATATTTTTATCAAGGAAATAGTATTATAAAAATGCTTTTCACATTTTCATTCGTTGGCAAGTCAAATGCGCTATAACTAAAATAAGCTGGCAACACCACATTTAGATTAGTTGTCAAATTGGCACTACTGCGCCGCCATATTGGTGAAAAAAGGAGTCGTCGTCGTCGTCGTTTCTTGATTTTCTCGGCGTGTGGCGCTGGATTTTTTTGCATTAAAATAATAAAAATTTGCTGCATATAATACAATAATCTAATAAAGTTATATTAAATCGGTAGAATAGCATTTGATCGATGTGATCTGTAATCAGAAAAAGTAATTGCGAGTGCTGTAAAAAAAACATTTGCTGAAAACGACAATTAGTAGTGGTGGTCAATCGTCATCGTCGTCGCTAGCGAAGCGAAGAACAACCCATAATTGGTAGATAAAAAAGGAAAAAAAAAAATTGAGAAGTAGAAAAAAGAAAGCAAAAAGTTTCATTGATTTTTTTTGATTCCTTCACAATGCGCAAATTTCGCTTTTAAAAGTTTTGAAGCGTTTCTTACGATAGTTTTTACACAAAAAGCGAAGTTGATTTTGTTCAACCGGTGTGATATTGGAGGCATATATTTAACAATTTCTATTATCGTGAACGGCAGTATATTATATAAAAAATATATATATGTATACATATATGTGCATGGCACTTTTTCTTATAGATATGTATGTATGAAAGAGTAAAAAAATTAGCTGGAAAATGATGTGAAAAAGAATTAAAACGTAAAAGACGTAAATCAAAGGAAAATCTTGAAAAAGTAGCAAGGAATCCACCAAGTGCTGCTGCTGACTACGCCACTACCTGCGTGTGTACGTGTGTTGCTCATAGAGGCGACAACGACAGCGCGATTCGGCCAGTTGGACAGCCTATGTAGGTAGCCCTCGGACGGCCTGGACGTCAAGGCAGCGGTTCCGTGAGTGAAAATTGATTGAATTTTTTAGAAACGATTGAATAAAAAAATAATGAAATGACTTGATCGTAGAAATTCCTTTACTGTTTGCTAATAGTGTATTCCTGAAGTGTAGTGATT
Organism: Urophora cardui; assembly: GCA_960531455.1. Lineage (NCBI taxonomy): Eukaryota > Metazoa > Arthropoda > Insecta > Diptera > Tephritidae > Urophora > Urophora cardui. The sequence continues at coordinate 7,357,931 of OY482671.1, forward strand.
AGTAGAGATTGCTATAGCCCCCCAAGCACCTACTATTAATTTAATCACACTGGCAAAAATGCTCAAGTTATGTATAAAAACGTTATCGACTATCCTTGAAAGGAGCTTTTTTCTGCTGCGCCTGAAATGGGGAGCAGCGTTGCCGTTTGGGCCACTAAAGTGGTAATTTGAACCTTTTTTAAAGCTAAGCCACCTGAACCCAACTTTTTGAAAATATGCAATATTTGAACCTTTTTAAAAATTCGGGCCACTTTTGGTCCTTTTTTACTTTCAAAACTATAATTATTAAATAATTTTTAGTTTTTTCTTAAATATAAGAACAAAAAACCTCTTTTTACTATTTTACTTTGCATTGGCAACTCTCCGTTTCTTTATTTAATTTGTTTGCCAACACTACCCTTGAATACTTTGAAATTTGGACTGTTCGTTAAGATAATGAAAACGCACGGAGCAGCCCAGACACCCACAAACACATATAGCGTTCGTTGATCCATAGGAAAGTGCAAGAAACGTGGGAATTTTACCACAATTTACATTCTTTGCACTCATATTCGCTCTTTGGTAAAATTCCTACGGTTCTTGCACTTTCCTACGGCTCAACGAACGCTATAACAGTTTTTTTTTTATTCCTTGCCTTTCTCTTGTTATTCCGTCTGCTCAACGAACGATCATATTAACGCTGCGTTAGTGTAGAGAATATTTTAAATTCCATTTTCTTTAAGCATTAAATAAGCCACAAAAATATATAAAAATGTGTTTTAGCTAAAAAAAAATTGGGGCCACTTTTTTAATTTTTTGGGCACCTTTTGAAATTTTTGAGCGGCAATACTGATGGGGAGTTTGTGTGACTGCGTTTCAGCTACGAAGAGAGTACATGTACCTTGCGCATACGCAACGTCAACGACTCTGTCAGTGCATGCTGCGTTGCGCTGCGCTGCGCTGTTCCGCAGTTGCTACTTTTCTATCATATTTTCTACTCAGAGCGAGATAGCTATCATGTATTGCATAACGTTTAATTACCTATGAGCTAAATCACATACCATATGCTAAACAGGGTACACTGCTTTGCTGCTGCAACTTGCGGCTTGCTTGCGGCGCTCTAAAATTGAGCAACGTATGCGGCGTTGCGCGACAGTGGCGGCATCAACGCAATCAAGGTTCAAGCAAGTTGCGCTCAGTAATGCCGTTTTGATCCATTGATATTTTTTTAAGCATAAGGCACCAATGTACGTAGATATTTTTTTTTCTGGCTTAGAACAAATTTGATACCTTTCAATCGACATCGAATAATATTAAAGAAATTTGATACAATTTAATCAATATCAAAGAACATTAATCTATTTTTAATTTTCAAGATTTTCTAAAAAAATTTAATAACCTGTGAATGCCATGTATGTATGTTTTGTGAGTATTTGAAAACATCAAATATAAGTAGATTTTAAATGTACAACTTTTTTCTCAAACTTTTAGCAGGATCAGTGCCCAGAGCAAACATTTTGACTTAAAGGAGGGCAGCGCAACAAATATTTAAGTACTGATTCAATGACTCCAATTCAATTCAAGAAATAGTTCTGACAACTAGATAATCTTTGACCCATTGAATTTTATAGAATATTTATATTACTCGGTACAATAACTAAGTATTCATATGCATTTGCATGTCAAATTTGAGCATTATCTTTATACTTTTATATTGTTAAAAAACGATATTGTTAAAAGCCCCAAAGCAGCTTTATTTTTATTAATTTTAATTTTTTTTCTCAAAAATTTTTCGGTGATATGAAAAAACCAGAGATGTAGAATAATTATTATTTCATTTTGAAATTATAAAAAAGTCTTACAAATTTTCTTCAGGATCATAAAAGTCTTTTGATAATATTTTTTTCCAGATGAAAATGATAAAAATCTTCTATAATTATTATTCAGAAACTTATATTTTAAAAAATTTTCCATAATAGTTATTTCAAATATATATTTTTTAAGTCTTCAAAGACTTTTATATTGAGACAAATTTGAAAAAAGTCTTTGCGTAATTATTATCAGTAACAAATTGTTTTTTATATCTTCAAAGACTTTTTCATTGAGACAAAGTTCAAAAAAGTCTCAGAAAATTTTCAATAACTTTCATATAAGTACTTCAAAATTCAAGCAAATTTCCAATTTGAAATTGTATGAAAGATTTTTATCGAAGATATAAAAAATAAATTTGTTACTCAAAATAATTATTTAAAGATATTTTTGAAATTCGTCTCAATGAAAAAGTCTTTGAAGACTTAAAAAAACACTTTGTTACGCATAATAATTACTCAAAGACTTTTTTCAAATTTGTCTCAATATAAAAGTCTTTGAAGATATAAAACAAAATTTCTCATTTATAATAATTACAAAACGACTTAAAAAAAATATCTCAGAAATAACTATTATGGAAAGACTTTTAAAATATGTTTCTTTCAATAATAATTATTTTTTGATTTTTATTTTTTCTCTTATAATAATTACAACTCTGGAAAAAACACATGAAAGTATCAGTTTGTGAAACGGATTAGGAACACGAAAGCAGCATATTTTATTAATTATAATTTTTTTTCTCAAACGTTTTTTGTTGATACAAAAAAAAAAACGAAAGTATATATTTGTGGTATCAAATTGTTTGAGGCTGCGGCAACACTGGTAGCGCTAATGCTCTTCGTGTTGTACCACTAGTAATAAAGTTGGGCAAAAGCAAATTTGATGAATAAAATTTGAGGTTGGTGGAAAAAAATGTTCGGTTTAATTAATAGCAATTTTTTATCGTTGAAATAAAGTAATAAGATGTGCTTAAATTCCGGATGAACCAGCTATCGTTCAATAATTCAAAGCGAAGTTGTTAGGTGATTTTCTTTCGTTTTTTTTGTGGCCACATTTGTATGTACAGAATTTTCCTAAAAGTTTTCACTCGCTCTCAGCTGCATATACATAGTATGCATAGCACCTAGCCCATTTGGGTTACATATGTATGAATGTATGCATATCGCGCTGCCAACAAACAACCCATCATCATCTCAGTCAGTTGTTGCTTTCTCCTTCCTATATTTAATGAGTGCAAAAAAAAAAATAATTAAAAATGTAATTTTATTTATGCGTTCGCCCACCCTTCGCCTGTCCACATTTCGTCGCTAATTTAAACGAGTTTGTTTAATACATTGCCTTTCTAATAATTTTGTATGTATAATCAGACTTATTAAATTTAAAAAAATGTTAATTTCATTCTTGCAATTAAAAGTTTTCAATTAACGTTTAAATGCAATTTTTTTGCTCTTTCCATTTAATAATTGCACCTTGCATCACCAATTTAATTCGCTCATCATCATCATCATCATCTCCATCGTCGTCAAGTGCATTTCTGTCCCCACATGTCCCCCCTCACCAAAACATTTCTTTTGCTGCATTCGCTTCACAATTACAGGCATATTATTATTCCTTTCCTTTGTTCACATTTCTTCTTCAATCACATTTGCAATGCACTTTCATGGCATTCTCTATTCGTTGCTCTCTCACACAGCCGTGCAGTAGCGTTCGCTGCGCTGCGTGTGAGCTAGACAAAACTATAATCACCATATTGCAATGAGCGATTGTCAAATTTTCCTTGATTGTCGTTTCTTCTGACATTTCTTTTTTAATCATCTCTTTTATATCCAAAATTAGCTAAAATCCTTTTGCTATTGAAAACCTTTTTCTTTTACTTTTACTTGGGGGGAGTAAAGGTTATAACAAAGTGCATAGATTTCGTGCTATATTTTTTTCATTAAAAGTAAAAGGGTTTAGCACACGTTTAATAAGAGAAAAACATATGTGAAATAGTAAAGTTTTGTACGAGGTGAGCTTAAAGTGCAGTGGATTTGTTAAGCTGAATAAATCGATTCGTTTGCACAATTTTATGTACTACTTTTTTACATACATACATACGTTTGTATAGTCATTGAAGTTGTTGCGTAGTCGCCCAAATGCGCAGGAATTTTGGTTTCTTACTTAAAACTATGTATTTAGGCCAAGTTAAAATGTTTGGCTGTGCTATATAACCACCACCAACGTCAAGTTGAAGGTTTGCTTTTTTCGTTTATTTTTTTCTCCAATGTAGGGCTTGTTACTCCTTTCTACTAGTTCTTTTGAGTTATGCCATCAGCAATTATAACCTCAGGTACTGCATACTATCATAATTTCAAAGTTGTGCGAGTTGTGCTTGGGGCTGGGGACTCGCCGCATAAAAAACTTATCCAATGAAAATGTGCAATAAGCCTCGGACGAGTGTCCCCTTTTTTGATGACGACCATGGCAAACGACTAAATAACTACGACTTGAGTGTATGCACCTGGAACGTGTTAACATTTAATAGGGAAGCTTCTGTTGCCCAGCTGGTTGATTTGCTCGGAACAGTAAAACCTGACATTAACGCCATACAGCAAATGCGATAAAGGAGACAAGGTAAGAAGAAATTAAATCCTTGCGATATACATATACTACAGTGGTAAAATGAAAGGGCGCAAATTTGGTATTGGATTTGTGGTGGGAGAGACACCGCCGCCGAGTACTGTCACCCACCCCAGTGAACGATAGTCTAGCCAACATCCGAATCAAAGCAAGGTTCTTCAACTTATCGCTCATCTGCGGCTACGGCGCGACGGAATAAGAAGACGATGCGACAGAAAACTTTCTAAGGGCGGTTAGAACATACCACACAGGATGGGCAAGGAAGTGTCTTTGGCAGCGCAATCGAAATATTCAGTCTCCACGACGTAACTACATATTCATCATCAGCAGTACCAGATTTCAGCACATACAGAAATATGTACATCTAGCAACATCGCTGTCCTCTGATCGGAAACGCGAAATAAAATCGAGCACGTCGTGATTGACGGCAGACACAGTTGCAGCGCCCTCGATGTGCACACAAACCGTGCTCCTAATATCGATCCGGAGCATTATCTTGTAGGTATGTATCCTCCTCTGTGCGGTACAAAGAGCGCCCACAGCATCACAAGAAAAGTTAGACGTCGAGAAGCTGCACGCAATGCAAACAGCTAATGAACACTCCACTCAGATATCACTCCTGCTCTCTGCTAGCAATTATCGACTAAATAATGTAACCGAGGCATGGGCTCCCATCGTTTGTTCACTTTGTACCGCCACTTTGGAAACTATTGAATACCAGCGAGCTCGGAAAAACACCTGGTACGATAAGGAATGTCACGATCCCCCAGCGGGTTAGTGGGCTTAGAATATACCCGTGGTAATGAATGCCTGTCATGAGAGGCGACTAAAATCCACTGGCTTAGAAGGTTGATGATGGCCAAAAAATCGTTCGCACGACAGTCGAGCTAGTGTCAGAAGGTGCTAGTATCCGAACGAATATATCTGGCAAAGGACTGTTACTTCCCCTACACTCCCCAAAACCTTCGGGGAGTGCCTTGGTGGCTACAACAACAACAACAAGGAATGTCACGATGCCTCGGAAGGAATGAAAGCCGCCTAAAGGGCCACATTGTATACGGACGCAACGCGAAGCTTATGGGAGCATTATCGATTGGCGAGAAGGGAAGAGAGAAGAAAAAAAGAAATTGAAAAGCGCACGTGGGAAGAGCTTCAGATGCTGGCTGATCGAAATAATGAGCGAAAATTTTATCACAAAGGCAGGCGGTAGACTGAAGTTTTCAAGACTGGTGCAAACGGCGATTTGGTGGCTGACGTCCGGAGGGACCACTTTTCCTACTGCCTCACGGAAAAAACTATAATGATGTCAAGTCCATATTTATGGATAATCCTGTCTGATCCATAAACTATGGATGTCATATCCATATTTTTTTATATATTACAAATTTTCTTTTGATATGATACCCATTATATGGATATGACAAACATAGTTTATGGAGAAGACAGGATTATCCATAAATATGGATGTGACATCAATATAGTCTTCTCCGTGTAAATAACGACAACATTAATAAATTTTTGGCACCAGCGTCGGTTAGGTGGTTAAACAAAGCTTTTTCGGCGGTTATGAAGTATGGGCAGTGAGAGAGAAGCGTTTCGCTGTTTGTTATCGGAGCACTCCGAGCGCTTCTGAAGCAATCCGAAAAAACTGCCCATAGTGCTGAGTTTAACATTGGCATGTCATTGTGTTGAAGCGCTTCCCTCTCGCATCCATAAATGAGCTTTAGAAGCGATTCGTTCTTTCAAAAAATTCGAAGTGATTCCAATTGCCACAAAAGAGCACATTCAAACCAACACTTAAGATATGAATGGGAAGCGTTTCATATTTGTTTCTTCTAGGAAGCGCATCCACATTTCCAATTGGGTAAATGTAATACATAACTACCGTTGTTCAGTGTTTTACTATGTTTTCTATGTGCTATCATGATTCAACGTGATTGAATCATGTTTGTATTGCTATTTTACGATTCAAGCACGCACTGGCAAAAGCATGAAGCCTTTTGGTTTTCTCTGTATTTTTGTTTACACTTATGTATGTATGTATGTATGTATCGTATTATATTTATGTATATGCTATATGCCATGGTAGAAAAATAGAAGGTAAAATCACTTATTGACGTAGGCAGCCATCTTAGCCACAGTGGGGGAGGGGGGTCACAGCCAATGTAAAAAATTTACCAAAATTAAAATTACCAAAAAAACTACAATTTTTTTTACAAATGATAAAAATCGCTAGCTTAGAATGCAAATTGTGTAAGTACTTCTTTAAATCTTTGTAGGAGAGACAAAAAACAAAAAAGAAAAAAAAATTCGAAATGAAAAAAAAATTTTCTGTTCATATAAATATTTTGGACTTACACAATTATCTTCGCTTTTTGGACTTACACAATTTGCGTATCACTGAATAACAACGAGAAGAAATATGACAAGTATCTCAGACTTGTTTAGCGCGGTGCGTATTTGATTTCTCTAGCGTTCTACATAAAAATACACTTTTTCATAAAAGTGGACTTACACAGTTTGCACTCTAAGCTAGCGAAATGTAATTTTTTTCAGACTATAATTTAACATTTTAGTACACAAATATCGCTTATTATACATATATCAAACTCTTAAGGCCATTGGCCACTGAAAATCTGGAATGTTAAGCAGTGTATACATATGTGTGACTGTCGGGTGATTGACGCAAATATCTAAATGATTTGATTCTCATCAGCGCGAGCCCGACAACAAGAACGTGTAGCACGACGACCCAGCAGGGCTTTCTCTTACATGTAATGGGTAAAATCATCGAGAAATCTTGATTCATCGCTTACACTTTCGAATACGGATTGCATTACTTTAACATAGGCATGTCATTGGCGGTATTGTCTTACAATATTATAGATAATAATGCATTATATGATCGCTACTAATATTGGAAAAAATAAGCTGTTACAAGTAATAAGTTCTTTCACTGGTATAAGTAATTGCATATATCACACAATCCAATATACTTAGTAATCTATAATTTATTGTATTAAAAATTGGCAAAATAAACGAGAATGAGGGTAAATTTCTTTACAAAATTGCTATTTACAAAAATTTAAATCAATATAGGCTTTGCAAAATATATCGGCAGTGTTCCAAATCTTTTCGCTTATTTTATGCAATACCGGTAAGCGAAAAAATAATTTTAAAACTATGAGTGAGCAATTTATGCCGAAAACAAATAGCATACGGAATGAATAAAGAATCAAAACATTCTTTGCAAAATATATTTAAAAAAAAAACACTATTTGAATAATAATTATTACACTACTTATTTGCACAGCTATTGGCTTATTTAACAAATTTTCAACGATCGAATAACGCGACTAACCACGACAGTTTTTTAATAAAAACTGGCAAAATAAACGAGAATCAGGGTAATTTGCTTTACAAAACTGCTATTTAGAAAAATTAAAGTCAAAGCAAATTGTTTGCAAAAAAATAACGGCAGTACCCCAAACCTTTTCGATTATTTTCTGCATTACCAGTAAGCGAAAAAACAATAATTTTAAAACTGTCGCATTACAAGTAATGAGCAAAGTAAGCGAAGGAGTGTTTCTTAGCTATTCGTAATGCGTTATTTCATTGAATACAAGTTCAAGCCATTACCAAAATATGGAAAAACCCTGCTGGAGACTGCCGATTGCACTAACACACACAAAAAAACTCACACATACACACTGCTTGACATGCCAGATTGTCAGTTTCCAAGGGCCTTTAACTATACTTCAAAAGTAAGTCTCGTATTCTCTTCTGGAAATCTACGCGCATAGGTAGATTTTCAAGTTTTATGCGGCCAAAATTGAATTTTGTAAAATTGTTACAATTACAGAAAAAAAAACATACCCACATATTAGAAATAGACTGGGGAACAATAATTCATCGCTTTTTTCGCGACCCCATACTCTGCACTTGCCCCAGATGGTCGAAACTTGGCATATCTGAAGTTAATTTTTTTGTTTTTTTTTTCTTACATATTTTTAAGTGCTAGTTTCAACTTGAATATTTATTATTTAAAGCATTTCATTTAAGTAATCGTGATAAATCCTAAAGCTTCAAGTAATTATTAACACTTTTCAATAATATCCTTGGTTTCCAATAATTCTAAGTTTATAGTTTTAAGCTTTTAAAGTTGGGATATTTAAAAAAAATTATCACTCTTTTTCATGTTAGAAATTGATTTTGTTATGTTGCTCTGTCAGACTCAGTCAAATTAACCTTCGGACATGATATCTAGTACAATTAGTGTTTTGCCGACAAAAAATTACGTCACACAAAGCCGCACTTCACTACTAGACACAGGGTTTTTCATATGTACCTACAATAATTTCCTTTTTTTTTGCGTTTTATATATTATTTTAATGTATATATTTTCCTTATTGAGCTCCAGGCCACAAATTAAATTAAAAACAATTTTTAATTTTAATTTTTATTTGTCAATATTTCGATCTCAGCCTGAGATCATCATCAGGACTGGAAAAACAAACACAATGATTACATTTATATACATATATGTATTGATACATATGCTTAAATATAAACATAAACAGAGAAGCGAAACTTACACAAATTCCTTGTTTTAATCGACTGACTAGAAAATCAACAAAAAATATGGAACAGGTAACATTGGAAAAAATGAACAATGTAAACAAAATTTGGAGACATAAATACATATATAAGAAACATGAAAATGTAAACAATTGAAAATATACCGTAATGGTAAACAAAAATTATTCGATTAAACGGCCAAAAACTTCATAAAAATATTATTTTAATGTTTATATTTTTAACGCATATCTTGGTTAATGTAGGTGATGCTCGAAAGTAACCCAGATATTTAGCAGCGATTATTGTTAACTTTTTAGGTAGTATTTTTAGTATTTCCCATTTTTCAAAGTCAAGGAAGTACTTATCATAAAATGGGCTAAGAATTATAAACCTACGTTTTTTAGAAGATTTTTGAGTATGCAATTTTGCAGCCCATTCAATTGTAATATAATAATATGCAACATTCAACTTTTTGAAAAATTTCATTGGCTTTTCGGAAATTTTAATTGGAACGGTCTCACGTACATATAAGGCAAACACCCTACAGAAAAAAATTTCTAAAATCGACGGAAATTTTTACAGCATTGAGAATTGCACTTTTTACACAAAAATTGGTTGGCTATATAACAGTACACTTAGAAATTTTCCAAAAATATAACAAAAATATAACATTAATGCAGCATTTAAAACAAGGAACAGCATGGAAAAACTTCTACGAAACAACATTAACAAGGAAGACCCCTTTGACAAACAAGGCGTATACAAAACAGGACAAACAGGACGCCAAATCAAGAGGAGATATCGAGAACATGTAAGAGATTACAATAAGAAAATAAGGAAATCATCAACGACAGTGGAATCAAATTTCGCCAACCACATGGCAGAAAACAAATGTACACCCATGAAAATAGGAAAAATAGCTAAAATTCTCCACATACAACACAAGGGAAAACGACTTAACGTATTAGAAAATATGGAGATATACAAACAGAAGACATTCGTAGGTAAAATAATAAATGAACAAATAAACACCGCATCAGATACATTATTTGAACCGCTTAAGCTATTATACCGAAAAGAGGACAGAAAACCTAAAACCGACATAAACAAAACAACACACAAGAGGACAATAACGGACTTTTACCTGCCTATTTAATGAGGATGGAAAAATAGATTTACATACCTAAACGCACAGACTCGCACGCACACACGCATGCACGTCGCCCGAACGCACGAATGCACGAACACACGAACACATCACACGAACACGAAGTACGTGACCAAACGTTGGAAGTTAATTACTATAAGTACTATCGAACTTACACAAAATAACTCAGAATGAAAAAAGACACTGAAGATGGCGCATATTAGCCGAAACCGGTTTGTCTCCAAACCAAACTTGACAAGGGATGACGGAGGATCGTTCCACAATACATCACTTAGAAATCTCCTCAAAATCTTCTATAAATTCTGGCCTCGCTTTGAAATTTTTAATCCACTTTTAGAAATTTCTACGATTTTTCGGATTTTTCCCCATAAGCTTAGAAATCCTGCTTAAGGCGATTTTTATTGAAAAATTGTTTACATTTTTAAACGAAAATAAGAGAGTCAAATTTTCGACAGAACTCTTTGAAATAAATTTAAAAACTCTGGCGTATTATTTTTTTTGAGTCACTGTATATATTTTTCAATAAAATCGAATTTTAACACAAATTATTAAAATTTTGCATTAAACAAGCAATTTGGAATAGATGTACACAATAAAATATTTTTGGCCGCATAAAACTTGAAAATCTACCTATGTGCTACGGTTATAAATAATAATTTTCTTATATAATTTATTTTAATATTCCATTTTGACAGACGTTAAGTAAAATCTCAAGTTCAGATACTCTTATACACTGCATATTTGTCCCCAAAACCCCCGCCGTTACTACGCCAATGCTAAGCCATTTGACTTTTATTGTATTTATGACATTTCATTGAAACCATGCTACCAGAGTAAACAGCAGCAAATTTTTTGTCATACAACTTCTTTATTAATTTGGAGGAACAGTCGGATGCATTAAAACTTAAATGATGTTTAACGCAGTGATATGCAAATGTAATTTCTTTAGCTATACATTGAAGATCATCATTCGTTGCGTCTTGCTTTTCAAAAAAATTCCGAAACTGAAGATACTTGCATACATTTCATCGCATCCTTGCGTTTCTTCGATTGCAAATGCCTCTCGATGTCAGCTTTCCATTTAAACTCAATGGAAAAAATCGCTTTGCAAATAGTACATTGCACTTTTGAGTTATTTTCGCTTTTAAGAAAGGCGTACTCAGTTTTCAACTTTTCCGTAAATAAGCACTTTTTCCTTAACATAATTGGCTAGCGTAGAACTAAACTGGTCTATCTAACAAAATACAAAAGTGGAGAAAACAGATGAAACGCGTTTTAATGCGGTGTGCGATTGTTGATGTATGTTAAGTGAATATTGTGAATTATTATGTTAGCTTAATAGTTAACTTAACATTCTGCATTAAAAAAAATTATAATAGAAACGTGTTTTATATAATATTTGTTTGTAACAACAAAAGTTGTTACATAGACCACTTTAGAATTTTTAATTTTTAAGGAAGTTTGAACTACAAATTGGAAATTATATGAATAAAACAACAAAAACTATGTGAAAGGAAGTACTTTAATTGCAAAAATAACATACACATGTTCGTAAATGATCACATCTGCGTTAAAAGTAACAGTAACCTAGTTTTCTCCACGGCGAGCTGGTAGAAAATCTTCTGGATTGTTTTCTGTTTCATCTCTGCGGTTTACATGTGGAGAGACAGGTAAAAGGGGTGATGAATAGGTGGTACAAATTTCAACATTTTTTGTATGTCCTGCATTTTTTTGAATTTCAAAACGCGTATGTCGCTGCCCTGATCTGGTGTAAAATTCTGCAAGAACTATATGAAATCATGTAGATTCACGCTAGATTTCTTTATATCGACGGATTTATATGTTTCACAATAATCATCATTAAACTGCATCATAGTTCACCCTTAATTAATCCTTTCGCATTTAGGAAGCTTTTGCACCGTCGTCTACTATACTCTGGTAGTACCTGAACATTGACCGTAGTTCGTCAAATGACATAAATTTCCCCACCATATTATTAACATCAAAAGGAGCATGCTTTCTACAATTTTTAAGCAATTCCATCCACTTATCTGGTGCAAGATCATACTGGTCTATGGTAGTCTATGCTAGTTGGACTACTTTAGAATTTCTTGAAATGACAAAAGGACGTGAATTCTAAAGTGACATTTTTATCGTTTGGACACTTTGGTGCAGAAATAAGACCTACATCAATTTTGCAAGGATAAATTTATGATTTTCAAGTTCAAAAATGTACATAACTCGATTTCTGAAAAAATGTTAGATAGACCAGTTTAGTTCTACGCTAGCCAATTAACATTAATTAACCTAAAATTATAAAATGAAAATTATATGGTTGAAAGTTTCACGAAAGCAAAAGCATACCAATCCGCAATTTTAAGAACGTTTATGCCTCAGACACACATGTGGTATGAATATCATAATATCAATACTATGATTTGGATATACTATGAAAATTTTCAATTAAACTACAATATGAGGTTGACATATATGTGGTATAGATCGTAATATTATTACTATACTACGATGTGTGTCTATAGCATTATGGAAATTGGTTGCGATCAGCTGATTCCACTAGATACTTAAATAGGGATGCAAGTTTTGAGGACCAACATCGATACATCGATGTTCGATGTATCGAAAAAATTAACATCGATCCTAAAAAAACATCGGAAGAAAACCATCGATACATCGATGTTTTTTTTTCAGCTAAATTGTTCGAAAAATATATGGCTCCGGTGGATTTGATGATAATTATAATTGAATGGCTGTTGGGTACTCTCTCACACACCCCAAAATTGGAATTTTCATGGAATTTCGACCCGTAATGTGGAGTCAAATTACCAACCTGTGGAGGATTTATTATGTTTATGTATAAATTACCACTGACTAATAGACCATTTACATATACGAGATTATCTACTTTTTTCGAGGTTGACACAAAATCTTCGATTGAAATTCGAGGCTTTCCATACAAAAATCCGCTACCAAAAACTCGATTTAAAATGAATCTCGAGATTAACACGATAGTTTTCTCAATGCAACCCTGTGTTCTTCGTGTTATCGATATTTTTTTGGCGAATTTGGGAGAAACGCCAAAATGAAAAGTAAACAAAATGGACGCCAGTAAGTATGGCCCAACAAGAATCGTATCGCAATAGTAAGTCGCTCTTCTTCTTTCTGTTTTATAGGTTGTGGAATGATCGTCTTTTTTTTATTATACTTTCTTTAACGTGTTAATCGTGCAAAAGCTTGTGTGTTTGTTAGCGTTTTTCAAGTTAAATAAAAACAAAATATCTGCTTTTACATTCGTGAAAACAGCCATCGAACGATAGTTGCCTATTCTTTTTTGACTGCTACGACCATATTATTATTGGGTCATGCAGGTAAGGAAAATTGACAGTTGACAATCCCTCTCCCAGCAAATCTAGATTTCATGTTATATGTAAACGGGTAGATTGGCGAATCGAGATTTACTGAAAATCTCGTTATATGTAAACATGGTATAAAACAACAGTCAAATATCGTCAGGGTTGACATCGATGTATCGGCGATTTTTCGATACTGAGTAATTTTCAAACATCGATGTTAAACATCGAATTTTCGTTCGATACTATCGATGTTTCAAAAACATCGATGTATCGTTTGCATCCCTATACTTAAAGCATGTTCAGATTGGCGTAATTTAAGGGTTATTTAGGCAAAAATCGTTGTTTCGGCGTTAATTACCCTTAAATAACGTATTTTCGCCATACAAATTACTCAAAAGCGTGTGAAAGCACCTAATTTCGGCTAATCAACGTAATTTAAAATGTAGTCTGAATGTGCTTTTATGACACGGAATAAGAGATAGAAAGAAGTTATCGATAATCGCACAAGACTTATGGCGTTTTCGATTAAACTTACGCTGTGTTTACACTCGACAAGAGTACATATCTAATGTTCATACGGCTTTGAATAAAACGAAATAAAATTTATACAAAATATCAATGTACACAAAAAACTTTTCAAAATGCCTGACAAAATTCATTAGGTGCCTGATTGCCTGACAAAGTATGAAATGCCTGACAATCAGGCCGAATGCATGACGTATGGCAAGCCTACGTATATTATTCTTTATCGAGAAATTAATAATCTTTGACTTCGTTAAATATGCCGGCACTAAAAGGGTACATTAGTGTGGTAGCAACAAAGATCTGTTCATAATTAACACATTGGTGCACTTGGGGTTAATAATAATCAAACCTGGGCATCCTCAATTACACTTTTTTTCAATTACAATTACAATTTTTTAGGAAAAAAAATTAAAAAAAAAACAAAAAACAAAAAAAAAACAAAAACAAAAACAGAAAAACAAAAAAATTAAGCAATAACAAAAATAAACAAAAGCAAAAAAAAAACAAAAATAAAAACAAAAAGCAAAAAAAAAACAAAGACAAAGACACGGACAAAGCCAAAAACAAAAACAATAGCAAAAAGAAGAACAAGAATAGAAAAAAAAATTGTATAACTAAATTTTCTCAAACTTAAGAAAAATGTAATTGATGCCATTCCATTACAATTACTTGTAATTGGAACTTGTAAATGGCAATTACAATTACATGTAATTGCAATTGAAGGTGTAATCAATTACATAATGTAATAGAGGGTGCCCAGGTCTGGTATGTACATATCGCACCCTAAATCATAAAGTGACATACATAACTCAAAATTCAAAAATTTTCAGGAGAGCCAAAAAGATTTTTTTACATGCCATGATATTGGAAAGGCCACATATAATACATAGTTATTTTTTAGTTAAAAAACTCTTATGGAAGAGATTTTGTGCCAGTCGCTAAAGATATGTATATTCTGTGTACCGATTTACATATGAAAGAAACCCGATTTCGAAAAATTTTGAGTTGTGTCACTTTATGATTTAGGGTGCGATGTGTAGTGCACATATATGTACGCTAAATCGCTCTCGTTATTTTTTGCCGATTTTTTTGTACAATTTTTATTTTCATTTAAAATTTTTCCATCTTCCATTTTCCTTTTATTTTTTTTTTGTTTTACGTTTTTCAGTTCACCTGTCAAATTGTGCTAATTTCTATCTGCGTCACTTACCCTACCCCCCTCTACATGCACATTTTTCGCATTAGTAAACGCAATTCATCATCGCGCTATGATGATGGCTCAACTGCGAAAAAAAAACGTTTTTTTATTTTGTGCTTTTTTATACATATGTACATACTTCTTGTCACCAACCTATGGAATGTGTGCGCGTTAAATGGAAGGCAGGCCAAAAGGATTGTACATACTACTTACTAGTGCCGCAAGTTCATGTTGCCGCAAGTACATGTTGCCGCTGCCTATTTTTATTTTTATATTATTTTATTTTTTTTTTTTATTTTTATTTATTTTTTATTTTAATTTTTTTGCTTCCTCAATCTTTTTTTAACTATGCTGCTCGAGCTTGCCGTATTCGACATTATTCTTAATTAAAAATTTATTGAAAAACTTGAAACCAAGTTTGTGCCTATTGCCTATTTTTAGGCGCCTAAATGGTAAGCATATACAGTGTTGGAAAAAATAATAGGGACACGACAAAAATTCTGCAATTCTCCATTTACTTCATTTTAAGACCAAATAATAATTACCAAATATTGATAATTACACGGAGAGGACATGCTTCAATGACTCTGGGGTGGTTTTTGTATAATAATTTAATTTTTATAAACAAAAATAATGAAATGTATAATTTAGGTTGGAAATAATAATAGGGACAAACTTTAAATTCGATTGTTTTTTCAAATAAACTACAATATTACTGCTACCGCTAGATTAAAACTAATATTTAGTTGAAGCTCCTTTATTTTTTATAACTTCCTTACATCTTCGTGGCATAGGGTTGACCAAATCAGCGAAATTTGCAACTGGTATTAAGTACAAAGATTCTTTTATTTTTTTCATAACTCTTGCTTATTTTTCCATTTTTGATCCCCCATCGTCTTCTTTAATATTCCCTATAGGGCCGAGGTTCGACGACTGTGAGGGCTACTCCAAAACGGCAGCTTTCTTACGTTCAAACCACGAGTTTTCGATTCTGGAGGCATGTTTGGGGTCATTTTCATACGTAAATCGCCATCGAATGATATCAAGGAGGGTTTAAATTATTCAGTTTTGTGTAGAATCATTCGCAATAGACCTCGAGAAGTAGGACTAAGTGGAAGAAATCCCAGAAAAGTTCCGTACCTAAGAAAAAATAATGTAAGTCAACGAACTGAATTCGTTCAGAGGACGCCACCGTGCTTGATAGGCTTTCTGGTGTATCTGGGGTGAAATTCTGCATTCTGCGGGCGTTGAACGAACAGTAAGCCATCCGAGCCGAATAAATTTACTTTTGTGTCATCAGAATAAAGAACGTTATTCAAGTTTTGCGGCAAGATGTTCCTCAGAGCGAATTCAATTCGTTGGCCTACATTCTTTTTTGCTCAGATACGGGACTTTTCTGGGGTTTCTTCCATTTAGTCCTACTTCTCGAGGTCTGTTGCGAATTGTTCTACTCAAAACTAAATCATTTATACCCTCCTTGATATCATTAGATGGCGATTTACGCATGACAGTGACCCCAAACATGCCTCCAGAATCGAAAACTCATGGTTGGAACGTAAGAAAGCTGCCGTTTTGCAGTAGCCCTCACAGTCGTCGAACCTCAGCCCTATAGGGAATATTAAAGAAGACGATGGGGGATCAAAAATGGAAAAATAAGCAAGAGTTATGAAAAAAAAAAATAAAAGAATCTTTGTACTTAATACCAGTTGCAAATTTCGCTGATTTGGTCAACCCTATGCCACGAAGATGTAAGGAAGTTATAAAATATAAAGGAGCTTAGACTAAACATTAGTTTAAATCTAGCTGCAATAGTAATATTGTAGTTTATTTGAAAAAACAATCGAATTTAAAGTTTGTCCCTATTATTATTTCCAACCTAAATTATGCATTTCATTATTTTTGTTTATAAAAATTAAATTGTCATACAAAAACCACCTCAGAGTTATTGAAGAATGTCCTCTCCGTGTAAACATCAATATATGGTAATTATTATTTGGTCTTAACCCTAGTTCGGCCGACGAGTCACCTGGGTGACTATTTCACATTTTTCGCACAAAAAAACATATTTTTAATAAATTCTATTACCTTATGTTCCATGACATCTTAAAGTTGTTAATTTTGAGCAGAAAAAACACGAAATAAAGTTTTAAGATTTAATGCATAGAAAACTGTTACAGTTTGAGATCTTATATACTTATTCTGGCCGACGTAGTCACCTCGGTGACCACGGGTAAATTCAAACGTAATATACATACATATAAATGAAAATGTTGGCATATGATTATTTCTTGCACTCAACACATTTTACAATTGATTGAATGTACTCCTGGCACCCTGGCCGTTTACAAACTAAGCAAACTTTTCGGGAGTTCCGTTGTCTTTCGTTCACATGCTGACAAACATGACAACTGCCTTTGATTGCCATTTGACCAGTTTCATCACGGTGCTCAATTCGCGTTCCTTATGCGATGGACGGAGATAAACGAGTATTGAGAACAGGATGCATATCGGTAGGTATGTACGTGATAATGCGACAGGATACGAGGGTTTGATACGTGGCGGCTTATAGCTCCAGTGGCCAATTCACGAGCAAGTCCTTTTAGATAGTAGGTTGCTGGCCTAAATACAAAATATTTGTATGCCATATTTTGCTGGCTTTGACGGGATACATTGACGGAACGACACTCGATCACGAAATGGAAAGTTTCTCTGAATGGTAGAGTGGAAATGAATAAGAAGTCCATAGGTCATCAATCGCCTCCATGCTGGACTTATGAACTCCACAAGCTATGCAATAAAATTCCATAGAATTCAATATTGTCAGTTTTGTCATCTTCAATATCGTTGCCATTGCCAAATTTAACATCATGGTCATCCTCGTCGAACAACGTCTCAATATCCGCTCCCGTCAATGTTCTATATAGCATAAATATCCAGTACACATTTCATCTGAAATGGCATACTTACCTTCTATTAACGGTGTTCTGCAGTCGGTTATGGCTACAAACCGCTCAATTTCAATCCTACTGTCTGCATTCTTATCTTTATTGGTTGAACTGATTGCGTCCTCGTATTTGACACGCTTAGAGCTGGCCATTTTCAACAATTAAAAATAACTGAATTAAGTTTTTCAAAATTTTACCAAAATGAACAGTAAAAATAATCAGCTTTTAATCTTTTCAGATGCCTATTTTCACTTAATTTCACTTGTTTCGCAATTTTTCAGACATTTTTTTTTTACTAACCTCCATTTGCAGCTGAACTTTCAAATTTTTAAATATGGTCACCCGGGTGACTGCATCGGCCGAAATGAGTTGTAAAAATCGTCGGCCGAACTAGGGTTAAAATGAAATAAATGGAGAATTGCAAAATTTTTCTCGTGTCCCTATTATTTTTTCCAACACTGTATATGTACATACATATGCACTTGTGGTTTTACGGTCCAAGTGACTTGACATTTAATCGAACAAACATGCACATACATGCATACACATGTATAACTTGGTTTTGAACGTTTCCTAGCAAATTCACCTAACGTTATTTTTTATGTGTGTGATTGCGTGTGTGCGATTAATCGATTCACGCCCAGCTCAGTTCAGCTCTGCCAACGATTTTTTCACCGCACCTCAATTGTCTGCGCTACTTACGTAGTTTTTCCACTGAATGCATTTGAAAGTGTTTTTGAATGAATGGGCTTACACTTACATACATATGTATGTATGTATTTATGAGTGGGTATGTGTGTGTGTTGATGTGAACAGTAATGGCTTATTTAGACTAAAACTTGCTAACCAAAGTTGGTATTACACTTTTCCGTCGTGTCGTTGCTTGCCGCGTTGTTACGCTGCTCACGGTCAATTGATTTTGACATTTTTGGGAAATTGAAAATGGGTTTTGTTATTTTAGTATGTATGTATGTATGTATTTGTTGTTGGGAATTGAAAAAAAAATTAAATGTGCCTTTGACATGCCAAAAATCACTTGCTACCTACCAACCACATGGGAGCTTTAACACGCTCAGGAACGCTGAACAAGAAGGATAGATACTCATGTTTTTTTTTTTATTGTTTTTGTTGCTTTTTCGCTGAAATAATTTTTTGGCATGCAGAGTAGTACATATCCATGTACTAACAACAACAACCGAGCGCCAATGTTGCCAACTTAAAACTATCATTTTTTTTTTCGCCAACATTGCCAACTACCAATTATTTTGTGTTCACGTACAGCAACAATGTTTTGCTGTAATGAGTAACAGCAACTAAATGTAGCAATTGTTGTTCCTACAGTGCGTGTTTTTTGTTGTTCCTGCTGCCTGCCTGTGTGTGTGTGTGTGTTATGTGTTGCTGCTACGATTTGTCGCTGTCATTGCTCAGTATGAGTTTCGTTGTTGCTGCTCGTTGCGCTCGTTTCCTCCAACTCGTTACTTTTCCAAGTCTCGATTGTTGAGTGTAAAACGGTTATAGGTAGGTATTAGTATAAATGTGTGTGTGTGTATTTTGTAGGCACTTCCTGGCTTTTGCGCGCTCATTTTTTGCACTCACTCAAAATACGATGAATAAAACCGAACAAACGCGCTGTCCAAAGCTTGAGCTTTGCCTTGCACACATTTTTCACCATCGTAGCGACGAGAGAACGACGACATAGCCAACGAGGGCGAGCATGTCGACGAACGAGTAGAGGCGCTGCGTGAAAAATCGAAAATTGACACTTAAACGAGGAGAAGTTGTGAAGCAGCGAAAATGCGCTTGCAACGAAAATTTTAAACGTTTTTAATTTATGGCAAATAAAAATGGTTAAAAAAATTAAATAACAATGTATAAAAAGGTGAAAAAATTAAAATGCTAACTGAACCATCTATTACAGATTAAAAAAAATAACAAACACTAATGAAATGCAAATTTCTGCAATTTGCATAGCAACTAAAAATCACAGCGCTCACTGAAATGTATATGGATATGTACATATGTATGTAAGAGAGGAAGGGTGAATAGAATAGGCAAAGTGCATTGATTTAAATCATAGAAATGTGGAAAAAGGCAATTTTTCTATATTTGCGGCGGTTTTAATTCTTATAATAATAATGATTTAAACGCGTAAACGAGTATTTCCGTCAAAAACCAATTCCAATTAACAAAACTAAATTTTTTTGCTCCCCAATTGCACTAAAAAAAAATTAACCAAAAAGTTGCTCATACGCCCTGTACGACCCAAAAGCAGCAAAGGGCACCAGCACAAAAGCTAGCACACACACACACAACGACTGAGATGTGATGGATGGCTGAAGGCGTGTTTGAAAAAGTATAAAAAAAAGTTTGTGCGAAATTTTATAAAAATGCGTAAAAACTTTGTGTAAAAAGGTAAATAGGTGCTGGAAAAATTTACAAAATTTTTCACAAGTTTCAAATTAAGTAATGGAGTTTTAACAATAAATATTTTTTAAAATTTTCAAAAAAAAAGTAAAGTAAAAAATTTTTTTGTGCGAAATTTTATAAAAAAGCGTAAAAACTGTGTGTAAAATAGCATGAAAGTGCTGGGAAAATTTACAAAATTTTAACAAGTTTCAAATTAATGTAGATTTAACAAAAAATTTTTTCTAATTTTCAAAAAAAAAAAATTTAATTAAAAAAAATATTTTTTTTTCCAATTTTCAAAAAAAAAAAAATTTATTTCAAATTTTCAAAAAAAAAATATTTTCCAAATTTTCATATAAAAAATTTTTTTTCCGAAATTTAAAATTTTTTTCATTCATAACTTTTTTATGCTTTTATTGGAACTTCCGCATCAAGCTTGTTTAACTGCCAACTAATCCACTCCCAATAAAACGTTCTCTCACTCTCTCGTTAAACGCAATTTACCGTAGCCACTATGAAATTCCGCTGAAAAGTTTTACTCGCTGCTTCTGCGCACGCACCACTGTACGTACATATGTATGTATGCATGTGTGTATGTAGGTGTAGCAGGGAATTCCTCGTTAAATTCCGTTACTTGGAAAATGTAATTCTTCCGCTCTTCTATTTCTACTCAGCTTTAGGTATAGTTTTTCTGTGTCTTCATTGTGCTCATATGTTTGAGAGTCACTCTCATACGCTGCTGTGATTGAGTTGTGCGCAAATGATTCACGTATGTATGTATGTAGGATTTTATAGCACGCAAGCAAGAAATGCCAAAATTCTTTAAGGTTTTTTTTATACTTTTTTGAATAATAAAAAATTAGAAATTTTTATTTAGTACTAAGAATTTGTACTAAAAAAAGTGTACTAAAAATTTGGTACTAAAAATGTATGCTAAAATTTATACTAAAATTAAAAAAACTTACGTTTTTTTTGGTACTAAACAATGTGTGTTAAAACTTTGTTTTACAATTTTTTCAACCAAAATTTGCTTGCACCAAAATCTGGAATCTAAATTCACTTTTACTAAAATTTTTTTAACCAAAATTTATTTGTATTAAAAATTTTAGAACCATAATTTATCTGTACCAAAATTTTTTTAATCAAAATTTGTTTGTACTAAATTTTTTGAATCAAAATTGATTTGTGCTAAAATTTTTCGAACCAAAATTTGTTAACATTACATTTTTTTGAATTGAAATTTGTACGCAAATTTTTTGAAGTGAAATTTGTACTAAAATTTCTTGAATCAAAATTTTTACTAAAATCTTCTAATAAAAAATTTCTTTGTATTAGATTTTTTGTACTAAAATTTCTTGAACCAAAATTTTTACTACAATTTTTTTAACCAAAATTTGTACTAAATTTTTTTTAACCAAAATTTGTACTAATTTTTTTTTAACCAAAATTTTTACTAAAATTTTTTTAATCCAATTTCTCATTAATTGAAAATCGTACTACTACTACATATAAGCTATCGTAGCTCGCATATAACCGATTATTCTCTACTTTTTCTTGTTATTATACATAAATTCGCCAAAAATCGTTATTTAGGGAAATTGTGTCATTGTCACCAGCAGAGTGAGTCAGTGAGTCAGTCAGTCAATCAAGCAGTCAAGCAGTCGCGTATTACATTTGTATGTACAAGTTTATGTATGTATGGGTTACTCATTGCTCCGCCAGTCAGGCGGTGTTAGCGTGAACTACGAATAAAATTTAAGTACATTCATATTACTTACATTTTACATTTTGATCACAACAACAACAATAAATATACATATGTTTCCAATAACGACAGCAATAAAGCAAACGCAATGCAATCCTAGTAGCCCACTTTTCGTATGTATAGTGTGTCTGCTCCTTAGCATGTCTGTGTTCTTTGGTGCTTTGGTCGCTATGGCATTATGCCGTTTGAACTCGCCGTCAATCGTTTACTTGATATACGTATTGTATGTATGTATGTTGTATGTGTGTATGTTGTATGTGTGTGCTTGACTTGACTGTGCCACTTTCATCAAAAGCAATTCATTTCTTGCTTTCAGTCTCGAATCTTTTTCTTTTTTATCCTTTGCTGCTGTTGCCTTGTGCTTACTTGTACATAAATAAGTAACTGTATACATACATACTTACATACATACCTCCTATGTATGGACATATGTACGTACGTGCATACTTTTGAGCGTACATTTTCAATTCTTAAATTCCTTGACACGCATATAAGCAATAAGACATGAAATATACGATATAGACACACACTCATGATGTACATACATATGTATGTACATATGTACATATTTCATTCAATATGCTTGTCTCTGCTGACAGCCTTTTGAAGACCTCACCCTTTATTTGGTTATTTATTATTTATTCCTTTTTTCATTACAATTTCCTTTTTTTCACTCATTATTTTTTCCACTACGCACGTTTTTCTTTACAATGTTGCCCTTAGCAGCGGTACTTGCTGTTTCTGTCCTTTTAGGCGCCGTTACCTCGTTCAACGATTTTTCTTGCTAATCATAATCAACGTTAATTTGAATGTTTTTCAATTCAAGACGTTCTTTTTCTTTCCTTTCAACTTCATTCCTTTCCTTTCACCTGTATTCAGCTTCATTCCTTTCCACCGCCGTCCATTTGTTATTTAAAATTGCATTTAAATTAAATATTTATTCACTTATTCTATTTTTTTCTTATTACGGCCGCCAATTTAAGCAGCTCCGTGCATTTCCTGTTCACACACAGTACTAAATACATATGTATGTAAGTGCAGTCATATGAGCGTTCATGTGCAGGCATGTGCGTGCTTGCATAAATTGTTATCGTCGGCCACCATTGCGTATACGTAATATATGTATGTATAATTCATACGTGATATGTACGTAACTTTCGTTGTTGTGCGTAGCGCAAGTTGACAAGCTGTCAATGCAGTAAATTGCATTTAATTCAAAATGCTAGACAGGCAGTTAAGCATTAAAAAAGCAAGGAGAAGAAGAAGAAAAATTGTATTTGCAGACGTTCAAGGCTTTTATTTGTACATATGTGCACAATTTGATTGAAATGTGTTTTACCAACAACAAAAATGTAGATAGAACTTCTATTTTAAGCGGCATGATGCCGGAAAGTATGCAATGCTTGCTTAAATCATTATCGGACATGGGCAAAGAGAGCTCTTTGTGCTGCGAGCGTAAAAAAATGTATACGTACACAAATTCAGAGCATAATTATTTCAGCGAGAAAACGATTCAGTTCGCCTTCAACAGTGATGGAGCAGGTTGATGCCTTTTTTTTGTCCGTAACAACAGTGGGCGACTGATGTATGAAATTTTTTTAAAATGTTTAAGATTGGTTGGGAAATTTATTATTTTTTTATTTTAAATATTCTCAATAGTGTTAAATGTAGCCATTTGAAATCAAATGAAGTATAATTTTGTATGCCATTTTCAACTCTTTAAAATTGAAAATGGGTTAATTTTGTATGCTTTTATATTGAAATTGCAATTAATTCGAATGTGAATCGAAATCAATCAACATTTATTTTTTATTAAATTTGTATCTACAAACATACCTATTTTTAATATAATCTCTATTTTCATGCTATAAAATCTGATATAATAAAATTTTCATCAACACACGAAGTTACGAAAAATTTTTGAATTTTGCCTCACTGTGCAATTTTAAGCACACTACTACATGCTCACGCTTTCTGCTTGTTTGCTTGTGGTGGTGCCCATGCTTGATCATTATCATTATACATACTCATCATTTGTCTCTTCGGCTTGTTTATCGCATGCAAAAATTTGGGTCATTTTAAATATTTAATGAAATCAATGTACATACATACATACATACATAGATATTTACGTGAATGAAATGTGTTTGTGTTGCGCTGTTGAGTCAGCAAGTACATGTGCACTCAAATAAATGCAGTCTTTTGTACATTCTTTCAACTCTTCTATTAGCTGCTGCTGCTACTGCAAAGAGACCGCGCCGACCGACCATCAACATCGTCAGTTCTTTGGTGGTTCGAACAAATCTTATTGTTTTATTTATTTATTTGTGTCTTGACAGCTGGCTTGCTTTCCATAGAATTTCCCAGAAAAAAAAATTGCATCGCCTGGCTTTTCCATAGAATTTCTCAAAAAAATTGCATTGGCTGGCTTTTTCATCTTTTCGAACGCAATAAAATTTCGCACAAATTTCTTGTGTGTCAAGCAAGACATGTCGCAGCAGGAATTTCCTTATGTCAAAATACATACTACTTACATACTTACTTACATTCGTTTGCTTGTTTGTTTTGTTGCTGTTTGCTCCACATGTCGCCAGCATACCTACATACATCCATACATAATTGGGTCAACAAGCAACGGTCATGGCGCGCGGATGCTGTCAAGCACACACACATATGGTCACATGTACATACATACATACAAGTGTAGTTGCCATTCTATTCTGTTTGTATTTATTGTTGTTTTCCATTTAACGTGAATTTTCATGATTTATTTAACATGAATTTCGTCATCGCTGCTGTGTTATGTTTGGTGGGTGGGTGGGTGTTTGCTGTTAGCAAAGTGTTTGTGTGGGCGTGTTTGTAAATGAATGTGTGTATGAAATTATGAGATTATTGGATTTTTGTATGTAAGCGAATATTTCTGCTTACTCTTATCTACTACTTGGCTGACCTTCATAATTCATTAATTAATTAATAAAAAAGGATTGCTTGTTGGCAACTTATTGCATTACGAGTATACACAAACATACATACAATCATATTTTACTTTGATGCGCCAGAAAGTATGCAATAAAAATATGCTAAAAATGCTTTCAAGCAATACAGAACAAAGAAGAGAAGGAAAATATGTACATATGTATGTATATAAATGGAAGCTAGCAGAAAGCTAAAGGTGAATAAGCATTTTTTTCGTTTCAAATGGTTGGCAACGCCTTAAAGCATGCTATATAAAATCACATTGGGCTCAGCTTGGATATAATGAACCAATTTCATTTATTTACAAGCTACTGGTAATTTTTCAGTGAACCTTTCATGAAATATTCTGTGTGTGATAATTCATCCAATTTTAACACTTTCAACTATTATTAATTAAGGTCCCCACATACAGAAGCGATACGATACAGCCCACACAGCAAAATCGTATCGCGTCATGCACGATTTTGCTGTGTGGGCTGTATCGTATTGCTTTCAAGCAATACAGAACAAAGAAGAGAATTCTGCCGGCTGAGTGTTATTTTTTTAAAGCGCGACCGAAGCCCACCAACGCAAAGGGTATTCTAAGCAAAATTATTGTGGATTTCTGTATGGATATTAATCCAGAAAACGAACTCTGCCGGCTGAGTGTTATTTTTTCAAAGTGCAGCCGAAGGCGGGCAATACAAAAATGTGTTCTACTTAACACTTAAACAAGGAATATCTACAGAACTATACGCGCCGCGGCAAGTGGCACTTTTATTTTTGTGATCTGTGAGACCCGCCCTAACCGCCGGAAAAAGTAAATTTTATCGTGTCGTGGTACATTATACAAAAATTTTGCCAAATAATGCATAAAATATGTATCATGAAATAAAATAATAAATTTAGGAATCGCCTAAAAATATGCAACAAAAACTATTAAGTAATATAGAAAACGTTTAAAAAGTGTGTTAAAAACGCTTATCCTACACGCTAACAAGGAATATCTCCGAACTATAAGCGTCGTGGCAAGTGGCACTTTTATTTTTGTGATCTGTGAGACCCGCCCTAACCGCCGGAAAAAGTAAATTTTATCGTGTCGTGGTACATTATACAAAAATTTTGCCAAAATTATGCAAGTACATATTTTCGTGTCCATTCACGCTAACCGCTCGTGTTCAAACGTGTTCGTCTGCGCATACTTGCAAAAAATGTCAATGAAACTTTTCTCTTATATCTACCTACTCTCAATTTTCTGCGCTTTTTTTTCACAAAATGCAAACACATCTCAAATATTCTTTACTAATATATTATCTTCCTTTCTTTACTATTTTCAGGTTTTTAATAAATTGAGAATTGTCGGCTAGTTGTTTGTTATCCTGTCCAGCAGCACCAAACGAAAGACAGTGTAATAAGACGAAGAATCCCAACAGCAACAACACTGCTTACACAGATAATGTGTATAAATGAATGTCGTTTCTTCTACTACAATTTCAATGCAGCAGCAACAACAACAACAACAACAAGAACAAAATATATGTAATTTGGCAAGCAAGCGAAAATTTACAAATGAATGAACAATATTTTTGAACGTGTGTGCAATTGATTACATAAATTTAGTAAGAAGAAGCAACTTGAAATCTAATACTACGCGTAAAAAGCAACAACAAAAAGTGTGGTTAGCAATAAACTGTATTGGAAGCAGCGAACATTGGCTGCTTTTGGAGTGTTGGAGGGAGTTGCTGTCGTTCGGCTAAGCCGCTGTAAGGTTAGTGCTTGAATTTTGCAAAAACAAAAATAATACAAATTTTTAAATCACTTTTTTACGCAGCATAAAACAAACGCACACCGCGACGCTAAATGCAAATATTTATGCAACCTGAATCAACAAGCAACACCAAAACCAAACTGAGCACATACTAAACTAAAAGAAAATTAACAAGAAGGCGCAATTTTAAAACGTGTTTAAAGTACGCCAACAATAACAACAAGCAGCGCACAAGTTGTTACGTTAAAAACGCTTGCAGCGCTTTTATCAAAATCTAAACTCAAAACCTCTTTGTACTTTCTCGCTCGCATTATTGTCCGCTTATTAAAGCGTTGAAATCCAAGCAAAATTAGCGCGCCCGTAGCAGTCGGTACAAAAACTACCGCCACAGCCGGTACAACAGCGTCTGCCGCTGTCGCTGCCGCCACTTCTACTAACGCCGCTGCTGCTGGCACTAGCACTGGCACCGGCACTGTCGCCGTTAAAAGCGTCACTAGCACACTAGCTGTCGGCGACACGGACGACGATATGAGTGGACGTCCAAGGACAACCTCATTCGCTGAGGGTAATAAACAGGCACAACAACAGCAGAATCTCGTGCTTGGCGGTGTTAAAACAAGTAGTAAGTACTTACATACATGCTTAAAATATTATTTCCTATTGGTGTATTGATTTATATGACATAAGTATAAAGGAATATGTTAAGTTGTAAATAAGTTAATATATATAAGTAGAGTCGCTAAGTAGGAGGATATTTACATAAGAGCACTTAAGGTATGAGCACTTGTACCCATAAACGTGCCGAAGCATATTATTTACTGACTTCGATGACTTCAGTAGTGTAAATGCAGTTGTAAACACAGTCGAAAGCTGCTAAAATTGCATAAAAATAAATTTTCGACTATTTTCAGAAAATCGCAAAAAACTATAGCCTAACTTTAGGCGCCTGAACTATTCTGAAAGCGATAACTCCGGCGATTTTGCGAGCAGCGCCATGAAAAAGCGGCCCATAAGAAAGCTTAACGCTTGTAGTTGTACTAAGCAAATTAACCCTTGGCGTTTTCGATTCGCCATTGAATAAGCGAGGTCAGATCGAACCAAAATATTCGAACCCATAATGAGTAGTGACCATACTCGCTAGCTGGTCGATAACAATTTCCCTCTGCTCGCTACCATTCACTTATAAATATGACAGATAAAAATTTATAGCGAGCAGAGAATCGAAAGTAGCTCTTGTAGTATTTTCAAGGCAGAATTTTAAAAAAATTGTAAAAAGAAAATTGAAAAATTAAACCTCGACTAGCCCACTTATTATTTGCCATAGTTGGTTTAAATATAAAAATTTTGCGCTGAAAGCATGTACTAAAAGTGGGAAATTTTTGAAATTAATGTGCAAACACATTCAATTTAGTAAATATTTTAACGTTTTCGCCAAAAAAATCGAAAACCACACGTTTCCTAAAAAGGGAAATTTTTTAAAAGAGGTTGTTGCTGCATAAAATGTGCTTATTTATAAAATTTTGTAAAAATTTAAAATTTTCAACAAAAATTAGCTAAACATAAATTTCCCAAAAAGGGAAATTTTTCAAATGAGTTTCTTATTGCATAAAATGGAAGAATTCATTCAACTTAGCAAAAATTTCAATATTTTCAGTAACGAATATGAAAACCACAGATTTTCGAAAAAAAGGGAAATTTGTTAAAGAGGTTATTGCTGCACAAAATTGTTATTTCATTTATTCAATTTTGCAGATCCGAAAATTATCGGCAAAAAATTAAAAAAATTTTTGATTTTGCAACCAAAAAATATGAAAAACGAAAATTTTCCAAAAAAGGATAATTTGCAAATTTCATTATTACTGCATAAACTGTTATTCAATTTAGCAAAAAAAAAAAAAATATTTTCAGCAAAAAGTATGAAAAACAAAAATTTCCCAAAAAAGGGCATTTTTAGAGGTTATTTGCTGTATGAAATCGTCGCTATAGAAGAAAAAAGACGCAAACTGTTTTGTTGAGGAAGAAAGACGCAAACTTTTTTTCTTTCAAAGATAGACGCATTAAAAATATTTTTCGAAAGAAAGACTTTATTTTTTTTGATAACGAAGAAAGACGCTTTATTTTTTTTTACTATAAAGAAAGACGCATTTAAATATTTTTTAGGAAAGAAAGACGTATTCGATTTTTTATTTTTCTTTGTCAATATTAATGCTAATGCGTCCTTCTTCGTCGAAATATTTTTTAATGCGTCTATCTTCCCCGACATATTTTTAATGCGCCTTTTTTCGTCGATAAATTACTGATATGCGTCTTTCTTCTTCCGGAGCGACGAAATGATCTAATTCATTCAATTTAGCAACAAAAATTTGACAAAAAAGGGAATTTTTTAAAGAGGTTATATAATTTGCTGTATAAAATATGCTAGTTTATTCAGTTAAGCAAAAAACAAAATTTTCAGCAAAATATAAGTTTGTTAATGCATAAAATGGGCTAAATTATTTTATTTTGCAAAAATTTCAAAATTCGCCGCAAAAAATTTGAAAACCATAAATTTTCCAAAAAAGAGTAAATTTTCAAATGAGTTTTTTCATGCATAATATGTGCTAATTTATTAAATTTTGCAATATGAAAAACAAAAATTTCCCCATGAATGAAATTTTTCAAATGAGTTTTTAATGCAAAAAATATGAAAAACGAAAATTTCGCAAAAAAAAAGAAAATTTTTCAAATGAGCTTTTAATGCATAAAATGGACTAACTCATTTTATTTTCCAAAAATTTTAACATTTTCCGCACAAAACAAAAATTCCCTTTCTGGGAAATTTTTAAATTCTGCACCTTTTTGTTTAATTTTTTAAATAAATACTTGCAGTAATTTTTTTTGTGATGTACACTGAGAAAGAAAATTTGTTTTGGTTTTCAATGGCCTTTTTATTTTAAAGAAAAAGCAATTCATCAAAAAATGGGAATTTTTCAAATGAGTTTTTTTTACTGCACAAAATGTTGTGCTAACTTATGCGCTTTTGTAAAAAAATTTTGTATATAATTTTCCGCAATAAATACTTCCACAAAAGGGAAATGCTAATCTATGGGATTTTGTAAAAATTTTAAAATTTTCAATAAAAAATATGAAGAACAAAATTTCGAAAAAAGGGATTTTTGTAACATATGCAAAAATTGTTAACACTTGCCGCAC
Source organism: Urophora cardui (assembly GCA_960531455.1). Lineage (NCBI taxonomy): Eukaryota > Metazoa > Arthropoda > Insecta > Diptera > Tephritidae > Urophora > Urophora cardui. The sequence goes on from OY482671.1 coordinate 7,388,269, forward strand.
AAAGCAAAAATTTTACTCTGAGAAATTTGAAAATTGACATTTTTTTTTAAGAAATTTTTTTTAGTTTGTTTGCGGCTTTGGTTGCAGCGTAAAGAAATCAAATATAAAATAGATTCGTATGCATTTTTTGTGTTAAAAACCATCAAAAACAAAAGCAACAAGAAAAAAAAACAATACATAAAAAAGAATTGCTTACATACACACATTACTTAATAATATGAAAGACCTGCAATTATTGTTGCTGTTGCACTTTACGGTTTTATAATGGTTTTATATTGCACATTGACAGCCATTTCCTCCTCCTCCGCCTTTTGCTGACCATGCTCACCAACAACGTCGCTTTCTTCGTTACAATTAAGTGGCTGCTGAAAGTGCTTTGCTTTTTTCCGTCTTTGCTTTTTTCATTGCGCTTTCATCGCGTTTGTGGTTGTTATTGTTGCTGTTTATTGGCTTGTTGTTTGTTATTGTTGTTTGCTGGTGCAGCTGCTTTTTGCTTTTGTTGTTACGCGTCATTTTTTCTCGCTTGTTCTGCATTAGGGTGCGTTTATGTCGGAGCAATAGAAGAAAGAAAGAAAGATAGCGAAGAAAATTGTAAACGGGAATTCTGTACTTCTGTTTATGTCGGAGCTGCGATAAGCGCTAAGCTCACCACAGATAATAGCAAAGAAAATACCTTACGGAAATCACGTATAGTGTTTATGTCGGAGCAATAGAAGAAAGAGTGATACTAGCAACGAAAATTGTAAATGGGAGTTCTGTACTTCTGTTTATGTCGGAGCAGTGGGTGACTAAAGAAATTCACCACATTAGCGCTATTATCATAGCAGAGAAAATACCTTATGGGAAACGCGTGTAGTGTTTATGTCGGAGCAATAGAAGAAAGAGTGCAATAGAGCGACGAAAATTTTAAATGGGAGTTCTGTACTTCTGTTTATGTCGGAGCCGCGCTATATGCGCGTATCAAAGTATAAGAGCGAAGAAAATTAATTCATTGATTTTCTTTAGTCGATTAGCGCTATTCATTATGGACACAGAAACTTTCATCAGTGCAATTTTTAAAAGGCAACCTTTGTGGGATCAAAGAAATCCAAATCATCCCAATAGGCTTGTCTTGGATAAACTGTGGACGGCCGTAGCATGTGAAATGAAGTCCACACGTAAGTAAATATATACGACTTCATGCATAAAAAATAAAATAGGTTTTAAAAATTTTTAAGTGGCATTTTCATAAAATTTTTCGATTTCGAAAATTTTATAAATCTATTTTATTTTTTATGAATAAGAGGGACATTGTTTATGTGTTTTATTACTTTTTATACATAATTTTTATATAACCTTTCAAATTAAAAAAAAATTAAATATATAGATAAGTATGTGTGGAGCAGAAATATATGTAAATATTTATTATGTGTAAAATAACAACGTCTCTTCTCCTTTTCGGTTACTCTAAAATTTTTATTTAAGTACCACAATACACTAAAGACAAATCTAGTACCATAGCTTCAATATACGCAGATAACAGCGCTATTCCACTCTTTGCTAGCTTAGCTCCGACATAAACACTCAATAGCGCTATATGCTTTGGTCGAACAGCGCTATTACCTCCGCTTATTGACCTCTTCGCTACTATTGCTCTTATCACTGCTCCGACATAAACACTCAATAGCGCTATTCCGATAAGCGTATATCACGCACAGCTATCTTTCTTTCTTCTATTGCTCCGACATAAACGCACCCTTATATATTTTAAATCTTTTTTTCTTCTTATGATTTTTTGTACTTTTTTCTGTTTGTTCTTGATTGTTTTTTTTGTTTTTGATTTAATTTTTCTGTTTTGCACTTTTCAAAATTGTTTTTTCTTCCTATTGCATCGAGTGCACATTCGCAATCGATAAATTTTTATATAAAAATGCAATTTTATTGTGTCTGTGTTTGTGCACTTGCCCGTCGCATGACGATGCCATAAAGTAATTTTATTTTTATTTTCTTTGCATTGTGTTACTTATTTTAATGTTGCTGTTGGCTAGACCTCGGCCAGCAGCTGCTTTCTTTTTTTTTTTGCTGCATTACATACTATGTCCACGAATAACTACGATGTGTGTTCTTCATATATACATATAGTATGAAAAATATATAATAACCTTAATATTACTTCTGCTCCGGTTTCCCCTGCAACCGATTTCCAAACTTCCAAGAACAGCATTTGAAAGGTATTTGCATTCACAATCACCGTTGCCGTATGGTTTGTTGTTGCATTTCTTTCAATACCGATGAATGCTTTCAGTACAGGCCTGTGTTCAGGCCTCCACCAACAAGAATTCGCAATGCACCATTGTTTGTTGTTGTTGCATGCTTTTGAACAGAACAGAGCTTTGTCAATATATGCACGTGCGTGTGCGTGTTGGTGCATTCTGGTATACCAGTTTTTATACCAGCTTTCATACCAGTTTTCAACAATGAAATCAGTTACTGTCTTTATTTACATATTTAATACTAAAGAACGTTGAAGCAATTTAAAAAAAAATGTACACCAATTTTTATACCAGTTTCTTTAAATTAAAATTTTATTTATACCAGTTGCAAGCTATGCGTTTAATGCCTGCAATGATTTTCTAAAGCGTTATACGAATTTAAAGTGTTATACCAGTTCGGTTTTAGAGCAGTTTACAATTTATACCAGTTGCCAAATATGAATTCAATGCCATTAATGAGTTTCTAAAGCGTTATATTAGTTTTTAAGTATTATACCAGTTCAATTACCGGTGGAAAAATATGCATTCAATGCCACTAATGAGTTTCTAAAGCGTTATATCAGTTTTTAAATGTTATACCAGTTAAATTATATACCAATTTACAATTTATACCAGTCGCAAAATATGCATTTAAGCCACTAATGACTTTCTAAAGCGCTATAGCTCTTTTAAAATTTTATACCAATTTTGTACTAATTTACATTTTATACCAGTTTAAAAATATGAATTTAATGTTCAGCAACGACTTTCTAGGTTTTAGACCTATTTACAGCTTATACCAGTTCAAAAATATCCTTTTAATGCCATCAATGACTTTCTTAAGCTCTATATCAGTTATAAAGTATTATACCAGTTCAATCTTATACCAATTTACAATTTATACCAGTTGCACATTGTTGTTTAATGACTAGTAATGCGTTTCTAAGCGTTATAGTAGTTTTAAAGTGTTATACCAATTCAATATTATACCAATTTATAATTTATACCAGTTGCACATTGTAGTTTAATGCGTGTCTAAGCGTTATAGTGGTTTTAAAGTGTTATAACAGTTTTACAGTGTTATACCAGTTCAATCTTATACCAATTTACAATTTATACCAGTGGCACATTGTAGTTTAATGACCAGTTATGCGTTTCTAAGCGTTATAGTAAACTGTTATGCCAGTTTTACAGTGTTATACCAGTTCAATCTTATACCAATTTACAATTTATACCAGTTGCATTTTTTAGTTTGGTGACCAGTAATGCGTTTCTAAGCGTTATAGTGGTTTTAAAGTGTTATAACAGTTTTACAGTGTTATACCAGTTCAATCTTATACCAATTTACAATTTATACCAGTGGCACATTGTAGTTTAATGACCAGTAATGCGTTTCTAAGCGTTATAGTAGCTTAAAAGTGTTATACCAGTTCAATTTTAGACTGATTCACAATTATACCAGTTTAAAAATATGTTTTCAATGCCCCAGCAGCGACTTTCTAAGCGTTGTACCAGTTTTGAAATGTTATACCACTTCATTTTTAGACCAATTTGCAATTTATACCAGTTTCGAAATGCGAATTCTACGAATGCAAGTGCTCACGTTTTTCTTCAACGCATTTTTCTGCATTTTATTTTGTACTTTGTTGGGCGGTCGTTTTTCTTTTTGATTATTTATTTGTTCTGTGGTTTTATTCTTATTTCCTTTTCATTTTGTTTTTCTTTCTCTATTTTTTTCTGTTTTTTTTTTTATTTAACTTTGATTCACCTTTTGGTTGCTGATACATAAAATGGTCTACTTTTCTCTTGGTTTTTACTGCGTTGCTGTATTCACTTTGTCCGCTACGCTCAATTTACTTGCTTTTTTATTTATTGTTGTTGTTATTTATAGCAAGCGCTGCTTGTTTTTCCTTCAAGTTTTTACTCGCTTTTGTTTTCAACTAAATAGCTGCCTGCCTAGCCCTTTCAGCTAACAATTATTTCTGTATATGAGTGTACAATGTAGATACACATGTTTGTGCGGGTGCTTTTCATTTTGTGCTTAATTGGGCTTTTCTTTAACTTTTCGCGCAGCCAAATCGCTTGCATGCCCCTTTCGTTTGGCGTCGGTGTCGCTTGTTGTTGTTGCAGTCGCCGCTCGACCGCGTCGTTGTTGCTGCTTTTCTATGCGCTTTTGAACTTTTTCGCTTTTCTTGCCGATTTTCTTCATGGATTTTCTTTTGTTTTCATCTTTTCTTTAGGTTTTTTTTTGCGACTTGCAAATGATTTTGTACATTTTGTATTTGTTTGTTTGTACTATGTATGGTTGTATGTACATTAGGGTGGGGCGATTTACTAACCTATATCGCGCCATCGAAATTTGGATTACTCTCATTTTTCTGAGTAGAAAACTCTTCCACGACATTTGTCTAAAATTAATTTTGATGTTCCGTAATTTGGTTTTTATGGACCAAGACGAATATTTGAAAATAAAAATTGAGCAAAAATCGACAAAAAAAATATCCAGGCCAATGTGCACATCGAATTGAAGTAGAATTTTATGCTGAATCCAGATATGAAATCCAAATTAAAATCGGATGATCCGTTTTCGAGATATAGCCTGATTTCCGGTTATGGAGGCTGAATGCCCAAAATCGCATATTTTCGCGATTATCTCTTGTTTTGTGCAATATATCTTAATTTTTTTTGCAAATTTCTTATAGATAAGTCAATACAATATATGAACGGTATTTTGAAAAATTAATTTATCTTCCGGTATAGGAAAACTAGAATGCACTCTTTTTTCCTTGGTCCAAAATCGCGGTATGGGATCTCCATGTTATAGCCATCCGATACTGATGATTTTCGCCGACAGCGCTCTGTGTCCAATAAATGCTCCAAATCTAAAATTTCAGAATTTTAGCTGCAAAAATTGAAGAGTTATTCCCTAAAACGTAGACTTATGCTTCTGAAATTTGTTTTTTTCTTCCAATAGTACGCTATGGCGTATGAGTAACCTTGAGTTTTTTCTAGAGTTGAGTAAAGTAAAAAACCAAGTCCCAAACAGCATATGTCTACGTTTTAGGGTATAACTCTTCAACTTTTGCAGCTAAAATTCTGAAATTTTGGATTTGGAGCATTTATTGTGCACAGAGCGCTGTCGGCGAAACTCATCGGTATCGGATGACTATAACATAGAGAACCCATATCGCGATTTTGGGCCAAGGAAAAAAGAGTGCATTCTAGTTTTCCTATACCGGAAGATAAATTAATATTTTAAAATACCGTTCATATATTGTATTGACTTATCTATAAGAAATTTGCAAAAAAAATAAGATATATTGTACACAACAAGAGATAATCGCGAAAATATGCGATTTTGGGCATTCAGCCTCCATAACCGGAAATCAGGCTATATATCGAAAACGGATCATCCGATTTTAATTTTGATTTCATATCTGGATTCAGCACAAAATTTTGCTTCAATTCGATGTGCACATTGGCCTGGATATTTTTTTGTCGATTTTTGCCCAATTTATATTTTCAAAAATTCGTCTTGGTCCATAAAAACCAAATTACGGAACATCAAAATTAATTTTAGACAAATGTCGTGGAGGAGTTTTCTACTCAGAAAAATGAGAGGAATCCGAATTTAGATGGCGCGGTATCGATTAGTTTCCCTCCATACAAATCGCCCCACCCTAATGTACATATGCATTTAGCTAGCTTTTTTTCGTGTACACGTTCATTCGTGTGCTCTCTTGTATGTTTTTTCATTCGCAAATCGGCATTTCCCTGCTTCAGTACAATTTGTGTTGTGACGACGAGCTGAGCAACGTGCGCGCGTCTTTTCGCATTTTTCGCTTGCTTCTTTCACTAGTTCACGTTTTATTCCGACGCGTTCCATCATTATCTTAACACCCCGCACGCCATTCTACTTCTTCCTCCCTCTGCTCTGCCTTTATCGTTACGCCCGACATCGCATCGTTCGCGCACATGCGGACAGCAGAAAGATTAAAAAAGTGAAAAGCACGAAAAGCCAGAGGCGTTTGTTGAATAAAAAAAGAGGAAAAAATAAAAGTATTGAGGAAAAAAGCAAAGAAAAAGCTTAGCAAGTGCAAAAAGCAAATTAAAATCAAAAATTAAAAGCAAAATTAAGTGCAGGTGAAAACGAAAGAGACCGTACAAAAGCAAAAACAAAAACGTTGGAAAAAGTTAACCTTTCCTTCTGCCCGCTCTCAATCCGCCTGCGCGTGTTAACGCGTTAACGTCAGTGACCCAGCGCGCCGGAGCGTTCCCTACGCAGCAGCGGCAGCGGATTTTCTTTGCTGCGTTGCGCACTCAAGTGGAAAATTGCGTGTTTTTTTCATTATTTTAAAACGCAGCGCGTTTTTTTGTTTGTGCGTTTGGTGGTTTCATTTAATTTTTGAGGTTCTTGTTATTATTTTTTTATTTTTTCCAAATTTTTGCCATTTTCGAACGTATGTAAAAAGCGCAAAAAAAACATAAAATCAGAAAAAAAAACATTTTTGCCGTTGACATTTGTTTGTGCACAAAAAAGTGTTATTCTGTTGTTTTTTTTTTGCGTTTTTTCCTTTATGAAGCCTCGTGCTTCTCTCTAAATGCAGCTCGTGGTGAAATGTTGGTTAATCGTTGTCCATTAATACCAGGTATGTGTAAATTAAGAGGAAAAGACGAATACTTAAAGAAAGGAAAAATGGAAAAATTAAGCATGATGTTAAAAACAAACAAAAAATCCAAAAAAAAACAATACTAAAATATTATGCACTAAAATTTTGTATGCTTAACCCTTTAGTGGTCAAAGCACACCTACAATAAATATAAAATACATATATCATTGGGTGTTCCCAAATTGGCACAGCAACCACTAATGGGTTAATTTTTGTGTACTAAATTTTTTTGTACTAAAAATTCTTAGCATTATTTTAGGCACACATTTTTTGTATAAAACGAGTTTTTAGTACAAAAAATTAGTACAAAAAAATTTTGGTACACAAAAATATTTAGTACCTACAAATTCGAAGCAGCACGAAAGCCGACCACAAGAATTTTATATACACATTTTAGTACCTACACATTTTTAACACGCTTTTATTAGTTTCACCTGTATGTATGTATGTATGTATGTATGTAATTTCTAGCTGCTGTCTAAATATATGCAACATATTTACTAATGAGATTAGGTTTTAATCACCGCTATCTTCCAGCAGATGGCGCGCGTGTATTTATATTTTTTAAATATTCACTTATTTGTACTAAATTTTTAGTATAAATTTTTCTTTATTTTGATTGACGAAATATGAATAAAATAAATACAACCTAAAATATTTTTAGTACATACAAATTTATTACACAAATTTAGACTAGAAACTATTCGAGCCGAGAAAATAAAAATTATAATATTTAGTACAAGAAGTAGTTTAGTATAAAAATTTTTGGTACAAAACTTTTTGATTGTGATTGACGAAATATGTATGCAAGAAATAAACTTTAGAATTTTTTAGTACACAAAACTAGTACAAAATATTTTAGTACAAGCCCGAAGCAGCACAAAAGCCGAAAAAATTAAAAGTAATATTTAGTACAAGAATTTTAGTATATACATACATACATTTTAGTACCTACACATTTTTTGTACTCAATTTTTTGTACAAATTTTTCTTTATTGTGATTGACGAAATATGAATAAAATAAATACAACCTAAAATTTTTTTAGTACATACAAATTTAGTACACAAATCTAGACACAAAATTTTAGTGCAAATCCGAACCCAAAAAATTAAAATTTATCTCTAGTGCAGGAATTTCAGTTCAGTATACAATTTTTAGTACAGAAGTTTTTGATTGTGATTGACGAAATATGTATAAAATAAATAGAATTTTTAGTGCACAAAGCTAGTACAAAAAATTAAGTATAAATCCGAAACGGAACGAGGGCCAAAACAATTCAAAAGTATAATATTTAGTACAAGAATTTTAGTATAAAATTTTTTAGTACACATTCTTAGTACTAAATGTTTTGATTCTGATTGACGAAATATGTATAAAATAAATATAATTTAGAATTTTTGAATAAACAAACCTTGAGTACAAAAAAATTTAGTACAAACCCAAAGCAGAACGAGGGCCGGAAAAATTCAATATACATAATATTTAGTACAAAGTTTTCAGTACTTAATTGTTTATTAAAAAAATTTGGGTACACATTTTAAGTACTATACTGTAACTACTTTACACATATGACCTCCCAATAGCAGAAGGAGTCACTATCGGCATTTTTGCCGATGACACTGCCGTACTGGCTGCATACCTCAACCCTAACGTGGCCTCACTCAAGCTGCAAAGAAGTTTAAATAAAATTACCCATTGGCTGAAAGACTGGCGGATAAAGTCAAATGAATCAAAATCTGTCCAAGTGACGTTTACCACTAGACGTAACACTTGCCCACTCGTAAAACTCAATGGCATTGATATACCGCAAAGTGACGTAACAAAGTATCTTGGTATGCACCTCGACAGAAAACTAACGTGGAGAACCCACATATTCACCAAACGAAAAGCTCTTGGTATAAAACTAAGAAATCTTTATTGGCTCATGAATCGAAATTCCCATCTATCAATCGACAATAAACTCCTGCTTTACTCAGCCATCATAAAACCCATTTGGACCTATGGCATACAGCTGTGGGGAACTGCAGCAAACTCAAATATAGAAATTCTCCAAAGATTCCAATCGAAAACCCTTAGAATGATTGTAAATGCACCCTACTACGTCACAAACGACCGTCTACATCGTGAACTAAAGATACCTACTATCGCTCAAGAAATCAGAAAGTATGCTGCATCATACAAAACGAGACTACTAGCTCACCCCAACCCCCTCGCTCTAGCCCTGACGGCAAGACCAACTAGTTTCGTACGCCTCAAAAGAAAATCTTTTACAGATCTTTATTGATGGACTACAATAAATGGATGCACTACTGAGAGCAATCCATACATGCCCACCATGTTTATTAAGTCATTATTAATTACTAATTACTTTTAACGAACCACAAAATTGTTAGATGTATTTTATTTATACAGTTGGCAAAATATATTGGATGCTAAAAAAAAAAAAACTTTTTGATTGTTTTAGGAAATACATATAAAATAAATAAAACTTAAAATTTTTTTGTGCAAGAAATTTTAGTATGTACTTACCCTAAATTTTAGTACAAATCCAAAATTTTAGTAAGTAACCCTAAATTTTAGTACAAATCCGAAGCAGCACGAAGGCCGAAAAAGATAAAAAAATATAATATTTAGTACCTAACCACAAAGCTTGTAATACGTACTTGTTTAGTAAAAAATGTTTGAAACAAAATTTTGAGTACACATTCTTAAATAGTTTGATTGCGTTTGACGAAATATAAAATCAATAAAACATAAAATTTTTTAGTACACAAAAATTTAGTACAAAAGTTTAGTAATTTAGAAATTATAATAATTATTAAAAAAAAATTACACAATTTTTAGTAAAAAAATGTTAGTACTAAACTTTTTAGCACGCATTTGTAGTACTACATTTTCGTAGTGCTGGTGATAAATACAAATTTTTAGTATATATGCATGTACAATATAAATATGTACATATGTATGTAAATTCAATCAAATATCACAAAAACTGGGGCTCAAACTAATGTTTGTTGACAACGACGGAAGTTAATTTTTCTCCTATTTCTTGCTTTTTTTGCTTCGTTTTTTGTTTCTTTCCTTTATTTCTCTTTCAACTTTTTTCTTTTTTTTTTCTTTTTTCTTCTTCCTTGCGTCATTCATTTGCTTGCTTTTACATTTTTTTTTTTTGAAACAACCTCTTTTGCCTTTCTTACCTTCTTTCTTTCATATTTTTTTGCTTATTTTCTCTTCCTTTTAATATTTACCTATTTTATTTATTTATCATTAACACAATCAGCGTTTTTTTGTTAATTTAAAAAGTACGCTACAATTTCCAAATTTGCCAAATTATTATGAAAATAAACGCTTTTTAATCAATTTTATATTAGCCGCCGCCGTGGTTTTTATGGCTGTTATTGCAATTCGTTTCGGTTTGCCTAGTCAGCGCGAGCGCGATCTAATTGACTAATACTTGATTAGATAGTTTGTTATGATTTTTTGCTTTCTAGTTATGCACAAAAAGTGGCATTTTTGTTAGATTCGCACGTGCATGATGAAACTTGCATTTTTTTTTTAAAGACCTGAAAAGTTGTCTGTGTCTCTTTTGTACAACTACATAGTACAGGGTCCCCTGTAGCGAGTCGTGGAAGTTACTACTTCCTCTGGTAATTAAATTTTTTTGTTCTAAGGGGGCAAACTTATTAAGCAATGAACAAAGGCTATAGTAAATTTAGACCATTTTCGAGCCAAATGCCTTTACAAGCAAGTCTTTCGAATGGAAAGTTTAATCTAGGCGCCTGGGATACCAATTTTGAACAATTGGGAAGCCAATGGAAATTATTAAAAAAATGCGCGCTTGCGCAGAGAAACAAACAGCTAAATAACAAATGAAGGAAAGAAAAAATGAAGGAAAGAGATGAAGCAACAATGCAGAGAGAGTAGTAAAAAAATATGTACTTAAAATAAGCGACTTGTTTATTGTGGTCAAAAGCACTCACTCCTCCTTTGTATTAGAAATAAAATATATCAACTGCCATGCCGCCGCCATGACCAAATGATGATACTCACACCAACTACAAAATTAACGAATTTGCTTACATACATGAGAAATAAAACGGCTTGATGATATTAAGATTAATGATAATCAAGCACAACCCATGAAAATAGCACAAACAATCAAGTCATATCAAGGAAATATGTAATTATGCAGCTCAGGCGAGCACTATATGTATGTAGTAACGAAAATCGATAACTAACGACGATTTTTGAAGTAGGCACGTTTTCTTGATTTACTTTATATTTTTTTACCGTTTTTCATAAAATTTTTTCACACAGCACACCCTGTAGTATAGGAATCACAAATGCCTTAGCAGCACCTTTCACGATTCGCTAACAAGCGATGATAGCAAATTTGCAATCAAAGTCGATTAATAAGCGCAGATTAGAGGTTTATTGTGTTTATATTTATGTACATGGATATTTATGTATGTACTTATGTCTATATGCATTTTGCAGCGTAAATTGTCATCGAAAACGCAGCTTACTTCTTAAAAAAATGCGCTGCGATAACATTTTGACATTTCAGTCAAAAAATCGCTTAATCATTTGTCTGCTTGAAATTTATTTATACATACACATATAAATTATTTTCATATACACACCATAAAACACGTGCGCTTATTAAGAAAGATGTTAATATTTTTTAGCGAAATTGTGACGAAAAAAAAAACGCAATTCAAAGTCGAAAGGTAAAAAAAGGTCCAAAAAGACAAATGTGTTTTTGCCGGCGCGGCATGTTTAATTTTTATTTTGCTGAAATATGTAACCAATGTCAAAACTATCAACCAAGGTTGGCCAAAAATAATTTCTTTTTTTGCTGAGTAGCTATGCTTGTTTTTTGTTTTCTCGAAATAAATTAAAAAAATAGCTCGTCATGTTTCGTTGGTTACGCCTGCACAACAGTTCAAAAATCTTTGGCATTTTTCTTATTTTCTTCTTCTACTTAAAATTCTTGTCACCTAAAGTGACGTAAATTATGATGCGGCAAGAAATGTGACAGCGTTGCGTGACTTGATTTGACTTGACTCACTGACTGAGTGCGGCTACAACAACAATGAACGCTAATGCGGCTTGATTGGCTGATGACCATAGACAATTTGATGAAAAAAATATTAAAGACAAAAAAATTAATAAAACAATAAAAAAATTTAAAATTAAAAAAATAAAAAAAATTTTGAAAATAAAAAATTTAATCAAACAATAAAAAAATTTGAAATTTAAAAAATTAAAAAATAAAAATAAAAATAAAATAAAAAATTAATAAAACAATAAAAAAAATTAAAAGAAAAAATATTAAAAAATTAAAAGAAAAACATTTAAGATAAATGTTAAATCAAAAAAAAAAAATAATTTTCAATTTCCTTTAAAAGAACTGGTCAATAGCTCTCAAAATATATAGAGAAAATTAAGTTAAGTTAAAAAAAAAAATTAAAAGTTAAAAAAATTGTAATTAAAAAAATTAAAGAATATGAAAAATTAAACAAATTTAATGAAAGTCACATTGAAACTAAACAAAAAAGTTGCTTAAAAACTTTAAAAGCTGAAAAATATTGAAAAAAAATAAAAAAAAAATTACTTTCTTTAATTAATTATTATTAAAATGTAATTGAAAAATTAAAAAATGTGTATCAGAGAATTAACGTTTTTTATAAAAACCTTTTTATTTTATAATAAAAATAATAGAATAATAAACCATAATAAAAAAATAAAAGAAAATATTTTAAAATAAAAAAAAATGAATAAAAAAACATACAAAAATAAAAATAATTTTCAAATTCCCTTAAAATTCTGGCTAATAGCTCTAACAAATATATAATAAAAAAAAAATTAAAATGAAGTAAAAAACAAGTTAATTAAAGAAAAAATTAAAAAAAAGTTGAAAAAATTTTAAATAAAAAATAAATATGAAAAATTAAAAAAATCTAATGGAAGTCACATTGAAACTAAAGAAACAACTTGTTTGGAAGAATTAAAAAAAAAAAATGTAAGAGAAAATTAGAAACCTGTTTTATTAAAAGAAATCAAATAAAAAATGTGGAAATCCAGTAAATAAATTAAAAGACAATTAAAATGAAATTAGAAAAAGTGAATGAAAAAATTAAATATGAAATTGAATTAATAAAAAAATTTAAGAAATTTTTTAACATCAAAAATTAAAAATTCATTATTAATGAAAATGAAATTGAGTAAAAAGTTAATAAAAAATTTAAAAATTAAAATGAAAAATGAAAAAAAAAAATAAACAAAAAACTATTTCGCACGTTTTATTCAATAGGGATTTAACTGAAAACAATTTTTTTTTGGAAAAACGCAAACAAACTTTTATAATTTCAAATAGTTTCCTTCTACGGCTAACCACAAAATCACTTTTATTTCCGCCATTTTTATCTTTTTGTTTAATTTATAAGACTAGACTCAAAGGCATGACCCAATTATTGAAATATATGGAAAAATCCCAGAAATCGAAAATTTCGAGTTAAGTCCCTATTGCATAAAACGTTCAATTTGAAACAATTTTTAAAATCAATAATTAAGAAATCATATAAAAAAAATTGTATGAAAATGAAATTAATAAAAATTACAAAAGAATTAGAAAAAGAAATTTTTAAAAATTCGTTTTTAAATTAAAATTGAATTAATGAAAAAATTTAGAAGTTAATAAATAGTTTAAAATCAACAATTCAGAAAGCCAGTAAAAATAAAAAAAAAAATTAAAAAAAATTAAAATATAAAAAATAAAAAATAAAAAAATATAAAAATAAAAAAAAGATAAATAAAAAAAATAATAATAAAAAATAAAAAAATAAATAATAATAAAAAATAAAAAAACAAATAAAAAAATAAATAAAAAATAAATAAAATAAAAAAAATCATTGCGATCAAACAACCAAACGCCAACCAACCACTACATAGTTCTTCACCACCACCCGCTGGCATCGTTCTGCTGGCGTCTTCGTAGGGCCATGCCGATGTATGAATTGGTCTGTCTGTCTCTCTACAAATAATAGTCTGTACTATTAAGTAGCCCATCTATGTATGTAAATATGAAAATATGTACATATGTATGTATATAGTGTCTAGATCTATCTATCTTTCATGTTATTGACCTAGTTACCTGAATACCCAGAAAAAATAATTGAAAATTGTGTTATCGCAGCGGCAAAGAGCCGAACAGACCAAGGCGAAGAAGAGCGGCAACAGTTCAAGTGAAATTTGAAAAGAACAATAAATATAATTTATAATACATATATACAAACATACGTACATATGTACATTTTTAAACTAATTTGCGCTTGTTTCTTTCACATTTTGGCCATAATTATGTATCATACAAACAAGCGTTGTGCAACAAAAAATTACACCTGGAAATTTGTGGTTTTCTTTTTTAATTTTTGATTTCATTCTTTTTTAATTTTTTAATTTTTTCTTTTTTAATTTTTTCTTTTTTAATTTTTTGACTTCTTTACTTTTAGCATTTTTTGTCTTTTCTTTGTGATTTACATACATCTCATTGTACTTATTTCTTCCTATTTCTGACTGGTTTACTTTTTCGAAGGCAACTAGCAAATTCCACAGCGCATTTGCCGTTTTCATCCAAATTTTCTTCCAGCTTAGAAGCTGAGAGCATTTCCCAGCAGTTGTGTATGTACATATGTTTTCTGATTCAATTTGATTGGCTTTATTGTATTACTTACAAATTTGATAGATATTTACTGCTTGTATAGCTCAATTATTTGGCCGTTCGCCAAAAATCGATCGAATAAAAGCAAACTATACGTTTAAACAATGTCTATAATTTACGAGCTGACATTAAATTTTTGGCATATTATACAATTAAAATTGCTTGCCAAAAGAACGCGAGCCAAAAAATACAAAAAAAAATTGATAGAAAAATAATAAAAGCCGCTTTCGATTCACAATTTCTCTGCTGGTTATAAATTTCCTTCTGTCAAATTTATATGTGAATGATAGCGAGCAGAGGGAAATTTTTATCGACCAGTTAGCGAGTATGGCTACTACTCATTATGGATTCAAACATTTTTGTTCGATCCGACCTCGCTTGTGTGATGGCGAATCGAAAACGACAAAAATCATTTTATCTATCGCTTATTGTCTGTGAAGAGTATTTAATCTTAGAAGCTTTAAACTTTTCATTCAATTTCTAATTGCATTTTCTTGAAATTTCTTAAAAAGGAAATTTTGGTATTTTATTTTTTTTAAAGCTGTTAAAATTTACCCAGCGTTAATATAAAGTATTTTTCAGCTTTTTGTGTATTTACAAAAAATTTCCCAAATGAGAAATTTTTAGGTTAGAAGTACTTTGCAGCTGTTTTGGGTATTTGCTAGCAGTTTTGGGTGTTTTCAAAAAATATTCCAAAAGGCAGATTTCTCAGAAGTTGCAAAAATTTACTTTAAAGTTGTTAAAGTTCTACTAGAAGTACTTTGTAGCTGTTTTGGATATTTTCTAGCAGTTTTGGGTGTTTTCAAAAAATATTCCAACAGGGAAACTTCTCAGAAGATGCTATAATTGTACTAGCGTGAATATAAAATTATTTCCAGCTGTTTTGGGTGTTTCTGAAAAATTGTCCAAAAGGAAATGTAAGGGAAATTTCTCAAAAGCTGCTAAAATATATCCAACTAGTATAAAAGTATTTCTCAGCTGTTTTGGGGTTGTTTCTCAAAAATTTCCCAAAAAGGAAATTTTAAGGAAATTTCTCAAAAGTTATTAAAATTTACCCAGCGTTAGCATACAAGTATTTCTCAGCCTTTATGGGTATCTTGCAGCTGTTCTGCGCATTGTGAACAAATTTCCTAAATGGGAAATTTCTCAGAAGTTGCTAAAATTGCACTAGCGTTAATATAGAGGTATTTCTCAACTTTTCTGGGTAGTATCCAGTTGTTTTGGGTGTTTTCAAAAAATTACCCAAAAGAAATTTTAGGGAAATTTCTCAGAAGCTGCTGAAATATAAAAGTAGTTCTCAGCTGTTTTTTGTATTTTCCAGCGGTTTTGGGTGTTGCAAAATTTCCCTAAAATTGTACTAGCATTAATATAGAAGTATTTCTGAGCTTTTATGGCAATTCTCAAGCTGTTCTGTGCATTTCAAAAAATTTCCCAAATGGGAAATTTCGCAAAAGTTGTTGAAATTCTACAAGTGTCAATATAAAAGCATTTCTCAGCCCCTATGAGCAGTTGCTGAGCTGTTTTAGAAATTTTCTAGCAGTTTTGAGCGTTTTCGAAAAATTCCCCAAAAGGGAAATTTTAACGAAAACTTTAAATAACATTTTTAAGCATTTCAAGGCAATTTTTAATGTAATTTTTTTTATTTATTTTGAAATAAAATTCGATATGCCATTACATGCTGCGTTTATTTCGCTGCCTTTTTGCGTTAATTTTTTTAACATTCAATTCCATGCTGTTTTTTTAATTTTTTTTCTGTTTTTTTTTTTTTGCACAACTCGGCAACCAATACTCTTAAAATATGCGCATCGCTAAGCAGTTTTTGTCTCGTGATCGATGATTTTATTGCTTTGATTTCACTGCATTCAATATGAAGCAATTGAAAACAAAAACAAATGCAAAAAAAATTAAATCAAATCGTTCGAAAAACATGTTTTTCTATATTTTGAAAACAAAAAACAATGAAATAAAATAAAAACTTAAGCATATAAATATTTAAAATGCATTAAATTAAAATAGAAAAACAACTCATTTAAAATTAAATAATTCGTGACAATTGCATTGATTAATCAGCGAGCGAGGAGCGATGTGCTAGTGGAATACTTAGATTGGCATGGAATGAAGTCACTGATGTCGCAAGCTGTTTAATACTTGTGCGCGATGTGATCGGAAAGGAGTGCGTAGAGGCGCAGTGAGAGTAAAAATGCTATTTTTAGTGCCGAGACTAAATTTAAATTTCTGTTTATTTTTTGTACACATTTTGCACGAAACGGGATATGATGATTGGGTATATATCTCGCTCTGCTTGCGTGAAGGCTGTTCGCCCAACAGAAAATTGTTACGACTAATAAAGCAGCCATGGCAATATCTGATCCCGTTTTTTAATACATATGTACTTCATATTATAAGTGTATAATATTATAAGTACATAAAATTAATATTTATTTTTTTCCTTCTTTTCAGGTAAGTGTCCTCACATTTCTTTATGCACATTTTAAAGCAATTTCTAAAAAAGTCTGGTAAGCAATTCTGAACATGAAATTACATGATTAATGATTTTGACAACATTTAATATGCTGACATCAAAAAGTCACATTAGTTTGGTGATAACTGAGTTATGGGTCGTAAGTACCCCGTTTCTGCACCTAGGGTTAATGTGGATATGTAAGAAAAATTTCCTTTTCTTGAGACAAAAACATTGACGTGCCAAATTTTAAGTTCCGACTATAATTGTTGAAGTTATGGGAAACAATTTAATTGAGCGACTACTAGGGTGGTTCAAAAAAAATTTTGTTTTTGCGCCGTTTTGAAAATGTCTAAAAAATATGTACATTACACGTGCGGATGTACAGCGAACTGATTTTTTTTTGTTTGAAATTGTCGGAGTTTTGGGTCATAAATTCCCCGATGGTGCACTTAGGGTTAATGTGCATCTGTAAGAAAAATTTCCTCTTCTTGGGACAAAAACATTGATGCCCCAAACTTTAAGATCCTACTATAATTGTTGAAGTTATGAAGAGAAATGTAATTGAGCGGCTATTAGGGTGGTTAAAAAAAATATGTAAAAATTTCCTTTTTCTGAGACAAAAACATTGATGTCGAAGTTATGGAAAAAAATTAATTGAGCAAATACTAGGGTATTCCAAAAAAATTTTTTCTTTTCCGGAAATATCTGACAAAAATACATTCGGTATTGAACGGCGAACTTTTTTTTAAGGAAGAAAACTTTTTGGACGACTACTACACCTTTTCCAGTTTAAGTTCAGAAAGTTACAATTGAAGTTCAGAAAATTACAATTGAAGTTCGGAATTCCCAATTGAAGTTCAGAAAATTACAATTGAAGTTCAGAATTTCCAATTGAAGTTCAGAAAGTTACAATTGAAGTTCAGAATTTCCAATTGAAGTTCAGAAAATTACAATTGAAGTTCAGAATTTCCAATTGAAGTTCAGAAAGTTACAATTGAAGTTCAGAAAATTACAATTGAAGTTCAGAATTTCCAATTGAAGTTCAGAATTTCCAATTGAAGTTCAGAAAGTTACAATTGAAGTTCAGAAAATTACAATTGAAGTTCAGAAAATTACAATTGAAGTTCAGAATTTCCAATTGAAGTTCAGAAAGTTACAATTGAAGTTCAGAAAATTCCAATTGAAGTTCAGAAAATTACAATTGAAGTTCAGAATTTCCAATTGAAGTTCAGAAAGTTACAATTGAAGTTCAGAAAGTTACAATTGAAGTTCAGAAAAGTTACTCATACGCCCTGGTATCTCGATTGTAGGAAAATTGTATGGATCTGTTTGAAGATTTAATAAAAATGTAAATTCTCGTATCTTTAACGCCCTTCGGGGTAGATGCATTTTTAATTCGATTAATCGCATATATGTTTTATAGGGCTTGAAACAAACGTCTATATATGCAGAAATTTTGACATTGGTTGCAAGAAAGTGCATCAAGCAATGGGTGTAAATCGAAACCGTATAAGAAAAAAATGTTCGCGCATTCACATGGAATGAAACTGATGTTATTACTTTTCATGAACAATGAAGTTAAATATTTTCGAAATTGCATACATATAAGCAAATAAATTAATTATTTACATAAAATGCATTATTTCGGAATAAATACATATGTAAATAACAAGTATGTAAGAACGCGGCTGCCTTAGAGATACCATGCCGTAGTCTTTACACCTTCTATGATGCGAAATGAACATGCAAATCATATTTGTCTGAAAACACTATTATGCAATTGAAAAGTTTGAAAAATGCATCTACATATGTACAACGAAGGGCGCTAAAGACACGAGAATTTATATTTTTATTAAATCTTCAAACAAATCCATACAATTTTCCTGCAACCGAGACACTATGTACATAGGGCATATGAGTAACTTTTCTGAATTTCAATTGTAATTTTCTGAACTTCAATTGGAATTTTCTGAATTTCAATTGTAATTTTCTGAAATTCAATTGTAATTTTCTGAAATTCAATTGGAATTTTCTGAACTTCAATTGTAATTTTCTGAACTTCAATTGTAACTTTCTGAACTTCAATTGGAAATTCTGAACTTCAATTGTAATTTTCTGAACTTCAATTGTAACTTTCTGAACTTCAATTGGAAATTCTGAACTTCAATTGTAACTTTCTGAACTTCAATTGGAAATTCTGAACTTCAATTGTAATTTTCTGAACTTCAATTGTAACTTTCTGAACTTCAATTGGAAATTCTGAACTTCAATTGTAATTTTCTGAACTTCAATTGTAACTTTCTGAACTTCAATTGGAAATTCCGAACTTCAATTGTAATTTTCTGAACTTCAATTGTAACTTTCTGAACTTAAACTGGAAAAGGTGTAGAGTGGTCCTCAAAAAATGTTTTTTTTTTTAGAAATATTTTCCAAAAATAATTTATATGTATGTATGTATGTGCGTTTCAACAGCAAATTTTTTTTAAAAGAAAAATTAATTGGGAGGCAACTAGGGTGGTCCAAAAAAAATGGGTCAGATACAGACGGTGTACATAGTTCTGTTCTATCAGCGCTTCTAACAACAAAGCGTACTTTTGCTTCTTTTCTATCCAATTTTTTTTTCTACATATATAAATACATAATTTCCTTTTGCTAATTTCTAATTAAATTCACTTGAAAATTTTATTGGCAATATTTTTGATTCTAAAACCGGGTATATGTTTATAAAACCGGGTATATGTTTATAAATGAAACGAGAATTAATTTTGATTTATATATAGCGGTGTTTTTTATTTGGTCGATATTTCGACTTCAATTTGAAGTCATCTTCAGGAACTCATAACTGCATCTGTCGACCAGCAATTTTTTCTGTCTACCAACAAATTCGCAGTGCATTTTTGTTGTTGTTGTTTGTTCATTTTTTTCTTTAGTTTGCAGCTTTTTCTGCGCTCAAACACACACACACACACTATACAACAACACATTTACAAATTTCGATCACACAACTAGCGCAAAGCTTTTCATATGCCTACGCTTTTCGCAGCATACTTTTAGGCTTGAGCGCATTTGCATGTGCCAAGCAAAAGCAATCAAATGCCGGAAATTGCTGTTGAAGTGGAAATGATGTTTGCACAGATAACAGATTGTATGAAGAGTATTTTTAGTTGATTTATACATGCAAACATACATACATACATATATTTTTATTTATATTTAAAGTTGAATATTCTTCTATTGAATATTGTGTAGTTGGATAGAGGCTGTAGGCTGTAGGTGGTTGCTAATACGACCTGTTGTCCTTTTGATGCTTGGGTGTCTATTAAATTCACCTATGTATGTATGCATGTAGGTACCTAGATGAAGAAAAATAAAACTAAACATGAAATATGTATGGAATTGAAATGAAATTGTAATTAGAAGGTGAATTTATGTGTATTTTTTATTTTATTTTTTTTTTTTAATTTTTTAATTTTTTTTTTGATATGTATTTTCTTTTAATTTTTAAGAATTTGTTTCTTATGCTTTTAATTATTAAAATGTATTTTGCAAGTATGTATGTATAGTATTTTTTCTTTTTTTAAATCCATTTTTTAAGAGTAGATATTAAAGTATAGTGTGTATTCTTTGCATTGTTTTAAATATTTTTTTTACATATTTATTTTTATTTTTAAGATTTTTTAAGTATATTATTTTGTTTATATTCTTTAAAATATTTTTCGTTTCAAGTATAGTATGTATTTTTTTTATTTTTTTTTTTTATTTGAGTTTTTATCAACTAATTCTTGTTAATTATTTTTTTTTTTTTTATTTTTTCAATTAAAATTTTTTACTAATTTTTTACGAGTATTTTTTTAATTTTTGAAGTTTTAAGTAAAGTATTTCTATAGTATTTTTTAAACTATTTAAATATTTTTTTTATTTAAATTTTTTTCCAAGATAATTTTTTTATTTTTAAAATAAATATAAATATTTATTATTATTATATTTTCTTTAATTAAAAGTTTTTACTTCAGTTTTGCGGTTTTTAATGGGCAGTTTTTTTTTGCAACAGCATTTGTTTACTTTTCAAAGTATTTTTTTAATTCTTTTTTAAATTTATTTTCATTTATATTTTTTATCAATTAGTATTTAACAATTTTTTTTTATTTTTTTATTTAATTTTTTTATTTAAATTTTTTAAAGAATATTTTTAAAATTTTTTAAATATGTGTTTTTTATACATTTTTATAATTAATCAAATTTTTTCAAGCACATAGTTTTTTGTTAAATTTATGTATTCTAAATATTTTTATTTTTATTGAACATATTTTTCTTTTTAATTTTTGAGAATTTTTTCAAGTAATTTTTTTTAACTATTTTTTAATATAACATTTTTTTATTTTTTTTTTTAATAATTATAAGTTTTTATAATTATTATAATATTTTCAATAATTAAAAGTTTTTACTTCAGTTTTGAGCATAGCCAGTTTTTTTTTGTTTTTTTGCAAGAGCATTTGTTTACTTTTCAAAGTATTTTTTTTAATTTTTTTTTACATTTCCTTCATTTATTTTTTTTTATCAATTATAGTATTTAAAATTTTTTTTTTATTTTTATTTTTATTTAAATTTTTTAATTTAAATTTAAAGAATATTTTTGAAATTTTTCAGAATATTTTTTATAAATTTTTATAATTAAAAAATTTTTTCAAGCACATACAGTGTTTTGCTAAATTTATGTATTCTAAATATTTTTTTTTATTTTTATTGAATACATATTGTTCTTTTTAATTTTTGAGAATTTTTTCTTGAAGCAATTTAATTTTTTTTTAACTATTCTTTTGATATAAATTTTTTTTCAAATATCTAGTAATTTTTAAAATATATTTTTTTAATATAACATTTTTTTATTTTTTTTTTTAATAATTATAAGTTTTTATAATTATTATAATATTTTCAATAATTAAAAGTTTTTACTTCAGTTTTGAGCATAGCCAGTTTTTTTTTGTTTTTTTGCAAGAGCATTTGTTTACTTTTCAAAGTATTTTTTTAATTTTTTTTTACATTTCCTTCATTTATTTTTTTTTATCAATTATAGTATTTAAAATTTTTTTTTTATTTTTATTTTTATTTAAATTTTTTAATTTAAATTTAAAGAATATTTTTGAAATTTTTCAGAATATTTTTTATAAATTTTTATAATTAAAAAAATTTTTTCAAGCACATACAGTGTTTTGCTAAATTTATGTATTCTAAATATTTTTTTTTATTTTTATTGAATACATATTGTTCTTTTTAATTTTTGAGAATTTTTTCTTGAAGCAATTTAATTTTTTTTTAACTATTCTTTTGATATAAATTTTTTTTCAAATATCTAGTAATTTTTAAAATATATTTTAACTTTCTTTTTATTTTTATTGAATATATATTTTTCTTTTTAATTTTTGAGAATTTTTTCTTCAAGCAATTTAATTTTAACTATTTTTTTAAATTAAATTTTTTTTCAAATATCTTGCAATTTTTTAAGATTTTTTTTAACTTTTTTAATTAATTTTTTT
The DNA here is from genome assembly GCA_960531455.1 of Urophora cardui. Classification (NCBI taxonomy): domain Eukaryota; kingdom Metazoa; phylum Arthropoda; class Insecta; order Diptera; family Tephritidae; genus Urophora; species Urophora cardui. Next base: position 7,410,892 of record OY482671.1, read on the forward strand.
TTCAAGTATCTATATTGAATTTTTTTTTCTTAATTTTTGCTAAATTCCATTGCTGCTATTAACCGTATACCAGCGAATTATGTAGATATTGAAACTATTTAATCACTTCCCGGTTAATTTTTCAATTCCGCTATCGACTTTTACATTTTCCCTTCACTTTTGCCGCATTTATAATTATTCCTTGCTTAAAATTTCATTCATATTCACGCGTTAAAAAAGCGCAAGAAAATTTGTTAAAGTCAATGACTGCCCCAACAACCTGATTTTTTTTATTATAACTAAATTATTCAGCACATTGCCGCAACGCACAAAACTCTGCTAGTGGATCTCCTGACCCCCCGAGCATGCAGCAGCAGCCGAACTTCGCACTGGCACACACTCGGACAAATCGAAAGTTTTTTTTTGCGACTTTTGCTAAATATGTTCGCTTCAGCGCCCAAAAAAGTTACAGAAGCGCGTGGTGAGTGGCGGAGCGGTGCTGTGCTGTTCTACGCCAGCGACGAGCCCCAACTCTTGCGCTCATTTTGGGTTTTGGTTGTTAAACGCTCACACACCGTGCGATGATCATTCTCTCCTTTTCTGTCTTGCGCTGCCTTGCCTCTTTAGCCACTCTGTAGCTTGCCTTTCATTTTGTGCTGCTTCTTATCTTCATTAATATCATTTTTATTGTTAGTTTTTGCTGATATTCAGCTCATGTGTGTGTGGTTGTTGCTGCTTTAAAGCCCGTCTCCACATAACTTGATTCGCCAACGAAACATGTAGCGAAACATCTCCCGAAATAACCCGTCTCCACGTGGCTGATCGTTATTCAGTTTGGCATTTCTCATTCTTGTTCTTCTTAAATGTTTGTATGTTTGCATATTTTGGTGTTTTTTGTTTTGGTCCGTGTAAGATTTCGATAGATTTTCGATGCAAAATTAGAGAAGGCATCGATATTATTGGGGTTGGCAAGCGGATTGAGAACGAATCACGAGTTTCATTCTACGAATCACGCGTTTCATTCTTCAGAAATTTGTATGGAAATTAGCGGGTCTCGGCACTGGTTTCGAGGTCAAACGACGATTGAGAGAGCAAATGCAGATAAAAAGAGCGAAATACGTTATGCAGAGACATGTTATTATTGTAATCTTTGTCGCCAATCTTTTTCTTACTTTAGAGTAACCAACCATTGGATTATGTTACTTTAGAGTTGCCAATCATCGGTTTAGGTTACTTTAGAGTTGCCAATCATCGGTTTAGGTTACTTTACAGTAGACAATCATCAGTTTAGTTTACCTTAAAGTAGCCAATCATCGGTGTAGGTTACTTTAGCGTAGTTATCAGTTTTGGTTGATTTAGAATAGTTAATCGTCGGTTTAGGTTATTTTGGAGTAGCCAATCACATGTGGCCGTTGTGGTGCAGTGGGTAGAGTGCTCGCCTGCTATGCCAGAGGTCTCGGGTTCAAACCACGGTCCGAGCAAAACACCCAAAAATTTTTCTAATTAGTAAAAATCCAATTATTGGATTTTTTAAGAGCAGCGGTCACCTCTCGGCAGTAGGCGGCATACCCTCCGAGTGTATTTCTGCCATGAAAAAGCTTCTCACAAAAAATGCATTCGCCGTTCGGAGCCGGCATAAAACTGTAGGTCCACCCAATTAGTAGGAAAAACAAAAAGGAGCACAACTCCAATTGGGAGAGAAGCTCGGCCATAAAACTCGTCAGAGTTATAATAGCGCCATTGTATTATATTATATTATTAATCACATGACCAGGTTACCGTAGAGTGGCCAATCATCAGTTTAGGATTATTAAGATCATGGTCTTAGATTACGCTAGAGTAGCCAGTCATCGGATTATGTTACTTTAGAGTAGCCAATCATCAGTATAGGTTACTTTAAAATAGCCAATCATCGGTGTGGGTTACTTTAGCGTAGTTAGTCATCAGTTTAGGCTGATTTAGAGTAGCTAATCGTGGGTTTAGGTTACTTTAATATAACCAACTATCGGTTTAGGATATTTTGCAGTAGCCAATCATCGGTTTGGGTTCCTGTAAGGTACCCAATCATAAGGCCAGGTTACCGTAGAGTGGTCAATCATCCGTTTAGGTTACTTTAGAGTAGCCAATCATGGATTTAGGTTACTTTAGGATAACCAATCATCGGTTAAGGTTATTTTGGAGTAGCTAATGATCGGTTTATGTATCTTTAGAATAACAAATTTTCGTCTTGTCTGCCATGCTTTTATTTTTTTTATTATTTTTTTCGCCAAATTCTTCTATTTTCTTTTTGTTATCTGCCTCTATTCCCATTATTATTTATTTATTTATTTTTTTTATTACAACTCTTGTTGCATTTCTTCTTCCGCATTTGTTTTCCGTTGCCATGACCTACACACTCTACTCTACCTCTATCTAAATTTACATATTTATCACTTGTCACGCAAAATTAAAACAACACTTAAAACAAATTGCATAGATCCATATTTGATTAACTCTTTTCATCTAACTATGTACTAGCTAGTCTCAAACCGGAAATAATTTGCTTTTTCTGTAACGATTAACGTTATTTGTTTGTTTTAATTTTAGTGTTGATTGACAGCCGCGCGTTTTACAATGTGAAAATAAAATCTATAAATTTACATCTGTATCTATCAAGTGATCGTTAATGCTGCCTTTCAGCGCTTGTGTGACTGTGCCCCTTTCTCTAGGCCTACTCTGCCGTACGCCTCATTCACTCTCATTCCTTTTATACTATTTTCCAAGTCGCTTGTAAACTTATTTGAATTTTTTTTTAGTTCTTACTACTTACTATTTTTTTAGCATAATTTATTTTTGTATTGAAAATAAAAACAATCTATGTATTTCGTTATTGTTGTAATATTTAGTAGCATTATTTTTTATTGCGTTTATAACAATTCCTTTTTTCTATTATAAGCTTTTCATCGCGCACTCCAATACTCGTTATCTTAATAATCTTCTCCTTTTTCTGCTGCTATTATCTGTCTACTTTGCTTTCACATACATTTTTTCCAGGTTTTTTGCGAATTTTCCTAATTCAACAGGTATTTGTTGTTGCGCTTTGCTTGCTTTGCGTTAGCTTTAACATTCTCCTATATCAGCTTTCATATGCTTTTAGGTTTTGCTCCACTACCGCTGTCGCCGCCAAGTCACAAGTCAAGTCGCGCTCACAAAATTTAATGCTTTTTCGCTCGTGCGACATTTTAGTGTTGCCAGCGTGTTTGGTTTTGTTTTTTTTAGAGTACTTTTGATCTAATTTGGGTGATTTGTTAGACTATATAGTCCTTCAAAGAATCTCGTCATGTCTTCTAGGCTTAAGCGGCCTAAGGAATGCCCCTTTATCCTTATAAGAGCTCCGTAATATGCAATAAATATCTTGAGATGTGTGCTATGGACAATAAAGTAACCAATCATTTATTTACGGTACTTTAGAGTAGCCAATCATCGATTTAGGTTACTTTAGAGTAAGCAATCATCGGTTGAAGTTACTGTTCACATGACCTCTGGCCGTTGCCCGCCCCCTCCTCGTATTGCTGCCGCAGCCTCTTCACCCCACATCAACATTCACGCAACAGTCACATCATCACATTCCACAGATCACATCATTACATTCAGGATTGTAACATTATCACACCACACTTTACAACATCCATTTACACCACGCACATAACATATACATATATTGTTACACACCACACACAAAACAAACTGTCAACATTGTTAACAAAAGAAAAACACAATTGTTAAATCTTCCGTGAGTTAACACCGCACACTTATCGTTCCGCAAATAAATTCGCTAACGCTGTAAAACCGCACTCTCTTATTTTATTTTATTTCCCGGAATACCTACCGACTTAAAGTAAGTACCCCTGATCCTCTGACGCGAGTGCAGTGCCACAAACAGGAAGAGTGTCCATTTGTTCAGTTACTTTAGAGTGGCCAATTGTCGGTTTAGGGTACTTTAGAGTAGCCAATCAGCGATTTTGGTTACTATTCTAGGCTTGAATTAACCAAGGAATGCCTCTTTCTTAGTAGAATGAATTCCTCATCTCTTGGAGGTCAGCGGAATGCACTTTTTCGCTTTGGTTGCATTGTTGAAGGTCCGTTGAACGGCCAAGAGGAAGACTATTCTATAAGCTGTCTCAAGTCACTAATAGAGACTTTTGGAGACTTTTTCGTGGTGATATTGATTTTGAGACAATTTGGTATTCTGTAAGCTAGCTCACGTCTCAAGTCTCAAAAAATACGTCACTAATTAGTGACCTGGTGGCGAGGAGGTCACAAAATAAACAAAACATTGAGGTGAACTAAATAAAGCGTCAAAATTTATAAAAACGTACAATTTGTTTGCTCTTTGCTTGTTCGCTTGCTATTTTCTGTAATAAAACAAGTTTATTTGTATGAAATTAGCAAAATAATAAAATTTTGCTGGTTTTGCTAACTTACTTCTTTCCGCCATTTCGATCAAGTGTAATTAGTGATGAGATATGATATTTATCGATATTTCAACGTTTTACGTTACATGATTTTTTTTGCGAATCGGTTCAGATAAAACACTATGTAATCGATTAGTGAGTATTCGTTAAATTATTTTGTTATCTCAAACAGTCTCAGTACATTTTCACCACAGTCTTTGGTGAAATTTTTAGTGACTTTCGGTTACTGAATACCAAAAATGGCTCAAGTCATTAAAATGCCTCATGTCTCATGTCTCAAATGTCAAATTTAGTGACTTGAGATGAGACGGAGTTACAGAATTCGCCTATTAGAAGTTGCTTGAAGTGCTCAAGCTGAAGTCGATAAACACTTTCTTTCGTTGACTCTTAAACCTGTCAAATGCAGGGTTGCCATGGCATTCTATTATCAATGCTTTGTACAACAATTTGGTGTATATTAAATGTTCCAATTGGCTGAAAGCCTTTAGTTGCTAGTGCCTTAACTTTAAGTTTATTTTGTAATTTATTTATTAAATAAACTGTTAATAATAATAATAATAATAATAAATGTTGCCATATCTTCTACTGGCATATTTTTGTTTTGTTGAAATACATTTCTTATTACCTCAGCAAGCGCAGAACCTCTTTCAGCCTTTTTATTTCTTCTTCCTTCCTTCCTTCCGTCGCACATATAAGCAAAATAAACCCATGTGGCAACTCTACGTGGCATGTTCACTTATCTTCTTCATCTCACCTCACCTCACCTTAACTAATGACACCACACTGGTACAACAACATAACTTGTTATGCAGGCTGCGTATGCGCGTGAGTTTCAAGTTGCTCACAAGCTACCAGTGGCGGACCTAGCATAAATTGCCTGGGCAAGCCTATGTGTGAAGCATAACCATTAGCGATTTATGTGATTTCCTTTGCTGTATTATTTAAAAGCCTGTTCCGTCATTGACTTTGATTTAGAGTTCTCGATTTCTTTTTAACATTTTCGAGTGGCCCGAATAAATGCTTTTCAATGCACGAACGCTCGTTTGTTTGTTTATTACGCGTATGTTTGTACGGGCATTTGAACAATTCGGGAATTTGATGATCGTTTTTTCTCGTTTACTTTTTTTTTTGTTTTTTTCATATGTATTTTTTATTTTTGTTTTCCTGATACACATTTTTGTTTGTTTGTATACTCAGAGAAAAGGAATCAAAAATAAAATTTTTATTTTTATAATGCACGTTTTAAACCAAGTCAAATTTATTTTATAAATGAAAATTTTTAAATTAAAAATTAAATTTTTTAAATTAAAATATATTTATGATTTAAAAAGAAACATGTTTAAATTAAAAATTAAAATTAATGGAATAAAAACGAAAGTTTTTCCTTCAAAATCTCATAGTGCTTAAAATAGAAGTAAACATTTTGAAATTAAAATTGTTTATTCTTGAATTTGCAATTTTACTCTGAACATTTTTAAAATAAAAAATCTCGTATTTACATAATACTTAAATATAAAAACGTGCGCTAGGGAAATCTTACACGAATACGCAGAGGTATTTTTAGATTCCTTATACCGACGGAAATTTCAGCAGTAGCAATTGTATTTGCTTATTGCCTAAAAAATGGGTGCTTTAGTCTTTGAAAAACTAAATTCCAATTTGATTTCCACCGCTTTTTAAAATTATCTTGATATTGTGCCAATAGTCGCCAAAAATCACAATCAACCCTTTTATAATCTGGTATTTGATATTTATGTTTGCATGCACATGCAGATGTAAGAAATTATGTACATGCAAACGAAAATCGAATCAAATATGCATATGGTTGTGAATACTGAACTTTTGAATGCCGAAGCCAGCTTCATATTCGCATACAAATTTGATGTTAAAAATAAAAAAAGTGCTTTGCTAGTTTTTTTTTCAATTTAAGTCTGAAAATAAGCAATTGGTTTCTCCTTAGCGAAAGCGAGAAAACAAGCTATGTTATACTGTTTTGAAAGCCACGTAAAAGCTAATGTGTGGAAACGTTGAAGCATGCTCACTGTGCTGTGATTGGGCTGTACAAACAAAATACACATTGTGAGGTAGATTGGTTGTGTATTTGCGCTATTTTCTTAGCAGGCTTTTAGGGGCATGTTACAGTGGGAGCTATATTATTGAGAACTTAAATAGTAAACACATTTAAAACGTAAAATAACCAGATTTTAAAGAATTTCGTAAGAAATGAACGAAAATGTGTACGCAAGCCGGGCTTCTCGGCTTGTATGAAGCGACCGCCTCTGCAAGCTACGATCATGTGCTGTTGTTGCTATTATAGCCCAGTTAGTCGAGAACGTAAACCCGTGTACCGTGTCAGCTGATCCAACCTATTTAATGGGATTTGTATGTAACCGATTATTCAACGACGTACGACGCAGAAGCCCGTACCGCAGAAATCAAAATCATTTTGATTTTTTACGTAAAAACGTGGCAGCTGATAGCTCGCATGGTTGCAAGGTAGAAGGGTTGCCAGTTGAACATTTTTAGTTATTAAATATCTAAACAGTAATTTTCACAGCATTATACAACTAACTCAACAAGATTGTAAAATGTTATCGAATATACATATATGTGTTCACATGGAAAAAATAGTATGTCTGATACGCTGTTTTGACAATTTGATTTTTAGGTTAGGTTGTAATTGAAATTTTTGAAATTGGAAATGAATGGAAATAACTGAATTATGAAAACAAAATTCTACTTTGGCTATTCCACAACATCATCAAGATTCGTTTTTGCGCTAACTTATTTAGTACACAATTAGAAATTTGCGTTTAAAATGTTTGTATAATTCCAATTGAAATTTTTGTGATCATATATTTTTGACACTTCTATTTTTTTTAAAGCTGCTAGTAGTTGCAAGTGAAAATTTTACTTGCAGCGTTTATCAACTCTCTCGAGGTCTTACTCTCTCAATTTGGCTCCCTTTTGCTAATTTTTTGGGTTATTGAACATAAATTCGTAACTATTCGTAAAAATATGTAAAAATTTTGAGATATTGAACACTCCTAATAAATGAAGATATTACTGAAAATTAAAGCAAAATTGTATTTATCCACAATGGTGGCGGTATTTTCTTAATTGATAACTCTTGGTGGTCTTCTTCTGCAATTTTTCTACATTAAAAAGTTATAAATTGCCACAATAAATCTGAGTTTCTGTAACAAAATCAATTAAAGTGATGTCACACTAATACGATCCACACTTTGTCACCACCTATTTATACTAGAAAAGATATGAGTTACAGAAACTCAGTACAGATTTCTTAATTAAACACAGATTTTTGTGAGAATCTTGTTGCTTCCCAATATAATTTTTTTTATGGATTTTCAATTGTAAATTTAATGTTCTGACTGTGTTTTTTGTTATTTTATGTTTTAGCCCTTGATAACTATCACCAAGGTGTGATGGAAATATATTGGGCAGCAACAAAATTATAAGAAAAATGTGTTTTAATTACAACTAAGCAGTAAAAAAGTAACTAAATTAATAAAAAAAAAAATTAAATTAGTATTTTCTTGTCATTTGGCAAATAATGCACAGTTGTGTATTGAAGAGTAATCCGCATAACACTTTGAAGATTAGTAAAAATCTTGTTTGCTCAAAAATGACTAAATGGCAACCCTGCCAAAATGTAAACAAACTTTATATATGTATATGTAAATATGTGTGAGTAAAACAGCTGATTGCTACGGGCTCAAAAAATCCTAAAAATTGCATACGGGCGTTTGCGTCAACGAGCGGACCACACGTTCTCGACTAACTGGGCTATTAGCCGCTAACATTTGCCAGCGTCATCATCACAATCGCCACCGCACAGTGGGCGAAATGGTCAATCTAGCGTAGCGAAATACAAATTTTCAACTATTAAAATCCACTAAAATTGGATTCCTTTCCAATAAACAAATGTCCAATAGGAAAATCGATAACATAAAAATCGATAAATCCGATATAATTGAGCAGCTGTGATCATTGGAAGACAACATATGTTAGCACAATTTTTTATAGAAGTATTTTTCGCATTTTTTACACGTTTTTTGATTGTTCTGAAAATTTTCTCCTTTTGCCATTTCAGATCAGGTTTTTGATTTTTTACAAGCTAAAGGTATGTTTTAAAAGAAAATAAGTGTTTTGTGATCTGTGAAAAAGTATAGTTATAATAATTTTGGTTTGTAGCAACTAACCTCTGTACTAGCCTCCTTGTAAGCATATGTTATTTTCTGTAGAGTAAAACTTAGTGAGGCGCGTATTGGCCGGTAAAAAAGTTATAACAATTTAAAATAATGGTTCGTCCAGTGTGTGAATTTTCCAATATTAGCTGCCCTGTGCTGCCCTTGCTAAAACTATTGCTTCTCTTAGGAACTATGTCGGCCTGTAGGCATGCACTTTTTGCAGTATGGCGTGGAGAAGAAGATGCTTCGAAAAGATTTGCAGCACTTGTCGAATTTATATTTTGCCATGTCATTGAAAAATCGAAATGTACTGAGCAGGATTACAATTACATTATTGGTAGACTCAAAATTTTCAGCAAAAGTCTGACTGAAAGATGGAGAAAGTGTAAAAGAGATAAAAGGCGATTCGAGGTCAACAACGCACTTTGGCTAAAGGAAGATTTAGTCCTTTTACGCTCAGAAAGTAAACCTTGCCCAGGAAGAAAGAAAAAAGACGTTTCTGATTGCCACCCAAAGCGTCAATGTTCCAAAGTGTCGCGTCTCGTCAAAGGCAACACTTGCAATAAGCTCTTAAGAGCGACACGTATTAGCCTTTACAAATGTGGAAAACGGAGTGCATCAGATGTAGTTTCAATGGTAGACACAGATTCGGATGCATCTAGAAAAATAAAAAGAAGCCTGGATAGAGATCAGCAACTGCCTATAAAATATACACCTAATGAAGCCTTGGCCCTTTACATTGATGGTGATTACACCAAAAACTCATATAAGCTTTTACAAGCTGGTACAAAGGCGCGAAAAGCCAATATATTCCCAACGTATGATGTTTTGCGATCTGCCAAGAAAAAGTGTTATCCGGATTCGATTATAATAGAGGAATGTTGTGCAGAAGTTCCGTTGCAAGAAATGCTTAACCACACAATATCTAGAATTGTTGAAGCGCATCCCGATGCAATTAGCCAAATCTCAGCTGATGGTGATAATTATGAAAATTTAACGCTCTTTTCTAAATGGGGTTGCGATGGGAGTTCGGGACACGCAACATATCGCCAAAGTTTCCGGAATTATGAACTTCAAATGGCGGATCAGGATTTGTTTTTCGTTTGTATTGTTCCACTAAAACTGATATTGAGAGGCTGCACTCTTTGGGAAAATCCTCGCCCATCATCGACTCGGTATTGTAGACCTCTCAAAATAATGCTTGCCAAAGAGTCCACAGATTTGGTTAGAACCGAAATTGAGAATATAAAATCCCAAATATTGCGAATTGTGCCTACGCAATTGAGTAAGTTTCAAGTTGAACACAATTTGCAGCTTACGATGATCGACGGAAAAGTTTTTAGCGTAATTGCAGAAACATCCCCGCAAACATGTGGCATATGTAAAGCCACGCCCAAAATGATGAACAACTTAGATGTCATTAACAACTTGCCAAGGAACCATGACTTACTGGAATTCGGACTGTCGACCTTGCATAGTTGGATTCGTTGTTTTGAATGTGTGTTACATATTAGTTATCGGTTGCCGATTAAAAAATGGCAGGTCCGTGGCTCAGATAAGATCATAGTCGATCGACATAAAGCAGTTATTCAAAACAAATTCAAGTTCGAAATGGGGTTGTTGGTAGATATTCCAATACAAGGTTCTGGCAACACAAATACTGGTAATACGGCTCGGAGGTTTTTTGAAAATTCTCAATTATCTGCCCAAATAACTGGAGTTAACCTTGAATTAATAAAAAGACTTGGAGTAATTTTGCGCTGCATGGTCTCTGGATATTCAATAAATACCGATATATTTCGCGCGTATGCATTAGACACCGCACGCATTTTCATAAGTGAATATCCATGGTTTTACATGCCATGCTCAGTACACAAGATACTGATTCATGGAGCGGATATTATTGAACAGGTACCACTTCCTATAGGCATGATGTCTGAGGAAGCCTTGGAATCAAGAAATAAAGATTTAAGATATTTTCGCCTTAAACATACTCGTAAAAATTCGCGCTTAAATACGATGGAAGATCTAATGAACTCGTTGCTAGTTTCCTCGGATCCAGTAATAACGAGTATGTCCAAATCTACATCAAATAACACGAGCAACCCACTTTTTTTTGACAAGGAAATGCGGAATATCCTTTTGAATTATCCTGACGAATCGGAATCTGATTCGGACTCGGAGAACTGATTCTACTAATATATACATATTTTGAAAGCCGTTTTTTATGACCGCATATCAAAATCCTTAGTGTAGTTTTATTAAAAAATTATATTGACAAATCTGACAAAAGCCTTGTCATGTCTTCAGAACCAAGACAAATTCATTATGGTAATGGCAGGGCGAATTCGGCAATATTCGCCTCGATTCGCTTTAAGTTTTCGTCCATCAGAATGTCAAACTCAAAGTCAAATTTTTCTTTGTTTGACATTCTCCTGTATTCTTCTGTACACGGCGAGTTAAAAACGAGAAGAAGAAGAAGTCAGCTGTTCACTTACCATTACCATATGAATGAATTTGCCTTGTTCAGAACAAGGCCGAACTAATGAATTATTTTTTATTTTAATTTTCTTTGAATAAAAAAAAAAAATATTTAGTTTTGTTCCCTTTTGGGTTAATATTAGAAAATAATTACAAACATTGTGAAATTTGCTTTAGTGTTTGAGCAATGAATTTCGTTACGCTAAATTGACCATTTCGCCCACTGTGCACCGCCATCGCCCGCATTGCCTTTGCCTGCCTGCGCTTGTCGCCGGTCCTACACACAACATACGTTTTAGTTGACTTGTAGACGAGCTACGAAACAGTGGTGTGCATTTTTATTCGCTCAACGTGTTTGCGCGTATTTGAGTGCGAGTTTAATTTGGCCCAATAGAAAGAAAAAAGCTTCTAAAATAAATTTAAAACAAATATAAAGAAAAGCAAAGTGATAATTTTACGCGTCTAAAACAACAAGAAGAACCAAGAAAAGACGAGCAAACGCATACATGTTTTAACCCGTTTGCGTTGCCAAGCATTTTGTTAACAACGCTGGTGCGCTTATGATAACGTTGCCCCTTATATTTCATCAGCCAATTTCTGTGTCAATTTTTCTGCGCGAAATAAGAAAATTATTTGAACAAAACAAACAAAAATTTATGGCAAAGTCAATAACAACATAACAACATTTAATTGATCTTTAACCCTTGTACATCACCCATCAATCCAACACATCCTTTCAACTCTAGGCAGCCTTTTTGTGGGCTGCCTTTGCTCCCATCACCCCCGCAGTTTCGTGAAAATTACAAAAACGGAGCTAAAGCGGAGTCAACGTCGTCGCTTCTCCAACGATCATCGTCATCATCATCGATGTGTCAGCTCTTCTAATAAAGTTCAAAATTGCGTAAGCAAAATTCCTCAAAATTCAACTATAACCACGTACGCTTTAAAACAACAACGTCGTTCACATTTAAAATTCCATAAAAAGAGGAAAAAGCGTAAGAAGAAAAGGTAAATTTGAAAGAACAAGCGCCACGCAAAGCGAAAAAACAGCAGAAAAACGACGACGAATAGACGCAGTTAAAGTGAGTTGCGCTATTTTCGGAACAAATTTTCGAATACATTGGTCGTTTTGGGTAATGCAGAATAAGAAACAAATGAAAAGTGCTTGCTTTTGAGATCGTTATGTGTCATGTAAAAATTATAGAAACTGAGGAATTTGAGCGTGTTTGAAGGAAAAATTTACCTTTTTTCTGGTGCTTGAAAACTGCAAAAAACAACAAATTAAAGGTTTTGAAATTATTATTTTTTTTTTAATTTTGAAAAAAAAAATTTAATTTTGAAAAAAAAGGTGTTGAAATTCCAAAAAGTTTTGAAATTTAGAAAAAAATTAAAATTTACGAAAAAGCTAGGTTTTGAAATTTTGAAAATAAAAAAGTTACAAAATACTTAATAGGTTAAACTTTTTTGAAAATTTCCAAAAATTTGAAATTTTGAAAATATGTAGAAATTTTAAAGTTTTAGAAAATAAAGTTTTGACGTTCAAAAAAGTTTTGAAGTTATGAAAAAAGTTTTAAATTAAAGAAAGATATTTATGTGAATTTTAGAGAATAAGTTAGAAAGGAAAGTTGAACTTTTGAAAAAAAAAATCAAATTAAAACTTGAAACTTTCAAAACAAGTTTTGGAATTTTTTAAAAATGTCTTGAAATTCTAGACACAATTTAAAAAATTCTGAAAGTAAGTTTTAAGATTTTTAAAAAAGTTCTTAGATTAAGAACAAAAATTAGAAAATATGTAAAGTTTTGATACTTTGAAAAGAAGTCTTAAAATTTTTTTAAAAGATTTTGGAATTAAAATAAATGGTATTTACGAGAACATAACAGTATGGTTTGAAATTTGGAGATTTTCAAATACAAAATTTGGAGATTTTGAAATAGAAAATTTGGAGATTTACAAATAGAAAATGTGAAATTGAAAAAAAAAAAAAAATAGAAATTTACAAAAAAAAAGGGAAAATAGAGTTTTAAAATTTTGAAAATGTAAAAAATTAATACATATTAAATTTAAAAAAAAAAAAAAGTATTGAAATTTTTAAAAAATGTTGAAATTCTAGAAAAAATTTTAAAAATTCTGTTTTGAAATTAAAAAAAAAAAAAACTAAATTAAGATAACAAAGAAAAGAAAGTTTTGGCGTTAAAAATTGGTTTGAAACTGCAAAGAGCTTTTAAAGTTTTGTAACAGGTTCCATAATTATAAAAAATGATACTTAAGGAAATAAAATTTTAATGTTTTGAAGTTTAAAAATAAAAAATGTGGAATTTTGAAACAAAAAAATTAAAATTTTAAAAAGGCTTTGAAATTAAAAGAATTATTTTTAAAAGAAGTTTTAAAATTTTGAAATAAAATGTTACGATTTTAAAAACAAAATCTTTAGGTATAAAATTTGGAAAAAATTAAGCAAAAATTTTGAAATTTTAAAACCAGTTTTGAAATTTTCGAAAAAAAATTGATAATTTTTTAATTAAAAAAAAATATTGAAATCTAAAAAATTTAAACAAAATTTATATTTTGATTAAAAAATATATTTAAATTGAGCAATTTTTTTTCCTTTTTTAATTCAACGGCAAGTACGATTGCTTCATAATCGCCAAAATAATAATTGCATTGTTGCCGTTTGGTTTTAAATTTTTTTTGCTTTTGCAGAATGAACAACAATCAATGACTATGCCAACAAAACCTTCATACTTAAATGATTTTTTTTTTTGCAAATACTTTGTACTTAACCCACTTTTTTCGCATAAAAGAAGTTCTTTATTTTATTTTACTGCATACTGGCGCTAATGATTCGCCACAAGAGACGTCAAACAGGCTTTTAATTCATATTTACAGTCAATTACATATGTACGTCTGTCCAATTCACCGCTTCTTTTGCTTTTAGTTTTTGACCACCAACACTTCGCTATCATAGTGCAATTTTGATTGAATGAATCGATCGCTTGTGTATGCAATTTGTAACCTAGAAAAGTTGGATGTACCAAAAACAACTCCCAATGGTGTGAACACACTTTAATAAACACACAAGCCTGCTGTAGGTATAATTTGACAGTTATCGATTATCGTTTAACAATTATCGATACTTTTCGCTCGGTATCTAGTGCCCGGTGCACTGCATTTCATCATCTTGTGCTGTTGCTGCTGCTGTTGCTAATATTTTCATTAAATTTGTAACATCAAAGCAAAAGCGGCAAAATCAAATATAAAAATTTTTAATTTTATTACATATTTTATTTTATTGTCTGCCGCTTTGATACTTACGTAAGTTGGCGCACTTTTGTATTGTTACAAAACCCTTTAAGGTTATAGGGCGCCACTTAAGATCTTTTATATTTTCAACAGCGCCTTTGTAACCTATCCTCCTTCACTTGCTTAACAAGTTCGCTATGATCGCTCGAAATAGCAAAGCGTACCTACACACGCAGTCAACGAATAAGAAGCAGAAAAAGAAGCAGAAGTAGCAACAGAAAAAAGTAAATTTTATCAATGGAAAATTTTCTGCAATATTTTTTATTTCACTCACACAAACAGCCCAGCTACATATGTTGCCCTCACTCGCTCCTTTTAGCGTTTTTGGTGTAGGTACCTATAAGTGAACCGGTTCGCACTTGTTTCTTTTTACTTTTTCTGCTTTTTTTTTTACTATTTTTTTGGGTTATTTTTAGTCAAAATATTTTTTTTTTCTTTTTTGTATAGCGCTTCTGCGGGCGCTGTCTTGTTATTAGTCGTCTACGTAGCGCATCGTTTTTATGCCCTTTTGCACATATTCAGCACATACATATTTTTTGGCACAAAAAGTAGCAAAAATAACAATAAAAGTTGCAAAAAGCAACAACGAAAACTGCAAAAAGTAGTAACATAAATTGCAAAAAGCAGCAACAACAATTTGCAAGAAGCAACAGCAAAAGTAGCAAAGGTAGTCATGTCAAGTTAAGTCGCAAGTCGTCTCATGACTAGGTATTCTCGTTTTTCCATTTGCTTATGTGCCTTTCTTCGCGCACAGTGGGACGCGCATAGGTAAATACTCTTTGCAGAAATTTGGGCAGCAGTGTTGGCAAATGACTCGTACCTGTGCACTTTTCGCCCCTTACGGAAGTAGCTTGGCACTTATGCACAATTGATCGATTTTCGGCACAATTTTGCCAAACTCAATTAAACTTATAAATATCACTACTCGACACCAAAAATCACCGAGAATAAAATAATACTTTTCTAAAGCGAAATTTTACGTTGATTCCGAATATCATCTCCATTTTTTGTGGCAGACCCAGTTTTTGAGATATTGGTAAAAATGTGGAAAAAGCCATATATGCAAGACATTGCATCACTTAAGTGCATCAAAAAGCTTTATTAAACATCGTGGCGATTTGACAACTAGGAAGATCTGGTAGAGGAAGCTTCAACAAACATTTTTTGCCTTCACACTCCAAAATTGGTCAAGTAGTTTGGTTACAATGGCAAAAACAATGGAAAAAATTTGAAAAAAAAAAAATCGAATTTTTTTAAAGAAATTTCAGATTCGACTGTCCTAAAATCAAAAAAATTGTATGGGCGACAAAAAGTTAGCCCCTCTATCCTATAGAGAATTTAATTGTGAACATTTTAAGACTAATTGTGCAATAATCGGATGCACCATTTTTATATATACCTACATATTTTTATTGAAAGACCTTAACCAAAAATTTTCCGGAAGAGTAAAATTTCAACAACAAAATTAGGTCTATTCATAAAACGTTATTAAGGAGTAATACTTAAGATTATTTCATTCCATTTATTACGTTTTTTTAAGTGCGCAATATCTCTCAAATCAGTGATTAATAGAAAAAAGAATTAATTGAATAAAAAAATATCTGTATTCCACTATTTTAAAGAGAGGATAAATAATGAGCGATGTGAGTAAGTACCTTTGACTACTCTTTTGTGATTTTCTGCATTTGTTACACGTATGATTGTACAAAATATAGTCTCCCATCATATCCTCGTACCAAGACCCTTGATATCGCCATTCAAAAACTATTAAGTCCTGATAAAATCTCTCACCATCTCTCATGATATTCGGAATCAGCGTAAAATTTCGCTTTAGAAAAGTATTTTTTCATTTTTCGTGGTTAAAGTTGATCAAAATTTGTCGAGTAGTGTATTTTTTCCATCACAATGCCATTTTTTTTTGTCACAGAATAAACCAAAAACAAATATCCCACATAATTTTTTATGAAATTATTGATCATTTTCAAGTCTTTTTTGACCTCTTTGTGCGATAGAAATAATCTTAAATCTGCTTATTTGCTGATCATAAAATAGTCATTTGTAGGTAGAAAATGCTGCAGTGCGTGGGGCACTTCTTGGGAAGAGTTCTTGTCGAGTGTTATTTCCATCGCATTTTAGTCATTTTCGAGTCCCTTTCGAAGATATTTTTTTTTATAATTTTTCATTCGTTTTCTGATTGTTTTCGAATATTTTTTTACGTCATTTTTCAACCATCTCTCCTGTCCCAGCAAACATTCTTAGAGCCCTGTTGTTATGTACATATATATTTTTTTTTTAAGTTTATATCTTTTTTTTTTTTTTCAAATCACTACTTTCGCAATATCGATAATTATAAAAAATTAAGTGATTCCAGTGTAGTAATTTTTTTTTTTTTTTCATTTATCCCATAATAGTTACATATAAGCAATTGATATTTTTTTCGATACTCACACGACGACTTTCAAATTGATTGCACAATTACATTCAAAAATGCACATTTTTTTTGGACAAATTTGACGCAATTTGAAATTTCCATTTTCCATCACTGTTAGACACTCTATTGCTTCATCTCGTGCTCACAAATACTAGAGTCCGATCACTTGTTTGACTGCTTGTTTTTTCTGAGTTTATTTTGTGCTCAGCGTTGCTCTGTGGGCTGGCTGCTCGAGTTTTTGACTCACACGTACTTTCGTCTGCAACGCACTAACATCAATATTAGCTCATCCAACATTTCATTTTTCACACTCAAATCAGCTACACCCTGTATACCGTTAATTTCTTCTTTAAATGACGCTACTATAGCATTCTTATGAATTTCACAAGTGTGGCTTGTTTGCATTCGTGTTTTGACGCTTGTTTGCCTTTTGCATTTTAGTGTACATACATACACATGTTTCTACAACACATGTCACGCAAATGTTGCACATTTCTATTTAATTATGACGCTAACCTTCTTGTTATTTCATTAGAACTCAGCTTGAGTAGTAGCGCACGCATTTGCCACGTGATTCGCCTTTTGCTTCATGCTTTGAATTGTTTCATGCAGTATTTTGCTCTATTTTCCTTGTTGTTTTTTTTTTTTTAATAATTGTTAAATTTATTTTTTATTTAAATATTTTAACAACTGCGTGCTCATACATTTTTGCGTTGTTTTGTATTTTCTTAAAAAATAATTACCTTCAACAGCCGTCAGGTGCTATACGCGACTTGCGTCAATTGTGAAATCTTCAATGGCTGTTGTATTTGCTTTTGAACTACATGCATATGCCTTATCAGCTGAGTAAATAGCACGAAAAATAAATAAAAAAAGTGCCTTAGCTGATAATCGAAATGAATTTTCGTTTTTGTTTTAGCTTTTATTGGCAAAAATTTCATAATTCTTGTGTTTTTTATTATGTTTTTTTTTCCAAGTTTATTCCATATGCTTATCGCAAAGTTGTCATTCATTTTTAAAATATTTATTCTCTTTAAAAATTCTCAAGCTTCAAGTTGTTGTTTCTTTGCAGTTCTCTCGTGAACTGTTTGCTCTGAGCGTTTTGCTTCAATCAATTGATTCAATCTTCCTTCATTAATTTCGATAGCCAAACACTTTTATAAGCTGCTTACTTAAATCTACAATTGATAATCTTCGAGTTCTCTGCCTCTTTTTATACTCAGCTGTACTAGTACACAGAGTATTATAGTTTTAATCACATAACGGTGGATTGTAACAGAATGAAATAATCGAGATAGATATAGACTTATATATATCAAAATGATCAGGGTGAAAAGAGAAATCGATTGAGCCATGTCCGTCCGTCCGTCCGTCTGTCCGTCTGTAAATACTCTAACTCGCGCAAAAATTGAGATATTTTGATGAAATTTGAAATGCAAGTTGGTATCGAGACTGGGACGGTTGGTATTGAAAATGGGCGAAATCGGACCATGACCACGCCCACTTTTCCTATATAGAAAAAATCGGAAATTTGGTATCTCAGTCACTAATATAGCTGGAGCGATGAAATTTTACCCACGTGTTGAGCTCAGGCCCCTAGGAAGAAATTTGATGAAATTTTGGAAAATGGGCGGTGCCACGCCCACTTATTAAGGGCCAAACCTTGAAAGTTTTATATGTCATAACTCAGAAACCATTGAAGATATATCGATGAAATTTGGTACGCGTGATTTGCTTACTTAGGCAAACGTAAAATTTTGGAAAATGGGCGTGGCACCGCCTTCTTTTAGAAGCAGGAATATACGAGATTTCTTAGCCTATAACTCGAAAAATAATTGAGATATTATTACGAAACTTTGTTTATACGCTTTTATAACTTGTGGTAATATACACGCAAAAATTTATTGAAATCGGTTTATGACCACGCCTACTTCTTAACAAAAATATTTCTGGAACACCCTTTAGGAATTTGTAACGTGACATCTTTGTAACTAGAAGTCAAAAAGGAATGAAATTTTGCACAAAGAATAATATTCATATACTTAGTTGGATGACTGATAGAAATGTTGAAAATGGGCGTGGTTACGCCTACTTTATGCGGCACTCGCTTTATATAAAATACGCCGTGTTTCCATCAAACGCAAACAAACAATGAAAGCATACAGCTGAGTATCTAATGTTCGATTCCACTCGAACTTAGGCTTCCTTACTTGTTCTATTCTTCTATTGATTTCATACATTTGTTTTTAATGTTTTCGATGAATTTTCATCCATTTCATGAAATTTGATTTTTCTTCCTATTAATGAATCTTGATATTCATAATTTACGATTTTTTAATTTTTCTATTTTTCTATTGATTTCACACATTTTTTTAACGCTTTTAATGAATTTTCATCCATTTCATGAAATTCGTTTTCACCCTTAATTATTAATGAATATACTTGACATCAATATTTTCTCCTTTATTGAATTTTCATTCTTTAAATTTTTTTAATACTTTTGATGTATTTTCATCTATCTGATCTTTCATGAATATTTAACACAGATTTTTCATACATTTATGACATCAATACTTTCTGATTTCTTTATTTAATTTTCATCGTTTTGATATTAAATAATTTTCATAAATTTTCATTCGTTTGTTTATATTCCATCCATCTAATGAATTTTCATCCTTTTGAGTTTTAATATCTTGAATGATTTTTCATTCATTTGATGATTTTGTATCCTTTGATTTTCCAATACCTTTGATGAATTTTCATCCATTTGATGATTTTTCATGCCTTCAATGAATTTTCATGATTTTACTATTTTTCCTTCGTTTATTAAATTTTAATGCTTTTTTAAGACTTTTTTTTATTTTTATTTTTTTAACATTTGATTTTTAATACTTTTGATGATTTTTCATTCATCAAACGACTTTTCATCCTTTTAATGAATTTTTAATAAATTTTTATGCAGGCTGACAGTATAAGCTCCCTTCTAAGCTCTTTCAAGACAGCGCGTTTAGCCTACAAGCTCAAAGTTTTGGCTTATAAAATCACATTAAAAACAGCCAACATTCAAGTAGCACCCGTCAGCAGCGCGCACAGTTAACGATAATACTTATCGTTTAATATTATCGTGTCATAAAATTATTTAATATTTAATGTTATCGCTTTTTTTCTTTTCAATTGCTGCGCTTACGTTAATATTTGATTAATTGTTGACTCGTATTACGCAGTTTTTTCCACCTATACCAACACGAGGTTTTCGCTCAGCAAACGCTTTTAATTGTCGCTACACACACCCCCTTTTTTTTGCAGTGCAGCGTCCAAAAAAAAGCTTGTTCGATTATAACTCAACGTTGTGGCAACGTCATATTTGCTTGCGTGCCGATTTCGCTGTCAGCCACTCTTTTATTTAATTTTAAACTTTGCTGTCGAAACAGTCAACCAGCCAGTGGCGCAGGAAGGCACATCCCGCAGCGGTTTGCGTGTGCTAAATTTAGCTTGTAGATTTTTTTCTTTGGGGAAATTTTGTGCATACTTTTATGCTTCATCTTCTTCTTCTTCGAGTTGACTCAGCCAAAAATGAAAGAAATTTGCTTATGTGTTTACTTGGCGTACCATGCTTGTGCTCATTTAACCCCAAAAAATGTATTATCTTTGCGGTTTTTGCGTTATTCAAAATCAATTGGAAGCATGGAGGAACAATGAAGGAGAATGCATAAGATCAGCTGACTTCTTCTTCAATCCTCGTAAACACACACGAACACAAGCATTTTTTTTGTTGACATATGATACACACACACGCACCCTAGCATTTCCATAGGGGCCGTATCTGTCAAATTCTTCTACATTCCTCTTTGCATGACACTTCTGGCCCCACTATGTATGAAGGTATGTCGTTATGCATTCTCCTTTATTGTTCCTCCATGATTGGAAGCTTCTAGTTGGAATGATGTCACTATTTACTTGTTTTTTTTTTTAATCGTTTATTTTTATTCTTTTGCCTTTTTGTACTCTTTTTCTGTTTTTTTTTCAACTAAATATTTGCACTTTATCTTAGTACATTTGGTTGTTTGATTGCTTGTGCACAATCGCCATGTGCTTATCTGTTGCGGACAGTTGTTTGCGGTTAGGCTGTGTAGTTTTTTATCGTAACTTACAATATTTATTGCTGCCTGTTGGCCTGTCCTTTTGCTTTATGTGTTTGCGGTCAATTACCCGTTGGCGATATTCATTACTTCATTTGTACCTTTATTTGCAATGCTTCACTCCTTCACTCTTTGCTCACTCATCCATCCTCTACGCAGCACGGCTGAAAACACTTCCTGTCAAATGGTTAATGACAATTCTCAACGTTCATTGGCGCTCAAACTGTCACTCTTTTTTGCTACATGTGATCGATATTTATTGCTGCGCAGTCAAAGTCCACGCAGAAATAAAAATAAAAGTAAATTAATTATGAATGAATATTATTTTAAGCAGTCATATGCGAATTAACAATACCAAAAAAAAAAAAAAAAAAAAAAAAAAAAAAAAACTAAGCAAAAAAAAACACCAAGTCAAGTCAGATCAGCCCGGCAGCCGGTCGGCAGCATAACATGATCGTTTTGCTCGTCACCGAAAGTTTCGCTTCGATCAGCGCAAGTCATAGCTAAAAACAAGCATTTACTTAACGCCAAAGATTAATGTTAATGTATTTATTTACATACATACATACATATTTTTTCCCCCCAAAGAGCATGAAATAAAAATAAACATTCGTAGGCATGTTCGGCAATGGAAAATTTCCAAACCGGCTGCGTGTGCCTTTTGCTCTAGGCGAATTTGTTTGCTCTTGCCTATTTATCACTTTTTAGCTGCTGATAGAGCAGTTACGCACATTTACATACATTTATTTGCTGTTGTTCGAATTTTGTCTTATTTTATTCTCTTTGTGCTGGGTTTTGTTGAAAAAAGGTACTGTTTTTTGAAATATTTTTGCTTGCAATTTTTTGAATTTTTTAAATATTTTTTTTTTGTATTTTTTTGCATTTTTTTTCTTCTCAGTGGGCGTTTTCTTTAGTCTATTCCGAGCAATTGGTGGTTTTCTTGTTGCTATGGAGTGTTGTTCATCATATTTTGCGTGGTCAGTGGTTTTTATGACCTTGAACTTCAGAAAATATTTTTTTGGAGTGCAATTTCTGTTATTGTGGTTCATTTGGCATTTAGCAGTGTTAAATATCTTCGATCGATGTTGAAGGTCTTGAAATATGATGGATTTTTATCTGTCATTGATTTTTCGTTCTTTGAATACTGATTTTAGTTTATTTTCGTGCTTTTAATGATTTTTCATATTCAACATGTACAGTGGCTAGCACTATAATATAATCTTTCCGATTGTTGTGCTAGGATGAGAATAACAATAAAATACAAATACAAATAATGATTTTTCATATTTTTAATGATTTTTCATATTTTTCATGAGTGTTCAGCCTTTAAATGATTTTTAATATTTAATGATCTGAATTTTTTTATTTTTTTTTCGAATTAATGAAGTTTTATGATTTCTCATTGCATTAATGCATTTTCATTTTGTTATTTTTTCATTATTTTATTGAATTTACACTCGAGCTTTTTATTCCTTTTGAGAATTTTCCTCTATTTGATGATTTTTCATCGCCTTAATGAATTTTCTTGATCTTAATAATTTTCATATTTTTAATTTATTTTTTATTTTCTTTTGATTTTTAATAATAATAATACAATGGCGCGTTATAACTCTGACGAGTTTTATGGCCGAGCTTCTCTCCCAATTCGAAATGTGCTCCTTTTGTTTTTCCTACTAATTGGGTGGACCTACAGTTTTTATGCCGGCTCCGAACGGCGAATGCATTTTTTGTGAGAAGCTTTTTCATGGCAGAAATACACTGGGAGAGTATGCCGCCCACTGCCGAGAGGTGACCGCTGCTCTTAAAAAACCAAATAATTAGATTTTTACTAATTAGAAAAATTGTTTTGGTGTTTTGCTCGAACCGTGGTTTGAACCCGAGACCTCTGGCATAGCAGGCGAGCACTCTACCCACTGCACCATATTTTTGATGAATTTTCCTTCGTTTGATGATTTTTCACCTTTTTATGGATTTTCATCATTTTCGTTATTTTTGATGAATTTTTCATTCTCTAGATTTTTAATATCTTTAATGAATTTTCATCCTTTTGATTTTTAATATTTTTGATGAATTTCAATCCATTTGATGATTTTTTTTAAATGAATTTTCATGATTTTTATATTTTTCATTCTTTTTTTGAATTTTCTTTTAATTTTTTAATATTTTTGATGATTTTTCATTTTATTATGAATTTTCATAATTTTGGTTATTAATTTTGATTGATTTTTATTACTTTTAGTGAATTTTCATCCTTTTGATTTTTAATATAGTTGATGATTTTTTATCCTTTTAATGAATTTTCAGGATTTTCATATTTTTCTTTCTTTTTTTGAAATTTCTTTTGATTTTTAATATTTTTCATCTTTTAATGAATTTTCATCCTTTTGATTTTTAATATATTTGATGATTTTTCATTCTTTTAATAAATTTTCATTGTTTTAATGAAATTTTAACACAAATATTTTTCTGATTTTTCATGCTGTTAAAAATTTTCCTACATATCATACATTTATAGATTTTGTTGCATAATCTCAATGTTTTTTTATCATCTTATTTTTTCGTCCTTTTAATGAACTTTGATGAATGCAAGTAACAGTCAAAATACAGAAGATTTGTATCTGAAGTTGGATCAGCTTTGAGCAAAATCAAGTGCTGTACTCGACTTGTTGCGTTGCCGGCGCAGCGTGTGCCTTTACTCGTTACTTAAATCGAGCGATTGCGATTGCCTTTATTCGTTAAGCGCAGCTGACTCGCATGCTACGCCCATCGAAGAGCTCAAACTTGTAGAACTCCTTTTTTTATAACTCTTTTTTTTTTAATTGCTTGACACGAAACCGGTTGCAGTTTGTAAGCAAAAAAAAGTACCCAAAGTTATTGCTGGCGTGTGTCGTTTATTGGTGTAACGTACACACAAATTCTTGATTCTATTTTCAGCCACGCGGACAGCTGCCCAAGTACCTACATATTACAGATGTAATCACATACAGATGTAAATCACAGCTTTCTTTGTGTTCCATCGCTAATACGCGTGTATTTTTAGCATGTGATTTTGCTGCTGTGTATGACTAAATGCAATGTCACACATTTAAAACATGTCTTTACATGAATTTAAAGCATGTATTTACATGCATGCACATATTGAAGGCATGCTGTGAGCCATCCTTTTGTTTGAACAGACGTTGGGACGCGCCGCCGCTTTTATAGGCAGTTTTGCACTTTGAAGGAAAAATGTGCAGCTTCACTCTCTTTTTTCGCTCTTTCTTTCTTACCAGCGCTTTTTCCTTCTCTCATTTCGCTAAATTTTTCCAACAACTTTCTAATGCCTATCAACAAAATGCTTGTTGCATTCTTCGGCGCATATTTATTACATACATAGTACATGCTGCTCATTGCAATTTTTATGACTTGGGTGTGGCGCGCACAGCTCAATGGTCTTTGTCAGTGACATTCTTACGTGCGCATCTCAACGAACTATGCAGTGAAGAGTGTATACAAATATTGCTTGTTGCAGCAGAAGTAGATATGCCACCAAGCCGTGCACTTGCTGCGTGTGTTGCATGCCACAACGATCGTTTATTCGTTCGATTGGCGACAATTACAAAGCTGCCTGCCTCTGATTGCATTCCAAGTTGGGTGGTCACTCTGCGCTGATTGCAATTTCTTGCCTGTAAGAGGAGCAATCCAAGTGGTTGTTGTTGGCACACGATGAAATTTAGTCGACTGTTGGTTGGGTCGGTTGGTCATTGTGGCGCTGCAATTTTCTTTATTTAGGCTGTCTGATGACTAGCTGCCTTATCTATTTTTAAACTGGGCGACATGCCTTGTCCGTCGGTTTATTTTTTGTTTTTGCTGTACGCGCTGCCATCAGCTGCCGTTGTAAGTCTAATGCATCAGTGGCAGCACTCTTTTTTTTTTTACTGACCATCTACGCGTCTCCGCGTTTCTTGGTGCTGGTGCATATTTCGTGCATTGCATAAAACATGTTCTCACGTAGCGACGCGCTATCAACTTGGGTGCGAACACGCCGTTTCGACGACGCTACAACAACGCCGAGCTGAACATGCCGCGCCGCGCACACGAACAACGAACGCACAGTCAGCGATCAGTCATGCCGTTTTGACACAATCGTATCAAATGTGATAATTTTTTTAGCCCAAGATACGTAGATACTTTTTATTTTGACGTAGAACAAATTTGATACATTTTTAATCAACATCAAATAATTTTGATACGATTTAATCAAAATCAAAGAATATTAACCTATTCTTTTTCATTTTTAAGATTTTCTAAAAATTGTAACAACCTGTGTTTGCCGCGAAAAATATGTATTGTGAAAGTCTTGAAAATACCAAAAATGGGCAACATTTTATCAAACTGTATAGTAGGCATCACTACCCATGGCAGGCATGAGCAAAGAGCGTTATGTTTTATATTAACCATTATTTTAATAGCCTTTATGATTTTCTTGAATTAAATTGAATTCGAAAAATCTAAAATGATACTATTCATTATCTTTATATTTTTATATTTGTAGATGTAATAAAAAAACGATGTCACGTTAAAAACACGAAAGCAGCTTATTTTATTAATTTTAACTTTTTTTCCAAAAATTTTCTGATACGAAAAAAAAAATTGCCGTATCAATTTGTTATACGGGTTAAAAGCCCGAAAGCAGCTTTTTTGATTAATTTAAGTTTTTTTCCAAAAAATTTTCGGTGATACGAAAAAAACCATGAAAGTATCAATTTTTGATACCAAATTTTTTGAGGCTGCGGCAACACTGTCAGCGATGTGCAAGCGAAAACGGGAGGCGTTTCGTTTCGTTTCGTGTTTTTTCTTCTTTTTAATTTATTTTAAATTTCTGACTCGTTTCTCATTTTATTTATTTATTTATTTATTTTTTTTTTTTTTCTTTTTTAAAAAAAAATTTTTTCTCATTTTATTTTCTATTTCTTCTTTTTTAAATAAATTTTATCCTCTCATTTTATTTAATTTTATTCTATTTTATTTTTATTTTTCTTTAATTAATTTTTTAGCGTTTTTTCTCATCTCTTTTTTTACACATTTTTCACTTGTGCTATTTTTGTTCACCTGTGCATTGTATGTAGACAAGTTTATACGCATTAGTGCGTGTATGCCTCCGTCGCGCTTAGCTTTGCTTTGTTTCGCTGTAGGTATCAACAACATCAACAACAACAACATTCTTGCTACTTCGAACAAGCACACACACGTTGTTTTGCTTGTTCATGTTTTGCTTACAAAGTACTAGTCTCAGTCACCAATAGCGCAGGGGAACAATGAGCTTTGAATTACTAACTACTTGTGACCATTTAAAGGAGTGCAGAGCGTGTAGAGCGCCTTATAGCCCCGTCACAATCAACTGCTGGATGTAGTTGCATTTTGCTGCATGTAGGTGCATCGCCACAATCATCTTGCGTTTCTTTGCTATCAGGGCATCGTAGCGAAAGTTTTTTTTTTTGTTAGTTCCGCTCACAAAAATTTTTTTGTTGGCTCCGCTCTTAGCTCCCAATTTTTATTTTTTGCGGTGATCAGGGATGCTGTTTGTGGGAATTTCTTACCAAACTGAAGTGAGTTTCTGTAACAAAATCGCGAAAATTGTCGATCAAAATGACGTCACATTAATACGTTCCACACTTTGTCACCACCTAAAAAGCAAGTGAGAATCTATCGATTGACGTCATTATGACGTCACTCGGTCGAAACTATTGATAGAGTTCAGTTACAGAAACTCAGTACAGGTATAGGAAGTAAGTTTATACTAAATGTATAAAAACTGTTAGTAGAGAAAATGTGGATGTGATACATATAAAGTGAAATTTTCATGTTGTAATGGAAATTCAAAAATATATATAGTATTTCGACCGATGGGCGATGATTTTTAAAATAAATGCGATAATAAAAAACTATTCGCTGTCATCTTACGAGATGTATCAATACATGACGAGTCCATATGAAATTTTTCCTCCTCTTACAATGTGCTAAATCGGTTAAAAGAAAAAACTTATTAAAATTAAATAAATAACACAAACAAAAATTAATAGGGATGCATGTCTACCAGACTTAGGCATTATTCGAATAAATTTTTATTTAAATAATTATTCGAATAAAAATATATTTTAAAAATTTTTATTTAGATAAATTAGTTACGAATAAATTATTCGGAACTTTATTTGCTATTTAAAATAATGGGTTATATTAATAAAAGCCAAGAATTTGCTTTTGCTTCAGATTTCAGACCTTTTACTCACATTTTTAAATTTGGTTCATACAAATTAATGTCAAATTTCCGAAATCTTGTGTAAAAGCATTTGCTATATTTTTTTAATACGAACCAAGAAATAAAAATTCTCGGTAGAAAAAAAGAGCATTTGAAGAACATATGGATACATATATATGTACATGGTTTCGATTTTATCACAAAAATGTATGTAAATAAAAAGTATTTATTATTCGAATAATTACACTGGATCGCAAAATGAAATTTTTTGTCTGTACTTTGGACGTGACTATCCTATCTATATGTAAAATCGGTCTCTGATTCCGAAAATCGGGTTCATTTTTAATTCTATGGGAAGGTTTATGAGATATCGGCAATTTACCGTTATTTGGCTAATGGGTCCACTTAATCCAGTATATCTCTTTAACACAGTGAGTTATCATGGATTTTCTTCGTTGATAGCTTATCTTTTTCCCAATAGAATGGAGCTTCACGCAAAGGAGTAAAACCGAAGGTGAAATCATTGGTTTTAAAGATATTGCCTGACAAAGTAAATTTTTTCTTCAAAAAATCGTAAAAAATCGAAAAAATTCAAATTTAATCGTCAATATTTCAGAAACTATAAGAACTAGAGAAAAATGTTATAGGAGCCGTGAAAAGGAAATTTAATTTTCTTTCGTTTGGTGTGACCCTAAGGAAGATAACTCACTGTGTTAAAGAGATATACAGGATTAAGTGGACTCATTGGCCAAATAACGGTAAATTGCCGATATTTCAAAAACCTTCCCATAGAATTAAAAATGAACCCGATTTTCGGAATCAGCGACCGATTTTACATATAGAAAGGATGGTCGCGTTCAGAGTATTTTTTGGCTGTAGAGCAGTGTTATTTTTGCAGTAAGCGAAATTATTTATTATTCAAATAAAGATTAAAAAAATTATTCATCTACTTATTATTCGTTATTCGAAAAAATTTTGCTCAACTCTGATACATATCCACAAATATGTAAGTAATTTTAGCTCCAACTCCGCTATTTTCAATGATTTTAGCTCCTTGCTCTTCGCAGCGCTGCGCTCCATTGCCCCGAACAAATGTCAAATGCTTCTTCTTATGCCTTACATGCAGCAAAAGTTGAAATTTGGGAACTTTTTTATGGTAGATGGCGCTAGTGCTGCTGGATGTGTCGAACTCCATGCAAATACATACATTCCACTCAGCTGTCAATGCATGCTGCTCCGTCAAAATTTCATTGTGACGAGGGATGAGTGCTTTGTTGACTGTTGTTGGTTTTTTTTGGCCGACCGTGTCTGTCAAGCCGAAACTGATTGGCGTTTAGCTGACTTGTTTTTATAATTACTCAGCGATTTGCACGTATGTACATACATACATCGATAGCTTATTGGCCATTTTCGAGTTAATTACACATGCTCATCGCGACGCCACGCCATATTTGTTGGAATTAAGCGCATAAGAGACTTAAGATGTATTCACAATAAAGTTGGCAGCGCTGTGTACTTCTTTTCAGAAACCTCTTAGGCAGTGTTTCGGTTTTGTTTTTTTTTTTTTTAATATTTTAGAATGTTTTCACAGTTCAGACGACTTGCTGTAGAACCAACTTACTTTCTTTGAAGGTGCCTCTAGCGTCACATGTGTTCCGAATGGCTTAAATTTTATAAAAAGCTTAACATCAAATAAGTATACTCCCCGCAAGTTCATTCCTCAGCTTGAAACGTCATTGATCTTGAAGTTCTCGTTTACATTAAGAAAAGGTAATCAAGGCCAAGAAACATAATAAAACTAAACAAAATGAAACTAAAATCTAATATAAACAAAGTTAAAGGCAAGTTAACAAAATAAAAAACTTTAAAGGTCATTCAAAAGCTGAAAACTGCATTTATTTATTATTGCATAATATGTATGGCAAATGTACATTTGTATGTATGTATGTACTTTTGTAGTAAACTTGACTTGTAGCAACTTGTTATTGAATTGAATGTGATGACAAGGCAAATTGTTAGCTAGTTGACAGACAGCTCAATTCACGCAGCTTGAATAAAATAAAACAGCTTTTCACGTTATGCTGACGCTGCTGCGTTGGTATTGTTGTAATAAACTGTTAATGAAGAAAAAGGAAAAAAAACAACATAAAGAAAAAAAGTAAATTTAAAATAAATAAATAAATAAAATAAAATAAAATAAAATAAAAAATAAAAAAAAAAATAAAAAAAAATAAAAAAAATTAATAATAAAAAAATAATTAAAATATATAAAATAAAAAATAAATAAATAAATAAATAAAAATAATAATTTAAAAATATAAATAAAAAAAAAATAAATAAAATAAAATAAAAAAATAAATAAAATAAATAAAATAAATAAAATAAAATAAAAATAAAAAAATAAAATAAAAAAATAAAAAAAATAAATAAAATAAAAAAACAAATAAATTTAAAAAAATATAAAATAAACATGAAAAAAAAATAAAAAAAAAGTATGATAAAACCATGGTTGAATGAAAAATCAAGCATGAATGAACTTCAAACTTGTATTGTCAATTGTCATAATTTTAATATTTTTTGAAGGTTTTAGTATTAAATTTTCATGATTATAATGAATTTTCGCCCCTTTAATGAATTATCGTCCTTTTAATGAATTTTCATCCTTCCATACATATTTTGAATGATTTTTTACTTTTCTCTTTCTCTTAATTAATTTTCATCATTTCATGTTTGGTTTATTTGATGATCCTTCATGCTTTTATCGATTTCCATACTGTTAATAAATTTTCATAACTTTAATAATTTTGTGTGATTTTGAAAATTTTTCATAATTTTAATGAGCTTTCATATTCTTGATTTTACATCCGTTTAATACATATTCATCCTTTGAATGATTTTACAATTCTTTTTTGTTGTCTTTTTCGACCGAACGAGCTGACAATTGACAAGGGATGACGGAAATTCGTTCCACAATACATGGCCCTTACATTCCTTCGGCTAATTTTTATTGCTTTGATGATTTTCAATCTTTTGTTAATTTCTCATAATTTTGGATAAAGGTTATTCATCCCTTAGATGAATTTTCGACCTTGTGATTTTCATTCATTTGGTATTTCTCATCATTTGTATGATTTTCCATATTTTTAATATTTGTTCGTCTTTTTAATGAAGTCATTTTATATTTTCAAAGATTTTTCTTCCTGAATAATGTCCTTTCTTTGAGTTTTCTTCTTTTGAAAGATTTTAATGATTTTTCGCCCTTTCGCTAGGTCCTCATTTTCCTGGGATCATATTTTTTTTAAAGATTTTTCATCCATTTAATGACTATTCATCCTTTTGTTGAAGTTTTGTCCTTTCGATGATTTTGAACACTTATAATGTTATTTCCGTCCATATAAATAACTTTCATCTTGATAATGATTTTTCATCTCTGTACCGATTACTGATTTTTCATCTTTTTAACCAACTTTAATTATTCTAATGATTTTTCCGCACTATTGATAAAATTGCACATCACTAGCTGAAATAATATTTTTTATCCCCTTAATGATTTTTAAACCTCTTAAAACTTTTCTAATTTCTAAAATGAAATTTCATCCATTTAATGAATTTTCATCCACTTAATGTATTTTCATAATTTTAACAAATTTTCATCTGAATGATTTTTCATACGTTTAATGGTTTTTCATACTTCCAAAAAATTCATCCTTTCGACGAACGAAATTTCTACAATAGTCCTTTTTTCTTTTTTCTCATCTTCCTTAATTTCTTGCTCACATTTCCGCTAGCAGTAACTAGGTACTTAACCACAAAAATTATGTACCTTTCAAAATCACTAATTTGTAGCACATTAGTTCATGAATGTAAACACCGTTATATTTACATAAATTAGCGTTCATGATACAATTTACCTTCCCCTCTCGCTTAGCATTAATTAATTTTCCACGCCACTTTTGCGCCTTTCAAACGCCTTTACCTTACATACATATCTACCTATGTTCATAAGTACTTATGTAGTATGTACCTACTTACATCCGTCCATATTAGTCTGTCCTTCATGCTTGCCTAAATACCGCGCGCTAATTACTTAGTAATTATATTTGTTGATTTTTTTGCTTTGCTTTCAAATTATTCGAACTTAATTTTCTTGTAAGTACATACATAAGCACTAGCAATCTGTAATAAATAATTGCGTTTTACTTTGTTAGCTTAACGTTATGGCCAACACTTTTATTTATGTTTTGAATGTGTAAAATTCATTTATTGACATTCCAACAGTTTGAATTGTGTACATGCATAAGTAAATAAAACTTTCAATACAATATTTTCAATTATTTTAAATGCAAATATTTGCATATTTGCTCTTCTGCTGCCATTTCATTTGTGTTTGAACTCCAGTGTACACTTGGCAGCGCTTTTTCACGTTAAAAATGCTTGCCTTTTGGCATTTGCTGCCACTTGGCAAAATTAAATTGAAAATGGTGGAAAATTTTCTTCTTGCATAGCACTTTAACGTTGAAATTAGCGCGCTTTACTTTATTTGCTTATTAATTATGTACTTTTCTACTTTAAAAAAAAATTAAAGCGTGAATAACGGGTATTCATGAATATTGATGTGTAAACTGTTTCGAAATCGGATATTTATTCCCTTTTCCTTATTCCTTTTTTCCTGGTTTTCTATGGATTAAAAGGCGGCTATCGCTTTTGTAATTTTTTGTTGTCATTGTGACTGCTACTATTTTGTTGTTTTTGTTTTGGTTTTTGACTTTTGATTTTTTATGTTGTTTTGTTTTGTATTGCTCAGAAACATACAAGATCATCCGAGTCCACGTTTGACCCATATCTGGAGACCCGGCCTAGGGGTCACAATGAAAAGAGCTTCATATCGAAGTCCTGCTCAAAACCTTTCATTCGATACCAATATTGCATAGAAAATTAGATAGGTAGATGTAGGTGTGCATATCCATACATTTGCATACATGTTCAAACAGGTTCACCCAGAAAAAAAATAGTGTGAAATCAACCAAAAATCAACAAATTTTGTGGTTAATTTTTTTCAACACGATGCTTAATGTATGCCATCATGTAATCGTGTAAATTTAACACTACTGTCAAGTGTTAGTTAGAATTAACACTAAAAAGTATTGAGTCTTCCTGTTGATTTTACAATTTTAACTAGTTAATGTTACAGTAAAAGCTGGTTAAATTAACACGAAGTGGTCCTGTTGAATTAACAATAACATCTTTTTGATTTTACCTTAAATTTATTGTTAAATTAACTAGAAAGTCTTGTTGATTTTGCAATTTATTTTTTTTAAATAAAAAAACATATAAAACATAAAATATATAATCATCAGATCAATAAAGCATATTCGAGTACATCACCCGCACAACCGACCAAATTGAAAGCGTCCTTTTCATACGAATAGTTTATACATGGGCGATAGTACTTACTATCACTGGCACCGAGTAATGTTTGGCCGCTAATGCAACGGTATAAGCGCCGCATGCTGCGTGAAAGACTCCATTCGCTAAACATCTCTTCGTGGTAAAAATTGCAAACTATGAAGAGGACAAAGAAAATATTGAACATTAAAAACTTTTAGAAACGAAAATACAACCCACTTTTAACTTACCTGCGAACTAAAAACATAAATGGAAAAACCATTATCACGCACTGCTAATGATGCTAAACTCCCATCATTGCCACGGCCCAAAATTTTATTTTTGTTAAAAAAAAAATTATTAGTTTGTGTTTTGCACGAACAGCAGAACTTCAAACGTTGAAAAAAATTGTGTATGTTTCAAAATAGTTTTGACGTTCTTTTTAACACTTTTTAAGATTATATTGACACTATCATCGTGTTGAATAAATCAAAATTCCAAATGACGTTTATGTTTGAACATTGTTTCGTGTTATATCAACCAACTTTAATTGTTGATTGTGGTTCTTGTTGTTTTAACATTTGTTTTCATGTTGTATTAACACTAAAATTGGTACGTCATTGTTCTAACATTTTTTTTTAGTTTATATTAGCACTATCATCATGTTAAATAAACCAAATTCCAAATGACATTTAGGAATAAAATTGTATATTTGAATCATATTGTATATTTTAAAATTTCTTCATGTTGTAACAATAACAATAAAATTTGGATGAATTTACCAAATTTTCAGATGACAGTTACAAAGCCAAAATCATGTTTCAAACATCGTGTAATTTGAAAAAATTGTTGCTGTTCTATGTGTAAAGATCGATCGTGTTAATTTTACATGAATCGTGTTGATGATTTTTTTTCTGAGTGTTGGTCCTTTTTCACGGTAGGCAGGAAGCGACGATAGGTTGCATGAAAATGTCGAGAAAAAAGGAAAGTGGGGTTGTGTTATGTGATGTTTATAGATGAAACATCCGTTGAAATTAAAATCCGAGCTGCTCCTTTTTCAAGGATATCCACATTTTTTGTTTTTTTTGAAAGGATCAAATATTGAGGAAATCGAAAATTCGCCACCGTCCAAATTTTTCCGATTTCAATACATTATTTGGTCGCTAAGGGATACAAAAAAAGGTATTAAAAAGAAAAAAGGACACCTGTAGTGGAAAAATCCAATGTGAACAGGACCTAAAGGATAAGCACTTAAATATAAAATAACACAAAAAGTACCCACTTTAATTTGCGTATAACTACTAAAATGTTAACTCTACGTGAAAATTCCTTATAATATGTTTCATTCAGAATAAATAAGGGAATATTTCTTTGATATACAATTTTGATGTACCTGCAGTGCTTAATGCACTTTGGTCCATCTAAAGTGAAAATTTCAAAAAAAAAAAGTACTTTTTTTTATGGTGCTATTTTAAGTTCAAATATTTTTCTAGTTTATGTAAATATTTTAATCTAATGATCCAATTCTCATTCTTACATATCTATGCGTTAATATTAAAAAGAATTACAGTTGAAATACGCGCTATCTGTGCACGGTGGGCGGTAAGCAACAACAGGTTGCATGAAAATATCGAATAAACGATCGCCGGCTAAAAACTTACGTAAAATGATATTCTAATATACTTCATAAACACACAGCAAGCGTGAATAAAATCTCCAACATTTTTTTTAAACGAAAATTAGTACCAGCACGCAGCTAGGCACATATTCGTTGGGCCATCGTGTTTACGATATTCCCATGCAACCTATTGTTGCTTCCCGCCCACCGTGCACAGCTAGCGCGTATCTCAGCTCTAACTCTTTTTTAGTATTAACGTATAGATATGTAGGAATGAGAGTTGGATCATTAGATTAAAATATTTACATAAACTAGAAAAATATTTGAACTTAAAATAGCACCCTAAAAAAAACGTACTTTTTTTGAAATTTTCATTTTAGATGCACAAAAGTACATTAAGCACTGCAGGTACATCAAAATTGTATATTAAAGAAATATTTCTTTATTTATTCTGAATGAAAAATATAATAAGGAATTTTCACGTAGAGTTAACATTTTAGGAGTTATACCCAAATTAAAGTGGGTACTTTTTGTGTTATTTTATATTTCAGTGGTTATCCTTTAGGTCCTGTTCACATTGGATTTTTCCACTACAGGTGTCCTTTTTTCTTTTTAATGCCTTTTTTTGTATCCCTTAGCGACGAAATAATGTATTGAAACCGGAAAAATTTGGACGGTGGCGAATTTTCGATTTCCTCAATATTTGATCCTTTCAAAAAAAACAAAAAATGTGGATATCCTTGAAAAAGGAGCAGCTCGGATTTTAATTTCAACGGATGTTTCATCTATAAACATCACATAACACAACCCCACTTTCCTTTTTTCTCGACATTTTCATGCAACCTATCGTCGCTTCCTGCCTACCGTGTTTTATTTTGCCTATTTGTCGCATTGTTGCAGAAAACAACAACAACAACAACAACTTCACTTCGCTTCGTTGCTGTTGTTGTTGATATTTGCACGGCTAAGCATGCAAGCATTTGTAAGTACATGTCTATCTACCTACCTACCACTGACAGTGCCAAGCGATTCACACGGACGCAGCAGTGCACTAACACAAAGGTCATTTACGTTTACGCGTAAACTTTACCTGTTTTTCGAAATCACTCGTAGCTACAGCAAAGATGTTTACACATCAAAAATATTGCAACATGTCTGCTTTACTTTATAACTACTTCAATAACCCCTTCAATGCCGCTACTGCTCTACATTCAGCTCAAATCTTTTTTACCCCGCACTGCACCTAAACAGCGCTCTCCAGTCACTTATTATCAGTTAGCTTGATACTTTAATTTATTTATTTTCACACATACGTTTTAAGATTTAATTCAATTAGCATCAGTGTGTGAATTTGTAAAATGATCTAAATTGATTAGCTTTGCTGTCCATCACAATCAATCAACTGTTTAGCTGTTGATCGATGTTGTTTAAACATGTACATACGTGTACGTCTCAGCTTTAAAATTATAAAAACAAGAAATGTCAAAAGTGTGTGCTGTTGTTGTTGTGCATCACATGTTCATTTGCACTTATGTACTCTTTATTCTTACCTATACAGACATGCCCTGTCTATTTGTTGTGATGTCATTTCGAGAAGCTCCTTGCTCCATTTACGTCGCTCTCAAAACTGTGCTATCAAGCTGAAACTACGCACTAACATCCATATATAAATTTCCGTACATATTGTCATTTTCTTTGTTGTGCGTACGACAATTTTCTATCATTAAATGTTTATATTAAATAATGCAATAATAATAATTGATTTGCTTTTTTTTCTGTCGTTTTTCAACTAGAAGTTGCAAGTTTATACATATCTACATATGTGTCTATTTGCGTTTGTTATCAGCGTGTGCTAATAGTCAAGACACTTTCTGTAATTGTTTTATTTTATTTTATTTTATTTTTTTTTTTTTTCGATTGATTTAGCAGCTTTCTTTGTTCTTTTCAAAATGTACTTTAATCTCCTTTGTTTTTTGTTTTTATACTTTAATCGACTTTGTGTTGGTTTTTTTGTAGTTTTTTATGACATGCTTTTGTTTCATTTGCGTAATTTAATTTTTTTCATATCTTAATTATCTCACCCACATGTGTAGTGTGCAAACACCACTTAGTGCCTTATGTTCAAATTTGTTCGCAGTCGAAAAGCTATCGGTACCAAAAAAAAAAATACCTCAAATAATCCGATAATGAAAATCCGAGGGAGTGCTTAATCATGATTTCTGTTTTCAACCTTTTAATGATTTTATATTCTTCTAACGATTTTTCATACTTTTAATGATTTTTAATCCTTTTAATTATTTTTTATACTTTTCATGTTACATCCATTTAATGATTTTTCATACTTTTCAGGATTTTTCATCCATTTAATGATTTTTCATATTTTTCATCCATTTAATGATTTCTTATACTTTTCAAAATTTTTCATCAATTTAATGATTTTTCATACATTTCAGGATTTTTTATCCATTTAATGATTTTTCATACTTTTCAGGATTTTTCATCCATTTAATGATTTTATCATACCTTTCAGGATTTTCAGTTTTAATAATTTTTCATAATTTTTCAGTTTTAATACAGTTTCAAACTGTTTAATGATTTTTATCTATTTAATGTTTTTTCATCCATTCAATGTTTTTTTCATCCATTGAATGATTATTCATCAATTTAATGATTTTTCATCAATTTAATGACTATTCATACTTTTAATGATTTTTCATCCATTTAATGATTTTTCATCCTTCTAATGCTTTTTCATCCTTTTGATTACATCCTTACGGTGAATTTTCATTCTTTCGATGGTTTTCATTCTTTTGTTAATTTCTCATTGTAATGATTCATCTTTTGCATGAATTTTCGTCCTTTTAAAGATTTTCATTATTTTCGTAATTTCTTATTTTAGTTTTCCATATTTCGAATATCTTTTAATCTTTGCAATGTACTTTCAGTGATTTCAGTTTTTCAATGATTTTTCTTTCTGCTAATGATTAGGCCCTCCTTGACATCGTCGAAAGGCCACACCCACCCGTCACCAAGCGACAACTCAAAACTCCTTTCATTGATTTTTTTTTTTGAATGATTTTCATTCTTTCGATGATTATTTATCTTTTCGCTAATTTCTCGTTTTCACGAAATTTCGTTTTTTTTTTTTAAAGATTTTTCATCTTTTTTTGGCTATTCTTCTTTTTGATGACTATTCATCAGTCAGTAGCCGCTGTGGTGCAGTGGGTAGAGTGCTCGCCTGCTGTGCCAGAGGTCTCGGGTTCAAACCACGGTCCGAGCCAAACACCAAAACAATTTTTCAATTAGTAAAAATCCAATTATTGGGTTTTTTAAGAGCAGCGGTCACCTCTCGGCAGTGGGCGGCATACCCTCCGAGAGTATTTCTGCCATGAAAAAGCTTCTCACAAAAAATGCATTCGCCGTTCGGAGCCGGCATAAAACTGTAGGTCCACCCAATTAGTAGGAAAAAACAAAAAAAGGAGCACACCTCGAATTGGGAGAGAAGCTCGGCCATAAAACTCGTCAGAGTTATAATAGCGCCATTGTATTATATTATTATTATTATTATTCATCTTGATGAATTTTTGTTTTTTCATCTTTTTAATGAATTTTCATTCTATTAATGATCATTATGATGATTATTATGATTATTATTTTTTTATTCCTTTAATCATTTTTAGTCCTATCAAGATTATAAATCCTTTCGCTGCGTCTTGATCCTTTGAATTTCGTTATTTTAATGATTTTTCGCTCTTTCGCCAATTTCTAACTTTTATGATTTTTTCAAATTTTAATTTGTTTCAAGAACAAGAAGAAGAAGAATTTGTTTCATCCTTTTAATGACTATTCATCTTTGCGATGTATTTTCGTTCCTCTAATGCTTATTCATCCATTCGATGAATTTTATTCCTTTTTTGATTTTCATTATTTTAATCATTTACATCATTTGAGAGATTTTTCATCCTTTTTACGTAAATCGTGTAAAAAACAAAAAAATTTGATCTCTATTCTCAGCTAGTTGCTGTTTTTATTTATTTATTATTTGTATCTTTATTTTATTCTTTATTTTCTATTATTGCTACTGCTACGGCAAATTGCACTAGCTATGAATATCATCATTAGACATCTAACCTTTATTTAACTCTTGCTTATATTCGAGATTGTTTACAAAATTGCCACTCATCAAAAATTCATACTTGTTGACAAAACTTACCTACATGTACTTATGTATATTCCTTGTTATTGTTTACGTTTTGGCTTATTTGCTTTACAATATTTACACTATGTACTTATTTTGTGGCTTAACTGTTATTTCTGATTCTGATGTGGCCTAATTAAGCTTTGATAGACACATACATACCCGCAAGTTTGAATATTGTCCTATCAAAGGATTTTTGAAATTTCTGATTCTTCATTTCTTTGCAGAAATTATTCTTTCTCAAGCCGTTGTCAAGTCTCTTTCACATTTCTGTTTTACAATTAGACAATCTTAATTGCGATAACTTATCTGAAAACGATAACAACACTTCAACTGTCAGCAGCCTCAAATAGCGTCATCACTACACACTTCTGCTTTTTGTGCTACTATCTATCAATTAGGCTTTATCGCTCAAGTATTTTATTTAAGCAGATTAAATATACATAAATGTTTACACAGAGCCAAAATACCACCTAAAATGCCCCATAAATTAGAACAAAGTTTAGCGGATTTCTCTATGCTTTCTCTCCAATAAGATGCCCGTCTTATTATTACTGGATATTTCATTTTAATAAAACTAAGTAGATAATCTGTAAAACTAATATGAAAACCTTTTCAATATAATTAAGAAGATGACCCGTGGATTTTAGATGAAATCATTTTCAGTAAAATTTAAGAGATAACCTATAAAACTAAGATGAAAACCTATTAAATAAAATTTAGAAGATGACTCCTAGAATAAATATGGAAACCTTTTCACATAAATTTAGCAGATAACCTGTAAAATTAAGAAGAAACCCTGTTTAATATTATTAAGAAGAGAATCTTGATTTTCATTGGAAAACATAATTAGTCAACTAGTATTTTCCTAGGACTTATTCAGACAAAGGGCAACATTTCATTTCATATAAGTGCAGATGGACATAATAAACTCTTTATACCAAGTGCTTCATTAATCGTTTGAGAATTGTAGAAATGTGCAAAGCCGTAGTGAAATTGACGAACGGAGGAAATACATAAGAGCTCTTTTAAAAATAAAAAGTTCTCCCTTTTAAATTCTTGAACATGTAATTGCACGCATAAAACGTGGCTGATGCAATAACTGTTATGCATACTTCTAGTATGTACGAGTATATATGTACATATGTATGTATGTACGTATGTTAAGACGTTTAAAGCAAAATTTGAATTAATAAGGGCTCTTTTAAAAATAAAAAGTTTTCCTTTTTAATAAATTCAAAAAGGTTCAAGTAAAAATTAGAGGATGTCCCTATTGATTTGCTTTATAAAAATTTTCTCCTAAAAACAAGCAGATTTCTTCTAACAATTTAATTTTTTTTTAAAAATGACATAAAAAATTAATAAACAAGAAGTTATCTCCTCGTATTCAGACGATATCCTTTTAAATAAATTTAAGAAGGCATTCAAGCTAAAATCCAGAAGAATTTCTAGCAAAAATTCCTTCAATTTTGTCCCCTCTCCCTCTCCTCGGCCAAATAGCTTTTTTAGGTGGCAGTCTCTTTGATTGTAGGTGAACTTTTTGGCTCTGTGTAGTAATTCGTAAATTGATTTGTGTTTGGCAGCATTAATGTGCAAATGTTAATGTATGTACATAAAAATAAGCGCCTTAGTGTGATTTTTTATATTACGGTCTTTCATATTCATTATTTTTTGGTATTTTTGGACATATAAATTGAAATGTTTAGCACTTAAAGAGCAAATAATGGAATTTCTATGAATATTCATTCACTATGGTTGAATTTTAAATTAGTATTGTTTTTTTTAGGTTTTTTTTAATAATTTTTTTTTGGATTTTTTTATTTCGATTTTGTTTTTTGTTTTTTTTTTGTTAGGATTCTTTTTTTTATTCTTTTTTTTTGTTTTTATTCCTTTTTTATTTTTGTTTGTTTTTACTCCTTTTTTATTTTTTTTTGTTTTTTTCTTTTTTTTGTTTTTTTATTTTTTTTTGTTTTTTTATTTTTTTTTGTTTTTTTATTTTTTTTTGTTTTTATTCCTTTTTTATTTTTTTTATTTTATTTTTTCACCAATTTAAAAAATTTTCTGCGTACGTACGCAATAAATAAAAATAAAAAATTATAAAATTTTTGCTTGTTTTTTTTTTTTTAATTTTTTGTTTGTTTTTTCCTGTTGTTTTGCACTTAGCCTTGAACTTCAAATCACACAAGAAAGAATTGTATTAGATTTTAGGTTTTTTTATTTTTTTTTTTTTTGAGTTTTAATTTCGATTTTTTTTTTATTTTTTTTTTGTTACAATTCTTTTTTTATTCTTTTTTTGTTTCGATTGTTTTTTATTTTTTGTGTTTTTATTCCTTTTTTATTTAAACATTTTTTTTTTAATTTAATTTTTTTTTTTTCAATTTTTTTTTGTTTTTGTTTCCTCTTGTTTTGCACTTAGCCTTGAAATTCAAATCACACAAAAAAGAATTGTAGATACTGTCGTTTTGTGCTTACGTAATTTTGTACTAAATACTTACAGACAGTGATTTTTGCTTTTGTGCTATTAATATTCCAATAAAAGTGTCATAAGTACAAAAATGGCTTGCAGTGTTGCTATAATACCTGAAACAATTAACATGCTGTTCGTTTTTTTATACCTTTCATGAGCATGAAATGGTATTATAATTTTGTGCCGAAACACGTGTGGTGAAAGTACCAGAAGGAGGCGTGACAGACCCACTAAAATATATACCAATATGATCAGAGGATCATGAGCTGAGTCCATTAAGCCATGTCCATCTGTCTGTCTGTCTGTCCGTCCGCCTGTGTGAACGCAAACTAGTCCGTCAGTTTTTGAGATATTTGATTAAAATATGGTATACGGCTGAGTTTTGATGTTGAATTGATCATTTCTCGGAATCAGCCGAATCGGAGCACTATAACATATCGCTACGCTACAACCGATTGTTCAGATATAGACGTTTTTGTGTATAACTTCTCTATTTAAACAGCTAAGCACATGAAACTTTACAGCAATGGTACCAATATTGAGCGAAAATTAACAAGATCGTTTCATTTTCCCATTAATGAAAGGTATAAAGTCTTTGGTACGACCGAAGACAGCCGCGCTCCTACTTACTTGTTTTAATTGAAAATAATGCTGCTCCAAAAGGAAATTCATAAAACTTAAATGCATTAAATATTAAGCAATTTTTAAGTACGTATACAATCTATCATTAGTTTCGCGTAACAAAATGCGCTTCCGCCTTTCGAATAGAGCAGAGCAGCGCGTTATTTATTCGGACGACAATTGGCAACTGTAAATGTTTAAGCGCTTACTAATAGCATCTGTACTAGTTCAAATGTAATTTTGCTTAATCGAAAGTAGTATTACTTTCAACAAAAAAAAAAAAGAAAACTTGTTATTTATCTCCCCTTTTGTTTGTATTTCTAGCTCATTTTTAACTAGAAACTTATTTTATTAGTTTGCTTTTCATCTATTCCTCAAACTAAACTAACTAAGTGGTTGCTATCCCTGAAAAGGCGCTGAATGTAGGCTCATCATTGGGTTTCTCACAGAACATTGACTTCTAACATCGCATGCGTTCCAAATGGGACTATGTAGTTGATGAAAGTGAATGCAGAGCATGCGGATTGCAAGTATTGACGGGTAGAGCATGTTCTCTGCTGCTGTTCTGCTTTTTCAGGCTAAGACTTCGGCTACTAGA
Source organism: Urophora cardui (assembly GCA_960531455.1). Lineage (NCBI taxonomy): Eukaryota > Metazoa > Arthropoda > Insecta > Diptera > Tephritidae > Urophora > Urophora cardui. The sequence goes on from OY482671.1 coordinate 7,453,013, forward strand.
GGAAGTTGTATTTAGTGATCTCGAAACGGTATCCAAAATAGGTCTAAAGAAACTCTTGATATTTTCCAAAGTGACGGCGTTGTTATTCAGTTGGAGAGTGTTCGAGAACTTCTCTGGTAGCACTATGGAAACACTCAGTCTATGTGAGACCATTAATGCCCAGCCAGTCTAATCTAACCTAACCTAACCAGTTAATTCAATAGTTTCGTCTATTGTGCACATTAAATGGAAGAGCATGTAAATTTCTGCATTGTTTTTGCCGCACGTTATTAAACGTCAATAAAATGTCTTCTCTTCTCTCCAAGCAATTAGCTTTGTTGTCACATTTCGCTTTGTTCACATTTCGCTTTGTTGTCACATTTCGCTTGGTTGCAGATTGTTTGTTTGCCGCACATTTTTACACAGTGCCAATGCTATGCTATGCATTTAAATTGGGTTATTTATTTTCTATTGCATTTCCAATTTCAATTCTTGTTGTGTCAAAAAAAAAAAGAAGAATATTTGAAGCGTCCTTGACATAAAATATACGACAGTCCAACTTCCTTCAAGTGCTTGTGTTTGATTACGGTCGCAAAATAATTAAGTATACGTTTAACATGTCATATGCGAATCCAGAACCGTGGAAAATTGACGTAGATCTCTAAATGAGATGACTGAAAAGCAACAAAAAATAAAAAAACGGGCTTCATTAAATTAGTTAAAGTACACCGACCGTATTCGCTTCAAAGTGACCGCTTGTCTTGGTCTTTTCCACTTTTCTCCTGTTCTAGTTACGAAGCTTTTGTTGTTACACATTTTTCGCGCTCATTGTTTTCAGCGCTGCTGTTTGGGTCGTTGCTAAGTGCCACAGCAAAAGCCTCGTGTTGCATAAGCTTCTGCGAAAAAAAAATAAAATTTCATTCAGTCAACTTTAATTTGGAAGGTTAATTAATTTGCACAAAGAACAAGTAAGGAAGCCTAAGTTCGAGTGGAATCGAACATTAGATACTCAGCTGTATGCTTTCATTGTTTGTTTGCGTTTGTTCGATATAGGGTGTATTTTATATGACACAAGTGCTGCATAAACAGGGCGCAGCCACGCCCATTTTCAAAATTTGTATCAATCATCCAAATAAGCATATAAATATTATTGTTAGTGCAAAATTGCATCCCTCTATGACTTTTAGTTACAAAAACTTCACGTTACAAATTCCAAAAGGGTGTTCCAGAAATATCTTTGTTAAAAAGTAGGCGTGGTCATAAACCGATTTCAATACATTTTTGCGTGTCTATTAACACATGTTATAAAAGTGTATAAACCAAGTTTCGTCATAATATCTCAGTTATTTGTCGAGTAATAGGCACGTAGATTCCTTTGTATAAAAAGAGGCGGTGCCACGCCCATTTTCCAAACTTTTTTATATTTTGTTTCCGGTCTATTGTAGAACTCATGTCACAAAATTTCAGTGATAGATCTTTATATTTGACAGAGAGATCGCTTAAAATGTTTTTATTAGGTCACTTTATAAAACCCATATATAAAAGTGGGCGTGGTCGTCAACCGATTTTGGAAATCTTTCGTCCACACATTTGGCTAAGTAAATATATCACGCGTACCAAATTTCATCGATATATCTTTAACGGTTTATGAGTTATGGCTTATAAAACTTTCAATATTTGCCCCTTAATAAGTGGGCGTGGCACCGCCCATTTTCCAAAATTTTTATATTTTTTGTTTTATGTCCCTAGTTGGTCTCCTGCCACAAAATTTCAGTGATAGATCTTTATATTTGACAGAGATATCGCTTAAAATGTTTTTATTAGGCCCCTTTATAGTTCCCATATATAAAAGTGGGCGTGGCCGTCAACCGATTTTGATAATTTTTCGCCAAAACATTTGTCTAAGTAAGCAAATTACGCAAAACAAATTTCATCGATATATCTTCAACGGTTTCTGAGTTATGACATATAAAACTTTCAATGTTTGCCCCTTAATAAGTGGGCGTGGCACCGCCCATTTTCCAAAATTTTTGTACTTTTTGTTTTATGTCCGTAGTTGGACTCCTGCCACAAAAATTCAGTGATAGATCTTTATATTTGACAGAGATATCGCTTAAAATGTTTTTATTAGGCCCCTTTATAGTTCCCATATATCAAAGTGGGCGTGGCCGTCAACCGATTTTGATAATTTTTCGCCAAAACATTTGTCTAGGTAAGCAAATTACGCATACCAAATTTCATCGATATATCTTCAACGGTTTCTGAGTTATGACATATAAAACTTTCAATGTTTGACCCTTAATAAGTGGGCGTGGCACCGCCCATTTTCCAAAACTTAATCAAATTTCTTCATAACGGCCTGAGCTCAATACGTGGGTAAAATTTTATCACTCTAGCTATATTAGTGGCTGAGATACCAAATTTCCGATTTTTTCTATATAGGAAAAGTGGGCGTGGTCATGGTCCGATTTCGCCCATTTTCAATACCAACCGTCCCAGTCTCGATACCAACTTGCATTTCAAATTTCATCAAAATATCTCAATTTTTACGCGAGTTATCGTGCGTACGGACGGACGGACGGACGGACGGACGGACGGACGGACGGACGGACGGACGGACATGGCTCAATCGATTTCTCTTTTCACCCTGATCATTTTGATATATATAAGTCCATATCTATCTCGATTATTTCATTATGTTACAATCCACCGTTATGAAATCAAAATTATAATACTCTGTGTACTAGTACAGCTGAGTATAAAAAGTTGAGGAATGTTAAAATATTAAAAAAGAACAAAATTTACATCGAATTTGCACTGAATTTGGGTTACTAGGCGTTCTCATTGCGAATAATTATCATTCGCCGGTTCCACCAATTATGAGCACTTTCACCGAATGCGATAATTCACCGGTTGCATTATCTTTGTTGCATTCAACAGTTCCACCAATTATGAGCACTTCATCGATTGCGTTTATTCACCGGTTTCATCGTTTTTTTTTTTGTTGCAGTCAACGGTTCCACCAATTATGAGCACTTCAACCGATTGCGTTTATTTACCGGTTTCATCGTTTTTGTTGCATTCACCGGTTCCACCAATTATGAGCAGTTCCACCAATTGGTATAATTAACCGGTTTTATTGATTTTGTTGCATTCACCAGTTCCACCAATTATGAGCACTTCCACCGATTGCGTTTATTCACCGGTTTCATCGTTTTTGTTGCATTCACCGGCACCACCAATTATTAGCACTTTCACCGATTGCGTTTATTCACCGGTTTCATCGTTTTTGTTGCATTCAGCAGTTCCACCAATTATGAGAACTTCCACCGAATGCGATAATTCACCGGTTTTATCGTTTTTGTTGCACTCACCTGTTCCACCAATTATGACCGCTTCTACCAATTGCTATAATTAACTGGTTTTATTGATTTTGTTGCATTAACCAGTTCCACCGATAATGAGCAGTTCCACCAATTTCGATAATTTACCGGTTGCATCGTTTTTGGTGCATTCACTGGTTCCAACAATTGCAATACTTAGCTATTTTGATTGGTTTTGTTATTGTAGTGAATCAATTAGCGTTGGTATTCGGTATTCGTATTAACATTCGATATTCGGTATTAATATTCGTTATTCGGTATTGATATTTGATATTCGGTACTAGATAATATTCGGTATTCGGTATTAAAGTCGGGTATGTATTCGGTATTAATTTACGGTTTTCAGTATTAGATATTCGGTATTAATATACGGTTTTAGGTATTGATATTTGATATTCGGTACTAGATAATATTGGGATTCCGTATTAAAGTTGGGTATTCGGTATTAATTTTCGGTTTTGAGTATTCGATAATCGGTATTAATATTCGGTTTTAGGTATTTATATTCGTTACTCATATGCTGTATTTGGTTTTTGATATTGATATTCGGTTTTCGATATTGATATTCGGTATTCATATACGGTATTCGTGTTCGATATTCGGTATTCGTGTTCGATATTCGGTATTCGTATTTTTATTCGTGCTCGCCTTCCCCCTCTATTCATATTCATATTCGGTATTTGGTTTCCGTATTCGTATTGAGTCATACGTCAAATATGACAAATCACATGATCTCTCAGCTGTTCTATCACTTTGACGTTTATTGGAAAGATTATTCACTTGTAGATAATCACTCACAAAGTTAACGTTTGTGCATTTTGGTTTTTTTCTAAAGACATTTTGCATTTAAATTGCAATTTAAAGTGCTTTCATTTTCTTGTTTCCAGTGTCTCCCTGTGCCCGATGTTCTTTGTTTACGCCCAGTCCTTACTCGCGCAAAAACTCATTCATTCACAAATTTGCATGACGCTGCGGAAAAAGGCTTGCGGCTTCGCTTGACAGTTGACGGTTCACGTGCCGCTTGCTTGCTTGCTTTTTTTCTGCCTCTCTATGCGTATTCTTTTCTCACAATTTATGGAGCCGCAATCAATTGAATTTCAGTCTCGCCTATTTGGCGCGCGTTTTGTTTTTTTTAATTATTTACAATTGGGCATATAAAAATTTCATTTACAAACGTTTTCATATTCAATTCATGTTGTTGTTGCGTGCTGCGCGCTGGCTGTGCGTAAAGGTTAATTGTGTTGTGACTTTTTAGTTGATTGACGATGTTCATTTTATTTGCTACACAACAACAGCAACAAAGTCAATGACACGTTTGCGTACATATGTATTTTTTGTATGATGCAATTTCTAAGCGCGATTGCATGTGAGAGTCATCATATATATAAATGAGTTGTACATTGGAATGGAATGCAATGAAATCGCATGGCATGAATTGACGTCACATACGCACTTGACATGTGTTTTTGTTTGGGTTAGCTATTTTTGTTTTTTTATTTTTTCTGTATTTTGTTTTTTGTTTTTTTTTTTTGTTTCATTTTCTTCTGTATATTGTTTATTTTTATTTTTCTGTAGGTATTTTGTTTATTTTTTAACTTTTGTCTTTTTTTATTAATTTATTTTTCTTTTTTTATTTGGTTTTTTTTATTTTTATTTTCATTTTATTTTTTTTTATTTATTTTATTTTGTTTTTTTTGCCTTTTTTTTTGTTTTTTTTGTTTGTTTTTTTTTTGTTCTCTTTTCTTTTCTTATCTTATCTTTTCTTTTATTTTCTTTTCTTTTCTATTCTTTTCTTTTTTTCTTTTCTTTTCTTTTCTTTTCTTTTCTTTTCTTTTCTTTTCTTTTCTTTTAATTTTCTTTTCTTTTCTTTTCTTTTGTTTTTGTTTTGTTTTTTGCTTTTCTCGGTTTTTGCTTTTCTCGCTTTTTGCTTTGCCACAAAAAATATTGAATTATAAAATTTAATTTGTTTTCTAACAATTAACTTTGCTTGTGTTGGTTAAACATTTTTGTTGCTTTTATCATCATCAGCGCTTTTTGTTCTGTTTTCCCATTGCGTGTTGCTTACTCAGCATTTTAATTGTTTAACGAGTACAATAAGCATGGGCAATAGAATTATAAAAAACAAAAATAATAAAAAAAAATTTGAAAAAATAAACTTGTGTATTATTTTTTTATTTCTCATTTTTTCTTCTATTTTTCATTTATTTATTTAAATTTTTTTCTATTTCACTTTTTTGCTCCTAAAAAAATCTAAATATTTATTTAACAATTAAACGAAATTGCCTGCCAAGTTATTGGCTGGTGTTTGGTGGCTTACCACACTCGTTTGCGTTGTTGCATCAGCCAAATTTAATAGTTTTGGCTTTGAATGGCTTTCTAATTGGAATTGCTCCATTTGTTAGTGCAATAAAAACAACAACAAGAGCTTCTCATACTTTGTTTGTTTTGGAATTGAGTACTATGTAGTTTCGTTGGAAATAATTTCGATGCTTTTAAAGCGGCATCGGAAAGCCTCTACTTCTACTGATGGCGCAAGTACTCGCCAAAGGACTACTTTCACAGTCGTCGTTAAAAATTGCCGTATGGTTGTTGGGCATGCAAGCCCTTCAAGAGCACAAAACTGTGTCACTGTGCATGTACGGGCGTGTTAGTGCATGTTCTCCAAACTTACACTCAAAAAAAAATTCTCCCAATCAAAGACATATTTTTCCTTATTTTGAATACGCGTTCCAATACAAAATTTTCTTTGTTTTGAGTAAATTTTATCAAAAATGTGGAAAAAACATTAAAACAAATTCCTGGCCATGACGATTTATATGGGAATTTAATTTATCAAAATTAAAGTATCTAATCAAATCTTCAAAAGAAGGACAAGTTGGGAACGGAATAACGCTTAAGACATTTTTCCTTACTTTGATGTAGGAATTTCTTTAAAACGGTTATATGAAACCATGGTAATGCATATAAAAAACTTTATTTTATAAGCCTTTTAACGTGTTTTAGGGAAAATTTACTCAAAACAAAGAAAATAGTGTTCAATGTAGGGAAGCAATTTCTTTGACCCCTCCATATAACTTTTTTTCTCAGTGTACCATGGAAAAGAGATCATCAGAACATTTGGCAGCAAGTGCTGTGCAGTTTCAAATAGGTAGAAACATGAAAAATCAAGCAGGAGCACTATAACAAAAACAAAAGGACTAATACCTAGGTAATAAGTAGGAATGTGAATAGGGGAAAAGGAAAGGGAAGAAATAGGAAAAAAGAAAGAATTAGCAGAATTAGGAAGACAAGCAACAAAAACAACAACAAATGAGCAGAAGAATAAGGAAGAAAAAGGAGAAGAATAGGCAGAAAAATAAGGAAGAAAAAGAAGTAGAAGAAGAACAGCAATAAAATAGTATCTAGCAATAATAACAACAAAAATAAAAATAATATAGCCACATCTTAGTCCTAAGAAAAACTGTCGCGTTTCGATGGCAGTCGGCACTCTAATATATTTTAATCACTTCAATAATTTTAGCATTTCCAAAAATATTTTTTTGTTTGCATAAAAAATTAGTCAGGCGTGTTAGTCAGCCGTGCATGTGTAAAAATAGTGTACCAGATTTACTTAAAATTAATATTGTGTCGAAAATTTGCAAAAGAAAATTTGCAGAGAAAATATCTAAAGAAATTTTGTTTTTTTTATTTAATTTTTTGGTGTTTTTGTTTTTCTTTTTTTTTTAATTTTTTTTCTGTTTTGTTTTTTTTTTTTTGTATTTTAAGAAAAATTAAGTACATAGTTGCTGCTTTTTATAGTTAACCAATTTACTTAAGCAAATATGTATGCATATTTATTGCATCGTACTTATTATATGTATATTTGTTTTTTTCTTCATGACAAAACACACATTTCCTTGCTTTTTAAATTATTTTTCTCAATACTATAGTATATCGAAAATTGGCAAAAATTGCAGACAAAAAAAAATATTTTTCTTTTTTTTTTTAATTTTGTTTTATAATTTTATTTTTCTTTTTATTTTATAATTTTTTAAATTTTTATTTTATATATTTTATTTTTTTTTTTATATATTTTGTTTTTTTTTATATTTTGGTTTTTCTTTATTTATTTTTCTTTTAAGAAAAACATTGGTTGCTCATATGATACAAATACATATGTATATACCCTCTATTTTTAGCTATGCAATTCACTTAAGAAAATATGCACATTTATTGCATCATACTTCTTTTCTTTGTTTTACATGACGAAACGCACATTTCTTTGCTTTTTAATTTGTTTTTTTTAATTGTTTTTTTTTTTGTTTTTTTTTTAATTGTTTTTCTAGCTCTACTAAAGAAAATGTTTACAAATTTGAAAGTCATAATTTTTTTTTACCTCGTTTGAGAAAAAACACTTCATATAAAATTTGTTTGCTTGTCAACTTAAATCCAATTCTAAGGCCGTCGCTGAGCATTAGCTTTATAATCATTGTTTCGTTTTTAATTTCTTCTGTTATTTTATTAATATTATTTTTAGTTTTGTCATACCAATGCTGCTGCTTGCGTGTAAACTGCAAGGATTCGCATTTTTTCCTTTGGGTTTTAGCGATGCTTTGATAGAAACTCACCTCGCCTTTGCGGTTAACCACAAACTCGTATTGCTTTGGGAGTTTAACTCGCTCAAAAATATATGTATAACTTAATAAATCAAAATTTATTTACACCCTAGAGCAAAATATATGTATGTATGTATTTTAGGTTGATAAGTACGCGCAATTGTTTGATTACAAATAAAAAAAAACAAAGCTACCACGTAATTAGCTTAATTATCACCACCAGCAGAGCACAACATACCATCACCACTCTTTACCTACCTCGTTTTTGATCGATTTTTCGTTAGTTTATGACACCACTTCATGATGACGCTGCATTGTCAAAATTTTGTCCATTTCTCTATATGTATGTACATATGTATGCATGCATACTCTTGCTTATTCATGCTAATAATTAATTAATAATACCGAAAAGCAAATAAATCAATCAACCAAATTTGAACAGTAACTTTTAGCGCAAAGAATTCCTAAGCCATTAGCCAATGAACCAGTTTGTGGTGAACAAAAAGAGAGGCGTGCGTTAGTGTTAGTGTTTGTTTTACTTTTGTTGCTGCGAGCGCGCATTTTAATGAATGGATTGTTTTTTGAGTAAATCAAAAATGTGTGAATGTACTACATACGTATGTAATATGTATCTTTGGGTATTTCACGCATTGGCAAGACAAATATTTGACAAAAAATATTGTTTTTTAAAATAAAAGCCGCCCCAATATGGCGCATTTGCATAGGAAAGAAAAAAGTGTTAAATATTTACTTAAGATGCAATAAACTTGTTTGTTTTTTATTTTTGTTTTCTTTTTATTTTTTTTTTTATTTTTTCCTTTTTTAATTTTTATTATTTTTTTTTTATTTTTATTCTTTTTTTTATTTTTTTGTTGTTGTTTTTATTTTTTTTATTCTGACGTTGCGTGAAATGATATTTGAAGCCATTTGTGCTAGAGAAGACAAAAAAATAGAGGAAGGTAGGGACACGATATCGAATCAAAAGCATCGATCTGGTACTCATTTAAAATATCGGTTAAAAAGAATCGCGAACCCGATAATATCGAAACTAAACTACTCGATACTCAAAGTATCGGTATCGAAAGCGGTAATTTTCTAGAAGGTGCAACCTTAAAATATCCTCTAAGAGCGCTTTCACATTACTCGGTGCGGTATCGGATCGACATTTTTGGTTTTTGCCGAAAGTATACCGAAACCTTACCGACCACATGTATTTCAATTGGCACTTTCACATTAGTGTTGCATACATGAAATCGGAGCGGACTAATTTCGGTATACCGCAACGCGGTAAGACCGGTCAGTAAAATTTGAGGAATTACTGCATACATTTTTGCGGCGTGATAAAAGAAGAAGAACAAAGTCAGTAAAAAACTCGTTTCGGCTATAAATGTAGCAAGTTATAATGTCTTCGTTTTCGCTAGAAGACATTATTGTTATTATTGAGTGATTTGTTGAAGTTAAATATTTTGGTTTGCAAATTTCGATGTTTGTTTTCCTATTTTCTGCCGATTACGCACCGAAAGTATTCCCACAAGTGTGAAAAACACAGCAACGCGGAATCGTTTCGGTAAGCTGAAAATACCGAGCAAAAAATGTCGATCCGATGTCGTGCCGAGTAATGTGAAAAGACCCTAAAATAGTTAAAAGAGGTACCAATCGACACGTTCTGACCTCTAGATTATGAATTCGAAAGCGGAAATAAAAGAAATGCAATTTTTTAGTGGCTAGCACGAAATTTATTTTTTTTTATCAATTTTAATTTGACTGGAAATAAAAGATTTTTCCACATTTAAAAGATATTTAATAAAACGGTTTAAAGTTGCACCGTCTTCTAGAAAGTTAACAAAAATGCAATAAAACTGCATCCTGAGGCATACGCATATCGCTGTATTAGTGCTAATTCCATGGCATAGTATGCCATGGCTGGTTCCAAAGTTTTGATTTTGACGTAAATCCTTTTCCAACTCATAAGAATAGTTCAAGCTGATTAAATAAAAGTTTATTAAGTTCACATTTTTTACAAACCAACAGCTATTACAAAACAACAGGTGTATTTAATGCCATCACAGTTGTAAAAATATATTTGCCAAATACTTAGTATTTTGAAAAATAAACATCTTAAATAACATTAACAATTCATTTTCATTGAGATTATATGTATCCATCATTGATTTTTTTTGGAAATTTGAATTTAAATTATCGAAACAAAAAAATGATGAAACTCAAGTGGCAGAATAGCTGTCCATTCCATGTTATAAAGAGAAGCCATTGCGCAGTATGATTTTTCTTCCGGACTTCTTCTTCCCACTTACGACCAAACCAGAAGCTTACAAGAGGCAAATTTAAAATTTGTATTTCCATATATTTTATATTTTAAAAATAATTTATTTTATAGTTGTCAAATTGAAACAATTGTCAGAAAAAAGTGCCGAATGTAAAAAACCTATCGAAATACAAGCTGGCTCATTGGTTTTTAACAGCCTAGATGGTATTTCGTTGGTTTTTTCCAACATAGCTTACTCCCTTGCACCAACACAAAACTGTAATTGACCACCTCTTTCACACAAAAAACCTTGTAGAATACCAGGAAAAAACGTAGTGTCATAGGGGCATTAATGGAAAACAGACCCTTTTTTGTTTATAACGTGTTTTTAGTAAAATGAGAAAGAAAAAAGATATTGACGATTTTTTCGCTGAAATGGCGATTTTTTATTTGCAAACGTCAAATTATCGTATGAAAATGAAAAATGTATAATCCTATATATCCATTTACCATTATTTCTAATGTGAAAATCAATAAACAGATTTGGGTAACTTCATACAACTTCATACAAAAAACCTTACGAAGTAGCCTAAACCTGCAATTATTTCAGCACGTGGATCAGACCTATTTTTCAATATGTACCAGTGAAAATTACTCGTGCTCGTGCATTTTTCGGCACTATTTTGCGTTGCAAAATTTTTTGGACAAATATGACACAATTTTAATTTTCCATCACTGAATGTACTCATTTGTTCGATACCGTGGTTGAAGTACTCGATACCAAAAAATATCGTCGCAAAAGAATCGGGTAAAAAGTATCGGTATCAAATGCAAAAAATATCGATTTGGTATCGTATCGTATCGAAATTCGTGTCCCTAGAGGAAGGTGAAGGCGGAGGAGAAGAAGAAGCAGAAAAATAGAAATAGGAATAATTAAGAGACTAGCTGGACCCATGCGCATCTTGCGCAAAAAATAATAAAACATACGGCGCCAGTCGATATAGTTTCTGCTCTCACGCCCATTTTAAAAAACTTATATTTATTTGGTTTTATGTCTACAGTGGAACTTATGGAATTTTCAATGAATTACTTATGTATATGTTTGACAAACATATCGCATGAAATGTTCTATTATACCTACATATATATATGCATGTGTATTATATTTTTATATATTTTACATATATTTTTATATATACATATGTACATACGTGGTCCCTGCCGACTTGGGTAATTTTTTTTTCCACACGTTTGCCTTGGCAAGCATATCAGTAGTCCAAGCTTACTCGATTTATCTGTTACAGTTCTTGAGTTTTTACTTATAAATCTTTGAAAATTTGCTCCTCTTGGCCCATTTTTCAAAATTTCAGCACGTTTCCTCATAACGGCATAACGTCATTTCATCACTCGGGCTTTATTAGTGACTGAATTATCATGTTTTACGTGTTTTTCGAAATACACACATATGCCTTATTTTCAACCCCAACTTTCTCTGTTCGCATTAGAATCTGTGAACCAAATTTCATTAAAATATTTCTATTTTTGCGCAAGTTAGAGTGTATACGGCCGGACGGACGGACATGGTTCAAACATTTTTTTTCATTCTGATCGTTTTGATATACTCGTATACATATATTAAGGTGGAGTGAAATTTTTTTTTGGAAACTCAATTTGTTCCAAAGCCTGAACGGCACCTTTCTAGCACAGAAATAAGCCTGTAAAATTTTATTGACCTACTCGCATGTTTGGAGGTGCCCCCCCAGCCCCACAAAGTTGAAAAAAATAGCACGATCTGGTACAAATGTGAAATTTCTAAAATTATGAAATCAAAAAAAAAAAACGAAGTATGAGGATTGATAAACAGCCTAAGTTGATTATTAAAGTGAATTTTTTTTTTTTGGAAACAACAACAACAAAAGTTATTAAAGGTCAAAATTTATATTATGCATTTTTTAAATTGCAATTACTTAAAAACTACTTAACCGATTTCGAATATTTTTATACCATTCGATAGGTATTTTAATTCCCTTTAATCTGATATACATTTTATGTGGGTTTCATAACACTCCCCGCTGCGGGGGTCAACCCCCCTTTTACCCCCCTTACTTTTCATATAAAGTACCACGCCCAATAAAACACCGTTTCGCATGCATAGCTAATTAATACCTTTAAAACGATGCCTTACTTATTAATTTTGGTAAATTATGTGAGCAGAAAAAGGGATATTTATAAAACACCAATTAGAAATAATATATATATGATGGGCTGCAGGCGGAGTTGAGAAAAAGGGGCAAGATGATGAAAATATAAGCAATCATGTTATAATACTTGCCTGTCCGCTGCGTCGGCAAACGCTTGTTGCTACTACTTGCTTGTTGTAGTTGTTGTTGTTTTCGATGGCTGTATATATGATGACTTCGAGAAACTTTGTTTACAATTTTGCGCTGTTATAAGAGCTCATTAAAATTTATATTACAACGCGTGTATCTACAGCTTTTCTGCTTTTGTTAGCTTCAAGCGAAATGTGGCAGGTTTTAAATTGATGTAATGAGAGAAGGGCCATACATACTTACATATGTATGTATATACATATGTAGGTACTAAAGCGTTAATGATTTTAACGCAAAGTTGGTAGGAGTTTGAATAATGAGTTTTTTTTACAGTATTTTGCTCATTACTTTCATTTGCAGTTAGAAAAAGTGTTAGTGGCAGCAAAGTGTATAAAAAATTGATATGTGACATGTGGAAACATTTTTTTCTCTTTCTTTTTTATCAACACACTCTCACGAAAAACACAACGTTGCCAACAACAACCGACATCATTTCACCGCTTGTTTGCCTTCCACTTGTAAAACTATACCTTTTCTTGTAAAACATGCATAATTCGATAATTATCACTTTCTCATGTGTAATTAATATTTGCTTGCGCCAACAAGTTGAGATACATATGTATGTCGCCTTGTCTAATGATTACCACTCTCAAACGTTTGTGTCTGGCTGGCCAGTGGCCACCTTGCTAGGCTAAATTGTTCTATTTGTGTAATTAGTTTGGACAGTTGTTGTCAACTTAATTACAAGTATTTAGCGCTAAAAACGTAAACGCTCCACGTGTTGGCTTGTCTTATCAGCGCCAGCCATTAGCGTTAGACTTTGTACGCTTCAGTATTTTTTTTTGTTGTAGTGTTTTTTTCTTCTAACCGCCCTTGACTGACATACGCATTTGCTATATTTTTAGTACTATTTAATATATTAAATAGATTTGGTGGCTAGGTGGTTGGCGTGGTGAGTGGTGTAGTGTTTGGTGTGGTGAGAAACTGGTAATGCCGTGGTTATGCTTACGAGCAAAACACTGATGATATTCGGACACATTTTCGTCATCGGTGAGAGGTGGTTACGCTTAAATCGATGATTAGAGCCCACATACACAACATAACATATTATTAACCCGAAACCTCGGCGTGCTGGATGCCTGTTTCACCCAGCAAATTTGATCGATGTGAGAGTCCGAAAATTCTCTCACTCGTCGGAGTGCACAACAAGAATTACACGTTGCTCGACGAGTAGTGTCGTAAGCATAACCACGGCATAAGGCGTTTGCAAGAGCTTATTTGTGTTCCGGGGTGTTAAATTCCTATAAAAATTAATGATTATTTCTTTTTTTTGGTTATAGGCTACCTTTGATTATTCCCTGCAGTTTTTTTTTATTCTAATGATAATTTTAACAGTCTTACATTAATATGGCAACTAATAATCAATTAAATTATTAAAAATAATCATAATTAATTTTAATAATCAAATAAATTTTTTTTTTAATTGTTTAATAATTTTTAATTTCTTCATTAATTTTTAATTGCTTAATTATTTTTAATTGCTTGCTTATTTTTAATTGTTTGATTATTTTTAATTGCTTTTTGTTTTTAATTATCTGATTATTTTTAATTGCTTGATTATTTTTAATTGTTTGATTATTTTTAATTGTTTGATTATTTTTAAATGTTTGATTATTTTTAATTGTTTGATTATTTTTAATTGTTTGATAATTTATAATTGCTTGATTATTTTTAATTGTTTGATTATTTTTAATTGTTTGATTATTTTTAATTGTCTGATTATTTTTAGTTTTTTTATTGATTATTTTTAATTTGAATTGTCTGATTATTTTTAATTGTTTGATTGTTTTTAATTGTTTGATTATTTTTAATTGTCTGATTATTTTTAATTGTTTGATTATTTTTAATTGTCTGATTATGTTTAGTTTTTTTAATGATTATTTTTAATTTGAATTGTCTGATTATTTTTAATTGTTTGATTGTTTTTAATTGTTTGATTGTTTTTAATTTCTTGATGATTTTAAATTATACGATTATTTCTTTTTATATGATTGTTTTGATTATTGTTTCTATACGAAAGAACTTTACCTCATGGCGTATGAGTAACATTTTTCAGGCAAGAATAAAAATCAATAATCGATTAATGAATTAATCATGTTATTAAAAAAATCATAAATACTCGAAAATAATAAAGTAATTGTATTAATCATGCAAGTAAAAAAATCAAAAAAAAAAAGAAATCAAAAATAATCAAGCAATATTACATGCAACTGAAAAAATTAAAGAAAATAAAGTAATTGTATTAATCATGCAATTAAAAAATCATAAATAATCGAAAATAATCAAGTATATAATTGTATTAATCATGCAATTAATTAATTGAAAAGTAATTGTAATAACGCAATTAATCATGTAATTAAAATTAGTTAGTCGATTAATTAATGTACTTTTTTAATTAAATTAACTTTTAATCATTAAAAAGGTGAACTTAAACTAATTTAATCATTAAAAAGTTGCTTGAATTTCCTAAATAATTGAATTTTTGTGTTTTGTGTTTTGTGTATTCACATTTCATGGTTCATTTTCTCTTTAAAACTTATATTCTCAGCAAATTTATCAACCTTGTGTGACTCTGTCTGTCCATAGCTTATTGTTTACCCTACGTGCTTTTAATATTAGCTGTGCTTGTAAGCTTGCATTCCCATGCGACTAAGCGCCAAGCTGTGAACATCAATTTGATTTGTTTGCATTTTCAATTTTTCTTTGATTTTACCTTTACAACGCGATTTTGCCACAATTTTTTACACTTTTTCTTGCCACTCTACAACATCAATGAATGTTACATATTTTTGTTCGCAAATTTTTCTAAAACAATAATGCATTCATTATTTATTTTCCATCATTTGCCGTCAGCCGTTCATTTGACTTTGTCGCCTCCAGCTACTGAACAATATTTTCTTTCCATTCCATTCAAACCGTTAGCCTTACACGAATGTCTCGCGTGTCGAATGTCTTGGTTTTTTGTTCTTTTTTGTTGTTTTCTTATATCAACCCTACGTTGGCTTGCCTCTTTGTGCATAATCATCTTTGTCTATTTACATTTTTTTTTTTATGGATTTAGGTTGTCTATTTACATTGTTTCATGTTTTTCCACGGCAGCCGGAAGAATACACCTACACACACACGAGTGGCAGGCAGGCAAGCCTCTCAACTTTTCTCAATCAGCGTTAAAAACGTTAACGGCGGTGGCGTTGACGTCTTTGATGTGTCAAGTTTCGCTGCTCATGCACGTCTCACTTGCCAAGTGTGTATGTAGGTAGGTATTAACGCGGCTTTCTTTGTGAGTTGTATATCTTTGTTTGTTTATTATTTCAGCATTTTCACACAATTCTTTCTGCTGTCCTTCTGCTCATTTAATCTTGAGTTTTGATGTAGTTTCTGTCATGTGTTTAAAAAGACCTTAAATACATTTGTTAAGGTTTCATTATAAAAATGTATGCGTCAATGTAATAATGACGTCCAAATGTCATACATTGTCTATTGAACTCTCCACACCAAGAAATTCAGTTACAAATTCAATAAAAATTCCCAGCACTTCGTCAGCAGCGGCAGCGGTTTGTTGACCAGCAATAAGCAAAATGTTTATTTCCACATGACAAATGTCCTTTGTTTTCTGTTGATTTACAAGGCATGCAGTGACATGAAAATCCTTGAATTCATTAATATTCAACACACTTTATGGCCGACAGAGCGTATGATGAATGCTAAATGAGATTTTCATGTGCTTGTTTGTATGGGCAGAAGAATGCGATGCTTGAGTGGGAAAAAGCAACGAATAAACAAGTGTGAATTATTGTATTATTGACTTTCAACAGAAACAACATCAAATCAACAAAAACAAATCCGAAAAATCAAAACAATAAAAAAATCCAATAAAACCAATACACAAAAAAAAGGAAATAAAAATAAAATCAAAAATAAAAAAAAAACAGAAAAAAGAGAAAAATAAAATAAAAACAAAACAAAAGCAAAAACCCAAACAGCAAAAAGAAAACAATAAAATAAGAAAGGAAGAACAATTACATATATAAAATTAAAACATAAAAATATAAATCAAAAATATAAAAGATTAAAGAAATAAAAAAATCCAAAAATTCAAAAACAAAAAAATCTAAAACAGCAAACAGCAAAAAGAAAAAAATAATAAAGAAAGGAAGGACAACAATTACTTACAAACATGTAATCAGCAACAATAGTAAAAAAATAAAAAAATCCAAAACAAGAAAAATAAAAACAAAAAATAAAGAATAAAAAATATAAAAAACAAAAAAGAAAAAAAGAAAAAAAATAAAAAATATTAAATTAAAAAAAATTGGAAATAAAAAAATCGAAAAATTCAAAAAGAAAAAAAAAAACAAAACAAAAACCCATCAGCAAAAAGAAAACAAAAAAATAATAAAAAAAGGAAGGATAAAAATAAAAAAATTAAATAATTAAAAATAAAAAAAAAAAACAAAAACAAAAAACAAAAAAATTTGAAATAAAAAAATCCAAAACAAAAAAAAATAAAAAAAAAAAAATAAAAAAATAAAAAAAAAATAAAATAAAAAAGAAAAAAAGAAAAAAATATTAAATTAAAAAAAAATTTGAAATAAAAAAATCTAAAAATTCAAAAAAAAACCAAAACAAAAACCCATCAGCAAAAAGAAAACAAAAAAATAAAAAAAGGAAGGATAAAAATTACTTACAAACAACAGCAACAATAATAAAAAAAAAACCAAATGAACAAAAAATACAAAAAAAATAATTAAGAAAAAATTAAAAATATTAAGAATTAAAAAAAAAAATAAATAAAAAGAAAAAAATTATAAAAAAATCCAAAAATTCAAACACAAAAACAAAAACAAAAAAAAACAATAATAAAGCAAAAATGTAAGCAATTGTTTTCGCGCATTACGTTCATTCCGCACACATTTTTTTAATTTTATTTTTTGGTTTCTTTTGTTTTTTTGTTTTTTGTTTTTCTTAATTTCTTTATTTCGCACCAAAAATATTTGTGCGTTCATTTTCAATTTGCAAAAATGCCAAAAAGCAACAAAAACAACAATTTTTTTGCATAAAAGTTGATTGATACTTTCGCGCATGTTTAATCTTGTTTCGCATGTTCAGCCTTTCTTGCATGTTTTGTATAGTTTGTTTCTGTTCAGAAAATGCATTGTCTTTTGCTTGCCTGCCTTATTGTTGTAGCTGTTGCCCAAGGTGTCGCCGCTGTCATTTGCCATGTGTCAGACTTATTACACCTCTATGTGGTTGTTATTGTTTTTGCTTCGCTTGACTTGCAAGTGTTGCCAAAAGACAAAACAAAAATTAATTAGTCGGAAGGTTGTTCGTGTTCGTGCTCTAAACCAACAACTATTCAAGTATGTACTCTTTGTTTGAGTGCATTTGCATTTTGTTGCAGGCAAATAAAAATTTTTTTCTGCTCAACTTTCACACGCCACGGTTTCAGCTTCGATGAATATTTTTGCATTTTTTTGCGTGTTTTTTGCGTTTTTTTTTTTGGTTATTTTTTGGTTATTTTTGCGTTTTTTTGTATGTTTGCCATTTTTTATTGCATTTTTCATTTCTTGTTATTGGCTTTTGGCAGCAGCGCAGCGCATCACATCGCCCGCCAGGCTATGCATGTCCTAGACCCAAATTAAAAAGTGGTTGAACCACTACAGAAATATGAACAAGTACGTACATGCAGACAAGGTTTGCACACATAATCACACAAATATTTATTTTGATTGAATTAATCTGTAATGAAAATAAAAAAAATTAAAATTTTAACCAAATTTTTTTTGCGCACATTTACATAGGTACTCAAAAAGAGCTTTGAAATAAAATTTTATTAGAGAAAAGTGCTAATTTCTTTTTTATTGTTTACTATTTGTTGTAAATGTTATGACGCAGAAAATGCTTTTAATTTAATGAGAAGATTCACGTTTTTTTAATCACTTGCCCATTAGCAGCGCACATGTTAATTAGAATATCTCACGGCAGGCGGTTTCAAAATAAAAATTATGCAAATCATTTGCTATTTTTAAAACATAATAAGAATAAATACCTACACACATATACGCTGTAAAAAAAATCTATTCCATTGTCAGCCAATTACTTCACACCTTTACTTGAGTACTAAATAGTACAAAATTTGAAATTAATAGGTGTTAATTAGCACCTAACGAAGCATTCTAAGCCTATCATACTTATTCAGCATGAAATGTAAAGCTTTTTTGTACTCACTTTAGGCTTAAAATTGTAATATTCTGTTAAGTTTTTCGTATTCAGCTAATTCAGCTAATGGTTTTTGTAGCGTTTTTAGCCAGTACAATGCTTTCTTCTATAGTCGATACTTAAGCTGCTTAATTCAGCTTATTCAGTGTAGAAACCAGATTCTAGCCTCAGCGTACCAGACTCCATACAAATTCAGCTAATTCAGCGTAAATTACTATGTAGCTTATGAATTTTTGTGTTCTTATATTCAGCTAATTCATCCAAGGCTTATGCAGAAATTTTAACAATTCAAACACCTTTGTCACTAGCGTGTTGCGAATATCGCGCTTAAAGCTTTTTTTGAGTGCCATATTTTAATTCAGCTAATTCAGCAGGCAGTAAAATGTCGATTCTATGCTTCCATTTATCAATATTGTAATATTTTAACTTTTTCAGCGCACTGTATACTAATTCAGCAGCAATTAAAATTAGTAATCGTTGTAATTTTTTCTCGCACTCAATCAAATCAGCCAATGTAGCAGTTTTAACAGTTTCAACCGCTACTGTACTTTTTATGCTGTCTGTTCTTTGTATCAGGTATTTAGCGCCTCAACTTCTAATTTAGCTAATTCAGCATGCTGTAAATTTTCAAATTTTTGCATAAAATTATAGTTTGTTGATTGTTTACATGCATTCAGCTGATAGTTTTGCAGCAATTTCAGCTCCTACAGAATCTCGTTTGTAGTTTATACTTAATCGCCGCTCAATTCAGCTAATTCAACATGCTGGAAAATGTTTAAATTTTGCTCTTTTACACATAAAAATATAGTCCATTGGCTTTTTCTTGCATTCAGATAATTCAGCTAATATTGCTTCAGCTTCAGCTTCTAATTCAGCTTGCTGCAAAATGGTTAAACGTGTAATATTATAGTTTTTTGGTTGTTGTCTTGCATTCAGTTAATTCAGCTGATAGTTTTGCAGCAATTTTAGTTAATTTATAACTCGTTTTTAATTTATACTTAATCGCCGTCATTTAGCCCATTCAGCGCGACAGTTTCTTATTCAGCATGAAGTAACTGGGTGCTTTCGTTGTTTGCTTATACCAAAAATTTCAATACTGTCTTTTTGATGTATTTTCAGCTTATTCAGCGCAAGTTTGCCAAACAGTTTTAGGCTACTCTAATACTCTCATCTCCATGGGTTATACTTAATCTTAATTTTGCAGTCTATTCAGCGCCCTAGAGGTAGGGATGGCAAAAAAAATGAAATAACCGATTAACCGTTTTTTAGGTTAATCGAAAGCGTTCGATTATTAATCGTGAATAATTGTGGGGAACTAACCGATTATAACCGTTTTTCGATTACAATTATTCTTTAAAAAAAATATATAATAAACGAAAAAAAATCATCATTTATTAGGAAAAATCGTCAAAATGACGATAAAATCGTCTATTCGGGAACTGGTGGGAACATTTATTGCGTTTTTTTGGATATACTCACAAAGCCGTGGGTAATCGAATTCGGACTCGGATGAAAAGGCGGAAATTCCCAACTTCGATTATTTTCGACTTGAGAGGAAAAAGGTTAATCGAAAAAATAATCAAAAGGAAAAAACCGATACATTTTAATCGTTAACCGAAAGAAATTAACCGATTATAATCGTTTTTCCGGTTATTGTTGCCATCCCTACCTAGAGGCCAAACATTTAGCCAATTCAGCACTTTATCAGTAGCTGCAGAATTTCTCTTACCTTCTTGACTTTCTAATCGTTTGACCGTTTGCTAAGAACTATTTGCCAAGTGACCTCTCAACTGTCAATTAAATACATGTATGTATGAACATGCTCAATTCTAAATAATTGTTTGTTGTTAACAAATGTCAAAATCATATCAATTTGTTTTTATGCAATGTTATGCCATTTAATGCAAGGAAAATAGAAAAATAAAAGCCTTTTTATCGGTAATTTAATAAATATATAATAGGCTTTTGACATCTTGTTATTATTGCTGCTGCTACCTGCGGTAGAAATTTTTATGCCGCCCACACGTGTTCTGTGCGCCCTTGACCGACTTGGTTTGTTGTTGTCCCTGGCTATCCATTACAAATTCAAATTGCTTTAAGAATGTTTAATGAGCTCCTCCTTTTGTTTTGCTGCTTTGTTGTTGTTGTTGTTGTCGTTGGGTTCAACTCTTTCTTACATATTTTTAACCAATTGTCCAACAGTAGTACATACATATGTACATAATTTTGTACTTTGCACCTGTTTGGGTAGTCCTATCAATTACTTCTTTGAGCTCTCTCTCTCACTTGTTTCCTGCTAAAAAATAGCTGTATCTATGTAAAGTAAAAACGCACACGTGTGAACAAATCGAACCATTTTTTTTGTTGTTATTTGTATTTTTTTTGCTATTTATATTTTTTTGTTACTTCTATTTTTTTTTTTTGTTATTATTTATATTTTTTGTTGTTATTTCTATTTTTTTTTTTGTTAGTACTTGTATTTTATTGCTTCAATTGCGCACAAAGCTTGCGTTATGCGTGTGCCATGCCGTATTGTTGTTTCTGTATTTTTAATTGTGTAAGAGGGCCTGCCAAAATATAAGCAAACTAAACAAAAACAAGTAAGGAAGCCTAAGTTCGAGTGGAATCGAACATTAGATACTCAACTGTATGCTTTCATTGTTTGTTTGCGTTTGATGAAAACACGGTGTATTTTATATAAAGCGAGTGCTGCATAAAGTAGGCGTAGCCACGCCCATTTTCAACATTTTTATCAGTCATCCAACTAAGCATATGAATATTATTCTTTGTGCAAAATTTCATTCCTTTATGACTTCTAATTGCAAAGATGTCACGTTACAAATTCCCAAAGGATGTTCCAGAAATATCTTTGTTGAAAAGTAGGCGTGGTCATAAACCGATTTCAATAAATTTTTGCGTGTGTATTAACACGAGTTATAAAAGTGCATAACCCAAGTTTCGTCATAATATCTCAATTATTTGTCGAGTTATAGGGTAAGAAATCTCGTGGATTCCTTTGTCTAAAAAGAGGCGATGCCACGCCCATTTCCCAAAATGTTTCTATTTTTTGTTTCCGGTCTATCGTAGAACTCATTCCACAAAATTTCAATGATATATCTTTATATTTGACAGAGATATCGCTTAAAATGTTTTTATTAGGTCACTTTATAATACACATATATAAAAGTGGGCGTGGTCGTCAACCGATTTCGATAAAATTTTGAACATGTATTACTACAAATAATAAAAGTGTATAAACCAAGTTTCGTCATAATATATCAATTATTTCTCGAGTTATAGGCTAAGAAATCTCGTATATTCCTGCTTCTAAAAGGAGGCGGTGCCACGCCCATTTTCCAAAATTTTTGTGTTTTTTGTTTTATGTCCATAGTTGGACTCCTGCCATAAAATTTCAATGATATATCTTTATATTTGACAGAGATATCGCTTAAAATGTTTTTATTAGGTCATTTGATTTTGACAATTTTTCGTCCAAACATTTTCCTAAGTAAGTAAATCACGCGTACCAAATTTCATCGATATATCTCCTACGGTTTCTGAGTTATGGCTTATACAACTTTCTATGTTTGGCCCTTAATAAGTGGGCGTGGCACCGCCCATTTTTCAAAATTTCACCAAATTTCTTCATAAGGGCCTGAGCTCTACACGTGGGTGAAATTTTATCACTCTAGCTCTATTAGTGACTGAGATACAAAATTTCCGATTTTTACTATATAGGGGAAGTGGGCGTGGTCATCGTCCGATTTCGCCCATTTTCAATACCATCCGTTCCAGTCATGATACCAACTTGCATTCCAAATTTCATCAAAATATTTAAATTTTTGCGCGAGTTATCGTGCGTACAGACAGACAGACGGACAGACGGACGGACGGACATGGCTCAATCGATTTCTTTTTTCACCCTGATCAATTTGATATATATAAGTCAATATCTATCTCGATTATTTTATGGTGTTACAATCCACCGTTATGTGATTAAAACTATAATACTCTGTGTACTAGTACAGCTGAGTATAAAAATTGAGTTATTGATTTATTGTATATACTATGTACATATGTATGTATGTGCGTCAATGTACATATGTATGTTTGTTTGTAGATGTTCCGCTAAGTTCACGACCCAAAGTGGCCGGCCATCCACTACTCACCTCAGCAATCACTCAGCCACCACCCACTATGGTGGGATATCTTCATGTTCAAACCCGTTCTTGTTTGTCTAATTTTTTGTTGTTGTTAGAGGCAGGTGTATCCACCGTGAATAAATTCTACATAAGTAAGCGATCAATAACAATGAGATCATCCTTTTTATGGCGCTGAGTAGGATTTTCTAGCGCCAGAAGTTCGATTTCAAGTGCATTTGTGTGTATATAGAGAGAAAATAAATATTGATTTTTGTGTTTAAAAAGGGCATATTTTCTTAAATATTTATTTGTTTGTATTTATTCACTTTTTTCTACATTTTTCGATTAGCTTCTTAACACCGCACCACCTTTTTAGTAGAAGGACGGTGCAAAGTTGAGAATTTGTCGTTTCATGGCAGTTGTGAAAGTAATGTAGGTTAGAAGTTTTAGCGCCAATGTGGTTTTAGAGCCAATGTAGTTCAATGTCATTTCATGTAAGATTTCATGTAAGATGTTTGACAGTTAGTGATAGTAATTTATGTAGAAGTTTTAGTGTCAATGTAGTTTCAGAGCCAATGTAGTTCCATTTCATTCGATTCACACAATAAAACTTGAGTTCCCGACGAATTCTTTGTTTACATAAAAAAAAGTTGCTCTCGATGACGATGCTTTATTGAAATAAGAATGCCAGCTTCATGATATCATGCTGAATCAACAATATTAAAATTCAAATTAATTTTAAAAAAATATTCTAATTAAAATATATTTGTATTGTGGAACGATCCTCCGTCATCCCTTGTCAAGTTTGGTTTGGAGACAAACCGGTTTCAGCTAATATGCGCCATCTTCAGTGTCTTTTTTCGTTCGGTTTGTCTCCAAACCAAACTTGACAAGGGATGACGGAGGATCGTTCCACAATACATCATATTCCTACCCTGTCGGAAAAACAAGCAACCAAAAAGTATTTAAAATATATTTGTTTACTATTAAAGAAATAGCAAAACAATAACAAACTTGTTATACTTAATGAAAGATATGTAGGTATATACACTCAAAAAAAAAAATTTCTCTCGATCAAAGACATAATTTTCCTTATTTTGAACACGCGTCCCAATACAAAATTTTCTTTGTTTTGTGTAAATTTTCTCAAAAATGTGGAAAAAACATAAAAAAACATTCAAACAAATTCGTTGCCATGGGAATTTGTATGGGAATTTAATTTCTCAAAATTAAAGAAACCAAGTCTTCAAAAAAGGAAAGTTGGGAATGGAATGGCGCTTAAAGAATTTTTCATTATTTTAATGTATGAATTTTTTCAAAACAAGTATATGAAACCATGGTAACGCATGTAACAACAATATTTTATAAACCTTTGAACATGTTTTAAGGAAAATTTACTCAAAACAAAGAAAGTGGTGTTCAAAATAGGTAAACAATTTCTTTGACCCCTCCATATATTTTTTTTCTCTCAGTGTATGTCAACGCCATTCGATAAGCGAGCCAATCGATGGTGATTATTATTGTTGATAATATTTAATAAATAAACGTTGAACAACAAAAACAACAGTGGCCAATTTCCAAGTATTACCTACCAAAGGTAGATGAAAACCAAAACAAAACTATAAAATAAAATATGCAAAAGCTGTTAGTCAGCTTGAAAATTTATGAACCTCAAACGCGTCAACAAAAACAAGGATTTATTGATTGATGTAGTGTTTTTTGAGTTGTTAAACGTATCAACCAACAACAACAACAATTAACAAAAGCAATTAATTTTTTTGTGTACAGCAATGCAAATTGATAAAGCGATAAAGTGGCAAAAAGTAAAACGATTTCTAAAAAGATAACAGCGCCACTTGGTAACAAAAGTTAAAATTTTTTTACCAACGACAGCCACAAAAAAAAAAAAAGAATGCTTAAGTGTTTAATACTTGATAACAAAAGCTCTTTAAATGCAAATACTTATCTACATGTAGATTTAGAAAATGATTATCTTAACTGAGTGTGCTGTTGTTGAAGGTGAAGATGGCGAATTGCAACAGCGACAGTAGCAAAGTACGAGTATGTATGTACTTAAAGTGCTTGGAAACAACGTGGCAGTTTGAATAGCACTGAAAGTGATTTTTAACAGAGTAACAGGCTCTTTTTTGCAGTTGTTTTTTTAAATGCAATGCTTTAATTAATATTAAGAGTGGCAAAACGATCAAATATTCAAAGTAATGCCGATGCTGCATACAATATTGACAGCTTGAGTGGCGCTGTAGCAATTTTAACAGTTATTAGGGGCTTGTTTTGAGGTATTGTTTAAATGCAACGCTGTTTTAAAGTTAAAAAAAAAAAGTAGCAAAACGAAACTAAAGAAAGTATGAAAAACATACATTAAAAATTGACAGTTTGGGTGGCGTTGAAGTAACTTTTAATAATTATTAGGTTGCTGTAAACAGCTAAACTTTAAATACAACGTTGTTTTAAAATAACAAAAGTACAACAAATTATGAAATAGTCAAATTAATTACAAAAGCAGATTAAAACTGTACAGTTTGAGTGCCGCTGCAGAATTTTGTTCCCG
This sequence comes from Urophora cardui, assembly GCA_960531455.1. Lineage (NCBI taxonomy): Eukaryota > Metazoa > Arthropoda > Insecta > Diptera > Tephritidae > Urophora > Urophora cardui. The sequence continues at coordinate 7,478,553 of OY482671.1, forward strand.
TTTTGCATGCCCTAGGTACAGCTATAGTTAAAATTGAAATAAAAAGCGTCTTATTTCAATCATTGTAGACAAAGTAATAACGAATCCACATTAAAAATACAGTTTGAGTGGCGCTGATGTAATTTTTCACATATTCCTATGTTTTAATAAAGTCATATGGGTAAATGAAACGCTGCTTTGAAATAATATGCGTGGTAATTCAAGCAAATAGCCAGGTGTTCCGAACGTACTCGTATATTAAGAATTAGCAGTGGCGCTGAATTCATTTTTCAACAGTTATGCTCGGCCTAGGTGCTATAAAAAAGTACAGTTTGAATGGCGCTGAAATAATTTTTTAACAGCATGCCCTAGGCGGTACAGTTATAGCTTAAATGCAACGCTTTTTTTTTTTTGAAATAATAAAATTCGAAACCAAACTTATTATGGAGCAACATTAAAAATCAGCAGTTTGAATATCACTGAAGTGATTTTTTGCATTTAAAAGTTTTCCTACGTAGAATTTTGTCTTAAATACAGTGCACATTTATCAGCTTTTTTCAATTCATAGTTTTTCTTTTTGTGTACTTTTTTTATTTTTTTATATTATTTATATTTTTATATACATTTTTCTCTTTCCTTGCCACATCCATCAGATTTTCTCATTTCTCGTTTTCTTTATTTTTTTTTTTTTTCTTTTCATATCTCATTAATCAGATTATTCCATTTATACTTTGTCGTTTTCTTAATTTTTATTTTTTGATTTGTTTTTTTTTTTGTATTTTTTTATTTTTTGCTTTCTTTTTTTTTGTTTTTTTTTTTTGTATTTTTTATAAACATGTAGTTGTTTTTGTTGTTTTTTTTTTTAATTTTCTCGCCTCCAAACGCGCCGAATCAAGTCATATCGCGCATCCATTAGCACTAATTATGTATTTTTCGTAAAAAAAAAAAAAAGGAATTTGAGCGCTGCCAATAATTATCACAATTAACTAAATAATTTTTGTTTTTGTTGTAAGTAGTTACGCTTTTGAAATGCAAGTGCATTCATTCAGGCCGTAATGCACTCAGCATCGCTTACTTGGTGACAGCCCTGCACTCCTCTCTGCTCAGCATGTGATTGAAGATCATCTCCCCCTTGCTCAGCGCTCAAGCTTATCAGCAGCATTTCTCTTTTCATCTTTGTTTTATTTTTATTTGCTGTTTTTACAACGCCAAGCCGCCGCGCTGAATCACGGCTTATCAGCGCAAATTTTCTATTTTTCTTGAAAGAATTATCTGCGTCGTACTTAGGTATTATATAGGAAAAAGCGAAAAATTAAAAAAAAATATTAAAAATCTAAAAAAAGTTTAAAAATCTGAAAAAAAAAAAATAAAAAAAAAAGCTGAGAGAAGCTTAGAGTCTAGAGGAAAAAGGTTAAAAAGAAGATTAAAATGCCTAAAAAAATACAAAAATTCAAAAACAATTTTGTTTTGTGAATTTTATGTGACCTATTGCCCAGTTTTTTATTTAAGAAAAATTAAAAAAACTGTGGTATTTTTATTGTTATTGTTTATGTTGTTGGTTATTGTTATCATGTTGGTTTTTCCCCAATACGTGATTGCGGCGTATTTTATGTTATTTCTTGTTAGGCGCTTTAGTTTGGTTTATTTTTTTCCTTTGGTTTTTTTTGTTTGGGGTTTTTTTTTTGTTTGACAATTTCCTCTAATCCCATCTTTGCCGTTTATGATGGCTTGTTTACAATTTAATTTGCGCTAATAAGCACAGATTTCATGCATACATATGCATGTACATCCACATATATAATTACATTAATTTCCAGCACACTTATGCACTTACTACATATTTTCCCACCCTAAGCACACCCCATAAATTCCCACGGGAGGCGCCTTGCTTTGTTATATACATACATACATACATGCATGCTCGTGCATTATTTCGACTTTCTCACGCGCCCATACATGCGCACGCAGGTGTTAATTTATACAGTTAATTTTTGAACTTTTTTTTATAGGTATGTATATAATCGCTTCACTGGTCTTTTGCCACTTTAGCGATTTCGCTACGAATCGCCTGCCGTTCGTTTATGCATTCGTTCGGCTGTGTTTCTCTTATGCTTCATGCATCTGTGCGTGTGTGTGTGTTTGGCATTTTTACTTTTACTTTCACTTTTTTTTTTTTTTTGAATTTTTCATGCTCGCACTTATACGCTCTATGTATGTACATATATGCGAATTCGCCGTATGCGGCCGAAGCTGTCGCTCTTGTAAAAGGTGCTGGTTTTGATAGCGACCAAATATTCGCTTATTCACAATGTTACGTATACGCCATGGCGTCTCGCACAAGGAATAGAGTAAATTGCCATAGCACCCCAGCCAGCAAATTCATCGTAAACGCGCTCGTAAACTGATGTTTTCTCGAAGAAAACTCTAATAAAATATCGTTTACGAAATCCGTTTACGATTCGCCTACGAATACTGTTTCGCTTCAAAATGTTCAGTGCCTACGAGTGTCGTAAATGTATCGAAAAAGCACTTGTTTATGAATCTTTTTACGACCGTTTTTTTATCGTAAATGTAGAAATTTTACCAACATTGTACATACTTACTTTTAAAATATTGAGTTTGAAATTTTTCGTTTAAATTTTTTTGTTTGAAATTTTTCGTTTTCTTTTTTTTTTTTTGAGATGATAGAAAAAAGCTTCTTTTGTTATTGTTTTCTGATTCGATAATAGCTCGTAAATCGCAATGCTCGTAAAATGTACGGTACCTTGCTGGCTGGGACAGGCGAGGGCACGCCATAGCTTATATGAGTGTGTGAAAATGTGCGGAGTAAGCTTATCTGCTGCTGCTACTGTTTATCGCTAGCGCTCGCATGCTAACGATTCGTTTGGCTTACTTACACTTGGCTGGTTGTGTATGGTTGTGTGTTTGCGATTTTTTCGCTCGCAATCGGCATTCATTCATATGTTCATTTGTGCGCGTGAATATGTGAGCCGCTTGCTCCCATTAGCCGCGATAGCGTTTGTGTACGTGTGTATGGATGTATGTATGTATGGTGGCAAAACGCACCAAATTGTAGGCAATATGAGCGGCAACATGTTGTAGTCAGTCAGTCAGTTAATGTGCGACAGTCGCAGTAAGAGAATCATACACAAGACAAATATCGCGCAGTGATCTAAATATAAATAAAGAATACTTAGATAGACTAGGCAGCCAGCGATGATGATGAAATAATAAGTAAGCAGAACAAAAAAGCCGCGTATAAGCGAAAACAACAAAAACAATAAAGGAAAAGCGTAGAACAGCGAAAAAAATATTAAAGCATAAACAAGAGCATATTCAAAAAGTGTAATAAAAATTAATTTTTCTAACGAAAGCGAAAAAATTTCGTGTTCGTATGTACATACATACATATGAATTTATGTGAGAAAAACGAATTTCGAAAGAATTAAATAAAAAAAAATGGATGAAAACTTTTTTGTGTGCAAAAAAAATCCCTTAGTATAAGAGCCAATAGCTCCAAACAACAATCACAAAGATTTAGAAGTTTAATAAATTGTCGACTTTAAATAAGCAGGATTTTCTTCACTACAGTGGTTTTAAAAAGTGTTTTTCTTAGTTTTCGCTTAACAAGAAACAAAATTTTCCAAAAAAGGAATTTTTTTTTGTATTATGTGCAAATAACATTTTTTTGTTTGTTATAAAAAATAAAATTTTTATTAAATTTCACAAAAATTTAGCAAAAAGGGAAATTTTAAAAAAGCTCCTTTTTAGGCTTGCGCATAACACACATGCTTTTTACACTAGTTTTGCGCAAAAAAATGTACATAAAAAAATTTCCCGAAAGGGAAATTTATAAAATACATAGTATTTTTCTTCAGGTTTTCAATAGAAACAAAAGTTTTTCACATGAGTTTCGAGCAAAAAATGCACAAGGGAAAAATTTCCCAAAAAGGGAAATTCTCTTTTGAAGTTATATTTTGTGTAAAAAACTTTTTGGATACTTATTTCCAAGAAAAAAAGCGTTTTTAGTAAAAACCAAAAATTTTGTTTTTTTTTTTTTAGGTTTTTGCTTCATACACAAGTTTTCCACATGAGCTTTGCGCAAAAAATGTACAAGGAAAAAATTTCCCAAAAAGGGAAATTTTATTTTTGCTCATATTTTGTATAATTAAGTTATTATAAGGTCGAAAACATGTTTGTCTAAAAGAAAATAAAGGGTTTTATTAAAAATCAAATATTTCACTAAAAGGGAAATTTAAAAAAAAATATTTTTTTTTCAAGTTTTCGCTTGATACAAAAGTTTCTCACACTAGTTTTGGGCAAAATACACACATACAAAAATTTGCCAAAAAGGATATTTTATTTTTGAAGGGAAATTTAAAAAAAGTAATTTTTTTTCCAGGTCTTCGCTTGATACAAAGGTTTCTCACACTAGTTTTGGGCAAAATACACACATACAAAAATTTGCCAAAAAGGATATTTTATTTTTGAAGCCATATTTTGCGCAAATAACTTCTTAGCAACACTAAAACACGTTCATTTCTAACAAAAAATTACGCCCTATTAAAAAACCAAAAAATTTTCACTGAAAATTTTTAAATAATTTTTTATTTTTCAATTTTTTTTTAATAAATACTTAAAGTGCTACATAACGATTTCAAAAGCCACAAAGCAAATAAAACAAAATTTTAATTGACGCCAAAAGCTTTCAATTGTTGCAAAAATTAACATGTTCTTGCGATTTATTTTCAGTAAACAAGTGCAATGTGACTGTTTAGAAACAAGACAAGTTTCCTTAAAAAAAAAGTAAAAAAAATAATAACAAATAATTTTAAGCAACGTGCTGAAAAGTAATAAACAAATACGCAAGTGCATGTGTACTCAGCGTTAGTAAAAAGAAAAATTTACTGTTAACAACAATAAAAAACAAAAAAGTGTTAAAAACAGTGCCTAACAAACTGTGGCTCTCAAACTGTGTGTCTCTCAATAAATTGTGCTGCAAAAGCAACGAAAACCGAAAACAAACGCCAAAAACGCATTTGCTAAGCCAATTAGCGGCATTTAGTGAGCATTAAATAAGCATAAAATAAGCAAAACGAAATAAAAAGAAGAAAAAAAATTGTCAAGAAAAAAAAAACAAGTGTGAAGCAAACGCCAAAACAAAAAAGAAAATTTTTTTTAAGCCGGCGCCAACAACGTTTTAAACCGCTTAAGTACATTTTTTGCATCACAAGCAAGTGAAATAAAAGCAAATAAAAGTTATTTACTCAATTCGCCAAAACGAAAAGTGTCATCGCGCACACTCGATACCAAACCTGATGGCAACAACAACAACGGCTAGCAGCCCACCTTTAAACAGCCACAGCAGCGCAGCCGCCTGTAGCAATACTAGCACCAGCGTCAGCAGCAAGCCGATTACCATACCCTTGCTCGTACAACTCAACGCCAACAACAGCAGCAGCAACAACGAATTCCCAGCCAACGGCGGCGGTTCAGCCGATAGTGGCGTTATTGTTGTTGGTGTTGGTGGTGTCAAGCAGCAGCAATGCACCAACGCCAGCGTAAGCAGCACAACAACTATAACTGCGGCGGCGGACAAACCGCGTAATAACCTAAACTTTAATTGTTCACTCGATACGCGCTGCAATTCGTTGTGTCTGCATGGCGCCAACGCCAAATGGCAGCTGCAGAAATTGAAACAGCACACCAATCGTCAGCTGCTATCGCAGGATAGTGGCATTGATGCCGTAACCGATGGCAGCGGCAGCAGCAGTAGCAGCAGTGGTAGTAGCGGCAACGGCGATGCGGACTCAAATGGCGGTTCGCAGCAACACTTGAAGTCGGCGCAATGCTCATCATCGAGCAGCGAATCGCTGGGCGGCAATTCATCGGGCCTCTCGTTGTGCAAGTATGCAACGGAAGATGGCGACGAATCATTGTCGTCTTTGGGGGAGCACGCGTTGGCGGGCATTGGTTCTGCTGGGCGTCGCATTAAGTATGGTAATAGCGCCAGCGGCGGCACGCAGGGAGGACTAGAGGAACGCATCGATGAGGTGGAAATACCAGATGATTATAATGACGATGTTGATGATGATGATGTTGAGGATGATGATGTTGAGGATGATGATGATGATGAAGCTGATGCTGATGCTTGTTTGGGCGTTAATGATGATGATGATGATCTTGACTTGCGCGAGCAGGAGGATGATGACGAAGTAGTTGAGGTTGCTGACGACAGCCACGACGATGACGAAGACGACGCTGACTCGGGCAATAACTCGGCTGTTTTGGCTGAAACAGACAGCGCCTTGGCGCCCAACAGCATAGCTGGCACGCTCAATGGCTCATTTGGCATAATTGTGCGCAACACAAAGACCACTTCTTCGGCAGCAGCAAACGCAGCGCAAAAGCAATGCGCCTCTGCGCCGGTAGGCAGCTTGACACATGACTGCTCCAACTCCTCGGCCGTCGCCAAACACAGAGCCAGTGAAACAAGCAAAACAACAAATATTAACACAAGCAGTAGTAATAATAATAGTAATAATAATCGTAGCACTAGTATTAGCAAAGATCATCATCATCATCATAATAGTGTTAGTAGTAATTCCAACAACAAGCCGCAAGCAGCATGCGAAGCAGCCCAAACCGCCAACGCCGAAGCCCACCAAACCCACAACCAAAATCAAGCCAAAAATTCTGTCGGCAACAACAAAGACTCGGACTCCTCCTCCGCCATGGCCACAGCCACCGACAACAGCAACAACAAAACACAAACACAACAAGTATTGGCCACCGATGGCAATTTTTATTTTCCTTTGCTGCAAATCTCCGATGATCCCTTCATCGATTCAAAGTTGATTAATAAAAAGGATGGCCTCCAGGATACCATGTATTATTTGGATGAATTTGGCAGTCCGAAATTACGTGAGAAATATGCACGCAAACAAAAGGAGAAGGAACAGAAAAAGCAGAAGGCACAACGCCGGCAAAGTAAACGCGAAGCGGAGCGCAAGAAGCGCACAACATTGGCGCCAAATGTAACGGCCGTTGGCGCATTCACGACTGACAACGCGCCGCAAAACATCAGCAACAACAACAATAACAAATCGATGAACTGTGATGTTGATGATATTTGCTGTAAGGCGCAAAATAGTTGTAAGCACAAAAAAATTGTTGATGAGCAGCAGAATGGTGGTGGTGTAGTGGCGGTTGCTGCTACAGAAAAAGATACGCGTATAACGGCGAGCAACAAGTCGCTGGCGACAACTGCCACCTGCGTCAGCTGGAACAAAATGTTTCGCAAATTTAAAACTGTTTTAGGTAAATGCAAATGTTGCCAAACTTTGGCATATTTAGAAGAAAACATTTTTCGAATAGACTTTAGAAAAAAAAAAAATTTCGAATATACAATTTTCGAAAATTAAATTTTTTTAATTCGACATCGAGAAAATTACACCGAAAAAAATTATATATAAGAAAACTTTTTTCGAAATAGGTTCAAATTTTTGAACTATTTTCGAAAATTAAATATTATTTAAATTTTATACTCCAAAAAAATTACTCAAAAAAAATTACATATTTATTACACTTTTTCGAAACTTAAGAAATCTAAAATTTTCCAAACTATGTATTTCCAAAAATTTAAATTTTTATACAAATTCGACACTTTTTGAATAAAAAAACCAGCTCCAAAACAGAAAGCTTTTCGAAAACTTTTCAAAACTTTTTTCGAAACATTTTTAAAACTCTTATTTTTGAGAATACATTTTTTTCGAAAACCTGCGTGAGCTGTGGATCATTTTTTTTCGTAAATATAAATTTTTTTTAGGTGAATGAATATGTATTGGGTAACTGTAATATTTAAAGTGTTTTCGAATTTTCAAAACTATTTTAGAAAAATCAAAAAGTATTATTTTTAACTCAACAATTTTAAAAAGAATCTGAAAAATAAATAAAATATTCGAAAACTGTTAAGCCATTATTTCGAAACTTAAAATCTTCAAAACTAGTTTCTTTTTTTTGGGAACTGACATTTTTATCGAAAATTGAAGCTGCTTGTGGTGTGGAACAAAGTTTTTTTTTCGTAAATTTAAATGAATGCTGGGTAACTGGAATATTTAAATTATTTTGCCAATTTTAAAAACTATTTTCGAAAATTCAAAAAATATATTTTTTAACTCACTGAATTTAAATAAATTTTTAAAATGATGTTTTGTGGAGCGATTTTCCGTCATCCGTTGTCCAATTTAGTTTGGAGACAAACTGGTTTCTGCTAATATACATACACCATCTTCAGTGTCTTCGTTTTGAAAAATAAATAACATATCAAAATTGTTCGAAACTAAATTTTTAAAACTATTTTCTAAAACACAACGTGTTTCAAAGTATTCATGAAAAAAATGACAGTTGAATGAACTCAAAACTATTTTCGAAAATTCCACAAAATATTTCTTTATTTCGAATTTAAAATGGAGCTTAGAAAAATAAATAACATTTTCGAAAACGACAAGTTTTTCGACACTTTAAATGGTCAAAAACTACACATTTTTTTTTTTCGAAAACTCTCTGTGCGTTTCGAAAATTTAAGTAAACTCGAAACATTTCGAAACTTTAAATTTTCAAAACTACGTTTTTGAAAGGTAAATTTTTTTCGAAATATTAAATTTTTTCTGTTTTATTTTCTGATATTTACAATCTTTTTCTGATTTTTTGTGAAATGTTCAGAATTGCTTTCCCGTACGAAATCAACTAAACAGACCTTCAAAGAGCTTTTGTATGTAAAGCTGATTCCACATAAAACTTTTTCCGCTTTGCGTTACGCCGCTTTCTATGTCAAACAACGCAAAACTGAAAAACTATGCCACAATGAACGCTGCAACATCACTCAAAAAAATATTTATTTCTTTCATTTTCCGTTTTATTTACAAAAAAGTAAATAAAAAAATAAAAATTTATTAAATTATTTTTCAATTGTGTGAAATTTAAATTTACATTTAAATTAAAGTGAAAGTAAAAAAAAATTTCAACGCCCCCAAAAGTTGAGATTTGGGCAACTTTGTGCTTTACGTAACTTCGGCGTTACTTTTTGTTATGTGAGAAACCTCATATAGATACATGTATTTTATCCCAGCTGTCACGCAGAAAGTGTCACGTAGCGCAACACAAAGTTCTATGTGGAATCAGCTTAAATAAATGTAACATTAAAAAATATTTGAAAATCAAAAATTACAATTTTTTTTTTTTTTTTAATTTTTCCAAATTAATAAGTCGCATAGTGGGTATAAAATAATTTAGTATCCCAATTTTTTCTGAAAGTCTGTTGAAATTGCTTATATATTTTTTTAAATTTTTGAAAATTCCAAAATTTACTAACTTTTTATTACTTTTTCTCTCTTTTTAGGTAAGTTTGCCATATTCATATACACTTTTCTTTATGAGTCAACACTGGTAAGGCACAAGTTTTTCATCTAATTTAAAATTTTTTAAATATATATTTTTTTTAAAAAAAAAAAGGAAAAATCAAAAATATTTATAAATCAAAACTACGCCCTTGACTTTTAAAAATGTTTCCAAAATTATCAATACCAACCAACAACATAACGAACCTTGAAATTTAATCTATTTGTTATAAATCATAAACAATTGTTTGATATTTGATTGCTTATATATGTATTTAAAACATAATTGAGCGTGTTTTCTTCATAAAAACACATGCCTCACTTCCTGGCACACGCAATTGCTTGCGAAAAAACCAAACGCCTGCTCGCATTGATTTATATTGCAAACAAATTTTTTTACGAAAATAAGAAGGGAGATTTAAGTCATGTACTGTTGGCCTACTTTTCAACGCCTACACGCTAAATATTTATGTATATAAAGCATATCTACATATGTACATATGTATATGCACATAATTATATGGTATACAAAAATGTTTTTGTAATGTGTTTACAATAATTTCAAATATTTTTCCAAGTGTGTAATTTTAAACTTATGTTATTTATATAGTGATTGTTTTTCCGTTTTCTGGTATTTGCAACATTTTCGAATATTTAAAAAAACCTAGTTTTGAAAATTTTTAAAATCTTATTTCGAAAAATTTTCAATTTTGTCAAAATCAAATTTTTTTCCCTAATTTTTTTCGTATCGCAACTCGATTATGTTTTCGAAAATTTTTCCAATTCAAAACCCTGTTTCCAAAATTAAAAATACATATTTCGAAAACTTTTATTTTATTCAAAAACTATAATTTTTCCGAATATTCAATATTTTTCGAAAATTCCAAATATTTTTCAATAATGCCACTTCGAAATATGTAAAAAAATTTCAAAAGAATTTACATTTTTTTCAAAACTCACGAATACTAAAACTAATTTTTTGTTGTAAATTCTTTTTTCCTAATGAAAACTGTGTCGAAAATTTGTTGGAAATTTAAGATTCGCAATTCAGAAAACTGTCGAAATTTTTCAAAAACTTTTCATCCAAAAACTAATGTGTTGAATATTAAATTTTTTTTTTCGAAAATTCCAAATATTTTTCGAAATTAAAATTTTTTTCAAGAATTTAAATTTTTTTCAAAACGCGAATACTAAAACTATTTTTTTTATCAATTCTTTTTTCCTAATCAAAACTGTCGAGAATTTCTTGAAATTCAAGATTCGCAATCCAGAACACTCGAAATTTTTCAGAAAACTATTTTTTATATTTAATTGTTGTTTATATTGTTTTCGAATTTTTTCAGAAATTTTTCAAAAACATTTTATCCAAAAACTAATTTTTCGGAATTACATTTCTTATCTAATTTTAATTTTTTTTTTGAAAATACAAAATTTTTGTCAAAAATACAGTTTCTTTAGAAAATTAAAAAATTTTTTACGAAAATTCAAGTTTTTTCCCTAGAATTTGCATGTTTTCTTAACTCAGCAATGCTAAAACTCATATTTTTGGTGAAATTTTCTTATCTATTCAACTGTTTCAAAAATTTGAAATTCATTCGATTTAAAATTTTTTCGAAAAATTATTATTTTTTTTAATTGATTTCTATTATAGTTAGAATCTTTTCTGAAAATTTTAAATTTTTTGAAGCCAATTTTTTTTTTTGTAATTACAACTTTTTTTCGAAAAGCAAAAACTTTTTCGAAATTCGAAACTCAAATTTAGCGAGAGGCCAGCGATTGATGGGCGGGCGTATTCGCATCTTCCGCACACTATAAGGTCCATGGCAAGCAAGTGCAAGTGGATAAGCATAATTTTTGTTCCTCTCCCTCTTTCTTTTTTGCTTTTGTTGTTTTTTATTCTGTTTTTTTTTCCTTCTGCTTTTGTTTTTTTATTCTGCTTCTTTGTTATTTACTATATTTTTCCTTCCTCATTTTGATAACGCTGAGGCCGATTTTTATATTTTTATTAAAAAAAAACAAAGAAACAGAGACCAATATATTGTAAACAGGAATTAGTCACGTCATATATTAATGATTTTCCATAAAGTTCAGTTCGCTAAAAATGATTAGCGCTGTTTACAGCACAACAACGAACGGCAACAGCCACAGCACTATCTGTTTAGGCATTGTTTTGCGCTTATCAGTTTTATTGTGCTCAATTTGCTGAATGTGCGATGGATGTTGATGATCCACCGCCTAACTGTGTAACCTAAATCAAACGCAAGTCGTCAATTTAACGCACGCACGCAAATTTTCCATATGCGTTGAACCGAAATTGACTTGCGTGCGTGTTCAGATAAAGAAATAGAAAAATACAGAAAATCAGAGAAAATCTTGTTATTTTGTGGAATATGTACCTAACAGACACGATATCAAAAGCAAGTGTCAATTTTTTTGCAAACAATCACCCACAATGCTTAATTTCAACTGTCACGCAAAACAAAAATTGGGCGTCGAATTTGCTTTTTACGCACGCCGTTCAATTTCGGTTACTCCCATACAAGTTGTATGGGCATGAGAAATTTTTGACAGTAAATTGACGGCGCGCGTTTGATTTAGGTTACACAGTAAGCCCAGCTCGCAATTCAGCAGCAGCCAATCGATAGCAGACCTCGACTTTATCGCTCTTTATTTAGCAGCTTAGCTGATACAAAAGCGTTGGTTCAGCTGCCAGCTGCAGTTGACATAATTTTCGAGCTCTTTTTGTATTTTTTTGTTGCAATTTTTGCAGTTTTTGCAGCTTTCTTTCTTTGTTTGCTTTTCATTTAAAACATGTATATGCTTTTAATAGCTTTTTGTTTATTATTTAATTTATTTAGTTGTTTTTTTGTTCCTTTTTAAGCATCATTATTATTATTATTATTATTATTATTATTATTATTATTATTATTATTATTATTATTATTATTATTATTATTATTATTATTATTATTATTATTATTATTATTATTATTATTATTATTATTATTATTATTATTATTATTATTATTATTATTATTATTATTGCATTCGCTAAGTGCGGAAAAATATTTTCTATATATTATATATTTATTTATTACTTGCTCAAGCAAAAAGTCATTCATGGAGGTTATCATGATTAAAAGCCGCCAGCTGCTGTTCTGTGCGTGTATACATACATATGTATATATATATATATATGTATGTATCAGTGACGCACGCTTCATACAAGCCACAAAGCCTGGCTTGCCTAAATATTTTCGTTCATTTCATATTACGAATTTCTGTAAAATGTCGCTATTTTACGCTTGAAATGTTCTTGCTATTTAAGTTTCTCAACGTGCTTATTACTTAAGTTCTCATGGCGCGTTAACCCATAAATAAACGGCTAATGGCTGTGCTTCATACATACATAGACTTGCGCAGCCAATTTATGCTAGCGCCGCCACTTATATGTACATATGCATGTGTGAGCTTAGTCAGTCCAAGCCTTTGCAGCGACAGGAAATGTAAATGTTGCAGAAAAAATAGGCTGCAAAAAATTTGTGTTTTGCGCACTGAACAATAGAGAAAATTAAAAAAAAAAAAGGTTATTGCTGTTACTTTGCGGTTTTTCTTTGTTGCTAAAACCTAGTAGGTACTAAGTTAGAGTTTCACGTGAAATTGCTGTGAAAGTCTACACAAAAAAAAAATGGTCGTGAAACATGCGTGAGATTTCACAGATATTCTACAACAAAGTTGTACATACTGAGTTCCTGTCGTGAAAACGTTGCGCAACATATGCTAGCAACATTATGGCAGCAACATTTTTTCACGCTATTTTAAATAGACAATGCCATATATTTTCGACCGTAAAGTGACATTTGTTGAAATTGGCATTTTTATTTTTTTATTAAAAATATTAAAAAGTGATTTTCTTGTCAAAATTTCAAAGCTGATTGTGAGACATTGATTCCAAATCGCGAAAAATTTATAAATCTAGATGGAAATCTAATGTTCTAAAATTGTCTAATGAGATTTGAGTTAAGCGAATTTGCATTGATTTCTTAAAACTTGAACTTTTTGATATCAGTGTGTTCCAGTGTACCTAGTTCCCTCTCGATTAGAGAATATAGAGTTAAAAAAGGAGAAACTAGTTATCCACTGTAGCTTCCCGCAAATTCTCTAATGTTAAAGACGTTTTTGCTATGAATTTTATCTCTCTACCATACAATTGCATTAGGTTGAGAATATGGGCTTCCGTTTTTCAAGTGTTGGAGATCTCCTTCTTTAATGATTGCGATCTTGAGATTAACCCTAAGCAATGGACTTATTGTTTATCTATTATATAAAGATAAGTCGCTTTTCCCTCCATGATGATATAACTCCAGAACGCCTGGACTGAATTAAATGAAATTTTGCACGTAGTTTTCGATTGAGCCCGACATGGTTTATGGCCAAAAAAAAAATATAAGAATCCGGGAAGGTTTTGGAGATATTCCACAAAATGTGGACCAGGGTAACCCTATAACGGGTTCGAGGATAGTCATAGGGATAAGGATAGGGATAGGGATAGAGATAGGGATAGGTATATGGATAGGGATAGGGATTAGGGATAGGGATGGGGATGGGGATAGGGGTAGGGATATAATGGTGAGCAACATGGTAATCTAGGACTTTTCCTTTAGGCTTTATAGGAATAAATTTTAGGCAGAACAACGTCTGGCGGGTCAGCTAGTCATATATAAAATGATTAGGGCAAATCCTGTATGATTTGAATATGAATATGGAAGAAGCACTAACCAAAACAAAAAAAAAACACAGCTTATCTGTTTAATAAATTGTCGCAAGTTGACATAAATAGATTAATGCGTAAAAAGGGGTGTGTTCACAAGCGCTGCTTTTTTTAAGCTACTGAAGTCCAATTTTAATATTTATTTATTTTTTTTTTTTTGACAGGCCTAATTACCATACAAATGGTTTTTGTTTTGTTTTTACTCTTTGTTGGCACTATTTTTGACTATTCTTTTTTTCGTTTTTTTTATTTAAATTAATTTGTTTTCCTTTTTTATTTTTTCTTCTTTTTCTTTCATTTTGCTTTTTGGTTTCTTTTTTTAATTTTTATTTTTTTTTGTTTTTTTTTTTTTAATTCTTTTTTTTACTTTACTTTTTTTAATTTTTATTTCTTGTTATTTTTATTTTATTATTTCTTTTGTTTGTTATTTGGTTCATCATGACTTTTTTGACACATTTGTTGTTGTTGCTGAAACATTTATTGCCACATTTTTTATGTAGATACATACATGCATACGCCGCACTTGTTCATTAATTTTAGCAGCTAATGCTCATTTCGTTTGCCATTTGATGACCGCATTTTTCAAGCACATTTGCGCTGCAGTGAAATGTAGAAAATTAAATTTCTTCTGACAATTTTGACAATATTTTTTTTTCTTAAAAAAATACTTAACTAAAATTTTCCATGACTCACGCACAATTTGTGTTGTGCTAAAAAATTTCCAAACTACAAAAAAGTGCTGTGTGCTATGGGTGGCGCCTTTGCTAACATGAATCTTAAATAAGAGCGCGGAGAGTGGGCGGCTCTTTGCTTGCTGGTTGTTCTTCATCGGCATGAATTTGAAAATAAATGAAATGAAATGAAATTTAGTGGTGCAGCTAAGCGTAGTGACATTTATTTAGTGCATATAAAAAGAACTGTATTTATTTATGTATGTGCATTTTTTTCGAATATCTGCGCTGTATTGTAGGCAAGTCTATTTTCGAATTCGAAATTTTGGCAAAGCATTTGTATTTGCTTTTTCTTTTTGTAAAATAGTGTTGAATTTTCTGTTTTCTTTTGTTTTTTTTTTAAACAGTGTTGCATTTCTATTACAAATTGCTATTGCAAAGCAAAGAAGTAAAGCCAAACCAGAGAACTTAAAAAGTACTTTTTAAGTTCTCTGGCCAAACTGAAATATGCAACCTTGTCAAAGAGCTTTTTTCTTTTTGCTTTTTCAACTTTTTGCGCTTTTTCTAAATATTTGAAGCGCCAAAATGTAGGCAATCAATAACTAAACCACAACCATGTCTTTTTATACCAACACCTCTAAATTCCTCTATTTCAATTATCAACGCTTGCTTTTAGTTTCCGAAAACTAACTTTATTACACATCTTTCTTTGCCAAAAAATTTACAAAATCTGCAAAAACTTAAAAACAAGCTTCTACTGCCCAACGCACTTCAGGGCTCATAGCTTCTTTGATTTTGCTGATAATGCATTGCAATTGAGCGAGCAATAGGGTAATAAGTTTTTTTTTTAAGTTGTGTACAAAAAATTTAAAATAATTTTCAAATTAAAAAAAAAAAATTTTTAAAAAAGTTATTTTTGTAATGTTTTCCAATTTCTTTAATTAATACATACATATTTCCTTTAACTTTTTCTACAAAAATTTCCAATTTTTTTTTTTTTTTGAAAATTTTAGTTTTGTTTTAAAACTTTATTTTAAAATTTTTGTTGGTCCAGCTCCTTCTATCAAAGCTATCCAATTCCTTTTTTTTATATTTTCGCCAAAAATATTTTCAACATTTTTTCGAAATTTTAATTTTTCTTTTCAAAACTTTTCTTTTTTTACTTTTTTTCTTTGTTCAAATTTTTTTAAAAAACTTATTTTTATAATGTTTTCCAATTTCCTTAATTAATACATATGTACATATTTCCTTAAACTTTTTTTTTAAAAATTTCATTTTTTTTTATTGAAAATTTTAGTTTTGTTTTAAAATTTTTGTTGGCCCAGCTACTCATATCAAAGCTTTTCAATTCCTTTTTTTAATATTTTCGCGAAAAATATTTTCAACATTTTTTCGAAATTTTAATTTTTCTTTTCAACTTTTTTCTTTTTTTACTTTTTTTCTAATTTTGTTCAAAATTTTTTAAAAAACTTATTTTTATAATGTTTTCCAAATTTCCTTAATTAATACATACATATTTCCTTAAACTTTTTCTTAAAAAAATTTCATTTTTTTTTATTGAAAATTTTAGTTTTGTTTCAAAACTTTATTTTAAAATTTTTTTTGGTGCAACTACTTCTATCAAAGCTGTCCAATTCCTTTTTAATATTTTCGCCAAAAATTAAGAAAAAAAATTTAAATAGTTTTGAAACTAAAATTTAAAAAAAATATTGAAAAGTTTTTGAAGTGAAAAATTTGGAAAAATTTTAAAATTGGAAACAATTTTAAGGTGAATAAATTTTTTGAAAAAAAAAAAATAAACAAATAAAATAATAATAAAAATAAAAAAACATTATTGAACTTAAAATAAAATTTTCTAAAAATATGTTTTGAAGTGAAGAAATTGGAAGAAATTAAAAAAAAATTTAAACTAACAGCTACTTCGAAATATATTTAACTGTGTTTGAAGTGGAAAGCTAGCGAAATATTAAAAATAACTGAAAACAGTTCTTAAAAATTGGTTTAATGAAAACAAATGGCTTAATATGCCAATGCCGCTCGTATTGCGTCTCTGTTTAAGTTTCTTTGATCTGCAATTCTCTTTGCATCTTTTGCTTAAGCTTTTTACAAGTAGCAGATATTCTTCTTATTATTAGATAACTGATATCTTTACTGTACTTTAGTTCATTAATTTGTTTCTTCAGTTGGCTGATTCGAGTCAAATATTTGCCTTTTATTCTGCTCACTTTTTTTATTTTTAATTTGCTTATTTTTTTCTTTTTTTTTTCTTTTGCCTGTTTTTTTCTCCTTTGTTATTTTATATTCCTCTTTTTTTAAGTCTTTAAAGCTGCTTCATTATAAAATAAATTTGTATAATTTATTTAGGCTAATTTACTTTTTATTTCTTTACCTGCCACAAAAATGTGATAAACAACCGTATTTAGCGCTTTTTTATATATTTTTATTAGAAAAGGTAAGTTTCTTTTTTTGTGTTCACTCCATTGTTGCTTAAGTAAGCACATATTGGTTTCTAAGTATATTCTATTGTGTATAGAGTCCAATTTATTTTTAGACTTGCGCAAATATTCTGACTTCGTTTATTGTAGTCGCAAGAGATAGCATGTGGCCAAGAGTCACATTTTGTGCTTTTGTAGTTTTGTTTATTTAAAAATCTTCTGTGTATTTTTTATGCAGTTTTTTATACACCATTTGGTTTGCC
This sequence comes from Urophora cardui, assembly GCA_960531455.1. Taxonomy (NCBI): domain Eukaryota; kingdom Metazoa; phylum Arthropoda; class Insecta; order Diptera; family Tephritidae; genus Urophora; species Urophora cardui. Next base: position 7,496,070 of record OY482671.1, read on the forward strand.
CTTTTTATTTCCCTTTTATTCCCATTTTTTTCGATAATTTTACCTCTTCCCCTTTCTCTCGCGCTTTTTGGTTGCCCCTTTAGACTTCATTATTTTCTTCTTTCGTTCGTTCTGACGCTCATCTGCAGCTTTTTTCTTCTTTTTTCTGTTGTTTAGTTCTTTAGCTCTTTATGCTCTCATTACTTGCTACAAAGATCAATATGTGATACGATCGCGTGACCGCGCGATCACTTGATGTTTTCCTTTGATTTTTTCATCTTTTTTCTTTGTTGTTGCTATGTTTAAGTATGATCTTGTTGTGTTTCACATTTGTTTTTGTTCTGTTTTATTCTTTTTAATTTTGTATCTAAAATTAATTTATTTTTTTTCTCTACGTTTAACCATTTATGCAATGTCATTTGTAGTGATCGTGATGTGATTTGATTTAGTTTGATTTTTAAAAATATTTGGTTAGGTCAGTAGCTCAATAATTTAAATGTTTTAACTGTTTACGGATTTTATGTAGTGCTGTAGGTGTTGCAAGTGCTTGGAGTTTGCTTTAATGAGAAATTAAGTAATTATTTGCAGCTAATTTTTGAAATGACAAATGCACAAAAAAACTTAAAGGAAGTTTCCTTGCCCGTCACCCTTGAGGACTGATTACTTTTTGATTTTTATGATATAATGCATAGATTTTTTTTGTGTGCTGCTGCTAGGTACTAACAGCCAGTTTCACAAAAGAATTTAAGTTTAATTTAATTTTTTTACTTCAATGTTATATGAAAGCTGCCAGGGAACAAAATTATAAATTTAAACAAGAAATTTTTTGTGTTTGAGTTAAGCGGAACTTTTTTAGTTTTTAAAGTTTTTTTTTTAGCTTTTTATAAAAAACATTTTTTACTTATTTTCATTTTTTAAATTTTTTTATTTTTTTTAAATAATTTTTTTTTCAAAAACAGCTCTTAAGTTTTTAACGTATTTCCTTCAAAAACATTTTCAAAGCTTTTTTAATTTTTTAACTTATTTTATTTCAAATCTGTTTAAAGCTTTTTAAGTTTTTTCACTTTTTTTAAATTGCTTTTTTTCTTTTTTCTTTTTTTCTTTCAAAAACTTTTTCATCTTTTTTCTTTTATCTATTTTTATTGAGTTATTTCAGTTCTTTGTACATTTTTTTAACTTGTTTTCTCAAAAAGCTTTTAAATATTTTATTCCAAATTTTAAATTTTTGTTTTTTTTTTTTAAATTATTTCTCTTCAAAAAAATTTTTAAAGCTTTTTTTTTAATTTTTAACTTAATTTTCTTCAGACAATTTTAAAGCTTTAAATTTTTTACTTATTTGCTTTCAAAACTTTTATAAAGATTTTTAAGTTTTTTACACTTTTTTAAAAATTGCCTTTAAACTTTTTTTAAATTTTTTTTTATTTTTCTTTGAAAATTCATCTTTTTTTAACTTTTTTAAACTATTTTCTGTAAAAAAATTTATTTAAACTTATTTAGTTTTTTTTTCACTTTTTAATTTTTTTTTTCAAGTTTTTGTTAACTAATTTCCTTTCAAAAACTTCTTTTATTTTTTTTCAACATATTTTCTTTCAAAAACTCTTAATACTTTTTTCAACGTATTGTGGAACGAATTTCCGTCATTCCCTGTCAAGTTTAATTTGGCTATAAACCGGTTTCGGCTATGTGCCATCTTCAGTATCTTGTTTCGTTCTTTTAAACCTATTTTCTTTCAAAAACTTTTTCAACGCTTTTTTAAGTTTTTTTCAACATTTTTCTTTTCTACTCATTTCTTTCAAAAACTGTTTTCGTGTTTCCAATTTCTTCTTTTTATAATACAAATATTAAAAAAATTAGTTTTTAAAATTTTTTCTCAATTGTTTCACACTTCAAAATTAGTTTAAAAAATTTTTCCAATTTCTTTTTTTTTTAATATTTCTCAATTTATTTTTGTAGTTTTGGTTTCAAAACTAATCTAAAGTAATCGTATATATGATCACTAATGTCTTCTAGGAGGTTATACAAAAAGAGAGTTAACAGAAAATCCACTTAACAATGCTTAACCATTGCTACTTCTTGCTGGACACATTAGGGTGAAAACAGAATCGGAACGTAACGACACGACATTGCGACAACCTGTCAAAATTAAAACCCATGCATTCTTATGAAAGCAATTATAATAAAGACGACGCGGCCACCGACAAAATTACGTTGTCGTCAACTTAGGCCGATTTCTAATTTTGGTGACGACCAAGACCAATCTATACAGGTCCTCTTATGTGCAGCAAAATAGGTGAATACAGTTAGATGGCGTCTTTCAAGAATGTCAAAAGCAGAGAAAACGCGAGCGAACACACAACCGAACACACAAGCTATTTCCACGAAAAACACGTGCAAGAATGCAAAATCAAAACAAAAGAGAATTGTTTGACATGAGCTACAAACTCGCGTAAGAAGAGCTACTCTCCCTTGCATGGACCTTCTATAGTTAGGTTATGGTGACGACGACGAGCGGACGATGAGTTGCCACTGCATTATAAAATATGAAAATTTTGACAACTCAATAAATCTAACGAAACTTTACAAAAAAAGCAGAAGTATTTATACACAACCAAATATAATAACAGTTTAAAGCATTCAATTAATAAATATAACTATTTAATTTATTATTTTACATTTAAAAATTATTATAATTATATATTATGATCTGGACCAAAAACTTTTTAGCTGTGAATGAAAAACTGTAATGTGGCAGCAACGAGCCTTCTGTAGGGGCGGTCGTTGCCGCATTTATTATGTTTCAGTCGCTGGCTTCGCACCGACATTTTTACGTCAAGGTACTGTCGTTGTCGCAATGTCGTGTCGTTACGTACCGATTCTGTTTTCACCCTTACATACTTGATCATTAGCACTTTATCAAGCTATCGATAACACATGGAAGTTTTAATCGTCCTACAAAACACTTATCGATCAATACAGATCCTCACGTTTCGTATTGATAAACAAACCTAAACATATATATTTTTGCTTTTGTCAACAGCGTAATGCCGTTATACATAGTTAATCACAAGACAATCACCAACTTCGTCCAGTTAATTAACAAATCAATCAAATTTAAAAATCAAAGACGATCGTGTCCTTACGATCACATGTCACACCTAAAGCTTAGGCAACTTTTTCATGAGACAAGAAAAGCTGAATCGCTATTCTGCTTTTTTGTTAGATACGTGTGGAATTTCTTACACAAATATTTAGCAAATTCAAATGTATTATGTGTTGACCGGCTTAACACCATTTTTCTTATCTTTTGTTGCTTTTCATGCGCGGATTATAAAGCGATTTCGTATTTTCGTTAATTGCCGCTGATAGCGATAAAATCGTGTAGACAAGCAAGAAAAATGCATAGAAGAAGAAAGTGAGATTAGTGTTTTGGTGATGGCTTAAAGCAGTCTTATGGTTGTTGTTTTTGTTTTATCGTTTATTTTGCGAAATTTACTTTTTAAATTGTATTTTTTTCTTTACTAAACGCAGACTTGACAAGCTATGCATTATTGCTTGCTTTCTTTTTTCTTTGTTTGTTTTGTTCAACGTTCATTTTAGAGAGTAAGTCGATCGTTTGTTTAGTCAACTGTTGTTCGACGATCATTTGACACCCAAAGCAAGCTTTAAGCTCTGTCTTCTGGCCGCTCTCTAACAATAAATCATGCAAATTTGAATCGATGCAATATTTTGAATGAATGAATTATTTTGAATTTATTTTTGAAATTTCTAAACCATAATGATTTTTGTATTTTCAAAAAATATATAAAAAAAGAATGTCATTGTGCTTTTGTCTTGTACAATTTCATAGCGATTAATTAGAGAATTGTCATTCGTGGATTGTGGTTTATGGATTCTCAGAACTAGACGAGCAACAAAACGCCCACAAACATTGTCGCGCACTCGAACAACAACAATAAGTGTGCAAAAAGAAAGAGAAGGCAAAAAAAAGCGAGCAATTAATTTCTTAATTTTTGCACAAATTTCTTAAATGTTAATTATTATTTTCGACACAAAAAAAAAAAAAAAAAAAAACGACAGTACAGGTAGCGACTTTTTGGAACATTCTCTTGCATTGACGTTGATTGATTGCTTTGATGGATAGCATCATAATTTCCTGTTGACATTTTAGAGAATTTGCGTTGTGATTATCTATAAAGAAAATCATGATAAAACATGTTTTACAATGCAGAAAAACGTGTTTGAACAAGAAGAAAAATTTCTATACAAAATAAATGGTTTTTTTAGGAATATTAAAATCATTTAAAATGGGGAGTTTAAAGCTTTTAGGGATGTCTAATTGGGTATGAGCCTGAGCTAAGGCAGGAAAGCTTGATGTGGAGTTGGGTTTTTGACTTGGCTAAAGAAGAGAGAGATAGATAGATAGGGAGACAGATAGAGAGAGAGATATAGATCGGTAGAGAGAGAAAGAGAGGGGGATGATGTAGTAGCTTTAGGTCTGTCTCTTCGATTAATCGAAAACAGTAAAAAAGTGTTTAAAAACCCGGTTATTGCAACACTTGTCACTTACTGGCAACAGGCTTAAGCTGAAATGCAATCAAAGGCAGTTTTTTTAATTCTGCAAATTTTCAAATCAAGATATTCTAGTTTACTAAGTGACTGGTGTGTAATTGAAAGTAATAGCGTGTGTTGAGTGTAGGAAAGCGTATGATTTGCAGGAGTTTTACCACAAAAGAGCGAGAGGATCAGAGGATGTGAGTGAGAAAGAAGACTAGCTATTTGTAGGAATCCGCACACAGAATTTGTGTGGGTACTTTCCTAAAATGTGTCAAAATCTCTGAAGAAGAGGAAGAAATTGTAAACAGTGTTGCCACAGCCTCAAAAAATTTGGTATCACAAATTGATACATTTATGGTTTTTTTGGTATCACCGAAAAATTTTTGAAAAAAAAAAATGCTTTTGGGGTTCTAACACAGAAAAATTTTTGAGAAAAAAATTAAAATTAATAAAGTAAGCTACTTTCGTGGTTTTAACGATATCGTTTTTTTTTTTAATAATATAAAAATATAAAGATAATACTTAAATTTCACATGCAAATAAATATGAATACTTTGGTACTGTACCGAGTAATATAAAAGTTCTATAAAATGCAATGGGTCAAACGAGCTGGCCTGAGTCGTTGATTCAGTTCTTAAATATTTGTCGCGCTGTCCTCCTTTAAGTCAAAATGCCTGCTATGCGGAGTGGTCCAACCAAAAGTTTGATAAAAATAAAATTTGTTCTAAGCCAAAATAAAAATTATCCACGTATCATTCATATGTAATTGTGCTTAGGTGTTTTTTTTTTTTTTTATAAATTTAAGTACTCCCTCATGAAGGCGATGAAGGTATTCCACGCAGGATTACTGTGGATGGGTACGTAGATTTTGCCCCAGAAAGATTATGTGGTGCTTTCAACCCGTTATCACCAAAATAAAGGTATTTTGAAAAAACAAATATTTATATTTCGAAAACTATCGACCTCCGGAGTCCGGACTGTTCCGACTTCAGATATAGGATCGGAGGACGGTGCAACGCCGCTTTTATAAACGGTTTTTACGATCGGTAAAGGAAAGCGTGACCACGAAAAAAAAACCATGAAGACATCAATTTGTATACCATAATTTTTGAGGCTGTGGCAACACTGTTCCTAGGCGTAATTTTTGACACTAAATAGCATTTCGCACAAATGCGTTTGTTGAACTTTTGCCTTCATCTTCAGTTTGACATAAAATAGCATTCTACCCAAAATCTCACCAAACAGACCTAGTGTGAAATGCATTTGGGTTTTGCTTGGGATAACATAGGGGTAGAGAGAGAGAGAGAGAGTGAGAGACAAACAAACAGATAATGCATGCAGTAGTTTTAGGTGTGTGTCTTCGCTAAAGTCCAGTTCAGTTGTTCAAATGCAGATCTTCCAGTCAAGTGTCATCAAATAGCTTTTAGTTGTAGCAAAAGTGCTCGGAACTAGATTTTTGTCGCTGGATATCTCAAGCATTTACTTTGAATGCGCAATTTCGACTAGTCGGCATTGCTGCTGAAAATTGCTGTCTATTAACCTCCAAACTTTTTTGGACAATTTTATATTAATGTCGCCTACTATAAAAAGTCTTTATTTTTCTCAAAATTTTAACAGCTTGCGCTATAAAAATCTTCATTTAATTTCCTTATCGTCGCTGCACGCGCTACAGCAATTTTATTTCGATATATTTTAATTTTCTGTACCCTTTTGTTGTGATTTGATTTGAAAAGCGCCAGCTGCCAAATGCCCATTAAATTTTACATTGAAGGTGAGAACAATTGACATTGTGCGCTGCTGCGGCATTATTGCTGCTCTTGTATTTATAACAACTTTATTTAATTGTGTAGGTTTTGGTTTATTTCTTTGCCGCAAAATACTAGTTTATATTTGTTGTTATTTTTGACATGCTTTTTGCTTTATTTGCCTTCAATATTTTGCTTATGTAAAATTTATTGTATTTTAATTGCTTCACGGCGCTGCTGCCGCGGCTGGCTGCCGTTTTGCCGCTTGTCTGCGTCTGCCTGCCTTTGCTGCCTTGCCATACCGCCTACGAAAACTATCTACCTGTGCTGCGCTGCTCGACGCGCGACGGCCTTTGTGCTTTGCTTCGATAAACGTTTTTAATGATGTGTTTATTTTATTCAGTTGCGTTACATTTGGCTGGCATATGTAACAAATTTCATTTATTAAGTATTTACATACATTCAGATTTTGTTTTTGTATTTTTCATATTGACGACATTTTTGCATTGATGTATGTATGTATTATTAGCCGCAACAATTTATTATTCTACTACATTTTTGTCTGTTTTATTGTTAGGTGCTTCCATATTTTATGCCGCAATGCATTAATTGATGTACTTTTTGTACGCAAATTAACCCTAATCACCGAATTTTGAAAAGTTACGTAAAACCGAAAGTGAGACTCTGAGGCTCACCTATGGGGAAATTTTGAAACACATTATTTTGGTATTTGGTTTTTACTTTTATTTATGCAGTAATGAATTCAGAAGCATTTTTATACATTCTTATAACGGTTTATGACAATTTTTTTAGTATATAAAGATAAAAAACGTAATTCCGTAAAATAGGAGACATTAATGTACTACAATTTTCACACATTTTTGTAGTTGTTTGAATATTCATTACAAATGGTTTTATTACATCTGTTATAAATTTGTTTTTGTGCACACAATGAGAAAAGCTATGAATCAAATGAATATGAATACATTTTTCATATGATCGCCGCTAATATATATTTTTCGCAACCAAATTCCAAATTTTTAAAACGCGACGTTCGTGGTGAAATTACTTACGCATAAAGCAGCTCATCGTTCGATTCTCTATTTAAACGCATCTTTTCCGTAATTTAGAATATCAGTAAACAGAAAAATGATAAAATGTTAATTGTTTTGAAATTGTTGACTTTTCCGGTCTCCTTAATTTTATGACATCCTATTATATTAAGATCCATGGTGAAATACGTCGAATTCACCAAAATCAGTCTTTGAGGCTCACTTTCGGTTTTTCGTTACAATTTTATACGATTGCAAAAAAAATTGTTAAAATAAATAAATAGCCCAAAGATCATAATTATTTCATAATTTATGAAAACAAATGGAGGAATACCCAAAATTTCAGACAAAAAGCTTTTTTGGTTTAGGAATAATTCGCTTTTAAACTTTAAAGTGAGACTGAGAGGCTCACTTTAGAGGATTAGGGTTAAATGAAAATAATGTGCTGGCGATTTATCAAGCGCAAAGATGACAGAAGAGCGCGTATTTTTCTTCAGTTCATCGCACATATCGGCGGGAAGTCGATAGATTTTGATGATTTCAAAGGGCAGAAATATAAAAATATCGAATAAAAACTGTAGAGTCTTAATAAGCTCGTTTGAAAAAAAAAACCAAAATAATAATTAAAAGAAGAAAAATAAAAAAGTAATATTAAAAACAAATACACACACAAAAAAAAGAAAAAAAATTAAATTAAAGAAAAAAGTGGAAAAATAAGAAAAATTTAATTAAAAAAACTGAAAAATTAAAAAGGAAACTTAAAGAAAAATGTTAAAAAAAAAAATAAATAAGGCTAAAAAAATTCAAAATACAAAAATGTACAAAAATTTACAAAATGCAATAAAAAATGAAAAAATTAATGAAATAATTCAAAAATTAAAAACTAAAAAATAAAATAAAAAATAAATAAAATAAGCTAACTTAGAAAAATTTTAAAAATTTAATAAATTGAAAATTAAAAAAATAAAAATATAAATGAATAAAAATATCGTCGCTGCGCCAACAAAAAGAGCTATACGTTTTTCAGTAACTTTTCAGGAGAGCAAAAAAACCGTTTTCTGGTGATCCTAGAGAATATTTTTTCTAGTTTGAATTGTTAACTAATGATACTACACATATGTAATAGACTTGTGCAATTTTTTTTTTTTTACTTTTTTTGACCAACCACTTCGCATGAAGCATTTGCGCCATTTTACAGCACATAGCTCTTTTTACAAATTGTTTAAATTTGCTAGTGGGGGTAAGAAATCGTGAAAGATGTGTATACAATTCTTCGCTAGGGTCCGATGCAATTAGCGATAGCTTGAAAATGCATTATTTAATTGACCAGTGCCCCTCCTATTTTGAAAATTGGTCACATACGCTTTTTTTTTAAATAATTTTTTTACACAAAAATAACCTGAAATCAAAAAACAATTATACGAAAATAGATGTATAACTGATTTTACAGAGCATTTCTACTACTGAGAGCATATAGCTGTGTTTGATAACTTCTAACCAAAGAAGGATATCAGAAAACGGGAAACGCAGAAATGTGGCTAGCGGATAGCGCTAAATAAATATGTAATAAAAAAAAGTCGAAAAAAACATATGTATAACTGAATTTGTTGGCGCAGCGACGATATATAAAATACATATATAAAAAAATAGCATTAAAAAATAAAAAATAAAAATAATAAATAAAAATAATAAAATAAAAAAATTAATAAAACCTAGCAATACAATATACCAAAAAAAAAAAAAAACAAAAAAGTACAAAAATGTACAAAATACAATAAATAAAAAATTAAAAACTAAAAACTAAAAAAAACAAATAAAAATAAAAAATACATAAAATAAGCTAATTGTTAAATAATTTTTATAAATTTAATAAATAGAAAAATAATATAAATAAATAAAATATATAAAAATAAATAAGGTTAATAAAAAAAATAATAAAAACAGTAAAACAGTAGAATAGAAAAAAATAAAAAGAGTACAAACGCAATAAATAAAAAATGAAAAACTAAAAAATAAAACAATTGAAAAATAAATAAAATGAGCTAAATGTGAAAATTTTGTTAAGAAATTTAATAAATAGAAAAATAAAAAAAATAATATAAATAAATAAAAATAAATAAAATATAAAAAATAAGTATATAAAAATAAATAAGGTTAAAAAGTACAAAATGCAATAAATAAAAAATGAAAACTAAAAAATAAAAAATAAATAAAAAGTTAAGAAATTAAAACACAAATGTAATAAGAAATAGAAAAATTTTAAATTATTAATATAAATAAATAAAAATATGTAAATCAAATATATACATAAAAATTAAAAAAAGTAAACAAAATAAATAAAAATAAATAACAAAAATTAAAATAAATAACAAAATTTAAAATAAAAAATTCTTTTTTTATTATTTCCGAAACAAAATAGAGACGGTATCGATATTAACGTTATTCGCGCAATAATTCAGAACAAATCCCCTTCGATAAAAAAGGTTCGCATTTGACTGACTTCTTTTTATTGAAAATAAAAAAATAATATATTACAAAAATAAAAAAAATAAATGGTAGAAAATAATATTACAAAAATTAAATAAAAACAAAAAAATATTAAAAATAAAATAAAAAAAAATATTATTGAAAATAAAATACATACTTAAGTAGAAAAAAATTAATATTAATAATTTTTTTCTTTTTTTTTTATTTATTTAAGTTCTCAAACGCAAATCACCATAGCAAACGTATGGTGAATAGTCAAGGTTTACAAGTACATACTTATTGTGGATGTGTTGAAAGTATCGATAGTCGTTGCCCTTAGCTTGCTGAAATTTTCTCGCTCATTGCCATTTACATTAGTACACGTTTTTATAGTTTTAATTTTATCATTCAAAGATTTTATTATTAAATTAATATTTTTCCTTCGCAGCCGACTTGGCTGCATTTATTTTAATTGCCAAAACAATTAATAATACTTCATAGTACGCGAAAAGGTTGTTGTTGCTCTTGCGCTTTGCTCGTAAATTATTTTCGACAATTTTCTTAATTACGCGGCACATACTACATACATACATACATATGTATGTATATTTTTTTTTTGTATCAGGTAGCCAAGCCAAAAATCGAAAAATTGTCTAACTTTGACTACACTTTTTTTGTCGAATGTTGATTTATTTTCGAAATTTTTTTTTCGGCGATTTGGGAATTGTGAAGGCAACGCAGAGTGTGGCATGAGCTCCGAATTGTTGTTGTTGCGGATGCTGCAAGCACAGAGCGTCTAAGGTGGATGATCGATGAGCTTTTTCAGTTGTTTTTTTTTTAGTTTTTAGTTTTTGATTTTGTTTGTTTTTTTTTTTATTTTTTAATTTTTTACTTATTTTATTTTCTTTTTTTATTCTTTTTTATTTTAAATTTAAAAAAAATTTATTTTTTTTTGTTTTCTTTCACATGCATTTTTCGTTGCCAATAAAAATGCGCTCACGTTCGTTCGACTTTCATCTGCATTAGTTTTTTTTTTACTCTTGTCGTGAGTGGTATGGGGCATTCGTTGTCTGTCGTCAAGTTTGTTTGATCATCCATCCATCCATCGTACCTGTCGCGGCCAACGCCATAAAGCTCACTGTTCTTCTCTGCTGCTCGCGCTCCAATATTCTACACAAATTTTTCTTCATCTTCTCAGTTTTTTCGGCAGCCGAAATTTAGTTTTTTTTCGCTTTTTTCTTCTTCAACGTCACTCTGCTTGCACTCGAGCGACGACGACGACTGTCTTTCATATACAAAAATCAAAGGAATTTCTTTTTTCTAATGTCCGAAAAAAAACTATAAAAAAATCTACAAAACAGCTGCTGCTTCTACTGCCGCCGCTGCGCTGAGCACAGGCAAGCCAACTATTGCCGCAGCGTGAGCTGTGCTCGTCGTCGGTCCGGATGGTCCCCATGAATTGCCAATACGCCGATTGCACTAGTTTTCGCTGATCCTCAATGCAATTAACTTGAATGTAAAAAGTGGCTCGTGGCTGCGGTTGAAATATTTTTTGCTTAAAAAAAATTAAATAAAAAATTTAAATGCGTGGCTGTGCCTGGTGGTCATAGCATTAGCTCTCAGTGTTGTCGGCGGCGGCGGCTTGTTAAAAAGACAAAAGGCACTAAAACTAGGTCAAAATCAAATTACACGTCAGTCTCAAGTGAAATGATCAAAAAGTGACGAGAAAACGAAAAAAGCAGAAAAAGTAGAAAAAAATCGCGTAAAAGTGTTAAAACACTGCTGTGACAAAAGCATTTAAAGAATTAAAAAAAAAAATTTTATTTAATTAAAGTTTCAAAGTGAACACTAATAAATCAAACAAAAAAATTTTGTGTAAACAAAATTTTGTAAAAAAAAAATTGAAATTTTTGTAGAAAAAAAGAAAAAATTAAAAAAAAAAAAATTGTAACTTAATTAAAATTCCAAAGTTAACACTAATAAATCAAAAAAAGGCCAAACAAACTTTTTTTTAGAAAAATTTTGTAAAAAAAAAGAAAAGTTTTAAACTCACTTCATCTAAACAAGATTTAAAAAAATAAAAACAAAAAAAGTAAAAAAAATTTTGTAGAATTTCAAAAGAAATAAACACACTTCACGCGCCACAACTCACTGTAGCCAATTTTTGCGCCTACCTACATTTCTTTTTTTTTTACTTCACACCACCCTGTGCCACTGAAAAAAAAAGTCACCCTGTCGGCGATTACTTTAGAAGTTGAAGAAAAATCAATCAAAGTGATTAAAACGGGTCGACCGCGTAAAATTATAAAAATTGTGCGTAAGAAAAAGAAAAATGGCAGCGATGGCAATGGCACAAGCGAAACGGACACGGAACGACGTAATTCCAACACATCGCTTAACATAACAACGACGCGCTCATTCGATTCGAATACAGACAGTGGCGGCGCTGGTGGCGGCAGTGCGGGTACTAAGTGCACCAATAACGGTTTAAAACGTGTTGCCTCCGCTGGCGCGCCACTCATCAAACTTACCGCAAATACTTCAAGCGTGTGCTTGCAAAAGAAGCCGCCCATTGGTAGCGCTACGGCGGCGGCGGCGCCGATAACGTTGTCAGCGCCTGTGCCCGCATCGACGCTTAAAGCAAAGTTGCTTAGCAAACATAAAACATGTGATAGTTCCGGTTCTGCAACTGCTTCCTCATCCTCCAATTCGACAACAGGCACTTCAACTACGACAAAAACAACCACCACATCGAGCAGCAGCGGCACAACAAGCTCCGGCGATCGTAGACCGCCAACGCTGGCGAAAATACGTAGCGGCGGTAGCGGCACTGGCAGCGGTAGCTTGAAGAGTACGCGCATATTGTCGCGCAATAATTCATCGAAACATAATAATGATCCAAGTAATATTAGCGAAATTGTGTTGAGAGGGATTGTGGGGGGTGTTGTTTCATAGTAAAAGCGAGCGAGCAGCAGTGCACACAGGGTGTTTCACATTGTCAAGTTTGGCTTGTTTGTGTGTATGTTGCGCGCCAACGGCTGCTGTGTAAATCAGCTGTAAATATGTAGCTTGAAGCTTGTCAAAAACACATGCGCGCTTATAAAAAAGCTGCGCAAATATTTGCAGCGTATTTCATTTTTTTTGTTTGTTTAATTTTTTTTTATATAGATATTTGCTTTACAATTTGCGCGTATTTCTTTGTTTTTTTTTTTTAATAAATGTTTTTTTTTACAATTTGCGCGTATTTTTTTATTTTTTTTATTTTAATAAATAAATGAAAATGAAATGAAATGAAAATAAATATTTTCTTTACAATTTGCGCGTATCTTTTTGTTTTTTTTTTTTTTGAATAAATATTTTTTTTATCATTCCCGGCTTTTTTATTTAGCTTTTCTTCTTGTTGGCTTTTTATCTGACATTTGACGTTAATAACCGCGCGCGTTTACATTGCTATTTTCATCAACTTGCAACTTATTTGTCTATTTTTACAGCTTTTTTGTCTTACAGTCTATCCTTATTACTTATACATAACTCTCGCTTATCACCAGCATTTTGTTGACTTACATACATACATAATTACAACTGCAAATTTTATTTTATTACTTTTTATTTGTTTAACATTTTTTATGAGCGGTTTATCACGCTTAACACGTTTTTTTTAATTAAACTTTTATGACTTGTTTTGCACATTTCTTGTATGTCTTCTGGCAATTTTTTTTTAATAGCGGCTTAGTGACATTTTATGGTTGTTTGTTTCTTTAAAAGAAAAGTTATTTTAAACTTTTGCAACTTTTATTAGCTTTTTTATTGTTGTTTTTAAAGTGTTTTTTTCTAATACTTCACCATTAAATCTGAAACAAAGACCACACATTGCCCCAAAATGTGCCTAAACATGTTGCGAACAAAATATGACTTCCTTTAAATACTCCAACATTAAGCCTACCAACGACACCGTTGTTTGCCTGCTATCGATTTTATCAATAAATGTCTTTTCTCTGCATACAACTATAGTTGTTATAACAAACAAACATACATACATATGTACATACTTACACACATATTTAAATATATAAGCCTGCCGTGTGCTAAATATTTTCAGCATGCGTTGAACTCATTAAAAATATGCTTAAAATATTGGCTAGCATAAAATAGCTCTGCGTATGGTTGTCATATTTGTATGCGATTTTTTTTTTCTGGCATACAATAAGCTCTACAACACTATCTACCTTGACGTTGGGCCGTGTTGTTGAGCGATAAGTGACAGCGCCAACCTTCGTTTTAGACGTTGCTGCTTGCGCAAAAAAAAAAAAACAAATATAAATACAAAAAAAAACTTTTCTTGCTGCCAAAATTTAATTTAAATATGTAAACTTGTTTTATATACAATATAAACAAAATAACTAAATAAATATGTATAAAATTAAATAAAAAAGCAGATGCAAGTAAATGCATGCAAAGTAGTAGGCAATTATATAAGTTTATAACACGCATGTACCTACATGTTTTCTTTTTCCAGTTGTTTTTGTTTTTTTTTTTTTCAATTTGTTTTCTTTTTTGCTGCATTTCTATTAAAATCAAAACTCAAATTCAACGCTGCTGCTTTCATTGACAATTTGAACTGTCAAAGCTGCATTGTGCATGATGAGGCACATACATATAGCAAAGGTGAAAAATATGCAAATGTCAGCAAGTGTCACCTATCCACCAGCTGTGTGCTTTAAAAGTAAAATAGTAAAACAATGCATAAAATTAGCTATAAAAACAATATAAAAAAGAATAAAAAATAGCAATGAAATGAAAAAATAGCAATCAAAAAACTTTGCTAACAAGTCTTTAGCAGCATTTACCTACATACTTATGTACATAGGAAGTGGTATACCATCCTTCAATTTTACCTCATTTCTGCTGTTGCTTCATTTTTTGTTTTTGTTTTCATTGCTTACTAACTTGATTGACAATCAGCTGTCAGTAAGTTCAGCGTGATGGTGGTAAACGCCCACTCACATCCCATCAATGAAGAATTTTATTTACATATATGCCAATAAGAATATATGTACATATAAAGATAAGGAGGTATACATATATACATATATATATAGTCATAAAGCAGTAAAATGTAATCACTTTGTTTGTACATACTATATTTAATTGTCTTGTGATAACTATATGTATACAAATAGTTGATATGTGACGTGCACAACAAAAGGCATAATCTTTGTATTAACGTTTTTTCAAAAGACAGACGCTGTTACAATTACAGTTGGATATTGCCTGCCTTTCATATTTCATTTGCATGTACATAAATATGTAACTCATAAGGCGCTTTGTTTCACATACATTTCTTTTTGTGCCTGCATGTCACCCTGTGTTAACGGCTTTGTGCCCCGTTTATCGTGCATATTAATCAGTTTATGATCTGACGTCTTTCAAGTTTCGACACGCACATTAATGGCGTTTTCTTTTCTGACAAAAAATGTTGCCCTTTAAGGCGGATTCATCGTTCGAGTTCAGAACTAAAGTTGAATTTGATGCCGTTTTCTTTTCTCGAAAAAATGTTGCCCTTTTTGATTTTCGTAGCTATTTTGTAAGCTTGTCTGTTAATTTTACTGAATATTAACCTCTAACGCAATTCGATAATTGGGATATAGAAGGGCAGCATTTTTTTGCAGAAAAGAAAACGCCATGAGTTAACTAATAAAAATAGTTCAGAACTTTTCGGAATTCCTCTCACACTCCGAAAACACAACAACAACCACATGGCAAAAAAGTTCTGAACTCGAACGATGAATCCGCCTTTAATATCTCAATTATCGAATTACGTAACATGACTTTCTATAAAATGGCTGAATTTGTAGTTAATGGTGCCCTCTTACTTAGTCAGAGGACAACATTCGTTGAAATCACCACACAAGCTTACAAAATGGCTTAGGCACTCTGCACACGGAGCGTACTGCTTTAGACGCGTATTAGATACTACAGACGAAAGCTGTACGCTTTGATGTCGCGCACGTATATTTCAATTGAGGGCTGCACACGAGTCGTCAGTTTCATGCATTCGTCAAAGTATGCTGGCTACATGTCGCTTGGCGTAAAGCAGTGCTGGTAGCTAGGCGTACTACGCTTAGAAAACAGGAAGAAGAAGATGTTTGTTTACATTTTTCCACTTGGTGGAATTTATGAAAGCAATAAAATTTATGTAAAAAATCGGAAAAATGAGTGTATAATGAAAGAAAATGGAAGATTCCGTAAAATGTTTCATCTTTTCTATTTAAAGCTTCGAAATTTAAAGCAAATACCGTATTATTAATTTGTTTGTTTGTTTTGTGCAGCGAAGTTTCATGTCGCTTCGTGTGCAGATCTTGAGGTGTAGAGAAATCGACGCTACATGAAATGTCTCGTACGCGTCTATGACGATACGCCTCGTGTGCAGAGTGCCTAAGAAAATCAAACAGGGCAACATTTTTTCGAGAAAAGAAAACGGCATAAGTATTTGTATTGTAACGCCGTTTAATGTCTTAAAAGTGCAATAAACGAGTGTGTACAATAAAATCTATAGTAAAAAAGAAATATGTATGCATACTTGAAACGATAAGAGCATTTGATTTCGCAAACAGCTGCGCGAAAAAATTTATACGTTTATCGTCTGGCAATCTCCATGGCAAATACATATGTACGCGTACTTTTACTACATAATATTACATACGCTTAACTTTTCTTTGTTTGTTTTATATAGTATTTGTTGTTATAAAGTCTTAACTGCATAATATTTGCGCATACATTGTTTAGCATGTGAAGAAAGCAAGAAATTTTTCTTAAATATACATAAGAAATACCTACGCACACATTTTTCTTGCACTTAATTTTTTATAATTTAGCCTCATTAGATATTATTTTAAATGTTTATGACTTTGTTTTGCTATTTTTTAGCCGACGTTCCACTTCTTTCACACATGACAACCATGCTTTTTAGCTGCCAAATACCATTTTTTTTATTTTTTCTTGTTTTTTTTTTTTTGTTTTTTTTAGCTGCTGATAAGCAGCGTGTGTGGAAAACCCCATAAAAATTTTTTTACACGCTGCTCGTTCGTTAAATCATAAATATAGAGATATGAAATGTTAAAATAAATAAAAAAAAAAGATTGAAAAATTTTTAATTATAAATTTTACGCACTCTCTACCCCACTGCCTTGCTATTTTGTTGCTGTTGCTTCATAAATTTTACGCAACGACACATGCATCCATATCAACGAATGTGCCAATGCCTGGGATGCCCTACATTTTACATATTTATATACCTACGAACATATTTGCCAACTTGCTACACCCTGTCTTTGCATTTGCCTTTGGCTGGTTTGGCGTTTTTCAAAGGTATGCGACAGCTAATTGGTAAATTAAATGGCCTATGGCCCGAGCATAGCGTGGCAAATTCTATTCCAAAAGAAATCGATCCAACGAAAGAGAAATTGGAAGGCGCATGGGAAACGATAGGTAAATGAGAAATGTTTGTAAAAAAAAAAAAAAAAAAGATATTGAAAATGAAAATTGTAATGTGTGAACATGTGAACATTGTGTTATATGAAGCGAAAAGGAATTTGACGCTGGCTGTGTTGCGTGTGAAGCGTATAGAGCTGTGTTTAATGTTCAGTAAACGCACAACTCCATATTGAACACACCTCCTCCGACAGCTTGCAAATTCCGTTATGTTGAATTTAGTTTAAATTATCATTAGGCATCGTTTAAAGTTTATTGTTTATTTTTAGCTAATTTTGTTTCTGGAAATTGAAACTTGCTAAAGAATATGCAAAACTTGTGCCTTATTAAGCAGACAAAAAAAATATTATTGAACTTTGTTTTTGCTTGTACAAAATTTTGCTATTTATATTAATTACAATTTTTTTTTTTTCATTTTCTTTCACTTAACCCCTCACAGGCAGAGATGGTTCCAAGATTACAACAGTTGTCGCCACACCTGGTCAAGGCACGGATCGTGTACAAGAAGTATCATACACAGATACCAAGGTGATTGGCAATGGCAGTTTTGGTGTGGTATTTCAAGCGAAATTATGCGATACTGGCGAGCTGGTGGCTATTAAAAAAGTTTTACAAGACAGACGATTTAAGGTGAGTGTAAATTTTGAATTGAATGAAGAATAAAATGCACACATAAAAGAGGATTTCTAAAAAGAAAAAAGGGGAAAATTAAGAATGAAACAAAAATTTCATTGTGAATATTTTTATGACATGTTTTTTTTTTTTGCTTTGGAGTGTGGGTGTTTTGCGGTGCAAATTTCTAGATTTTTATAAGCTCATTTTATACGAAATTGCTGCGCATACCTATAAATTTTTAATTAGTTTCACCTGGAAGAATGTTTTATTGCAACAATAAAGAAAACTTGCTAATCACAATAGCAAAAATTACAAGTGATGAACATTCATAGGCAATCGCGTTAGAAATATAGAAAATCGATAGTTGCGTCGTTACTTAAAATTAAAGCTTAACATCAATTAACAATCGATATTTGCAGTAGAAGTTGATAACTTTCCACAAGCTAGCGATATTTTCAGTAGAAATCGATAACTGAATGCAAAATAGATATTTTTGAGAAAAAGTCAATAAAGTAAAAATAACTACAATCGATATTTTCGGTAGAAGTCGATAACTGCATGCAAAATATATATTTTTTAGTAAAAGTCGATAAATAAAGAAATTCAATCGATATGTTTAGTAGAAGTCTATAAATTGTAATAAAGTATTGATATTTTTAGTAAATATTAATAAATTAAAAAATTATATCGATATTTTTAAGTAAAAATCGATAAATTAAACAAAACTATCGACGTTGTCAGTAAAATTCCTTATCCTTCGATATTTTCAGTAAAATCCGTAAAAAGCTATCGATATTTACAGTAAAGTTCGATTAATTGAAAAAACTTGATATATTTAGTAGTCTGTAAACTTTATTAAACTATCGATGTTTTCAGTAAAAGTCGATAAATTAAAAAAAAAAACTATCGATATTTGTAGTAATTAGTCGAAAATTTTTCGTACAACATTGATATTTTTCTGTAAAAGTCGATAAACTTCCATTTAACATCCAAATTTTTCTGTACAAGGCGGTGAATTTTATTAAGCTAACGATATTTGTATTAGATTTCATAACAAAATCGATATTTCAGTAAAAGTCGATAAATTAAAGAAGCTATCGATATCTTCAGTAAAAGTTCATAAATTAAAAAAAAATATCGATTGTAGTACAACATTCATATTCACACAACATTGATTTTCAGTCGATAAACTGGAATGGAATTCAAACGAAATTTTTCTGTACAAGGCGATGAATTTTATTAAACTAACGATATTTGTACTAGAGCTCGACAACGTCACAAAAAATCGATATTTTCAGTAAAAGTCGAACATAAAAAACTATCGCTATTTTCAGTAAAATTCGACAAATTAAAAAAAAAAACTATCGATATTGGTAGTAAATACTCGCTAATTTTCCATACAACATCTATATTTTTCAGTAAAAGTCAATAACTTTCCATTCAACATCGAAATTCATCAATACATTTTATAAAACTATCGATATTTCGGCTAGAGTTCGATAAATTTTCATACAAAATCGATATTTCTAAGTAAAAGTTGATAAAAAAAAAACTCGATATTTTCAAATAAAAATCGAAAATTTTTATTAAAATATAAATATTTTTAAAAGTCGATAAAGTAAAAAATCTAACGATATTTCCAGAAAAAAACGATAGTTTTCCATATAGAATCGATATTTTTTATTAAAATACGATAAATTAAGAAGATCGATATTTTTATTAAAATACGATAAATTAAAAAGGTATCGATATTTTTCGGCAAAAATCAATAAATTTAATAAAATCTATTTTATCAGCAAAAGTCGATAGTTTTCCATACAGAATCGATATTTATAAACAAAAATTTATCAATTTTATTAAACTATCGCTACTTTTCAGTAAATTTTGAGTTAATTGACTTAAGCTGATTCCACATAAAACTTTTTCCGCTTTGCGTTACGCCGCTTTCTATGTCAAACAACGCAAAACTGAAAACCTATGCCACAATGAACGCTGCAACATCACTCAAAAAATATTTATTTTCTGAAAAATCTCATTCTCCGCTTTATTTACAAAAAAGTAAATAAGAAAATAAAAATCTATTAAATTATTTTTCAATTGTGTGAAATTTAAATTTGTTTATTTACATTTGAATTAAAGTGAAACTGAAAAAAAATTTCAACGCCCCCAAAAGTTGAGACTTGGGCAACTTTGTGCTTTACGTAACTTCGGCGTTGCGTTACTTTTTGTTATGTGAGAAACCTCATATAGCTACATGTATTTCAATCTCAGCTGTCACGCAGAAAGTGTCACGTAGCGCAACACAAAGTTCTATGTGGAATCAGCTTTAGGGCCGTTTACTCAACCTCTGATTAACGCTAATCACGGTAAAAGTCCGGTTAAACATCATTATCGACTTCATCAAACCATGTATTTATCGTGTGGTCGATAACGCAGTCCATAAGTTAACCGGCCCCTTATCCTCCGGTTAGCATTAATCAGAGTCGATAATGATGTTTAACCGAACTTTAACCGTGGTTAGCGTTAATCAGAGGTTGAGTAAACGGCCCTTAGAGAGTGGTTTCTTATACATATGTAATAAAAAACACAAAAATAACAGCTTTAATTTATTTTTATTTAACTTCTTGTTTTCTCTCTTTTTTATTGCAGAATCGTGAATTGCAAATTATGCGCAAACTGGAACATTGTAATATTGTAAAACTTTTGTATTTTTTTTATTCGAGTGGTGAAAAGGTGAGTAATGAAAAAAATAGAAAAAAAACAAACCCTATAAATAGCAAAATCAAGTAGGAAACAAAAAAAAGAGAAAAAAGCCAAAGCTCTAACCTCAAACCACGCGCACTATTTACTAACAACAAAAAAACAACAACAACCGAATACACAGCATCCTCGTTACTCGCTACTTTTAACTACTAGTTTGTATGCCTAAAAGCAACAATTTAGGTACCTGTGCAAGTAGGCACATGTTTTGCGTCCGTCTATTTCGTTGTGTACCTATTTAGCGGAAAGCAAATATGCAGTGAGATAATAAAAAAAATGCAATGAAAATCAAATAAAATACATGCAAAAGGTTTTGCTTCAAAGTAATGCTGCTTTTGCATGAGCAACACTGCAATTCATGCAGGAGGCCTGTGCATGTGCTAGCACGCAAAAAACGAAAATGCAGCAACAAAAAGCAAGCGGAAATGTCTTGTATGCAATTTTTTACTGCGTTTAGCATACATTCATACAATACCGCATTTCACTCAATAGATTTGTTTACAATTTTTTTTTCTTGTCAAAACCTTGCATAACGTAACGCATGCCTCTCGCCCGCCAATGCCTATAATAACTTTTTTTTTAATGTATGTTTATGTTAATCTCTAATTCTAATTCTTGTTTTTTGTTTATATTTATAATTATATGTACCTACTACCTACTCAATCAACTACTGCGCTTGCAAAAAATATAACAAACGCAAAAATATATTTTCGCATATTCGTAAAAACGAAATTCACAACAACAAATGTATTTTTGTCACGAAAATAATCGCGCAACAATGCAACCAAATGCAAATTATCACACATACATTCAAATAAATTTTCGTAATGCACGCGCATATTCGTTACGAATTTTGCCGTCAACTGCCTACATATACCAAATGCAACACTGCAACTATAAAAATATACTACCTAACTATTATCGATAAATATATGCCTGCATGCATACATTTATATTTAAAAAAAAATAAATAAATAAATATGGTGCAAATATATGCAGTTAGCCGAATTCCCGATCGATATTGGCATCTTCGCCACTGTTTGCAAACCGCAGGTAGCTAAAAAAATTCAAGTGTTACATGCAAAAACAAAAAATGCAGAAAATTACAAAAAAAAAAATATTTTAGCAATTCATCTCATACTTCGAAAAAAATCGTATCAAATCAAATAAATATTTCGCAAAAATATTGCAATTAAAATCAGAACAACAACAACAATAAATGCATAGTAATTAACTCAGATAACACTTGTCAACTTTGACATTTACATACTAGTTAATTCATCTGTCATCAAATGACACTTGTCAACTGTGACATTGAACATTTACAAAGCGCTATTTTTAGTGCTAACGTCAGTTACGTTACGTAACAGCGCTCGTAGTTCAAACGCTCGCAAAACGCTAAGCAGAACTATTGCTGTGCTTGTTGTTGTAAAGAAGTAGACTTACATACAAAAAAAGCGCTTAAATTTCTTTACGCTTTTCGTCGTTGTCCTCCCTTTTCAATTTTTTTTTTACTATTTTAAATTATTTAGGACCGTTTTCTGATACCTACGCCCGTTTACGCTAACTAGCGGTTAAAGTATTCGTTATAATAACGACTGCGTTATCGACCACATGTATGCGCTTAATTGAGTCGATAATGATGTTTAGCTGTGAGTTTGCGTTAAGGGACGATGAGAAAACGGCCCTTATTACTGCGTTCTAATTACGTAAATTTTTGTAAAATAAACCAAACCAAACCAAAAAATGTATGTTCTCCCATTAAAAATTGTGCTATTTTTAGCTTTATCAATAACGCTAGTAAATAGCAAATGAAAAAGTATTTAGAAAAATAAAAAAAAAAACCTTACATCTCCCCGTCGCCGTTGTCTCACAATTCTTTGCTGTTGGTGCTTGTCACGTTGTTTTCTCACTCGTCGTCTCGCACACAGCATCATCTTGAATTTTTTTTTGTACCCACCAAATTCAACATACTTTTTTTATCGGCGTGTTTTTTTTTCTCATTTGTATCAATCGTTTTTATCATTTTTATCGTATATGTATGTATGTATCAAGCAAGTCGTCGCTAAAAATTTTGTGTCGATTTTTTTTTTCAAAATTACATTTTTACAGTTTTTTTTTTAAATTAATATTTGCGCCTTTTCATCCTTTCTTTTTTTCGTCGTATTCTTTTTAGCGTGATGAGGTGTTTTTGAATTTAGTACTCGAATATATACCAGAAACCGTATATAAAGTGGCACGTCAATATGCCAAAACTAAGCAAACGATACCAATTAATTTTATACGGGTAAGTAAAAAAGCATTTTTTTACATATTTTTTTGTATAAAATTTTAGATATAATTAAATTTTTTAAAATAATCGAAATATTACGATAAAGGTAGTTAAATTTCAATTAAGTATCGATATTTTTCAAAAAAAAAAAATCGATAACTTTCAATAAAGTATAGATATCTTAGTGTAAGTCTAAAATTTTCAATAAACTATCTATATTTTTCAGCAAAAGTCGATTAATTTCAATAAAATATCGATATATTCCGATGAAGTCGATAACTTTATACAAAGTATCGATACAGTAAAACTCGATAAATTTCAGTAAACTGTCGATATTTTTCAGCAAAAGTCAATAAATTTTAATAAAGAATTGATATACTTCGATAAAAGTCGATAACTTTCAGTAAACTATCGATATTTTTTTATCAAGAGTATATATAAAATATAAAATATCTATATCTCTCAGTAAAAGTCGATATATTTCAATAAGCTATCGCTAATTGTCAAGAAAGTGGATGATTTTCAATAAAATATCGATAACATTCTTTGAAGCATCGATATTTACCAGTAAAAGTCGATAACTTGCAATAAACTATCGATATTATTCAGTTAATGTCAATAATTTTTAATAAATTTTCGATATTTTAAGTAAAATCGATAGATTTCAATTAAATATCGATGGCATTCCAACAAGCATCGTTATTATTCAGTAGAAGTCGATAATAATAAAATAGTAAATGTTGAGTAAGAGTCGATATATTTTGTTAAACTATCGATAATTTCCAATAAGAATCAATATTTCATAAACTACATATTTTTGCGTAAAAATCGATAAACTTCAATAAACTACCGATAACTTTGCAGTAAACATCGATAACTTTCCATCAAGCATCAATATTTTCCAGTAAAACTAAGTCAGAAAATTATCGTTTAATACATTTTATTAAAACTCAATCTTTTTTTTATATAAAAGTCAATATCTTTAAAAACTAAAAACATATATTTTTCTTAATCTATTTATTTGCTTGCTGAAAAGATATTTCTTTAAACTCTAAGAAAATTTCCATTTTATTCAAACACAATTTATTCTTATATTCACTTTTTAACTTTTCGCCACCTCCCAAACAAACAGCTCTATATGTATCAACTATTCAGAAGTTTGGCCTACATCCATTCATTGGGCATCTGTCATCGTGATATTAAACCGCAAAATTTGTTGTTGGATCCGGAGACGGCTGTACTGAAATTATGCGATTTTGGCAGCGCTAAACAATTGTTGCACGGCGAACCGAATGTCTCATATATTTGCTCGCGGTATTATCGTGCACCGGAGCTAATATTTGGCGCCATTAATTATACAACAAAAATTGGTGAGTTACCGAGTACCTACTAAGGTGTTGGTGATAGTTGAGTTAATTCACCTCACTTGAAATTCAAATTGACAGTCGTAATATGACAGTTACAAAAATTTGACGTTTATAATAATTCCTTTTTCTTCTTCGACTGCCTTTTCATCATACAGATGTGTGGAGTGCCGGCTGTGTATTAGCCGAATTATTGCTCGGTCAACCGATATTCCCCGGCGATTCTGGTGTCGATCAATTGGTTGAAGTTATCAAAGTTTTGGGCACACCGACACGAGAGCAAATACGCGAAATGAATCCAAATTACACGGAATTTAAATTTCCACAAATTAAGAGTCATCCATGGCAGAAAGTAAGTGTTTTTGTGTTTTTTTTAATATTTTTTGTTATGTTGATACTATTGTATATAGCATTTTATTAAAATAATTAGTAGTTAGTGTTGGGTTTTAATTCTGACAGTCGAAAGTCGTTTTTTAGTGAATGACTAAAAGATTTAAAAAAAAAAGCTCTTTGTTTAAAACTAACTTAACATGCTGAAAACCCTTTTTCATAATCTTTGAATTGTTGATTAAATGAATTATACGACTTAGAACTATTGCTCAGAGAGTCGTCGATTAATCGATTATTTAGTTTAATGAGTTTCTATAAGATTTATCGAACTTAGGGCCGGTTTCACCAACTCCGGTTAACGCTAACCGGAGGTCCAAGTGCAGGTTAAATATCTACTGTATTGTCGACCACGTACTATGCGAATTTAGTCGATAATGCAGTCAATATTTTAGCCGGCACTTCGACCTCCGCTTAGCGTTAACCGGAGATGGTGAAACCGGCCCTTAGGGCCGTTTACTCAACCTCTGATTAACGCTAATCACGGTTAAAGTCCGGTTAAACATCATTATCGACTTCAACAAACCATATGCTTATCATGAGCTCGATAATGCAGTCCATAACTTAACCGGACCTTTATCCTCCGGTTAGCGTTAATCAGAGGTTGAGTAAACGGCACTTAAAGTATTTGAATGATCGAGCTTTTCGAATTATACTCTTTGTTTAACCGTCCAACTGAATTATTTGAAATCAATTAAAAATCTTCGATTACAAAATTCAGAGAGCGAATTATCGAGTATTATTTAAGTCAGTGAGCTTCGAGTGAATTAAAGAGTTTAATAATACGATTAACTGAATTAGTGAGTTTAAAATTATTTCCAAGTCTTTCATTAAACGACTAACTGAATTCTTCGGTTTAAACCTATTACAAAAATTTCGATTAATCGATTATTTAAGTCAGAAAGTTTCGATAGAATTACTGAGTTTGAAATTATATTAAAAAGTAGTTGACTATTACATCATTAAAGTTAAGGAACTTTGACAATAATAAAAAACTCTTCGAATAATCGATTAATTATATCTACGATTAATCAATTATTTAAGTTGAGGAATTTCAATTAAAGTAAGAAGGTGTTCGATTAATCACTTAACTAAATTAGAGTTAATAAGCTTTGGCTGCATCAAAAAATTCTTTGATTAGTCGTTTAACCAAAATTTCGATTAATTATAAATTATTTAAGTAAACGAGCTTCGATTGAATGAGGAAAGTGTTTGATTATTTGACTAATTGAATAAAGTCAACGATTAATTGTTTAATTGAATTATCCAATATTCGACTACTAAGTTTACGAAGTTTCATTGAATTAATAAAGCTTTAGATTAATGGATTAAGCGAAATAAGTCTTTGATTGTTTGAGTTATCGAACTTCGACAACATTTTTGTCTATTTCTCAATTGTACAGCTTTTAACGAATTTTTTTATCAAGACTTCGATAAAATCAATTTATGTTGACGAGCCTCGATTGTATCGAAAGAATCTGGGATTAATCGCTTAACTAAAACTTCGATTAATGATAAATTATTTAAGATTAAATTAAGAAATTCGTTTCCAGTTTCACGAAGGAATTTGAGTTTAATTTAATTTTTTTTACTTGAATTTTATATGTAATATAACAGGGAAAAAATTAAATTTTCACTTAAATTTTTTCGTGAAATTGGCTGTAACTGAGTTAAGTCTTCGATTAATCGTTTAATTCAATTAACGACTATTCGACTACTTTCTTGTACATTTTTCAGTTGTACAGTTTCTTTTAATTATTGTTATAACAAGTCTTCAAATAATCGATTATTGAAGTTAACGAGCTGCGACTGGATTCAGAAAGTTTTCGATTAATCGAGTAACTGAATTAGTTCTTCGATTAATTGATTATTTGATCTAGCATCGACTAATTTTTTTGCATATTTGTCATTTGTGCAATTATTTTAAGAAATTCTTTAACGAAATTCGACTATATCAAAAAATTAATCGATTAATCGTAGATTATTTAATTTAGTGAACTTCGATTGAATCAAGAAATTCGTTGATTATTTTACTAACTGAATTAAGTCTAATTCTCTAACGAAATTCGACTATATAAAAAAATTAATCGATTAGTCGTAGATTATTTAATTTAGTGAACTTCGATTGAATCAAGAAATTCGTTGATTATTTTACTAACCGAATTAAGTCTTCGATTAATCGTTGATGATTTGATTAATTGGATGGTTTTCGATTAATCCTTTAATTGAATTACCGACTATTTTTTATATTTTTCAATTTTTCAGTTTTTTTAAGAGTTTCGCTTAAATTTAGTTGTTTGAAAGTTGAGACTCGCCATCTTAGGTTTGTAGTCTATTTCTTATAGGCTTAGTTTAGCGCTAACGCTAAGGCTGCATTGTTTAAGCTTCACCAATCACCAGCCTATCCCAAAGGCATACTCACACTTCACACTTTTTCATTTTCTTTTTTCTCATTCATTTTGCCATTTATTATAATTTTTTTTCTTCATTTCGAGTAGCTGAATTAGCTAAATAGTATTTCTTCACATTAAATACAAAAAAAAAAAATTATTTTTTACATTCATTCTTTTTTTGGAAATTATTTTTTTTTTCTATTTCCATACCAATATTTATTTTATTATATATTTGTATGTATATATAAATTGTTTTTGTCTTTATATTTTTTGTGTTTATTATGTATTTTTTTTTAAACTGAAGTGTGAACTATATGTACATACTATGTTTTTACAGTCACTACTTGAACGTAGCCAATTTCCAAGCGCCCTCAATCAGAAGCAACGTTGGAGAGTAAGCAAAAACAAAAACAAAGCAAAAATAAAGAAAAAAGGAAAAATAAAAATAAAGAAACAAAGAAAAACTAAAATTAAACACACACATTTAATACTTTCAAACAAAAAAAACACAAATTTTACACAAACAAATACATACAAAAACAAGCAAACATGCAGCACTAGCAACAAAATGGGGCAAAAAATGCAGAAATTGGTTTATTTTACGTTATACATTCCACTTTTAACTGTCGGTATCGATTTTTTTGGCTTCTAAATTTAGTTTCTTTCTTTTAACTTTTACCTTCTAACGTTTTTTTCTAACTCTTCAATTATATTTGTACCTCCCTACTACCTACACACTATTTGCCATTACTTTATTTGGCTTCTGTTTGATTACATTCAGTTGAATTGACTGCCCTTTAATGCATAACCAGCGTTTAAGCTAACTTTACAAATAAAATAACAAAACTATTTTTGTTTTTACGTTTTTATTGATTTGATAACATGAATAATTGTCTAAAGAAATTATAAATTATAAAAAAAACATGAATTATCTATATTAACTAAAAAATCTAAAAAGTTTTGTATATACGGTTGTATGTACATATGTATGTATGTGTTTACGTGCGTACCACCTACGCTTACAAAAACAACAAAATATTTTGCAACAGCCGAATTTCCATTTTGCTTACATTCCAACGGGCTTTTTTCTCCAATTCATTGCGAATATCCCTTTCAACCTACTTGTTGTTCTCAGCAGCAAGCATAACCATTGAACTTGCTTATTCCCTCAGCTCCTCTCGGAAATTCGCGACTTATTACTTTCCCAATCGTCTCAATCACTCGCGAATGACATGTCGAATCATGTTAAATTCCATAAAAAACCAGTGTTGCCAGAACTTTTCCAGAGTTCCAGCTAGATTCTCAAAAAAAAAAAAGCTAGAAAAAGCTAAAAAAAATTGTTAAACACATCAAAAAAAAATTTAAAACTAAAAAAGAAGCTAAAAAAAATTTCGAAATTACCCAGTAGAACTTGGAGCGAGATCTCCCCAAGCGAAAGCAGAAAAGTACTCTGTTTGATATCCTTTCCGAGCAATATCAAAATTTTTTTCAGTTTTGTTTTATTTTGTTTGTGTTTATTACTTCCCTTCCTAGGGAATACAATGTTAAAAGCGAGTATACAAAATTGTATACTTATACAAGAGGTATAGGGAGTAATGGAGTATCTATTGACTAGTACTCCCGGATTAATAAAACGATGATACCAAGTCCTACTGCGTATTTCAATGCTTTATTAATAGGTGATTTCCCGGGGCAGTAATCCGGACAAAAAATTTGCAAGCAACTGCAACAACAATTTTTTTATCCTGATGTTTATATGGATCAAAAAAATCTATTACAATCTATACGGACCCGAAATGGATTCAGATAAACACCAGGATAACAAAATTGTTGTTCCATTTGCATGCAAAATTGTTATGCGGATCTGGATCACAGCCAGGGGAACTCACCTAATGTGTTTTCAAAACACACATAAATTCAAGGTCAATTTAACAGGTCGGTTCAAGATACATATACACATACACGCCGTGAGCTGAATGTCAAACTCTCGTGACCGAGATGTCAAAACTGTAAGGAAGACGAAATAATTTGACATTCAGCTCACGTGCGAATGATGGATAAACTCAGAGAATGGAGAATTTGATGAATTTTAAACGCGAATGCATGGAAAAAAAATGCAGAAGTAAACAAATTGGATAGCTGTCGAAGAAGAACAAGAAGTCAGCTTATCTGAAGAACCGACGTGTTTAGTGGAGCCTGGATAAGTTATTTATTTTCATATACTACATATATGTAAATTTGTACTTCAAAGTCAATAAAAATAACGAAATGTTAAAAAAAAATGTTTTACATTCAAATAATGGTAACTATAATGACTGTATGAATGTATATGAGCAGTGAGCAGCGCTCACTTTTTGGGGAGTTTTAGCAAATAAAAAAGCTAAAAAAAAAAGCCAAAGCTAAATCAGAATTTTTGCAGCTAAAAGACAAGAAAAAAAGCTAAATCTAGCTTGAAAGAAGCTAGAATGGCAACGCTGATGAAAACGTATCAAAGAGGCTTCACCTTGAATTATCTCGTGAAATATGCTAACTTCGCTGCCTCTAGACCAATTACCTTCTGTCTAGACATCTTTTTACACGTTGATTAGCTCCTTGAATAACAAGAAAAACAACAACTGCGTTTATTTCCTTTGAAGATTGCGCCACATTACTATTTCAATATTTACTTTGTTTCGTTGTCCTTGTGGCAGCAAAATAAAATATGATTACCCAATGGTTGGGTTACACATAAGTTTTTCTTTTATTTTTTTCATCAACTCTGTATCCATTAATTTACTTAGCCTTGTCCGCTCATTAGGAAATGAAAAATAGAAAACAAAACAAAAAAAAAGTACAAGAAAAGTGTTATAAAAATTTAATTTGTGAAACTTTTTTTATTTCTTTTCCATTTGTACTTCTTCGCTTCCTATTTATCGCTTTCAACATTTTGCAAGGTTGCACTTAAGTAATGTTGTTTGTATAAACAGTTGATGAGTGTAACATTGATACTCATGAATTTATAAAGTTTTCTAGTAAATTTAAAGAGTTTGCAGATTTTTATTGGATAAATTATTTACTTGAAGTTTCTTCTAAGATGACATTGTTGTTTTAGTGTATTTTTTTTTTTTTTGTTATGTGGTACTGCTTGAGCAGACATAGGTGTTTGTTTCTTCCCTCTTTCTCCTCTCCCATTTGGAATAATTTAAATTTTCAGTTAAAATCGATAAAAATAAAGCAAACTATCGATACTTTTCAGCAGATCGATAATTTTCAATGAACTGTCGATTTTTAAGTTTCCAGCAAAAACTGATAACTTTAAGAAACTATCGATTTTTTATGTTAAAGTCGATATTTTTTGATAAACTCCATATACATATATCAGTAAAAAGAATTCAATATTACTTTTAGTAAAACTCGATACTTTTAAATTAAATATCGATATCTTTTTTTGTAAAAGTCGATAATTTTTAATAAACGTAAGATATTTTTCAGTAAAAATCGATGCCTTTCAATTAAATATCGATATTTTTTGGTAAAAGTCGATGCCTTCAATTAAATATCAATATTTTTTTGTAAAAAGTCGATAGTTTTTAATAAACTATCAATATTTTTGAGTAAAAGTCGAGAAATTTTAATAAAGTATCGATATTTTTCGGTATAAGATGATAATTTTTAGCAAGCTATCGATATTCTTCGGAAAAAGTCGATAAATGTCGATAAACTATCGGTATTTCTCAATAAAGGTCGATAAAGTATCGATGTTTTTGAGTAAAATTCAATAAATATCAATAATCGAAATTTTTCTGTAAAATTCGATAACTTTTAATATAATATCGATGCGACTTGTTTAAAAACGAATTTTGCCCGTATAAATGGATTGCTTTTAAGAAATATTGATCATTTCCTATATTTTTTAAGATAAAAATGCATATTTTTTTTATATAAAACTCAATATTCAATAAAAAAATAAATTTTCCAATAAAAATCAATATTACTTGAAAGAGTTTTTAGTGCTTAGCACGAAAATTTTTATTTTAATTCAATTTTTAATTGTTGGGGTAAGTGGAAAAAAATTCAACAACTATTTACAGCGAAGGTTGAGTGTATAGCTATTTCACGAAAAACCATTTTCGATCATCAGCACTCTTTTCGGAAGTGGATGCACCGGGGATTGAACCCGAGTTCCACTTACCCCAACAATTAAAAATTGAATTAAAATAAAAATTTTCGTGCTAAGCACTAAAAACTCTTTCAAGTAAAATTGTTAACGTTGTTGGTATATAAAAAAATACATACCAACAACAAATGTTCATTGCGAACTGCCAACAAAAATTCAGCACTTACCCCAACAATTAAAAATTCAGCACGTTTGGGTAGAATATATGCAAAAGCATATACACACTAACGTTAATGTTGAAAATGAAAAAGGCAAAAGTGGGGAAAATCCAACAGCTTGCACAGTCTCAATGGCCGAGTGTGTTTATGCGTTGGGTCATTGCGGCTGAAGATGGAATGGACTCGGGTTCAATCCCCGGTGCATCCATTTCCGAAAAGAGTGCTGATGATCGAAAATGGTTTTTCGTGAAATAGCTATACATTCAACCTTCGCTGTAAATAGTTGTTGAATTTTTTTCCACTTACCCCAACAAAAACCAATATTTTTTTATATAAAAATCGATATTGAACAAAAAAATGTAATTTTTTTATTTTTTTTTATTTTTTTTTTTTATTTTTTTTTTATTTTTTTATAGTTTTTATATTTTTTATATATTTTTTATATATATTTTTTTTTAATGTGGAGTTTCCACTAAAATGTCGTAGTTTTGAGCATTTACCTACTTAGAGAAATCGACTTAAATTGTGTCATCCTCGCCATCTCGTTTATCAAAATTGTTTGCCATTTCCACTATTTATTTTGTTGCATAAAGGAAAATGTTTGATCACTCCTTCATTTTGAATCATTTACCACACACCCTTTTTTTTACTCAAAAAAAAAAAGAAAAAAAACATAAAACCAGCTTTGGGCTACGATTTTACCAATTGCTTACCACCTACTCCCACCGAACGAATTTTTTTACTTGCATTTGGTTTTAGCACTTTCAAATTTATATTTCTTATTTAATTTATTAATTCAAATAGTAAAACGAATTTTTTTTTATTAAATTATTTCCAACTAATCGCTTCATTCTACTTCTTCCTTTTCGTTCACTTACAGGTTTTCCGTATACGCACCCCAACAGAAGCTATCAATCTGGTATCGCAACTTCTCGAGTACACGCCCAGCGCTCGCATAACGCCACTCAAAGCGTGCGCACATCCATTCTTCGATGAATTGCGTCAGGAGGGCAATACAACATTGCCGAATGGACGACCAATGCCGCCATTATTTAATTTCACAGAGCATGGTGAGTATAACACACACTCAGAGTGTGCTTGATTAAACTTGGAGTAACTTTAGTATAATGTACCAGCCAGCGAATTTCAACGCGCTTGATATCAAAACGATAAAAAGTATACAAATGCAAAAAACTTGTTGATATCTTTCTATAGAGCTGGTACATTATACTATAGCCAAGCCGCAATTTCGCTGCACAGTTTTTATAATTCTATTTTTTTTTTTTTTTTTGTTCTTTTTTCGTTTATACATGCTTGACTAACTTATTTTTCTCTGCTTCTTTTCTTTGTAGAACTTTCGATACAGCCCAGCTTAATCCCACAATTGTTGCCAAAACATCTGCAAAATAATAGCGCTGGGCGACCGGTTGCTGCCGGCGGCGGTGGCGAGGGTGCTTCTGGCTCAGCATCAAATCCGTCAAGTGGCGCCGGTACGCCAGGCGGCGCAGCTTCCCAACAAGCAACTTCAGGTTAGTAGCACACAAAGTAATAAGCATTTCAACACTAGTACGAGTTAGCAAAAAAAAAAAAAAACAAAATGTTTACAAAAACGTAAAAAAAGACATTGTTAATTGTTTATGTTTGATTGTTTACCCAAAAAAAAAACACACACTAAACATTGTTTTCCACTTTTGTTTGCGCGCTTTTAAAAAGAAAACAACATTCAGCCGCTTTAATGCATGTTTTTAAATTTTATTTGTATTCTAGTTTTAAAAAAATCAGTGTTATTTGTATTAATATTTAATTCATTGGTATTGGTTTTTTTTTTATTTTTGTTAAAAACTTTATTAGCATGCGTATTTTTTATTTATTTTATTTTATTTTCTCATTTTTATTTGCTTTTCATTTCCTACATACATATGTTTTTTTAAATTATGATAGATGAAAATAACAGTTGACAAATGAAGGTTGGCAGCTGATAGTTGAAAGTTGACAGTTGGCAGTTGAAAATTGAAAATTGACAGTTCACAGCTGATAGTTGTTAGTTGGAAAATGTGTTATCTGTTGACAGATAAAATGAAATGAAATATCCCAACCAGGACAAGTCTTTAGTATTACTTCAAATGGCATTATAACTCGAAACAGAAACACTATGCGTATTATAAAAAAATAAGAGAAGAAAAGGTGGAAGAGACCTATCAAATTATATACCGAATAAGATCAGAATCATGCACTTAGTTGCAAAACCCATATCCGTCCATCTGTCTATTGCAGATATCGATCGCCATGCTTTGTTGCCAAATTTCACTAAAAGCCAGCGAGGCTTTTGAAGAATTATTAATTTGTTTAAAAAAATTAAAAGAATTTTAAATTTGTTTTGAAGAATTTAGTGCAAGAATACATTACACTGTTGCCAATTTTATTATACAAGAAATGAGGACATTAATATCGGAGTTAAATGGTTTTTCAAACATTTTTATGTACATAAATTTACTAAAACGTTGCCAATTTCCACTGCTAAACCAAAAAAACTTTAATTAAAATGAAAGAAATTATTTATGTTTGAGAGATGAAAAAATTAGATTTTTTCAAAAATATTTACATATAAAATATATTTTTTGCTGTAAAATAAACATTTTTGTGTGCAATGTTGCCAAATTTTATTGACAGGCTCAAAACTATTTAGTAAATCAAAAAGAGGAGATTTCAAAACTTTAGTGAAGTTATTTTGTATTTAAGATATGGAATTTTTAAGCCTTCTCAACTATGCCGTACAAAGAAATTTACTGCTATGTTGCCGAATTTCACTGAAAATACGAAAATTGAATTTACTGCAATGTTGCCAAAATTTCACTGACAATACGAAAATTTAGTGAATATCGAAATACGAGTGAAGGGGGAACTGAAATTTTTGTTTGCTTTACTTTCTTGCAAAAACATTTTACAGTAATTTCTCAGTTTTTTTCTTTTAATTATTCTTTCTTTGATTTCGCCTGCAAATGTTTTCTTTTTTTTTGTTGATCATTTTTTCGCCTTGTATGTTCTTCATTCATTTTCCGCTACGTTTTCGTTTCATTTGCACTCACTTTGTTGTTTCTTGTTTCTTTGTAACATTTTTTGTTTTGTTTGTTTGTGTTCTCTTGCTTTTTTACACTTCTCTACCCACTTTTCTTCAGTTTTTTTTTTTAACTGGAAATTATATATGTTTTGTATATTTTTATTTTCTTACAGATTCATAGTGGCATATGTAGTACTTTCTTACGTTATGTTAATAAATAATGAAAGCGAAAGCAAATAAAAAAAAAACAATTAAGAAAACAAATTAAAAAAATTAAAAAACAAGCTTTCTTTAATTAATAAAAAAAATTAATAATTTATAAAAAATTAAAGCCATGCATAATATAATCACGTAGAAAGCACAGCGTAACAAAAAAAAAAAAAAATTAATAATAAATAATAAATATGTAGTAGAAGCGCAAAAATTAAAAAAAAAAAAATTAAAAAAAAAAAAACAATATACATATATAATAAAAATAATATTATTTAAGCAAATTTAATGCACAAAAAGCCACAACAAACCAAAAAATTCGGTTAAGCAAATTTCTCTATAGCAACAGCGGATGCTTAGGCTAAAAATTTTTTTTTTTAAATATATATATAAATAACTATGCGAAAAATCAAGCAAGAGTAAGCGCAAGCAAAGCAGAAAGCGCATAAAAACAACAAGGAAAGCAAAGCAAGCAAATTAGTGTAAGAGCGGCAAATACAAAACAAACAAAAAATCAAGTAAAAAACCAAAAAAAAAAAAATTATTCTATAAATAATTTTATATAAAGAAAATTTATTAAATTTATAGGTAATTACTTTTTTAAATTTATTTCTGTTGCTTTTTTCATTTGCTGTTTTTTGTATTTATAGACATGCATACATACGTATATGTATGTATATCATATGTAAATTTTATTATATGCGCGGAAAAAGAATTTTGTTTTATTATTAAAAAATATGAAAAAAAAAAAATTT
Source organism: Urophora cardui (assembly GCA_960531455.1). NCBI lineage: Eukaryota > Metazoa > Arthropoda > Insecta > Diptera > Tephritidae > Urophora > Urophora cardui. The sequence continues at coordinate 7,531,485 of OY482671.1, forward strand.
TTTATTTAAATTAAAAATTAAAGTTAAAAATTAAAAAAAAAATAAAAATTAAAAAATTAAAAATTATAAATAAAAATTATAATTTAAATAAATAAAACAAGCAACGTAAAGAATTTATTTGACGTAAGATTATTGTTATTGTTGTATTTGATTATTGTATTTGACTTGTATGGTCTGTTAGCAGCAAAGTATGCCACTGGAAGCAGATGCTTACATAGGATATTCGGTTAAAGGAAAAATACAAAGAGCAATTGATTGCAAATGCTGAAATGTGGCAACGTGGCACGAAGAGTGCGCAGAGCGAATCATATAAGAACGGATATCAATAAGAAGGGCAAAATGGCAGAAAGTAAAGCAGCGCATTTATTGGTTTAAAAAATGTTTCTCAAGGCAAAATAAAAAAAAAAATTATTTGGAAATGCTGAAATGTGGCAACAGAGCAACATATAAAAACGTTAACTGCAATTGATGAGCACAGCACAAAATGGCAGAGAGTAAAACAGCAGCGCACATTTATTAGCTAAAGGACTGCTTAAAACAAAAGTATACACACATTTTTTGGAAAAATATGTTTTTGTAAAAAAAAAGTAAAAAAGAAAATTAACTGTACATACATTTTTTGTTAAGCAGAAAAAAATATATATATATTTTGCATATCGTGTGCTTTAATTATTAAAAAAAATTTATTTGAAAAAGATTTAATAAAAAATTAAAAAAAAAAATATTTTTTTGTTTTTTATAATTTTCTTTTTTAACACCAATTGAAGGTCACAAAAACATTATAAATTTTTGTTTTTAAATGGTATTTTTGTTGTACATAAACTATGTAAAAAATATATATATATTTAGCTTGAAACTAATTGTTAAATGTAAAAGTAGTATACATATAAAATATGTATATATAATAGGGGACGACAGTAATATATACATATAAAGATATGAAAAACAAACGAGAGCAAAATTTATAAATATGAGTTATTTTAATAATAAAAAATAAACTTTATTTAAAATAAAAAATGTTTGGTTATCTATTTTTATGTATGTTTGTATATTTCCTTTTCCTGTAGCGTAGTTGATTTGCATTGAACTTCATTGCATTGCTTTCTAAACATGCCTTTTAGTAGCTTTTTATGCTGTCAAGGTAGTGGAGACTTTTATTTGGTAATTTTTTATTTAAAAATAAAAAATATTTTTTCTATTTCTTAGTGCTTTTTGTAGTATTCGGCTTGCACTTTAGCGCGTTTTGTTTTTTTTTTTTTTTTTTTGTTAAAAACCGTTAACAAATATTAAAAAAAGATAAAAAATATAAAAAAAGTTTGAAAATATTAAAAAAATTTATTTTATTTTTGTTTGAATATTTTTAAAAAGAATTTTTTCTATATTTAAAAAAAAAATACCTTTAAGCTAAGAAATTCAAAAAGCACTAAAAACTTTTTTTTAAGAATTTTGAAAAATAAAAAAATCTTAAATTTATAAACGCACGTTCTTCTTTTAAATAATGAGATAAAGTTTATTAAAAAATTCTTTTCATTTTATTTTTTTTAACGCTAAATTTTTTATTTTTGTTTTTTTTTTAATATTTTTAAAAAGCATTTTTTTGTTCCCGTTCTTTTTTTTAATTATGAAATAAAGTTTATTAAAAAATTCTTTTCATTTTATTTTTCTTAACGTTCAATTTTTTTTTTTATTTTTTCATATTTTTAAAAAACTTTTTTTTTAAGTTTTTTAACAAAATTTTAAAACATTTATAAATGTTTATTTTAACATTTTGTTCCTCTATCGGTGTTGCATGGTATTTATTATCTCTTCCCGCCCTAAATTTATATATGTATGTATGTATCTGACGATCGCTCCGTTTGTTTATATACATATGTATAAAAAATGTATCATATTGAGTGTATTAACAATTAACAAAATGTCACTTTTTGCGTTTAACGCGTAAGCAAAATCTTTTTTATTTTTCTTTTTCAATAAAAAACAAAATCAACTTACTAATTAAATGTTTGTTATTATCTATTCTCGCTCGCCTTGTTTTGCGCTATTCAACATACACACACACGCGCGCGACACATGACATAACAACGTCCTATTCAACTCCACATTCACCACACCGCCAACAACACATCAATCACCGCTTACCAACATGAAATGTGACATGTTCTTACATGATATGACGTGATGTGATCTAATGTGACATCATATGATCTGCCGAATCAAACCAAACCAACAGGCACACAATCAAGCGGCGCAACAGCAAATGCCAGCAGCGGCGCAGCGGCTACCACTTCGTCCAACGCCGCAACAGCAGCAGCAGGCGCTGTCGCGTCTAACACTGGAGCGCCTGCCACAGCAGCAACGCAAGCGAGCGATGCGGCCAGCAACAATGGCGGCAGTCAAACACAAGCGGCAGCGTCAGCGGCTGCAGCGGGCGGCGAAGCAGCAGCTTCAAATATCAGCGGCAGCGATGGTAATGGCGGCGGCGGAGGCGCCGACGAGACACAACCGCAACAGACAGCGACGACAATGGGTTAGCGGATTGATGCTGCAGCAGCAATTGATGAATAGAGTGCAGGTGGAGGTGGATAAGGAGCATGAGAAGTTGGGAGTGGGAAGTGGCGCAGGAAATGGCAGAGCAGGAGGGCCTATTAAATGTAATAATAATTAAATTTAAATATTATATATATAAAAACAAGCAAAAAATTTAACTAAAAAAAGCAACATTTAAGAAAAAATCTAAATAAATAAAAAAAAAATATATTATATAGAGTATGAGTACAGCAAGCAAGCAAAAAATAAAAGAAAAATATAAGTAAATAAAAATATAGAAAGGATTTTTTTTTTAAAAAGCTAACATTTAATTTATTATGCATTAGTATATATATAATAAATAAATACATAAATATAATTAAAGTAAACTAAAACAAAAAAAAAAAAATGAAAAAGTAAGCACGCCGAAAAGTAAAACACGCAGAAAGTTGGAAATCATATTAATATATATGGACATACGTATGTATGTAAATATATGTGTACCCATTTACATATATATGTATATAAGTAAATAATGCATATATATGTATATAAAGTTATAAAAAAACACGGCTGCTTAACGTTTATTAAAGAAAAACAAGTAAACGAAAGGAAGTCAAAAAATGTATAACAACAACAGCAAATAAAAATAGTAAAAAAAAAGCAAAAAAAAGTTTGATTTTCAATATTATCATTATTATTAATTATGAACTACTATTATTATAATTATTACTTTTATTATTAGCAGAAATAAAACTATAAAGAAAGAATAAAAAAAAAATTAAAAAACAAAGGAAATAGTTCAATAGCGCAGTGTAATAACTAGGGAAGCTAAAAATATGCAAATGCATATTGCATATGCAAATGCATATTTCGACATAAAATGCATATTTACGGTCAAAATGCATTTCGTGCTTATTTTGGCATATTTTAGCACTTAATCGAGCAATATCGAAAAATATTAAGCTGGAAACATCTTATCTGTGGTTAATTCAGACAGTTGCGTATACATACAAGCAAGGCTATTTAACTATTGATCTAGACCCCGGAGCGGAGCATTTTCCCATATAAAAATTCACCACGCCAAACACTAAGTTCTTGTATGCATACAAACAAGGCTATTTGACTGTTGATCAGAGCCTGGAACAAACCCAGGGTAAAAAAAAATCTTTGCTCCGATGAAGGGAACAATAATATGCAATATGTATCGACATACATAGGCATACGCTACACTGTCAATATGAATCGCGATATTTGGATCGCGATCCATATTGATGATCTGAAGAATCGCAGGCTAGTGCTACACGTTCAATATGAATATTCCGATATTTTTTTCGCTCTGAGGTTTAAAATATTTTACTTCCGTCCTTTTCACACTTTCAATTCAATTTGATGGATCGCAAAATTTTCATGCTACACAGTCAATCCGTGTTGTCAATATTGCGATCCGGATTGCGGATTTCAAAATTTCGATGCTACACGGTCAATATTAATCGTTTTCCGCATACAAGATTTTTTTCTCGGAAAGCCACTAAAAATTTACCCTGGAAAATATAGTAAAACATAATCATGCCTATTACGGTATCCGTCGGATGCCACTCCCGCGAATGCCATCCGATTCGCACTCCCCTCGCCGGTCAAATTACACGCTATTACCATAACCGTCGGATTACTGCTATATCGATTCACCCTGCGTATCATGTCAAAAGCTTTTTTACATTTTACTGCATTGTCAGTTGTGATTTATTTGCATTTTGAAAGAATATAATAATAAATAAATAATAAATTGAAGAAAAATTGATTTTTTTTTGCAAATGGAAGTACTCTTTGTTGTGTTTGCGGACTTGAAGCTGTTCCAATTTCTTACGAAGTACTCGCTAAATTTTGTACTTCTGCATTTGGTCTCGAATTATTAACGGATGGTTCGCAATCAACGCTTATATTTTGATCATCGCGCTACTGAGCCTACCAAAATGTCTTCCAGTGAACTTCTGCGTTTTGTCATCCACCTGTAACTTGCATTTGGAAGCGGTTATTTGTTAGCTTGATCTTAATACAGGATTTGGATTCAGACCAAGTAATTTTGATGTTGGTCCCAAAGCATTCAAATCCGTGCTTAATGTTGTCCAAAACTCTAGATACAACTTCTGGAGACTGCTTGCTCATGTTATTTTGCGATATTTTCGTTAAGCTTCTTCCGCTCAATCAAAAAGGAAAACTGCCCACGTTTTTCGTACGAATTCCATTTAAAAATAAAATTAACTCATATATGTATATTTACTTAAAATATATGTATGAATTATTTTGTTATTCGTTAAATTTCATTGTAATTTACTACGCAATGAAAATTCAATTTTTTAAATTTCTATTGAATCCGCACCAATTTTATGACGAATCGAAATCAAAAGATATTACAGCTACTGCGTTTCGATTACGGTTATAGGAATGCGGTGAATCCTCGAACTGCTTTATCAACATGTTTTTTATTCCCGGACTGCATTGACGATCGGTTATGAGAATATCAAATTTTATCAAAACGATTCGCATTCCCTGCCAAAGGCATCCGCCGGATACCGTAATAGGCATGAATAGTTCAATGCAACCTTGCGCAATATTAATGGAATGGTTTCGCTTGCTTTGTAAAAAAATCTCATGTATTTACATAAATACAAATCTAAAATTAAGTAAAAGTATTTTATAGTATTTAAAACAAATCTTTTAAATGGGAAAAATGTGAATTGTACGTTTCAATTCTTATATTATTATTACTTTGCAAAATTCGTTAAAAAAATGTAAGCTTGAAATGAAATACATACACTTTTTGAGCATATTTCAGGTATTTTTTTTAGGCATATATGTATATAATGAGATTTTTTCCTGCATATTTACGAGCATATTTCAGTTATTTTTCGGGCATACTAGCATGCATATTTTGAAATTTTTCGTGCATATTTTTAGCTACCCTAGTAATAACAAGCAGCAAAATTTAACATAAACAAAAATGGAAATAAATGAAAAAAATTGTAGCAGGAAAGAAAAACAAGAAAATTATAAACGCAGTGAAAAAAAATGATGCATGTTGATAAGCAAACAAAAATGGTATAAAAAAAACTCAAAGCAAAAATTAAATAAATGAATGTAAAAGTAAAAAAAATCTATCTTAAATTTATTACTACAAGAAAAAAACGCTAATAAACAAAAAAAATAATAAAACAATAATAGCAATAAAAATTTTAATATACAAAAAAAATTAAATTAATAAAAAAAGTAAAATAAAATAAAAAAATTAAATTAAATAAAAAAATTAAATTAAATAAAAAAAATTAAATGAAATAAAAAAATAAAATAAAATATAATAAAATATAAAATAAAATAAAAAAATAAAATAAAAAAGGAAGCTTAAATAAAATAAATTAAATAAAAAAATTAAATTAAATAAAAAAAATTAAATGAAATAAAAAAATAAAATAAAATATAATAAAATATAAAATAAAATAAAAAAGGAAGCTTAAATAAATTTAAAAAATTAAAACAAAAACAAAACCTAAATCATACACATTTGTACATTAATGTGTAACACGATGTGTGTAGCAAAAAAAAAAGCGCAAAAGTTGTCACCATGTTTCGTTTACTTAGCTTCTGCGTACTTCGCACAAAAATTGTTCAGCACCCTGTGAAAAGAGCGTAACTATAAATTTTTTTAACAACTTTGCCACTTGTATCTTTTTCTCTAAAAACAACACCCTTTGTTCAAGTAAATTCTGTAATTTGGACTTTGCTTGAGTTTTTTTTTCTAAAAACAACACCCTGTATTCAAGTAACTTCTCTAATTTGGACTATGCTTCACTTTTTTTCATTAAACAACACCCTGTATTCATGTAACTTTTACAATTTGAACTTTGCTTCACTTTTTTCTCTAAAAATAACACCCTGTATATAAGTAACTTCTCTAATTTCAACTTTTATTCACTTTTTTCTCTAAAAAACACCCTGTATTCAAGTAACATCTCTAACTTGGACTTTGCTTCAGTTTTTTCTCTGAAAACAACACCCTGTATTCAAGTAAACAATATAGTTTAGTCTCTGATCTACGTTTTCTTTAGAAAAAACACCCTGTCTTTAAGGCACATTAAAAAGTTAGTAGTACTGCAAGTATCATCTCAGATATCATGTGTGCCGACAGATTTTGATTTTTTGAAATCTTGATATCGTAATTTTTCAAATATGGCGGTAACATTTTAATTTTTTTTCTGTTCCACACAAAGTGCTACGCACTCTCATGTGCATACTATTTGCAATGTATAGAAGTTTAAAACTAAAAAAAATTTAAAAAAACTAAAATAAAAGAAGCATAATAAAAAAGGAAACACAAAATTGGGAACAAATAAAAAAACAAGAGGTCTAAATTAAAAGCGGCGTAAAAAGAGAAAAAATATAATAAAGTAGCTTAGTTGAAGATTAAAATTCGCACGCCTGGCGCGAATTATAAAGATTAAAAAAACAAATAAATAAAATTAAAATTAATAACATAAAAAATTTAATTCGTAAAAGAACAAAAAAAAACGAAGAAAAAACATAATAAAATAATCTTAGACAACAAAGTGTAATAAAAATATAAAATTTAACGTAAACAGCGGCGCATGCGAAACGGAAAGCAAAAGAAAACAAACAAAAAATGAGAACAACAAAAAGAAGCAATTCTGTTGCACTTTCTTTGCACACACACTTTACACTAAGCAAATCAAAACACAAAAACCAAGAACAAATAAAAAAGGAAGAAATACTTTAATAGTTAAAAAAAAATATATATATAATATGCATAATAAAATAAAATTAGTATACAAAAATTATGCAAAACCAAGCATAAAATATTAAAAAAAAAAATACATAAATAAAAAAGAATAAAATGAAATAAAACAAGAAAAATATAAGAATAATTTTAATTTAAAAAACGCAAACAATCAAATGTGCTTAACAAGAAAAAAACCCTAACTCAAATATTGATTCTCGATAAAAAGATTGTTTGTTAATGTCTTGCTTTAAAATTTAACAAAAGAAAATTTAATTTAATAATGACTTTTATGCAAAACCTTTTTTTATTTTTGTTTTTACGCTGTTAAGGTTGCTTTACAGTTCAACAAAGGAAATAAATTTAAAAAAAATTCTAAATTAAAGCTGATTCTTAAAAGAAAAAATTAAGAGAAAAAACGATTCATGGTTTTATAACTAAACAAAAAAATTAAATTCAGCATTAATTTTTTTTTTTACTTTCTCAAAGTATTAAGATTTTGCTTGAAACTAGAAAAAAGTAATTTGTATAAGAAAAATTTAGAAAAAAGTGCAAACAATTATGAAAAAAAAAATAAAATTTTTTTTTGCTATATTCTACCCAATTTTTTTATTTTTCATTGTTTAAGAAATTAAAAAAAAAAGTAATTAAAAATATAAAAGTGCAAAAAAGTTTTTTTTTGTTTTTGTTTTGACGCTTTTTAAACTTGCTCTATAATTAAACAAAATAAATAATAAATTTTTTTTTTTTGTAAATTAAACCTTTTTGTTTACTTGCTCGAAGTGTAAGATTTTCATTGCAATTAGAAAGAAAAGAAATAAAAATTACTGAGCTGCAATTTTTTTTATTTTTATATAAAAACTTACATTTTCTGTAATATAATACACCCTGTGTAAAGTAACTGTAGAATTGTTAGTTAAAAACAAATGTAGTAGGTACTCAAGCGTTTACATACATACGTATAGCACGTTGCAATGTTTCAAGCTAAATTTTTAGTAAGTAATTTTACACAAGCTAACATTTTTTTTTTTTTATTTAACACCAAAAGCGTTTTTGTATTTATTTCTCATTGCTATTATTTTTAATTGCTTTGAATTTTTTATCCATTCGTCACGTTTGACACCCTGTGGCCGACCGTTTGTAGCAGATAGGCGCACTACACACGTGCGTAGTTTTTTGTGTGTATAACAGCAGACATGATGTAAATTTAGATTTAATTACTAATAATTATTAAAATGCTAAACACTAAAAAAAGAAAATAAATAATTAAAATAAGAAATAAAAACAAACTCAGTTATCACGTCGTCCCTCGTTAAGTTCCAGTTTGTCGAAAATTTGTTTTTGTTAAAAACAAGCAAAAGGCAAGCAAGTAAAAGCAACGCAGAAGAAAGTAAAAAAGTGTGTCGTTCTTTATGTTTCAAAAAAAAAAAATTTAATAACAAATGCATAAATAAAACAGATTATAATTAAAAAAAAATCCCTTACCTAAAAAATATTAGAACTAATAAAATATTAATTTTAATTTTGTCGTTTTTATTATGCTCATTAATCTATAATATATAAAGCATACAATACTTATTATATTATTATTAATTATAATTATTATCCTTACTATTATTATTATTTATGTAACGGTATGCTATGCGCTACATACAGACATACAGCCGGACATGTCCGCACATGTGTGTGTTGGAAACATCATCATTTTAATAAGAGTCGTTCGTTTTAAGTAAAAAACAAAAAAAGCAAAATGGTCATGTTTAATTTTATTTCTAAATGTAATTTGAAAAATAATAAATATAAAATGCAAATACAACAAAACAAAATAAATAAATAAATCTAATTAATAAATATTAAACAAAAAAAAAAAACAAAATGTGTATTTTTTTTATTAATTTTATTTAAGCTACATGCAAGAGTTTATACACGGAGAAAACTGTATATTGCTGTGACATCCATATAAAATATATAAACAAAAATATGTATATGTATGACATGCATTATAGCGATATCACATCCATAGTTTATTGCTCAGACAGGATTATCAATTTATGTAAATGGATGTGACATCACTACCGTTTCCTCCGTGTGCATATACATTTTTAGGTTAGTTTTGTATCATTGAGAACACGCCGCATAAGTCGTTGGAATTTAAAGAATTTTAGAAGATTCACCTTAGGCCAGGAGTTTTCCGGTACCGGACAATGCTAACCACTTCTACACTTATGAACCTCCGTCTCTCCTCCTCGATGTCTGTTCCTGACTGCGATGCCTGCAGACTGCAGGGAGAAGACAGCGGAGAGCTAGCAAAGTCCCCGGTCGAGTAGATCCCCTCATGGCGCGTGTCAGGGGGAGGGTGTATTGCGAGACGGCCTCAGTCATGGTTCGAGGTCCGGGATAAAGAATCACAATGTTGTACAACATATCGAAAGGCCCTTCGATGTAGTATCGACTGCAATAGGTGTCCTTGTTGATATTTCGTGTGCCTTTAGCAACGTCTCTGCTGAGGCGCTTTTTGGAGGGGCTCGAATGGATCGGAATACCCTCAATCATTCAGCGCTGGATGGCAGGCCTTTTGCGTTATCGGACGGTGCCGTGTGGGCGGGGCATTTGGACGATGACACAGAGGGCACATAAGGAGAGTACTCTCCCACAAGGAGGAGTACTCTCACCGCTGTTGTGGAATCTAGTGGTAAAAAAAAATCCCTTCAGATATACACGAAAACTTGCAAAGTCTTGCATTACAAGTCTGGCCTATGTGAGGGCTATTTTGTATCCTGGCCAACCTGACATTACCTACTCATTGTAGTGTCTTTCAGGCCGAGTTGGCGGGAATTTAGGAGGCGGTTCAATCCTTGAAACCGAGAAAAAACGAATATCAAAACGTTTACAACCATGACTATTACGGTATCCGGCGGATGCCTTTCGCAGGGAATGCGAATCGTTTTGATAAGATTTGGTATTCTCATAACCGACCGTCAATGCAGTCCGGGAATAAAAAAACATGGTGATAAAGTAGTTCGAGGATTTACCGCATTCCTATAACCGTAATCGAAACGCAGTAGCTGTAATTTGTTTTGATTTCGATTCGTCATAAAATTGTTGCGGATTCAAAAGAAATTTAAAAAATTGCATTTTAATTGCGTAGTAAATTACAATGAAATTTAACGAATAACAAAATAATTCGTATATTTTAAGTAAAAATATATGAGTTAATTTTATTTTTAAACAGAATTCGTACCAAAAACGTGGGCTTTGTTGGTTGAGCGGAAAAAGCGTAACGAAAATATCGCAAAATAACATGAGCAAGCAGTCTCCAGAAGTTGTATCTAGAGTTTTGGACAACATTAAGCACGGATTTGAATGCTTTGGCACTACCATCAAAATCACAAGGTCTGAACCCAGATCCTGTGTTAAGAATAAGCTAACAAATAACCGCAAAACGCAGAAGTTCACATTTTGGTAGGCTTAGTACCGCGATGATCAAAACATAAGCGTTGATTGCGAACAAAAGTACAAAATTTAGCGAGTACTTCGCAAGAAATTGGAACAGCTTCAAGAAGAAACCAAATTAAATTATTGAAAACGCCAATAGATTTGCAAAAAAAGTTAAATTTTTCTTCAATTACGCAGGGTGAATCGATGAAGCAGTAATCCGATGGTTATGGTAATAGCGTGAAATTTGACCAGCGAGGGGAGTGCGAATCGGATGCCATTCGCGGGAGTGGCATCCGCCGTATACCGTAATAGGCATGAACTTCTCAGACAGTCAGACTGCACTAAAAAAAGCGCTTCGGACTGTCAGAAACGTAGAAAATTGCCGCAGATCTCTAAATGAAATGGCTGAGCAGTTTCAGCTATTCAACTGGGTATGGTTGCCTGTAACATACTGGAAAACGAGAGGGCAGACGAACTTGCTAGATTCGAGCACATTCGCTCCACTTTCCACTTCACAGTCTTTGGAAGGGTTTAGGTATGTCGATCGATAACAACAAGCTCAAAGTGGATGGGTTCTATTTTGAAAGCAGCAAGAGACAGCTGGCATTTGCTCGGTACTTACAACATACTAAGCTCTTTTGGTCTAACTGGAACGTCAGGCGGTCGAAGAGTTTACTCGCGCACGGTAGATACGAGCTAGCACTAATGACCGGCCTATTAACAGGTTATAAAATCTCCGTGAGAAGCATGCAGAAAGGAGGAATGCTACCTAAAATGATTGCTGTCGTCCGGCTTGTGAGGGCGAAGAGGAGCCGTTAATAGACCAGCACTAGTAAGAAGGCGATTGAAACATTTAGTTGCTTACCATTTTAGTTATCTAGGAGATCTATGTGGTTACAATGGTATTCTGCAAAATACGAAGATTTGTGGAGTCCAGATGATGGTTCGAATAGGAGGGTATTGTCATCAACGTGCTAAGTGGAAACTAGTAGCCACTGTAACCTAACCTAACTTAGCAGATTCAGTTGCTACATTTTTTCATACCGTGTTAAATATGTATGTATGTCCAAACAGCATTTTTTTTTTAATGTCTGCATTGTTTAATCAATTGGTTTGCTGATTCGTTTGAAATACATTCAATTGTTTGCTTACTTTCCATCGCATCGCTCTTCCTTGGCTGATTTACATATTTTCTTTTCGGCGGAAAATCACAAACTTTTCGTGTTTGATTTATTGTAATGGCAAAAAAAAATCGAACCTATGCAGATAAAAAAAAAAAACAAATGAAAGTGCATATATGTACATACATTAAAGATTCCATCCACAAAAGAAAGGAAAACAAAACCAAAATAATAAAATCCAATTAAAAAAAGGAATGCCATAGTTCCTTAACCATTCGCACACACATACAAATACACTTCAACTGGAAACAAGTGAATTTTCATTTAACTATAGGTCCGCTCTTTTCACTTTAACTGTCAACAAAGCAGTAAACATAACCTCCAAATTACACTGTGTGAAGACACTTAATACATCAATCTAACCTAAAAAGAAAGAAAAACACGCAACTAATGAAAGTAACTATTTAACGTAACCTATTTACTTTATTGTTAATGAATTGAAGTAATTGATTATTTTGCACTATATATGTATACATAACAGTGTTGCATTTTGCATACGCGCGTTCTAAAAAAAAAAAAAACAAAAAATGTAAAAAATGCATAAAAAAGAGAAATAAAATCTTTTAAAAGTTGTAACACCAATAGCCGAGAAGAAAAAGCGATTATTTATTAAAAAAAAAAAATGTTATCAGAAGCAAACGTAAAAAAATTAAAAAAAACAAACAGCGTTGTAAAAATAAGCATCAACAGCTGCAAGAAAACTATCTAAAATGAAAATTGATAAGAAAAAATATTTTGAAAAAAATAAAAATAAAAAATAATACATAACCGTTCAACAAAGAAAATAAAGTGACAAAAAAAGTTTAATTCATATTAAAAAAGTTATTTAACATAGTTTACAATTATAATTTATTCAAAATACTTAATTACTAAAGAAAAAAAGTATACAAAAATACTAGCTATAAAAAAATCCACAGCAATTCTATTAAAACCAAAAAAAAAAAAAAAATACTTAAATGTACATTTTTTATAGAGCTATTGTACAGTTTTATTTAAGAAAAATTAAACAAAATTTTTGGTAGAAGTTATAGATAAATATATTTTTTAAATTTTTCTTAAATAAAACTGGCCAATAGCTCTATAAAAAAATACACATTGAATTACTTAATTATTAAAAATAAACGGCCATGAAAAATCAAAAAAAAAAATTAGTTTATAAAAAATTATCAAATTCAAAAAAAGCGAAAACAAAAAGAATCTTTACACTTATTATTAAAGTAAGTACAACTCTGATAAGTGTAAAATGTATATGAATATATAGCAGTAAATAAAAATGAAATGTAGGTACATGAACAATGTAAGGCATGTAAGAATGATCAGTAAAAAAAATATAATAAAAGGGAAAACACAACACTAGCATTGTTTTATTTCAGTCAATAATGTATCATTTGGCTAGAGCAAATTTTAATTGCTACTGCAAGCTACGAGCTGTCATTTAGCGCGACGATAGGTGGATTCATACAAGGTGATATCCATGTTAAGTTAAACTATGAATAATGTCAATGGCTTCACTTCAATTGTTAAAAAAAAAACAATAAATAAATAAATAAAAAGCGCCTTGAGTTGTTTAATAATTTTATTGCGTATATATATACATAAATGTAATCTTGAGCCGATTTAATTTTTTCTAATGCAAAATTCTTCCATTTATTAACAAAATACAAGCCTAAGCAATTGGTCTTAACACTATCCAGCAGGGCTAAGACTTTCACAATATAACTACGGGTATGTTCAGAAACGCAGCATGAAACGCAACATCGGCAGTAACTATTTTTTTGATGATTGTGATGAGCGACGCTTCATGCAAAATTTACGTTTATGAACGCTCTGCTTGTACTACAAAATCAGGTTGCGCTTCAAACTGAGTTTCTGAACAAAGCCTACATATCATTTTTAAAGCTTATTGGCAACATAATGTACATGGGAAAATTTTCACACATAAAAAAATACATATCGTCGTTTAAACTTCATAGCCGCCTAAGTGAGACTTTCATAACCGCCTAACTGGCATTTGTGCCAAAAATTAAAATTGAATTCCTGACGTCCAACTCTACGACTTCGGAAGTGAAAAGTACACTAGAAGGAAACATAAAACTTATTGAGCTTGTCAAATACCAAAAGTATGTATGGTGTGGATCGATAAAGCTTGGCGTTAGGAGTTACAAGTTGGCAAAAATCAATTTTGACATAGCTGGTTATGAAATTTCCACTTATGCCGTTATGAAGTTTAAACGACGATATTAAATATGCGCAGCATTCAATTTTGTTTTTTTGCTTGTTTTCTTTTTTTTTTTAAACTTGCAACCATGGAGAACTTAATAAGGAGAATTCATTCAAACAGCTGATTTCCTACTCTTCTTCAAAACGTAAGTACATAGATACATATGTCACATACTACATGCATACTAGCATTTTGTTTTTATTCCAATCACATTTCCGTCTTGACAACTATCAAATAACTTGCTAGTTGCTCCATGCTTGCAACTAAACAGAAATATTTTACTAAATTAAAAAAAAAAGAAGTTACTTATTTATAATAAATAAAATCAGTGCGTATTACAATTAAGCAACTAATTTTCATTAAGAAACAAAAGCATTATGTTGTTGTTGTGGCTGATTTGGTTTAACATTAATAAGATCGTATACATACATATATATATCGCCGATTAGCATTTTGTTTTACATATTTGTTATATATGTATGTTATAACACCTGTTGGCGTTTTGTTTTTATTTTATTTGCACGCCAAAGTAGTTGGCAACGTCGTTTCAACGGCCATCCGCCTTTAACCCAACAACACCTTACGCATCAAATTCGCATTCGCAGCGCTGCCGCTCGTTTGCGGCTCCGGTTCAATGCATTTTGACGAGCATAAATATTGCAGCAATGGCACACGATATTTACCACAAAAATCAACAAATTTAATATGTTCAACACGATTATCGAAGAATACCCCCTTGCATTTGGGATTCACACAACAATTGGCGCTTTGTAGATAATCATTGACGGTGCGTGGCACAATGCCGGGCCCATAGGGTATGCCAGTAACTTTGACAACACGCGCAGCAAATTCCATTAGGCTGGGCGGTTTTAAAGCGATGTCTTGCACGAAACGCACAACCAAAGGATTTTCACGCAGACTGAGCTGTGTTTGCATGATAAAATAAGGAAGTGAAAAGGGAAAAGAAAAAGTAATAGTGATTAGTGTGTTAAGTTAAGCGTTAGTTAGTGTTGTTGTTTTGTTAACTTACCTCTGTTAAATTTCGCAATGCTATAATATCTTTTGGCAAATGTCTTAGTCGATTTTTGTGCAACAATAACGATTTCAGACTATTTAAACGCGCAATGCTTGTGGGTAAATTTTCAATTTGATTATCACATAAAACGAGCGCCTGCAATTGCGCAAGTGTGCCAACCGCTTCCGGTACATCATTGATTTGGTTGCCGCCAAGTGAGAGTACTTGTAAGCTGTGAAAATTAAAAAAAAAAAAAACAAGAAGATAATGAATTTGATTAAATTGAAAAAAACTAGAGCATAAATAATTAAAAAAGCTAATAATTTTAATATCATTGCGAACCATTATAGGGTCTATACACGATGAGTCTGATTCAAGAGTTAGTTTATGTGTATTAGTGAAAATTTGCATCCCTGCAGTAAAAATCCGCAATGAATCCTTAATGAATCACTGATACAATTCTCCTATGACGAGGAGGCATCAGTGAATACTTTCATATAAAGACTGATGAATTTTTCATATAAATGGTTTGCTTTCCTCAGAAAAAAAAAAAAAAAAAACAAAAAAATAAAAATTGTACATACTAGTTATGACGACAGTGATGAATATTCAATAAGGAATCATCAATGGGCATTCAGCAGTGAAACAAATTTACTGCAGGGATGTAGTAGTTACACCGACATGACTCTAGCATTGACTCAAGAAAATCAAAATTTGTTTGATATTTTGCTGTGACACGGCGAGTCAACACGTACACAGATGACTCGCGAGTCAGACGCTCTGTGTATAGACCCCATTACAAGTGAGTCAACTTTGACACACATCATTCACAGTAGGCTATACTTCAGTATGGCGGCGATCACTTCCTCTTTCCGTTTGGTTCTCTTCATTATTGCGGGCATGTTGTTGTTGTAAAGAAAGAGTAATTTACAAATCACACATATTAAGCGCTATCCGTAGCTCCCCAGTAAGCAAAATTAGCTTAAATAAAGTTTTTTTAAGCTTATAATTATAAATATTAAGCTTACAAAATCTTGATTTTTTGTTTACAAAAGACTTCAAAGTAAGCGTGTTATAAATGAAATTAGACCTTGGTTGTAAATGTTCGAATATAAATTTATAAAAAATATTTAAGAGAAAGTTTTTTATAAGCATAAAAATATAAACTAATTGTAAATGTTTGAATGAAACCTTTTATAACCCAGTTGGAAAGGGTAATGTTTGGTAATGCACAAAGTAATCTATCTCTACCATCATTTATACATTACAACATGCATGATTCCTAACACAGCAAATGTCCTACGAAAGTAATGTGTCGCTTTAGGTAAAGCGACACATTACCTTTTGCATTACCCATTCGTATATAAAAAGATACATTACCTTTTGCATTACCTCTTCGTATATAAAATGATACATTGCCCTGTACATTACCTCTTCGTATACGAAAAGACATCATACCTAAATTCCATGAAATATTTATACATTTAAGTTGCTATACATATTAGGACTCTCGTTGCTCATACTAATGTTTGGACCACAACTATTTCTTGTATCTTTCATCGCCAATGGCGTTTGGGATACATTTTCAGAATTATGCATGTACATATGTACATATTTTTCACCAATTTAATTTTTTATTATTATTTTTTTTAAGCTGCCACCTTCAAGCGACAAAAATACAATTGAGTTATTTCAAATCATGTTCAGAGAAATTACCTCTTCGTTTACATAGGTATGCATGTTTTCGTATATTGCCATTCGTTGATGAACTCATATTTGAAAAAGGTAATGGGCCCGTCAGAATGAATACTTTTCCGGCAATCCAGCACCGTTTAACTGACACATACTTCAATTTCATATATTTGTTACGGCAAAGTTGAAGTACTGATTGTGTCGATTTTCATTCAAATACATGTAATTCCACTCTGCTGTCAGTTAAACGGATTGCTGGATTGACGGAAAAGTATTCAT
Organism: Urophora cardui; assembly: GCA_960531455.1. Classification (NCBI taxonomy): domain Eukaryota; kingdom Metazoa; phylum Arthropoda; class Insecta; order Diptera; family Tephritidae; genus Urophora; species Urophora cardui. The sequence continues at coordinate 7,548,626 of OY482671.1, forward strand.
TCTGACGCCCCTATAATGCATTCCGCACTTTCCAACTGGGAAACTTTCGAATGTAAGGTTATTGTAAATGTTCTAAAAAAGGCTTTTAATAAGCTTTTGAATGTAAGCTTACTGTAAACGTTCCAAATAAAGCTTGTTTGAGCTTACCAATCTAAACCTTTTCCAAATTAAAACAAAGCACGTCATAAACGGGTTTTTAATAATTTATTTTGACGATATTTTGAACTCGTGGTAGCACATATGTACATTTGTACATAGATACATAAACAAATTACATACGTAAGTACATACATACATATTAAAAATAGTACAACAATAAAATCATAAATGTATTAGCTAAATTAAACATCAAATACAAAACACGTACTATATCAGATTTTAACTTCATACGATTGTTGGCAAATTGGAAAAATGCTTTTGAAGCAGCTACATAATCTGTTTCATTCCCACCGTTCTCATGTACAAACGTTTCTGAAAAGAATTTAAGAAAAATTTGAATTACGTGTGTATGTACATATGTATATACGTATGTACGTATATGCAACCAAAGTATATAAGTTCCTTCGTTTTGTTACCTAAATATAATAGTAAATTACATACGAAACAACTGTATGTCACGGCTTATGAGTAACATTTTATCTGAAAATGGTAGTCATACGCCATGGCATACAGTTTTTTGTATTACATATTTATTTTATAGAATCTGTTATTGGAGCTTAGGTAAAAATACCACAAAATTTTGCTCATACGCCATAGCATGCAGTGAATGTACATATATAGTTTATTATTGAGTGATTTTATATATGTACTTACGGCATATAGATAATCCAATAGTTAGACTGCGAGTGCAAATTTTAGTTTCGGTCCCTCTCCATGAAAATTTTTGAGCCATTGCATCCGTCACTATTTTTCCCCACGCTCGCTTTACAAACGATTTTGCCGCAGAAGAGGATGCAGCTTTGAAATCCATTTTCTGAAACATTAAAATATGCAAACCAAAGTTACAAACCTAATTTTCTTAAACGCATGCTGTTACATATTAGGTTGGATCAAATTTTATGGGCTGATTATAAGCCACAGAGTTCTTAGCAAATTCGGATTTTGCATCAAATTCTAATAGTCATCTAGACAAGCCTCTAAAATCAATTTCGAGCATGCTCCAGACAACTTTTTTTCATAGAATTTAATGCAGAATCCGAATTTGCTAGCATTACTATGGCTTAGAAAATTGATACAGCCTAGTATATATACATATATATCTTTTACTTATAAAACTTACCAGCTGACGAAACTTTTCCTCGTCCTGCTAAATTTCTTTTTCATATGAAAGTAAATTTTCTAGTCTGCTAAATGGTTCCTTGTGCAAAACGATTGGATAACCTCCTGGCATGACTTTCCTAAGCTCACCTACTTTTCTCCTTAGCGCTGTTACTTCTTTTAGTATCCGTAAAAGGACGGCTTTGTTTTTTTCTCGACTTTTACTACGGCACAGTCAATGAGAGATTGGGATGCTATAAAAAAAGAGATTAATAGAAGGTACAAATTCATTAGCAATTAAACTGAATACTCACCTAATGAGTTTTCGCGCGGTATATTGGACTCTCCGCAATTAACTATTGAGCATCCACACGTATTTTATTTAATTTTTATTAATAGGAAAATTTTTCTTACGTCAACTATTCAACACATACAATAGGTTTATTTAAAAAAGCTTAAAATAAGCTTAATATTGTAAAAACTTATTTAACTCTTCTTTTAGTAAACTTACTTCAAGCTATTTTTCAAACACTTGCCATTCACTTTTAAAATTAACGGTTTTATAAACATGCGCTCTCAATGTTTACAAAAGATTTATTTGAAAACATATAAAGTAAGCTTAAGAATGTAAATGCTTACAAAACACTTGTAGTAGCAAGCTTACTTTAAGTTATTTTCAAAAACGCTTACAGGAATGCTTGTTGGGTCTAAATAAAATGCTCAAGAAAAAATTTCTATTATTTCTTGAGCGTTGAAACAGTAGTAGGAAGGTATGTAATTATATTTTCAAACGAAATGTCACATTTGAATATATTTACCTGTTCTGTTGAATTTACTTGAAGAAATAATAGAAAATTCATTATATCTTGGCAGAATCAGAGTTCAGTTATGCACTTTTTTCTAAAAAATCTTTAAAAAAAATAGTAGTAGAAAATGTATCAAATTTCTTGAGAGCTGCGTGCTGCAAAAGAAAATATGACAAAAGAAATTTTTCTTGAGCATTTCTTGTTTGCCAATTTATACTGAGTTTTTGGTTTTCTTGGAAGCTCCCTATAGGCCTTAACACTAAAAAAATAATGTCAACAACTTTCAAAAACAATGGAAAAAGACTGAGATTCTGATTGCTGATAAGTTGAGAAGATTTGTAAAATTTTTGCAACATTGTTAGTGTGAGTGAAGACGGTCGATTAGTCGGTTAATTGCATACACGCGTATGTACTTTGCTCCTTGAGGTACATACATAGGTATGTACATTCATACATATGTATGTATGTATGTACATATCGCTAGCTTTGAGTGCAAACTGTGCAAGCTCACTTTTATGAAAAAGTGTATTTTTATGTAGAACGGTAGAAAAATCATATACGCACCACGCTAAAGATGTCTGTGATACTTGTCATATTTCGACTGGTTGTTACGCTCAAATAAATTTTGGAATAAATTTTAAACTTTTTTGGTCGATATATAGGACACGACTGAAACATTATTAAAATTTAAACTTTGAAAAGTTTAAAAGATTTTTAAACTTTTAAGGTTTAGATTTTATTCCGAATTAAAATTTATTTTAAGACTTAATTAAAATTTAAACCTTTTTTTGTTCAAATTAAAAAAAAAAATTTCTCCGCCCAAATCCGCTTCACGTTTTTCCCTATTGTATCTTCTTTCCTATCCTTTTTTGTCCTTTTCTTCCATATTGTTCTCCCCCCAACATCCCCTTAATCCTTTTCAATATTGTCTTTTTCCTATGCTCTTCTTCTCCTTTTCTTCCTTCTTCATTTTATCTGTTTCCATAATTACTTTGTGTTTGTTTTTTTCTCCATTCAAACAACGCCACACAGTCATTCATTCAAATTGTTTAATAACTATAAATGAGCTTTTTATATTGTTCATTTCTCGAAAAAGCAAGTTGGAATTTCAAATCAAAAATTAAAATTTTTTTGCTGAAACCAAATTTTACGACCAATAAAATTTTAAAATTTAAACCTTAAAAGTTTAAATGAGAAAAAGTATAAGATTTAAACCAAAAAAGTATGAAATTTATTCCAAAAAATACTTTGAAATATTTGAACTTTTGTATGTTTGAATTTTAAATCAAAAAGGAATAAGAAACTTTTGAACTTTCGAAAGTTCAAAATTTAACCCAAAAAAAGTTTTAAATTTCTTTCAAACCAAATCAAAGTATTAAAAATATTCCAATATTTATAACAGTGTACCTACTCAGTGATACGCAAATTGTTCAATTCCAAAAAGCGAAGAAAATTGTGTAAGTCCAAAATATTTACATGAACAGAAAATTTTGTTTTCATTTCGAATTTTTTTTTATTTTTTGCTTTTTTTTCTCATACATACACTTCCAACAACCTTCCGGTTGTTCTTTGTTGGCTACAACAACAAATGCTATTGCCTTTTCCATAAATTATACGTTATCGCGTGTGCATGAGATGATCGTTAAGTGAACTATATTTTTTTAATTAATTTATTTATGGAATTTCCATAATCAAATCAGATGATATTCATTGTTAATTTTATTTTTTTTTTGCAAAAACACTACATACATATCGTCGCTGCGCCAACAAATTCAGTTATATGTTTTTTTTTTCGATTTTTTTTTTATTACATATTTATTTAGCGCTATCCGCTAGCCACATTTCTGCATTTCCCGTTTTCTGATATCCTTCTTTGGTTAGAAGTTGTCAAACACAGCTATATGCTCTCAGTAGTAGAAATGCTCTGTAAAATCAGTTATACATCTATTTTCGTATAATTGTTTTTTGATTTCAGGTTATTTTTGTGTAAAAAAATTGTTTAAAAATAGCGTATGTGACCAATTTTCAAAATAGGAGGGGCACTGGTCAATTATTAATGCATTTTCAAACTATCGCTAATTGCATCGGACCTTAGCGAAGAATGGTATACACATCTTTCACGATTTCTTACCCCCACTAGCAAATTTAACCTTTAACATACGACGTGGTGGTAATTTTTACACCGACTTACAGTTTCTTTGAATATCTCTTTTAACTTACCATCCTGCAAGTTTACTCTCTTAGTATTTTCCCATCTCGTTATAATTATTGACCCGTTTTGTTTTTATGGAGGAAGGTGTAACATTTGACGAGAAATGATGATGGTGGGGTAAAAATTACCCCACGTCTAGGGTAACGTTAGTTTTTCTTCGAATGCAATTTTTGGAAATTTACCACTTCTCGCTTCTCTGCAGCATTTTGATGCGTTTAGAATCTACTCATGTCATCATATTTATCGATCAGTATAGTTTCTATGGTGGAAGATCTCCAATAACGGATAAATTATGATATCGGGGTAAAAATTACCACACCTCGACGTTAACGTAACTTTTTCTTCAAAAATAATTTATTTCCATTTAAAACTTCTCTCACTGGCAATTTGATTAACATGGATTATTAATTTTACCACTTCTTCAAATGATTATTGGAAGAAAAATTAAAAAAATCGTTTCGTGATTCATTTTATACGCTCACGTTATTATGAAAAAAACTTCAAAAAGACTGGCCAGCATTTTCTACAAAAAAATTTTTTTAAATAAAATTCCTATTATATATTTAAAAATATATATTTTTTTATGAAAAACCGTCTCTAAAGTTTAAAGAAAGTTTTTGTTTTACCTTTTATCTATAAGGTTCTCATGTGATGTTTTCGCTATTTTGAAAGAACAAGGCCTTGTGAATTATAGTAAAAACTTTGTTGATTTAAAAAATTTAATTAACTTTTTTATTAATTTCATTTGAAAAAGGACTGGCCTCTTTCCAATGCAAAAATTATTATAAAAAAATTTATTTTTTATTGAGAGTTTTAAGTAAAATGCGTAGAAAAAAATTTACCACCACGTCGTAAACTATGTCACAAAATTTCACCTCGTCACTTAAAGGTTAAACAATTTGTAAAAAGAGCTATGTGCTGTAAAACGGCGCAAATGCTTCATGCGAAGTGGTTGGTCAAAAAAAGTAAAAAAAAAAATTGCACAAGTCTATTACATATGTGTAGTATCATTAGTTAACAATTCAAACTAGAAAAAATATTCTCTAGGATCACCAGAAAACGGTTTTTTTGCTCTCCTGAAAAGTTGCTGAAAAACGTATAGCTCTTTTTGTTGGCGCAGCGACGATATGTACATTGCGTACACATGCAATAGCTCGTGGCTACTATTGGCACCATGATACAAACAATCAAGGTAGTTCCACTTCACTTTGACTTTGTCATTTTTGATTATAATATGGATTATTGACGTCTCATTTTAAGTCAAAAATTTAGGATAGCGTTGCCCAATCAAAAGTTTTTGGCTGAGGGTATATTTGAACAAAATATTGGGTATTTTAAATGAAATGGTGTTTTTCACATATGCTAATCAACAAAACAAATGAGCCGATGTAATGAGATTTTCAAAGAAAATAAAAAATAAGTTATTCATAAAAAAATAAAATAGATTTATGCAGTTATTAAAGTCGAAAAATGGTATCAAAACGTCCTTTATACAATCAAGCAAATGCTTTTACTCAAAATTTCAGAAATTTGACATTAATTTGTATGAACCAAATTTCAAAATCTGAGTAAAAGGTCTGAAATCTTAAGCAAAAGTAAATGCTTGGCTTTTATTAATATGACCCAATATTTGAAAACTGTTCGATTTTTTATGAATAAGGTAAGAGTTCTTGATTTTCTTTATATGTATTATTTATTGCGTACGTATAAATATATATATGCATATTTGGTTTCAATGTTTTATACAAGAATATTTCCACATTTAAAAAATATATTTATTAAAAAAATTGTTTAGCAGTTATATAACAATGTAAATTTAGTTTAAATTTGTATGTTGCAGTTTTCTTTAGTTTTTACTTGCGTTACTAAATTTATTTTCCTTTATTTTATTATTTACCTAATTCTGAAATAGATTCTTCGCAAAAAAATCTTTTTAGTGCCTTTTCATCTAAATTAAATTTTGTATTTACTAATAAATTTTGCATATAACCATGCCATCGACCGCACTTGTTTTTTCGGTTGTAAGTTCATAAGTCGTGCCAATATTCATAATTTCTAAACCACTGAAATTTTTCAATGAAATTCACAGGAGGTGTAGTAGAAATGTAATATGTACTATACATATTCCACAAACTTACCGCAACTTATTTTAAGAATAAATCCTATTTTTTATATAATTATTTTTGATCTGATGTTATGAAGAATTTAACACGTAAATGTGCGTATTTATATATAATAATATTTAAATTAAAAAAATTCGTTTTGTTGCAATCGATCCATGATTACCATGGAAATAAAAAACAACATAAATGGAGGATTTTTAGCTCTGAATATGGCAGCACGAAATGTCATAATCCATATAATTGTCAGGTGGTTAATATGGCGACAAAAATTTTACGTTTACACTACCTTCTTTCTTGTATCATGATTGGCACTATTGAATGTATGGCAGCTGTTTGTTTAATCAGCGTCTGTCAATCAACATTCAAGTTGCTCATTTAATGACAAACAAAGCAAAAGAAAAAAAAACAAGAGTAGGAATGTATACGTTGTTATCACAAAGCTATTTTTTACAAAGCAAAGCTTTAACCTTTTTGCACTACATGAAAGATAAAGTATGTATGTAGTTCAAGTGGCAAAATATGCGCGACATATAGAAGTATTTAAAATAGTTCACCATAAAGAAATATATGTAAATTCAGTCCAGTTCACATTAAACAAATATGTAGAATCATAAACCTACACATATGCAAACCCACCTTTGCATTTTCCATATATCCTTCGATATAGCAGTTATTCTATTAGCGCCTGCATAAAAGTAACGCAACTGTCTCAACTCCACCACCTGTTCGGGAAAATGTGTCAGCTGATTGCCACTCAAATTCAATTCCTTCAATGCGCCATTGCGCATCGCAAACGATTTTGGCAGCGATTTATTTGTTAGTTGATTATTTTTGGCAATTAGCGTCACCAATGGCAGTTGGCAAATAGCATCGGGTAATTTAATCAAACAATTCGAACTCAAATCCAATACTTTGAGATTCGTGAATTTCGTTAGCGCCTCTGGCAGCAACATCAGGCGATTGTGATTTAGCAGTAAAGTTTCAAAGTCCTTGTGTGTTTTTAGCGATTTTTTAGCATATAAATCATCGTCCAGCGTGATTTCTGTAAGATTCATGCGTCCATAGTCGAGCGTTTTTTGCTCGCGCGAATCTGTGTCGCTGCTGTCAGATGTGTAAACTTCCATTTTTTGCATTTGTTTCTTGGATTTACTAATTTTTGTATTACTATTACTATTTATTTATTATAATTTTATTTTATATGTATAAATTTTGTAATTTTCCACTACTATTTTGCGAATAAATTTTTTTATTTGTTAATTTAACCGTTTTTTTTTTGTTTTTCTTAAATTTTTAATTCTTTTTTATTACTACTCTCAATTACTCTGCCTTCACATTAACTCATATTAATTCATATTAGCGTAATGGCGCACACAATATTAGTTATCCGCGCGTATTGTGCTCATGCGACTGCCGTTAAAATTTAAAACACAAGTATTTATAAGCCGTGCACAATTGACTTCTACCTCGCTTTGCTTCAGAGTTTTGCTTTGACAGTTCTGTTCAGCATGTGCTTTTTAAAGGGACATGTTCACAATTGAGGTGAAGCGAGTAAAGCAAAGTATAAAGTTAGCCATCTTTCAACTTTTTTCCACTTTGACAAACATCTCCCCTTGTGTGTGTGTGTGTATGTTTGTATATCTACACTTATTTTAGCGATTTCGCGCAATTTCGTGAGAAGTGAGCAGAGAAAAGTAAAAAATAACATTCGAATAAGCAGAAAAAAGCAAATTCCCCAAATATATTACCAAAAATCAGGTTTATAAATTAAAGCAAAGAAGTGAAGTGGAAATTGTCAAAGTGTTAATTGTAGCAAGCATCTGGAATTTCGCTTTGCTTTAAGGTTTTTTCTATCAAAGTTGGAGCAGACAAAGCCAATTGTGCACGGGCTCTTATTGGCACTTGATTGCTCAAACGAAGCCGAGTCGCTCACTCGGTCTCGCGTTTTGTTTTTGCTTGCTTTATTAACAACGATCGACGCAAATAATAGCCCCGGCACATAGCATACGTCAATCCGTCTACGTCGACGTATGTGACTGACAGCTCAGTAAAATGTCGGCATTTAAACGTACGTCCTCACACGTACGACGGATCCGTCGCCGCAACGTACCGAAGTTGCCCAAAAGTCAACTTTTGGTATACGTCAATCCGTCGCTATGTCAGCTGATTGCTTTTGATTGTTAACCTTTAGCTACTCTTGAATTTCACTTTTTTTGCAATTTGCTTTTCGAGTTCTTTCTCATTTGTATAACATTCCTCCATAAAACAAAATGGTCAAGAATTATCAGGAGATGTGAAGTTACTGAAAACTGAATTTCAAGAGGGCAACTTAAAAGAGAAATTACAAAATATTCTAAAGAGTTAAATTTTTGCCACCACCTCTGTAGTTAAAGGTTAATCAAACAGCTGATTTGTGTATATCCGCCAACGTTTCCTATGTGGCGACCTCTCCGTCAAGTACGTGAGCTGTCGGTCACATACGTCGACGTAGACGGATTGACGTATGCTATGTGACGGGCCTATAACGAATGTCAGCGCAAGAAAAATAAGTTTTCGTTTATTTTTTAGCCCCGACACATAGCATACGTCAATCCGTCTACGTCGACGTATGTGACTGACAGCTCAGTAAAATGTCGGCATTTAAACGTACGTCGTCACACGTACGACGGATCCGTCGCCGCAACGTACCGAAGTTGCCCAAAAGTCAACTTTTGGTATACGTCAATCCGTCGCTATGTCAGCTGATTGCTTTTGGTTGTTAACCTTTAGCTACTCTTGAATTTCACTTTTTTTGCAATTTGCTTTTCGAGTTTTTTCTCATTTGTATAACATTCCTCCATAAAACAAAATGGTCAAGAATTATCAGGAGATGTGAAGTTACTGAAAACTGAATTTCAATAGGGCAACTTAAAAGAGAAATTACAAAATATTCTAAAGAGTTAAATTTTTGCCACCACCTCTGTAGTTAAAGGTTAATCAAACAGCTGGTTTGTGTATATCCGCCAACGTTTCCTATGTGGCGACCTCTCCGTCAAGTACGTGAGCTGTCAGTCACATACGTCGACGTAGACGGATTGACGTATGCTATGTGACGGGCCTATTTGGCCCACCGAATGTTATTGTGTGTGCTTTTTTCTCTTCTCTGTTCTGTTTGTCTACTGTTCTCTGTCTGGCTTGCGTGTGTTTTTGGGTGCGATAACGCTCGGCAGTGACTTGTTTTTTTTTTTTTTTTTGATAATTAATAGAACAAAACAGCCATAGGCCAGTGTACCAAATAAGCTGTTGGCGGGGCGGCCTCACGCGTTCACTTAGCGACGTTGAAAATGCGACTAAAAGTTTTGTTTAGTTTGTAGAATGTTTTTATTTCGCTTTGTTTATCGAGTTAGTTTAATTATTAACTGATAGCTGATTAGCATTTTTTTATGTACTCTTTCAGACATATGAAAAATAATTAATATGTCTGTATGCATATAAAATGTGTGTGGCGCTCTTTTCGCGCTTTTGGCTCCTTTTATTGACGCTTAACTTACTTATCCTTTCCTGGTGGATTTGGTTGCTATTTTTAGAGCAATTTTATCAGCGCAAGCAACCAAACAATGCGGGTTGTTTGTCAAACTTTAAGCTCCCCTTTAAACGTGTTAAATGTTTAACTTGGTTTTTGTTTAATTAAACGGCAAATAAACCAGTTGACTGTAAAATTTTAAGTTTACATTATTCAACGATTATTTAACTTTACTTTAAGTAATCTTTTTTTGTTGATTTTCAACTTATTTAGTTAAAGCTCTTGATCTGTAGGCAAATTACTATCGAAAAGTTGCCTTTTAATAAGTGCGACATAAATCGCTCACTCTAAACGCACCTTAATTCGACCGGAAATTCTGTTAGTGGCATTTGACAACATGAAGTTGACATTCGATACTTCATTTAACAGCTGACCTGCAGCTGACCAAATGCTTGCTGTCAAATAAGTAAATACCGTTAAAGCGTTAAGCGCATATTTAATATGAGCCTCCAACCCAGCAAACACAGTCTCTAACGTTAGAAATTTTGTCGAGATTACTTTAGATAACTAGTGTAATTCTCTATATATTCTCAAATCGATAACTAGGGTTGAAAACTACACTAGAATTCGATTATAGAGTGATTAGAGAAGGAGCCAAATCTCACGCCTTTTATCAATTCTCAATATATTTCTGTGATATATTGAATATACATACATATATTGAAATTAGATACTAAAAAATGGTAAAGTTATATTACCGTAGTACAATGTTTTCCATTAAAAAGTACAAGAAGTACCTTTAATTTAAATAATAAGACTGAATTTTGTTTAAATTTCAGTTCTTATAAATGTGGTAAACATATACATGTCAATATATATAATCATATACAATTTAGGCACATATTGCGTTAATAAAATCTAAACAATGAAAAAATCATGTAAAAGGAGACAAAGCTTTGTTTTTAATTTCAATTGGAAGTATTTGCAAATTCTGATTAGAATCTCATTAGAGAACTACATTAGAATTCGATTCGAGAATTACAATTTTCTCGATTTGAGAATTAGGTACCCTTTTGTTTGAGAACGCTATGATTCTCGATAGATTTTCGAGTCGTCCTCGACCGTTAGAGGTTTGAGAATGAGGCTAGTTCTCGAGTCATTCTCAAATCGATAACTAACCTCAGTGTTTGTTGGGTACTGTGTTTTTTCTGTTTATAAGGACCCTCCCGTCGAATTGAGGTGGTATTAACTCCTTCTCAGTGCTATCCAAACTCCAATTAGGTATCTAATTAGTTATTTAATGATGTAAAAGTAATCTAAAGATTCTCTTTCTCATTTAAAAAAAAATGTCAAATTGTTCTCTTTTGGTATGCAAAATTAGTTATAGTTAACGATACAACGCCTAATTGCGATTTTGCTTTTTTAAATTATGTGGCGATCATCTCACTTTGACGTCAATTGAGTCTGTTTATGTACTTATATAGATTGGTTGGATTAAATTACTTTCACACAAATAAACTTTTTTTTTTATATTTTTCACTATCACTTGTTGACAAAGCGTCGCATTTCACAAGCAGGGCTTAGCGCGAGTGAATGTCAAGGTCCTAAAAGCACAAATGGAATAGAAAGTGATATACCAAAGCAAGAAGCAATGGGTGGCCATGTCATTCTGCTAGACCGCTAAAATCATGCTTCTATCATGCTACAACGCCAAACTATCATCAACTATTTCTTGACATTGCCTAGATCACACTGTAGATTGTCAATGGACCTACTAACAGGGCACACGACTAAGATGCCTCAGCTCTGCACATGCTTCTTGTCTCTAAAAGACATTGCCTGCACTCAGAAAAAAAATCATCAACACGATTCATGTAAAATTAACACGATCGATCTTTACACATAGAACAGCAAAAATTTTTTTCAAATTACACGATGTTTGAAACATGATTTTGGCTTTGTAACTGTCATCTGAAAATTTGGTAAATTCAACCAAATTTTGTTGTTGATACAACATGAAGAAATTTTAAAATATACAAGATGATTCAAATATAAAACTTTATTCCTAAATGTCATTTGGAATTTGGTTTATTTAACATGAGGATAGTGTCAATATAAACTAAAAAAAATGTTAGAAAAATGACGTCCCAATTTTAGTGTTAATACAACATGAAAACAAATGTGAAAACAACAAGAACCACAATTAACAATAAAATTTGGTTGGTATAACACGAAACAATGGTCAAACATAAACGTCATTTGTAATTTTGGTTTATTCAACACGATGATAGTGTCAATATAATCTAAAAAAAAGTGTTAAAAAAGAACGTCAAAACTATTTTGAAACATACATAATTTTTTTGATCATTTGAAGTCTGATTTTCGTGCAAAACGCAAATTATTTAAAAAAAAAAAAAGGAAAATTTTGTGCTGTGGCAGTGATGCGAGTTTAGCATCATTGTCAGTTCGCGATAGTGGGTTTTCGATTTATATTTTCAGTTTGAAGGTGAGTTAAAAGAGGATTACATTTTTGTTTCTAAAAGTATTTAATGTTCAATATTTTATTTTTCCTCTTCATAGGTTGCAATATCACGAGGAGGTTTTTTAGCGAATGGGGGTTTGCGTGCAGCATGCGGTTGTTGCATTAGCGGCCAAACATTACTCGGTGCAAGTGATAGTACTATCGCCCATGTATAAACTATCGCCGGTACATTTGTGTTCGTATGAGAAGGACGCCTTCAATTTGGTCAGTTGTGCGGGTGATGTACGAATGTGCTTAATTGAAGTGATGATTATATATTTTATGTTTTATATGTTCTTTTATTTAAAAAAATAAATTGTACAATCAACAAGACTTTCTAGTTAATTAACAATAAATTTAATGTAAAATCAAAAAGATGTTATTGTTAATTCAACAGGACCATTTCGTGTTAATTTAACCAGCTTTTATTGTAACATTAACTAGTTAAAATTGTAAAATCAACAGGAAGACTCAATACTTTTTAGTGTTAATTCTACAGTTGTCATCCTGTTAAACTAACACTTGACAGTAGTGTTAAATTTACACGATTACATGATGGCATACATTAAGCATCGTGTTGAAAAAAATTAACCACAAAATTTGTTGATTTTTGGTTGATTTCACACTATTTTTTTTCTGGGTGTGCATTCCAATTGCCTACAAAGTGTGCTGTTGGCAACACTATTTACCAATTTTGGTTTATATGGAAATCGTAATGAATATCAAGAGTATTATAAATCAGTTGATAGTTACTGCAAACTTATTTTCGCATTTGGTAAATATACTTAAAAGCCAATTTCGACTGCGAAAACAATGTTGCAATAGAAAATATTTTTTTCTGCTTAAAATTCAGACTTCCATAAAAATTAATTACTTTAATGGTTTATTGCTTTGTTTTTCATTAATTTTTAAGTGTACACATAAGTATATATCGTCGGCCCCCTGCCAGAACCACGAATGTGCAATTTTTCCAATTTTGAGTTAAGCGGTTTTCCTGATCAATCTGTGCATGCTCTACATTTTAGTAAAACCCCCAGTACCTTTGTGCACTGGAAGCCACCAAAATTTTCAATGCCAGTAACATAAATTTCAAAAAATATATGGGGCACATTCGTGTTTCTGGTCCAACAAAAATGTAAAAAATTCCTTGAAAATAAATTTCAAAAAATATATGGGGCACATTCGTGTTTCTGGCCTAACAAAAAATTGAAAAAAATCGTTGAAAGTAAATTTCCAAAAAAAAAAATATGTGGGGCACATTCAAATCAAAATAATTCTTTGAAAATAAATTTCCAAAGTAAAACAAACACATTCAATTCATATTCATATTTTATTTGTGGAACTATTTCTAATCTTCAAAATCAGAGTCTTCTGAAAAGTTAGGCTCAGGATTATGCTCTTCCGAACCTAGCTTCTAATTTTCAAATTGTTATAAAAATAGTGGCAAAATGGCAATCAAATGCACCTTGAACGGAAAATATTAGCTCGCCGATTGGGCGATGAAGACAAAGCTATTCCGTAAACTAATTTTTGATTAGCAATCAAATTAAATACGCCAAAAGGACCTTGTGGGCAAATATTTACCTTCGAAAACTGACCATAGAAAATGGTGCTGTACAACGCAAATCATCAGAGGGGCATGCAACTCTCCAAAACCATTTCAAGTTCATACGCAAATATACGACGCTTTTTTAAACTTCATTTATTTCAACGAAGAAGAAACTGCCCTTTCGAGGTGCATATCGTCGTACCATACGAAAACACATTTAAAATTTCTTCCGAAACTGGAAATTAAACAATTCTGTACGAAAAGTAGCACATTTGACTAATTATATACTGTTTATGCATTAAAATTGTTGTTGTTTAAAGAAAATTTTTACCTTTCGTCAACAAAAAGATTAAAGTGCTTGTATTCCTCAACCACAAAAAATCGTGTGCTAGTTTTCGTATGGTACGACGGTATATAAAAGATTAACTCTACAACATTTTTTACAAAAAAAAAAAAATTATTCTGAAACAAAATTTTTAGTAGCTTATTTGCCATTGAATATTGGTGGCCCTCCGCAATAATACCCACGCCCGTTTATTCGGAGACATTACCTATCGCTGACGCAAAAGCAAAAGATTTAAATAAAATGTGCGAAACCTTGGCGATTCCAAAGGAATATCACAATTTTTATAAAAATTTGAAGGCTAACAGCGGAGTTCGCGATGCTCTACCTGAGCCTGACCTTTCAGAGCACTCTGATTTTGAAGATTAGGAATAGTTCCACAAATAAAATATGAATTTGAATCGAATGTATTTGTTTTACTTACTTTTGGAAATTTATTTTCAAGAAATTTTTTTGGTTTTCGTTGGGCTAGAAACACGAATGTGCCAAATCTCGAAGATTAGAAGGAATAGAAGCATAAAAACTATATCAGGGCATCGAGCTAAAAAAGGTTCTAATTTGCAGATATACTTTTATATTAGAAACAAATTTTTCAAATTTTGCGAGAAGAATAAACTTTAAAACTCGATTTCCCAACATTTTCATTTTAGCACATTCGTGGTTCTGGCAGGAGGCCGACGATATGTACATATGTATGTACATACATACATATATAGGATTTGCTGATAAGGGCCATAAGCAACAACATTTGGCGGAACTTGCGGGTTTATCAAAAAAAAAAATTATAATAATGATAGAATAAGAAATGTACCGACTTAAAGAGTTTCTTGGCTGTTGAAAACAGCTAAGCGAGATACTTTTCTTAGGTTAGTTTGGGTTTATCTGTAAATTATCTCACATTTCCGCAGAATACCTACCTAAACTGCTTTCTCCCCTCAGCAACTGGCATCCGGACGCCGCTCGTGTCTACTTACATACATATATGTATGTATATGTACATATTTACTTATTTTATTGTACAATGTATAAACAAATATTAGTACAGTAGACGCTCACAAATTAGAACGCTTAGTAATTTGAATTTCCAGAAATTAGAATCAAATTTTTGAATAAATTACACGCTCTTAAATTAGAATCGAAAATTCTAATTTCAGAACGTATTTTGTTTTTTTTTTTGTTGCAAAATACATATAAAAAAGGAATCCCGAATTTATTCATTTTACGCTCGGTAGCCGTTGGATTTTCGTCGCTATCTGTACAGTTTTTGTTAGTTTTTGTTTGAATTCGATAATTAGAGTTTTTGTTTTTTTGACCTTTTTTGACTTAGCGCATAAATACATATGTATATGTATATTTGATTATTACCTTATGTTTTCTAGTTTTTATGAATAAAATTAAATAAGACAAAATTTCACTGTATTTTTTCAATGACAATTGACTTAAATTTTACGTTTTTATTGAAATAAAAAAACGTCTAGGAATTGGAATTTTTCAGAAATTAGAATCACCCTAAACAAAGTGGTTCTAATTTGTGAGCGTCTACTGTAGTAGTAGTTTATATTGATTGAAGCCGCTAATCACAATTAGCTGTTTATTGCTAAAGGCGCACACATATAATTTGTTACACTGAAATAAATTTTGGTATAAATTTTAAACTTTTTTGGTCGATATATAGGACCTATAAACCTTTTTTTGTTTTAAATTAAAAAAATGTCTGCTCCCAAATCCTCTTCATGCTTTTCCCTATTGTATCTTCTTTCCTATCCTCTTTTTCTCCTTTTCTACCATATTGTTCTCCCCTAACAGCCCCTTAATCCTTTTCTATATTGTATCTTTTTCCTATTCTCTTCTTCTCCTTTTCTCCCTTCTTCATTTTATCTGTTTCCATAATTATTTTGTTTGTTTCTCCATTCAAACAACGGAACACAGTCGTTCATTCAAATTGTCTAATACTATAAATGAGCTTTTTATATTGTTCATTTCTCGAAAAAGCAAGTTGGAATTTCAAATCAAAAATCATCAATTAAAAGTTTAAATGAGAAAAAATCAATTAAAAGTTTAAATGAGAAAAAGTGTAAGATTTAAACCAAAGAGTATGAAATTTTATTCCAAAAAATACTTAGAAATATTTAAACTTTTGTAAGTTTGAATTTTAAACAAAAAAGAATAAGAAACTTTTAAACTTTCGAAGATTCAAAATTTAACCCAAAAAAAGGTTTAAATTCCTTTCAAACCAAATCAAAGTTTAAAAAATATTCCATTATTTATAACAGTGTAGTTATTATGTAAATAAGAATGACATTTACAAAATGACTTTTATGAACTTGATTGCTTTGTTTACGACAACAATAATCATACAAGATTTTTATTGTTGCTTTTTTTTTGCTGTCTAACGCTTACGATTGATTAGATTGCCAAAAATAGAAAAAAAAAAAAAAAAAAAAAACAATTATCAAAAATTAGTCCAAATGTGTGTTATTCGCCATTCTCATGATCTGAAATCCATTGTCAGAAGCGTTGCTGGCATAAAAATTCATACTTTTTGTATTAAATAAACATCTGTTAATTTTAAAAAGTCTGACTGTTGTCTTACATATTTTCCAAGTGCCCCAATAGCTGTCGCACTTTGACCTGAGCTTTTTTCTTTGACAGTATTTACCACCCACCGATTGACGAAACAGATTTAATTATGGGATTTCTCTAGATTCTCACTTACTTTTTAGATGGTGGCAAAGTGTAGAACGTATTCATGTGGCGTCAATTTCATGAACTATTTTCCCGATTTAGTTACAGAACCCCTCTTCAGGATTTACATCCGGCCAAGCACTGCCTTTCCGGCTGCACACCTCAAGCATGCTTCGGGCATGTTTTTGCAGTTACAACAACAACAACACAATTCTCGTTTCCCTTTGTTATTTTAGTTGAGAAAACAATAACCCAACAGACCAGGAAGTAAGCGAAATGTAATAGGACTTGAGAACAAGCTTATAACAATTGTCCATTGTAAGCTTATTGCAATACAATTTTTATAAGCTTAATTGTAAGCTTACTCACAAGCATGATTGTAATAATTGAGGAACACTTATGTTAAAAAGCTTGAAAACAATATTACAATAAGCTTACTTTACACTTGCAATGAAAGCTTCAAAAACTATTATTAATAAGATTGTTTTAAGCTTGCTGTTAAATTTTTTTAAATTTTGGTTTTACAATGATTCATATAATTCATTGATTCCTTTTTCGTATAAGGGAAGCATAAAAGCCTCAATAAAATTCAATATAATGTTGATACCGTTGGATTGAATTTCAGGTTGATGTCATGGTTCGAAACAGGAGGAGAATACAAAATAAAGAAATTTGCAGTAAAGGTGAAGAAGGAAAGAAAATGAAAAGAAAAATGCAAATAAAAATTTATTTTTTTCTTTTTTCTACTATTTATACATAAAATTGTATTTATAAGCTTACAACAAGCTTTCACAAGTAATATTTTTCTACAATACATTTGTAAGCTTATAAAAAGGGTGCCGTTTTGATTTTTCTACAATTGTTCTTAAGTCTTTTACAATAGTTTACACAAGCATTCCTTAAGCTTAACGCTTATATTTGTAAGCTTGTTATAATATTATTCTCAAGCCTTTTGGTTTATTGGGAAGTTGGCTTATCAATACAATACATTTATCAACATTTGTACACATGTATGTGTGTATGCCAATTCAATGTAAAAGTTCTCTATTATTAATGTAATTTTAATTTAAATTTTTTTTTTGTAAAGTCATGTTGCGTTAATTACAAGATTATTTATATTGATAACCTTTTAACTAAATCACATGCAACAAATGTTGCTATGAGAAAGATAAGCTTAAATAGAAAAAATATACAGAATACTGATACCCCAATAAACACAGAAGCGAGGACGATATCGCAGCGAATTCGATGCGAGTTCGCGAAAGCAGATTTTAGCGAATGTAATTTCTCGGACTCGCCTCGAGTTCGCGACAACTTCGAGAAAATAGATTTTCGCTATATAATTTTTTCTATTTTTTTAAGTTGTTTTGCACTAAAAAATCAATAAAGTTGAGAATACTTATTTTCATTTCATTTTATTTCATTTCATTTATTTATTTAAGTCAATGGTTAAATAAAACCTAACAGACTAGAAAATATACATAATATTCAGATTTAAAAAAAAAAGTAAAACTTAACTCTTAGGAATTTTTTTTTTGTAAATGAGAGTAAAAAGCAAAATCTGAGTGGCATTCTTATGACAGTTGCGGTTACTTGGTTACGAAACGATACGTCTAATAACTGTCATGCTAGCCTAGCTATTCAAACACAAAAAATTTAAAAGGGGAGGCGAGCATTGACTAAACGTAGGACTAATATACATACATATTTATTTGTACCCGTTCGGTATGTTAGTGATTAATCTACATTGGTACCCGTTCGGGTATACAAGTTGAACAATTAGTCTCTTCATAGGACATGCTCGAACAAATGCGATCAATTCACTCCATATAAAGGGATGTAAAATTGTATTAGTCGCATGCTCCCTTGCGATTGATCCCGGACACGTCCCGGATTGATCGCATTTGTTGCAGGGTATTGACAACTTCATATGTATGTATATAAAAAAATAATCTCCGTCGCAGACTGTTTTCTCAGACCCAGACGTCATTTGACGTCATCCGTCGAACTTTCAATTTAAGCATTTTTATCACTTGCATTTCATTTTGTACTTAATTTTGTAAGATAAGAATGTTATTTGCTGCAAAGTTGTTTATTAGTGTATCTGTAACCACGAACTGAAAAATATCAGCTTCAATTACTTGCAAATGTAATTGAAAATTTCCAATTACAAGTAATTGTAATGGAATCACATCAATTACATTTTTCTTGGGTATGAGAAAATTTAGTTGTGTACATAATACCTACCCTGCAAAAAATGCGATTAATCCGTGACGTGTCCGGGATCAATCGCAAGGGAGCATGCGACTAATACAATTTTACATCCCTTTATATGGAGTGAATTGATCGCATTTGTTCGAGCATGTCCTATGAAGAGACTAATTGTTCAACTTGTATACCCGAACGGGTACCAATGTAGATCAATCGCTTTCATCCCAAACGGGTACAAATGTATATCAATCGCTTTCATCCCGAACGGGTACAAATGTAGATTAATCGCTTTCATCCCCAACGGGTACAAATGTAGATCAATCGCTTCCAGCACGAACGGGTACAAATGTAGATTTTTCCAAGCTGTTCGCCAAGGCAATTTTTAATAACAATCTTTAAAAAATTGTAAATGTTCATGCATATATAAATAAAGATTATATAATGTTTTACTTTTGAAAAAAAAATCTCAATAAATAAATAAAAAAAATTGTAAGTTTTGAGTATGCATTATATAAGCGTAATGTAAAGGATTTTTTCATAGGATTTTTTAGGCAACATTTTGTTAAAATTATTATTCATCATTGTTATTAAAAGAAAGGGTGTTCAATTCGTTTTACCGGTTGTTCTACAATTTTTTAAATACATTGCACATTTTTGTAAAATTTCTACATTTAAGGAATCTAGATTTGTACCCGTTCGGAATGAAAGCGATTAATCTACATTTGTACCCGTTCGGGATGAAAGCGATTAATCTACATTTATATCCGTTAGCGAACAATTGGTCTACAATTAGTCTACATTTATACCCGTTCGGGAACAATTAGTCTACATTTATACCCGTACGGGAACAATCGGGGACTAATTGTGGACCGATTGTTCTCGAAAGAGATCAATCCGGGACAAATATCTTTCGGTATTAATCGCACATTTTTTTGCAGGGTATGTACATATGTATGTATGTATGTATGTATGTACCCAATCGGAAATGGAGCGCATCAATAGCGCTTTAGAAGCGCTCTGAAGTAGCAATGAAGCACTTCTCTCTCCCTGAAAATAGTGCTGAATTTAACATTGGCATGTCATTATGATGAAGCGCTTCGCTCTCGCTGTCAAAAATGAGCTTTGATGCGCATCAGTAGATGTAAAACTGAAGCGCTTTCCTCACGCTATCAAGAATGTGCTTAGATGCGCACTTGTAGATATAAAAGTGAAGCGCATCCTAACAGCTTCCGTTAACGCGCTTTAAGGCGCATCTGTAGATATAAAAATGAAACGCTTCCTATTCGCGTTCACCTATATGCTTGGCTAACGTTGTGTATTATTTTAATGAATATACTTACTAAAATAAACATAGTTATAAAGTATAAGTTACGATTATATGTATAGAGGATATTATTTGGTTTATTTAAAATTAAATTTCAGTATTACAAACAATTGACTATCTTTAGTTGAAAACCAATGAAGTAAGATATTAAAAATACATAGTAATGTTTCTGTTTCTGCTTAGTACAAATTCAAAAGAGAGCTAAAATTTATATCAAATAAAATATCTAAGTACCTACATAAGTCCACATTAATTGAGTCGTTTTAATTTAGAGACTGTTTTTACTCGTTGAAATCACTTTTTCATCAATTTGTAGCAATGTGTCAACCCCTTTTGCGGTCCACAACTGCTACTATAAATCAGAAAGATGCATACATATAGAATTACAGTATAATCGTAAAAAATTCAGTAAAAACGTTTTAAGAATATGTAATTTTTTGGCGTCCATCCCAATTCACCTCTGTTAGTGCTTCTTCACAAAAAAGCATTTCAATGCACTGATTTATAGGTGTTGTTCCTTTACCTTGTTCATTTTACCTTGTTGAGATTACTTCCCCATAGAGTGTCGATGTCTAAACCTATGTACATATATCCCTTGCAACGCCTTTGTCACCAACATATGTATGTATGTATGTGCCCTATGTATAATTTTAAATTAGATCATTTTCATTAAAATCATTATTCTTCAAATTGTTTTACCTCAGCTGCTATCAATATTTTATAGTGGCGTTTGCTATATCCGAGCAAATTTTCACACATTTTAAGGTTTGTTTTAATTTTTTTGTCTCTTATAATTTTTGCGGCACATACTTTTTCAAGAATTATATTTTTTAAGTAATTTTTTTGTCAAATTTGTCTTTTAACTTTGTGCCAACTGGGTTTTAAAAAAAATCGAAGTGATTCATATTGCCTAGTCAAAGAGCAGAAAAAGAGCGCATTAAAATCAGCACTTTAGGTACAAAAGGGAAGCGCTTCTTATTCGTATATCTTACGGAGCGCATTAAAATTTTCGATTGGGTATACAATGGGTTTTATTTTTGTTTTTGCATTCCAAAAAGAATCAAGATTTCATAAAAATTTGGTTAAAGGTTTGGAAGATGCTCTTTCTGATGGTAGACACCATTTTAGTCGATTTCTTGAAAGTCGTGTTATATTGTAAACCCGCCATTGCAGCCCAAAAAGAGCCGAAATTTCATAAAACTCAAAGAAATTGTTTTGAGGAAAGATAAACAATAATAATACATACATATATACATACGCGCACGAGCGTTATACATATTCAACTTTTTTCTGTGCAATTTAACATTATCTTGAGTAATCATAATCAACAGTCAACCCAAACACAATAAATTTTATTTATGTATTTACATATATATTGTCTCAAATGCAAATATACAATCTACACATATGTACACGAAAAAAATTATATTGATGTCACATCCCTATATATAGAGATAATCCTGTCTGATCTATAAACTATGGATGTCATATCCATATTTCTTTATATATAATATTTTTTTTTTTGATATGATACCCATTATATTGATATGATATCCATAGTTTATGGATCAGACAGGATTATCCATATACATATATGGATGTAACATTCATATAGTTTTCTCCGTGTATGTATAAGTACAAAAAAGCTGCATGTGCTTAAAAAAAATTATAGGGTTATTAAATAGGTTCTCTTTTTTATGTTAAAATGCTATTTTACAAAATTGACAGCACTAAAGTAACACTTGGCGTTCAAATTCTATTCGATTATTTGCAGCTGATTGTTTATAGTCTTAAAGCAATAAATTAAAAACACAAAAAGGAAACCTGAATAGATATATGTAAGTCATCAGTTCCTGCATCTAAAATCGTTTCCAAATACATTTAGTAGAAGAAATATTAGTGGTCTTCATCTAAAGTGATAAAGTAATAAATTGTTAAAATTTATCAGATTATACGCATTTTTACATGAACGCACCTCGGTAAATAATTGTTTAAACTCCTGTCAGCTGTCAATCACAACTTGATTAATAAATAAAAAACCAAATAAAATAAACAAAAAATGCATATAACATTTTTGTAGAAGTTATTTTAATACTTCGTGCCAAAATGCCGAAAGAAAGCACAATTTCTTCTTTTGAATTGAAAAAGTAAAACTGAATTTTACCAAAATTTATAAATTTACGCAACAAAATCGTTCGGTAAAGTGATAAAATTTGCTTAAATATATTTTCATACAAATTTTGACAGATAATTTATCAAAATTATTATTTTATCACTTTACCCCATTTACCAGCAGTTTATCACTTTAGATGAAGACCCTTAATATTTTAAATAGCGAAATGTTATTTTGCTTCAAAAGTGCTACATATACATATGTATGTATGAAACTATAAATTTATGGAATATTTTTAGGAAGTTTTATGGTTAGAAAAACTTAATAGAAAATATAACACTTTTTCCTGGTTGAAATTAACGAAAATTTTAAATACACAAAACGAAACTACTGCATCCATTCATACCTAGCAGTAATTTTCTTTGTATACAGAAACAGCAAAGTTTTAACTATATAAAAATTTATTTAAAAAATTTCATTTAACAGTTTTTTTTCAATTTTTTTTACACTTTCTGTGACACCCAGTTTAAAAGTGCGATAGCCCCCATATAAAAATTAAATTTATAGCCGCAGCAATTGATAAGTGGCATTTTTGCGTATTTAATCTAATTTATAATACATTTTTTGTTTCTTTTTATTTAAGTGAATTTCAATGCAATTATTGTTGATTACTTCCAGCCATACATATGTATGTATATATGTATGTACATGCATATTTTTTTATATTTAATTGTTTAAATTTTTTTTTTTTTTTAATTTTTTTTACTCAGAGCAATAGCGCATTTTTGGTGGCTGAAAGACTCCATTTCAATTGTGCAAAATCCCTAAACTTATGGCATAAAACGCTGACAGGCAATAAGGTCAGTGGAAATAGTGTCAATTGACACAGTGTGGTAAATAGTCTCAATTGACGTTATTTCAATTGAGCTCATTGGCCGTCGCCGTGATTTCAATGGGTGAGTTTCTAAGACTGTTGAGTGTTTGTCTTAGAAACGCACTGTTGAGTAATTCCGCTCAGCTCAACAGTTGGCAACTTTTCGCCATTTTTTGCATCACAAATTTTCTTCGCTACTTGAGCTCAACATGTTGTGTAAAACCAAACAGCTGATAAATTCATCAAACCGTTTCTAAGACGTAGCTGTTTAACTCAACTGCTACACAACTGTTGGCAACTGTTCAGCTCAACAGTTGCGGAGCAGCTTTTGCTTAGAAACTCACCCAATGCTTCATGGTATAAGGACTTTTTACTCGCAAAAAAAGCTGCTTGCACGCGTATACCATAAAATTTTACTGAAGTACACATACATATGTACATATGTATGTACATTTTTTTATTCACTTCTTGTTAAAAAAAAAATATTCTAATCTCTTTGCAACAAGTTCACCAGCAGTTAAAAAAAAATATTCTAATCTCTTTGCAACAAGTTCACCAGCAGTTAAATAGGTACACTTGCATTGCAATTTATTCATCAACAGACATACATACATATAACAGAATATATAATAATAATAATAATAATAATAATAATAATAATAATAATAATAATAATAATAACCCACGCCCTCCAATCCCGCCCGACCGCACGAGAGGCGCACCCGCATGACGTACGGATATTTTTTATTTACATAAAATGCCGAGGTGTTGAGTGGCAGGAGTTTGTTAAGCGTCGAGATCTTAAACTGCTCAGCTACAGAGAAATAAAATCATCAGCTGAGTATAGTACATTTGAAGTTAGTCTTGAGAATTATAATTGTTAAATTTGACCAAAATAGTTTAAAAACAATAACAAAACTTGTTTTTTTTTTAACTGGCCAATAGTTCTATAAAAAAAATACACAATACTTTTTTTTGATCAAATTCCTCTTATCAATAAAACAAATAACCTGCTTTAACCTTCACCGCCATTCCATTTCATTTAAATGTCAAATACCTACATAATTTTTTGCTTTGTCATTTTATTAAATCAAATAACAAACGCATAATACGGCGGTGTCGTTATCACAGCAAAATATTAAAGTGTGTTTTTTATTATTTATAAAGTGCTGATTAAATTTAATATTTTTATTGATTTGTCAGATTTTCGACAGATGTTTTTCTCAAAAAATAGGTCCGTTTATTATTAGCTAGTTATGAATAGTTAGCCAAGTTTCGGCTGAAAAATCGTTTCTTGAGTCAAACAAATAGCAGAAGAGAGCCATTGACAGCTCCAAATTTCAGCTAGTAAAATTTTCCCTAGCTGAAATTATTTGCTGCCAAAGTAAGAAACAGCTGTTGAAAAAATAAACAAACGAACACTTTTGATTTTATTACTTTTGAAATTTTCTGAATTTTTGAAATAGAAATAAAGAAAATTAAATGTGTTTTTAGAAAAAATAACCATTAATAGTCAAAAATAGCATTGAAATTACTAATCGCTAATTTTTACTATTATGTATTCCGTTTCTTGATTTTCTGTTCGTTTCGCTCTTTATGAGCGCAATTCTTTCCGTTTTGCTCACTTGACAGCTAGCTGCTAGTTTAATAAGAAACAAACTTAATATAAAAAAAATGTGTCTGCTAGAGAAAGTTGTTGATATTTTTGAACGCAATTGTGTAGGCCATGTCAAATGGATGATTAAAGAAGATATGAAAAATTATAGAAGATTATCAAGAGTCAATTATGAGCTAATATTTCTCAATAATAATCTTTAAATCATCATTACCACCATCTTCATTATTATTTTCAAGAAGAAAACAATCTGGAAAACAAAATTTGTGGGGAATCTACATTATTCATCATTATCATCAGTAGCATCATCATTATCACCATCAACATCATTATAATTAACATCTTTTACCAGTGATTGGAAATTATTCGGGCCTGTGTACTTTTCGGCCTCTTCAGAAGAATTTTGGCACTTATCACAACCGACTAGACTGTCTTAAATCAAATACGATAATTTTTAATAATGTAAAGAGACGCTGTACGCCTACTTGGGAATTGAAAGCGATTTTTAGCTACAGCTCTGGTCCTGCCAATGATTCGAGCTCCAGCGTTGTTCCGGAAAAAGCTTCAGCTCGTTAACTCTTGGTGACCTTGCTCCGCTCCGTGGCCCTGCCACTGAAACACGCAAACAATTCACAATACAACAATTTCACAAATGTCAAAAGCAAAGAGCAACAACAAATCTTACGGACTTCTTTCTATGCAGAATTTACTTATTAAAAAAACCAAATTAATTTATAAACTTAATTAATTTAACACACATCACAACAATGCCCGAACTCGACAAGTGGATAGAAATGGTAAAGGAGTGCAAATACTTGCCAGAGAATGATTTGAAGAAACTCTGTGATATTGTGTGTGAAATTTTATTGGAAGAATCGAATATACAGCCTGTAAGCACGCCCGTCACAGTGTGTGGCGATATACATGGGCAATTTTATGATTTGGAAGAGCTGTTTCGCACCGGCGGACAAATACCCGATACCAATTATATATTTATGGGCGATTTTGTAGATCGTGGTTATTATAGTTTGGAAACATTGACACGACTGCTCACGTTGAAGGTGAGTAACATACACACTTGCTGCATTCGTTTGGGTAGTTTCAATTGGTTTTTCTTTGCAGGCACGCTATCCCGATCGCATTACGCTGCTGCGCGGCAATCACGAATCCCGTCAAATAACCAAAGTTTATGGCTTTTTCGATGAGTGCTTTACAAAGTATGGCAATGCAAATGCATGGAAGTATTGTTGTAAAGTATTTGATTTGTTAACAATTGCGGCGGTGAGTTTGCATGAGCTTTAGCTTATTATTTGAATGCTATATTAAACAGCATCGCCTTTTAGATCATCGACGAGGAAGTGTTGTGTGTGCATGGCGGTCTCAGTCCCGAAATTATTACGCTCGATCAAATACGCACCATAGATCGTAATGGTGAGATACCGTATAAGGGTGCATTTTGTGATTTGGTGTGGTCAGATCCAGAAGATATGGATTATTGGTAATTAAGAGAATCTTGTTTTTCATTGTACATAATAGTTTCACTATTTAATGCTTTCATTTAGGGGCCAAAGTCCACGCGGCGCTGGTTGGCTTTTCGGCCACTTGGTCACAAACGATTTCATGACAATCAATAATTTAGAGCTTATATGTCGTGCACACCAGCTGGTGAATGAGGGTATTAAATATATGTTTGATAGTAAATTGGTGACGGTGTGGTCAGCGCCCAATTATTGTTATCGTTGTGGTAATGTGGCGGCGATATTGAATTTTAAGACTGCAAAAGATCGTACAACAAGCATATTTAATGCTGTGCCTGAAACGGATCGTGTTATACCGCAACAAAATACGACACCATATTTTTTGTAAATCACAGATATGCTTATGCACATGCAGATACATGCATGCGGGTGTGAGTTGTATAAAAGCATGAAGGCGACACGTGTAATAATGATGATGACGTTGATGATGATGATATACGCGCATTCAGCCTTTAAATGTTTAATGCTGTGTTTTAACTTTTCCATAGCAATTTTTATAAATATGTACATATGTATAAAAAAAAAGTTACTTAAAAAAGACAAATATATGTACATATATTAAACGCCAACTAGCCATAAGTGTTGTGTTGCAGCTGCTTATGGTTAGTTAAGTTTTAAACAAATATTCTTAACTTGATTAAAGTTCCACTAGCACAATGAATGCTACTAAATTGCACAATATATATACAAGCATGTGGACATACATACATGCATACACAAAAAAAAGCATATGAAAAATTAGCTCAACAGTTAGGCAGTCAGTCACTCATTCACTCGGTCACAAACATGCATTCTTACAATGTCGTAAAACCTACTATATCGGTATCGTAAATATAGTTAAAACGCAAGCTTTTAAGTATTTAAATGCGTTAACCGCGTAAATGTGTTTTTTTTTTATTACTACTATAACTACTATGTAAAAAATACTTTGGTTTTATATACTATATTTATATATATAAAAAAGAATAAATAAAAGTTGTATGAAATTTAAATATACATAAATACATGTGTGTAAAATTTGTTTTAAATATACGTCCACTAATTTTTTTTTTTTGCTTTAAAATTATTTATAAATTCGTATTGTACGGTGCATGTCATGCCTTTTACGTCTACTTAAAAATAGTACATACATACTAACATAAAGAATTTTTAATTGTTGGGGTAAGTGGAAAAAAATTCAACAACTATTTTTGTCTAAAAATGTGCTTTTGCAATGCGCCTTTTTTGACTGCTTTGAGCCACTGTTTGCACGACGCCCCTTTAAACCAGGCACGTATGTATGTATGCCATTCATATTTAACTTAAAAATTAATTTATTCATTAAACTATATAAAAATATCTGCGCAATTTGTTATTAAAGTGGATAACATAAAAATCTCTTCAGTTAAATTGGTCATATGCTGTGGCGTGGCGATTAATGTGGGCGCAAATACTGTAGCCAAATTGTGTTCATTCATTTTGTTGGCGGCATAATGTGAAGCGACGCTGCAAAGCAAAAGCATTAGTTAAAAAAATATTAACAATTACATATGTAGTGAAAAAATTTCCATTAAGGAATAAATGTGTAGAACGCCTCTTTGCATTGGTGGCTTTTGGTCGCGCTTTAAAAACATTACCCTCACCCAGCAGAATTACCTGCCTTAATATATATGCACTCATTCAACTTTAACAACAAATATCATGTAAACTAAAAGCCTGCGGCAAGTTTTGATTTCAGTTTTGAGATCTCTGAGCGCCACTCTACACCACTGAAAATGTGATTTTTCTCGAGGCGCGCTACCTTAATGGAAAGCCGACCCATTATTTATGCATGTATACTAATTACCGCTTCAAATGCTCAGCCATGAATTTTAAGCAATTATAATGCGCTGGTGGTAAACGTTTTGCCGCTTCAGTCATATTTCTTATTTGTGCCATTGTATTTGTATTTCCTATAATCCAAAAAATTTTAAATTAAATTTAATGCATTCATAAACATCATATTCCGTTTATGTATATATACTCACTTGCCGCCTGCATAAAACTCGGATACGCTTGAAATGTAATCAACGGCACCGGCAACAAACGCAAATACAGCTTCAGCGTACCAGCAATAACATTTATATTGCCATAGGCCACTTCGGTCATATCAGTCTTTTCACCCTCACGATCCAATGCCAATTTCAAAGCATCAATTTCATCTGCAAACCCAGATACACGGTAAATGCCCTCTTGCAACATGCCACGCGCTTCCACCTCTTCGACACAACGTCTCACCACAAATGGTACACTACTTTGATATAATTGCACCACTGTAGTCAAATCTGTGCCGAATACACCGCGTATACGTTTCATATCCGGCACACATTTGGGTGGCACCAGTTCGGCGCATTTGAAATGTGCCATAAAACCGCAAGCCTCACATTTCATACCCTGCGCTGTGAAACCCCAAAGGAAATTTGCACAAAATTCACACCAGTTAAGGCCCTTGAATGTGTGCACTTTGAAGTTGTGCGCTTTTTCATACACCAGCGGCAAGATGCTGTCAGTGGCCGTGGCCGCATCATTGCTGTTGTCTTTTACTGTTGCCGTTAGAATGTCAACATCGTTTCGTTTCGTTAATGAAATGCTACTATCTGTATCGTCAATGCTGCAGACCACATTTGCATTCGATTCCACGCCGCCACAATCATCGCTCTTTGCGTTGGCTACCATTGATTTGCCCAGCTCATGCGAAAGTGCGCGCAATTTGCGTCGATTCAATGTCATGTAGGGACTTTGTTGATAGCAATTACGTGTCTGCTGATTGATTTGCAGTATAATGGGTGCAGCATGCAATTGCATATAGAAATTAACTAAGCCATCAGCCACTAAATCATGTATGGTATCATAGTGTTTGGATTGCTCAAGCAAATAATGACCTTTGCCGCGCTTATAATAGATTTTAAAATGTTTTGTGCGTTTGTTGAAGCGTACACTCAACGTAAAATAGTCGACAGCATTTGGGCTGCGCCGCAACAGGTATGTTCCGTCTGGTCTATTAGACAACAGCTGTTCGGCCTCCAAATGTCCCATTTCACCATGATATTCCTGTCCATAGAAATGCGGTTCCGCTTGGCCATTTGTGGCAGACAATGGACGTGCGCGTTTTAGTGGTTTGGGCGTAGGCGCTTCCAATTGGATCTTATACACTAACAAAACAAAGAGATACACAACACACCAATTAGAATGGCAAAAAAAAAACACACCGTGCCAACAAGAAAAATTTCTTACATTCCGGTTTCCACACTTTTTGTACCGGTGAACTGGGTTCAGCTGTGGCGGGTGAAGGTCGCAGCATTTTGTTGCTTTAATTTCGCCACGTTCAAAATCAATTTTGGCTCCCAATTAATGCCATTTTATCCGAAATTTGTTTAATTCATTGCGTTTTCGTAGAAAATTGCAATAATTAAGAAAATGTGAAGTTGCAAACGTAATAAATGGGAGAAGAAAACGTAGGGCCGATATCTGCAGGGTGTACAAGGTGCATAAAATTTAACCGCTGTCAAGTCATACGGGCTATTTCTTGTGCCGCCCACTAACCATCCAATTTATCGTACTACTCCGTCGATATTATTTTTTTTTCGTTTTTAAATCTTATTTTGGTAATTTTTGAATCGTTTTTTGAAACTTTGCGGTAATTTTTCTGATAATTTCCGATTGGCTTTCCAATCTTATTTGGGTAATTTTTCAATCGTTTTTTGGGTCGTTTTTCAGTAAATTTCTAATCATTTTATAATCCTTTTCTATTCATCTTCCCATAATTTTTGGGTAATTTTTCTGATAATTTCCGATTGGCTTTCCAATCTTATTTGGGTAATTTTCCAATCGTTTTTCTGATCATTTTCGAATCCTTTTTGGGTCGTTTTTCAGTAAATTTCTAATCATTTTATAATCCTTTTCTATTCATCTTCCTATCATTTTTGGGTAATTTTAAACCGCATTTCATGCTATGTATAAGTATATCACCCTTAGCCTCTCCTTTACCAATATCGAAAAAAGAACTTTTTTGAGTGAGTTAGTAAAATTTGAGTTTTTTTGTGTGTTAGTGCAATCGGCAGCCGTCGCGCTACACGTACTTGTTGTCGGCTCGCGTAGACGAAAATCCAAATTTTTGATATTTGCGTCAATCACCCGACACTCTCACATATACACTTCCTCTCAATCCATGTTGTAAGTTGCCAACGGCCTTTAGTTCACATTTTGGTTGAAACTTCTGAAACAGATTCTTAGCCTACAATAATATTCAGCAAATAAGGAGATTTAGATAAAAAAAAATTTCAATACATAAATGAATTATTATAAAAATTCATATGCGCATTTTGGTACTCTCATATACGGCAACACGAAAGAAATACATACATTCATATGTTCCTGCTCTACAAAATTCGCAAACATCAATACCGATGTTTTCTTTCTAAAAAAGCAAAGTAAACCGATCACGATTTGATTTTTAGCATTATCAATTTGTGATAAATTACTTTTTTAATCGTCGAAGGGGCTCGAAAAAGACTCAGGTGGTTTTTATATGATAAAAAATAAAATCAGCAAAGCGGATCGAAAAAACAGGTGATTTTTATATAACAAAAATAAAATCATCTTTTAATCGCTGGTGTTACTCTTCTTCTAATCGCCGAAGGGATTGATCAGTTTTTTTTATCATCAAATGAAATCGAAAAAAACTCTGTATAGCCAGTTTTCATAAAACAATCTTCCAAATGCTATGTGGGTATATATTAGAGTGACCACAAAACATATGGGATTTGCAAAAGTATTAAATATTTTCGCTCCCTGCGCATTTTCTGATAGCTTGACAATAGAAAATAAGATCTGCATAAAAAGCTCACCATCAGTAGTGGGAAATAGCCACGCGCATTTGACCTAAAGTTCAAAAATTGACCTAAAAATTATGCATGGGTTAAAGACCAATATCTCTTTAAACAATGATTTTCGGAGAAATAATGTAATAATCATTTTTATATAGAAAATGATACTGGGAACATATTCTCCAAATGATATTTATACCTACCGTTATCCTTTCAGGACATATTGAGTCCTTGAAATGAAATTTAAATTTTTTTGTTTGTTAAAAAGGCAAAAATAAATATTTAATAAATAGAGAATTGTAATAACCTGTACATCATTAAATAGGTTATTTAAAGTAGTTTTACACTTCATAAATTTTTTTAATTTACATGCATTATTATACACGGTGGGGAGGAAACGACAATAGGTTGCATGAAAATGTCGACAAAAAAGGAGTGGGGTTGTGTTATGTGATATTTATAGATGAAACATCTGTTGAAATTAAAATCCGAGCTGCTCCTTTTTCAAGGATATCCACAGTTTTTTTTTTTTTTTTGAAAGGATCAAATATTGACGAAATCGAAAATTCGCCGAAGCCCAAATTTTTCCGATTTCAGCACATTATCTGGTAGCTAAAGGATACAAAAAAAGGTATTAATACGGAAACAGGACACGTCTAGTGGAAAAATCCAATGTGAACAGGACCTAAAGGATAACCACTGAAATATAAAATAACACAAAAAGTACCCACTTTAATTTGCGTATAACTCCTAATATGTTAACTCTACGTGAAAATTCCTTATGATAAGTTTCATTCAGAATAAATAAAGCAATATTTCTTTAATTTACAATTTTGATGTACCTGCAGTGCTTAATGTACTTTAAATGTCTTTAAACCCATGCATAATTTTTAGGTCAATTTTTGAAGTTTAGTTCAAATGCGCGTGGCTATTTCCCACTACCGATGGTCAGCTTTTTATGCAGATCTTATTTTCTATTGTCAAGCTATCAGAAAATGTGCGGGGAGCAAAAAAAATCAGCACCTTTGCATTTGTGGTCAGTCTAGTATATATAAGTTATAGTTTAACATTTCTCGCATTTAATATGCCACACTTTGGGCATATTTTTGTAGCAATCTATTAAATTTTGCCACTTTTATTTTTTATTTTTATCGCGATGCTTTCACTTGAACGAAAAAACAAATGTAGTTTGTCAGACATATCCAAGAATTATCTAAAGAAGGATATCGCAGTAGATAAGCTGATTGGAATTGTGTATGTATACTAAAAAAGTGCGAATGTCAGACAAAACGAATTGGGAAAAATTTTACCTTGAAATTCATTTCTCTCCTCTTTCACATTGACATTTTTAAAGAAAACACACACATAAAAACGGAAGTAATATAACCTGTATTTGGATAAACCTTGGACATATCCATTAACATTAATTAAAATATCTAAAAATTTGTATTTTCATCAAAGCGAGCCGACAACAAGTACGTGTAGCACGACGACTGCCGATTTTACGCACACAAAAAAAATTGCACATTGTATACTGCTTGACAAACCAGATTATTAGTGGCCAAGGGTCTTTAATACTGGTTCATCAAACTTCTTACCGTAAACAAGTTTGTCAAATTTTTATCATTGTATTATTTTTGCCTTATCTGCGTCACCTTGTAGTGGGAATTGAAGTGGATTTTCTTCAAATCTACCACAACAGCAACTTTGTTAAACCTGCGCATATAGTGTGAGACATGGTGGAATTATAATGGTGGGATCAATGAAATTATGCTTCTTACTTATTAATCAGCTGATGGACAAATGTGCCAAATTTTCATCCATTATTGTTTTGATTTATGTCTTCTATACATATTTCCGAGAAAAGTAGTTAAATCGCGTATGCAACTAGTTTTTCTGAGGCTATTATTATATTATTATACACTTTGTGTGATTTCTGTGTTGATAATTATACAATTATTTTTCATTATTTCAAGCGGTGAACGCTTGTCGGCCATTTTGAAGAAACTTTTCGAACCGATTCATAAATTGCACGAATTTCAATAAGTAAACAAAACAAAGACAAACACGTGTTTTTGCATTTGACAGATCAGTACATAACAGAAATTTTTGTTGTTGCCCATTTACCACCACCATATACATATAATTTCACCATGAGTGTGAGACAAGCAATGAAAGAAAAAGGCATAACAAAACAAAAATTTTCCATTTTCAGTGAGCCGAAAAAGTATGAACAAATTAATGAAAATTTAGGTGGTTAAATTAGTAAAATATCAGTGATAATTATACAAAAGTGTAATGGTTAACCAAAAAAGGAAAGTATAAAGTGAAAAAAAAACGAATTATATGTACATATAGATATGATGTAGCTGGCTGCATATTCGTAATTAGAAAAGTTCATAGAATGGACACGCAGCCAATCAAATAGTTGTAAAAAAGCAATAAAAGTGAATATCATAAAATAAAACAACGATTAATATTGTTCGCGATATGTGTGGTGGCGTTGAGGCGGTGGCAGAGCCATAGAAGTGAGACCTTGAACAAAAAACCACAGACGGTAACGAACGATGAACATTGCTGAGAACAGCAGCAGATTGTACGAAGGAATGGCTTGTTATTTCCAACAGCAGCAGCAGTTAAAACAAATACATACATACAATTAAAAAGGATAAAGACAAGCACCAAATAGGTTGAAAATAAAAAATTCATAATATCAGCTAAAAACTGCATAGTGATTAGGGCGTTATGTCAGTGCCTGCAATGCCTACAAATATGGCATCACTAGAAACAGAAAACCACGGTATAACAGAAAGAGGTGGAGGCGGCGCCGGTGATAGCAGCGGCAGCAGAAGCGATATATTGGGTGTAGCCGCACACACCGGCCGGGAGGCACGTAATTTAGCGGAAAAACATAGACGCGACAAACTAAATGCCAGTATACAGGAGTTGGCCGCAATGGTGCCGCATGTATCCGACTCCACAAAGCGTCCCGACAAGACGGGCATATTGCGCTTTGCGGCGCATGGCTTGCGTTTGCACTATGTCTTTGGCAAATCGGTGCCTCGACGTCGCCAAGCGTGCCATAATCAAATGCCTGCAATTGCCGATGAGCCACATCTAACCGATGTGCTAACACACATGCTCGATAGCTTCTTTATCACACTAACATGTCATGGACAAATTGTTGTTATCTCAACAAGCATTGAACAGCTTTTGGGACATTGTCAATCGGATTTGTACGGTCAGAATATTTTAAGTATAACACATCCAGATGATCAAGCGCATTTGCTGGAGCAACTAATACCACGTGATATGGAAGCGTTATTCCGCAATGGCAGTCATAGTGATTATCATCGTATGCGTCAGGCAGCGGCGACCACGTCACCAATTTCGTGTAATGACGATGATGATGCTATGGAATCAGATGGTTCAACGGAAGATTATTATCTGCATCATCACAACCAACAACAACAGCAACAACAACCTCACATTAGCAATCAGCATAGCAGTAATTCAACACCTCCACCATACCAACAACAGTCTGCCACGGAAACGCCATCAGAGGATTATCTTAGCGATATAGATCGTCGCTTACGTAACGATCGTCGCACATTTACGGTGCGTTTAGCTCGTGCTGGTACCCGTTCGGAGGCAATACGCAAATATGAGCTAGTTAAATTCGATGGTTGTTTTCGTCGTAGCGATTTTTCCTGCTTAGCTGGTACTTTTCCCATTGTATCACAACTGATAAGGCGTACACGTAATAATGGTAACGCCGGTGGCAGTGGCAGTGCCAGTGGTGGCGGCGGTGGCGGCGGCGTTGGGGGCATTGCGGGTTTGCATATGATGCAACATGATGTCATAGCACAGGCGGCAATGCATGGCATAAGCGGTAATGATGTTGTACTTGTTGCCATGGCACGTATTATACGTACAACAACAACATCGATAAGTCGTTTGGTGATAAATAATGGACAAATGGAATATCGTACAAGGCATTTAATTGATGGTCGTATAGTGGATACGGATCAGCGGATTGGTTTGGTTGCTGGTTATATGAAAGATGAGGTGAGTTTTCAGAAATATATATGTATAAGCATAAATCACTGACAGATAGTATTATAACTATTACTAGCATTCCCGGCCAAGCTTCGCATTGGCTTTAAGTTATCAACAGTCATCATCATCTTATTAATGATTTGATATTCAAAATAAAAGATACTTTTATTTTGTCATCTGCTTCGCCATCCTGATAAAACATATTTTTTATTACTGGAAAGGTTTCGATTTTCAAAAAATGAAATACACGATATACTCTCATTTGACTGAAAATGAAATCACAAATAAAATTTGTCTGGTTTTGGATGAAGAACGAAATCAGAAATAAAATTGATTCATTATATGAAATCAAAAAGGATTTGACTCACGCAAGGAAAAAATTCATGAATTTACTGTGGTGTCGCTGTTGTGTTCTGTTTCTATTTACGGCAAAATATCAGAACATATTTGAAATTCTCTAACGGCCTTATTCCGCGTTGTAACATAATTTAATTTACCGCTAAAGTGAAGACTTGACCTTTGACCACCTTTCTCGTATTCTATTCCACCTCAATAAGTGATAACAATGTGTTAGCATTTTGAGTCCGATTCCATTCCATTCGTATGGAATCGCTTTGATAACGTTACCATTAGATAAGCTCGTCCTTACAACTCGTTAGAGCTATTTCAGCGGCATTGTATTATACGTACTATTATATTCTAGTCAAAGATATTATTAACAAACATTTTGTAACAATTCCTAAGTTTTCGGTTATGGAAGGAACCTAAAATTTACTCGAGAAATTCAAATTTGGACCGATACTTTGGTGTAAATAGAAATAAAATACAACAGCGATACCTGCCGGATTTTTCTTCATATGTATGTACACATGTTTTGGTATTCTCTATCTCCATACTAATAACCTTAATGGAACCCAATGAGATATATCTACCAAATTTCATTAAAATGTTTCAGTAGTTTTAGATGAAAATATATAAGGATAGGTACATATATATCTAAAGTCAAATTTTAAAAATATTTTTTCAATTTTAATTTCTGTTGTAAAAGAAAAATTATTATAATTAAAATTGTTTGAGTAGTTAAAAAGTTTATTCCGCACAAAGAATGTTACATGAGATTTATATATATAT
Organism: Urophora cardui; assembly: GCA_960531455.1. NCBI lineage: Eukaryota > Metazoa > Arthropoda > Insecta > Diptera > Tephritidae > Urophora > Urophora cardui. The sequence goes on from OY482671.1 coordinate 7,585,330, forward strand.
ATATATATATATATATATATATATATGTACGTAGATAGAGATATGTATGAATCTAAGGCCAGACCACTCCAGAGGTTTTTGGTATGAAAAATTCGGTTACAGATACCTATACGTAAATAGATAAAAATAGGTATATACTACACCTTTTCCAGTTTAAGTTCAGAAAGTTACAATTGAAGTTCAGAAAATTACAATTGAAGTTCGGAATTTCCAATTGAAGTTCAGAAAGTTACAATTGAAGTTCAGAAAATTACAATTGAAGTTCAGAATTTCCAATTGAAGTTCAGAAAGTTACAATTGAAGTTCAGAAAATTACAATTGAAGTTCAGAATTTCCAATTGAAGTTCAGAAAGTTACAATTGAAGTTCAGAATTTCCAATTGAAGTTCAGAAAGTTACAATTGAAGTTCAGAAAATTACAATTGAAGTTCAGAATTTCCAGTTGAAGTTCAGAAAGTTACAATTGAAGTTCAGAAAATTACAATTGAAGTTCAGAAAATTCCAATTGAATTTCAGAAAATTACAATTGAATTTCAGAAAATTACAATTGAAATTCAGAAAATTCCAATTGAAGTTCAGAAAATTACAATTGAAATTCAGAAAAGTTACTCATATGCCCTATGTACATAGTGTCTCGGTTGCAGGAAAATTGTATGGATTTGTTTGAAGATTTAATAAAAATATAAATTCTCGTGTCTTTAGCGCCCTTCGTTGTACATATGTAGATGCATTTTTCAAACTTTTCAATTGCATAATAGTGTTTTCAGACAAATATGATTTGTATGTTCATTTCGCATCATAGAAGGTGTAAAGACTACGGCATGGTATCTCTAAGGCAGCCGCGTTCTTACATACTTGTTATTTACATATGTATTTATTCCGAAATAATGCATTTTATGTAAATAATTAATTTATTTGCTTATATGTATGCAATTTCAAAATATTTAGCTTCATTGTTCATGAAAAGTAATAACATCAGTTTCATTCCATGTGAATGCGCGAACATTTTTTTCTTATACGGTTTCGATTTACACCCATTGCTTGATGCACTTTCTTGCAACCAATGTCAAAATTTCTGCATATATAGACGTTTGTTTCAAGCCCTATAAAACATATATGCGATTAATCGAATTAAAAATGCATCTACCCCGAAGGGCGTTAAAGATACGAGAATTTACATTTTTATTAAATCTTCAAACAGATCCATACAATTTTCCTACAATCGAGATACCAGGGCGTATGAGTAACTTTTCTGAACTTCAATTGTAACTTTCTGAACTTCAATTGTAATTTTCTGAAATTCAATTGTAATTTTCTGAACTTCAATTGTAACTTTCTGAACTTCAATTGGAAATTCTGAGCTTCAATTGTAATTTTCTGAACTTCAATTTGAATTTTCTGAACTTCAATTGTAATTTTCTGAACTTCAATTGTAACTTTCTGAACTTCAATTGGAAATTCTGAACTTCAATTGTAATTTTCTGAACTTCAATTGGAAATTCTGAAATTCAATTGTAATTTTCTGAACTTCAATTGTAACTTTCTGAACTTCAATTGGAAATTCTGAACTTCAATTGTAATTTTCTGAACTTCAATTGGGAATTCCGAACTTCAATTGTAATTTTCTGAACTTCAATTGTAACTTTCTGAACTTAAACTGGAAAAGGTGTAGAGCTTACGATTTCTCGAGTTCGAGCGAGACGAGATTTCTCGCGAGACTCGGATTTTCGCGAGATTCTCGAATCTCGAAAATGTCGAAAGGCTCGCGAGCTTCTCGACATTCAACTATATCGCAGAAATAAGCGGTATAAGCATACTATGCTGTTTCGTAGATTGTTCTGCTTGTATGTACTTACATGTGTATGAATATATGCCATTTGCGCCATTCCCAGGTGTATTTCACAAATCAATGCACAAAATTCCCAGAGAAATACAATTACAATTTCATAATATAAAATTTTTTCTCCCCAATGACATGCGATAAATTTTTGATATTCATGTTTTTTGACACAATATGTTATCGAGAAATCCGAGAAACGAGATTTAATCGAGAACCCGAGTCTCGATTTTCTCGATCCTCGAATTTCTCGACACTGCTCGAGATCGAATCGTAAGCCCTAAGTATATACATACATATCTGAGGTCAAACTTTAAAAATAATTTTCCAATTTTCATTTCTGTTGCAAAAGAACAATGATTGTTCATAATATTAGGAAAATACTTATCTTTCCAGATATTGTAAATAAATTGAAAAATAAAGTGAAATTCAAAAAACCAAAAAATTTTAATGTTAATCGAACCTACCATTTGCACGCAAAACGAATCGAATCCGTTTGTATCATTTAGAGCCTATACACACTTGCGACTCAATCGATTTAGTCGAATGTTGATTTGCATGGGAATGTATGGAAGCATTCACACTACATTCAATTAGTTGTACAACTGAAACAGTTGGATTTGCAGCCCAATTTCATTCCAACTGAAACAGTTGTACAACTGCTTGATCAGCAAGGCGCCCTTCTACGTATTCACACTTGAGACAATTTAGTCGAACGACTACAACAACAACAGTGATATTCGTAGTGGAAAGAGTTGCCATGCTGACAGCACTACTTTTATTTCACTTTTGGTAAATTGTAGAGATTGAATATTTCAATTAATATTTTCAAAATGTTTAAAAACAAAAGGTTCGTTTCTTATTAACTACACCATTTCCAGATGGATTTTAGAAAGCGTTAACTGGATTTTAGAAAGGGGAAATTGGATTTTAGAAATGTCAATTGGATTTTAGAAAGGGGAAATTGGATTTTAGATATGTCAATTGGATTTTAGAAAGCGTTAAAAGGATTTTAGAAAACAAAATTGGATTTTTGAAAGCGTGAATTGGATTTCAGAATGTGCGTTTAAAATAAATTTTACACAGAATTTTTCGAATAGAAATTCTTTATTGCCTATGAAAGTATAAATTAATAATTATATAAATTTTCGAAAATCCAATTTACAGTTTCTAAAATCTAATTTCCCCTTTCTAAAATCCAATTGACATTTCTAAAATCTAATTTCCCCTTTCTAAAATCCAATTGATATTTCTAAAATCCAATTTCCCCTTTCTAAAATCCAATTGACATTTCTAAGATCCAATTTCCCCTTTCTAAAATCCAGTTGACGCTTTCTAAAATCCATCTGGAAATGATGTAGTTATAGACAAGAATTATCTAACTAAGGATATTTACTTCCGTTTTCATATGTTTCTTGATATTGTTGTTCTCTTCAAATGTCATTAATCGCATTTTAAAATAGAAATAATGAAAATGAAATTTCAAGAAAATTATTAATGGCTGATTTTTACTATTTTTCCGTTTCTTGTACTTCTGTTCGTTTCGCCTTTATGTATGTAATTCCTTCCGTTTTTTTCTTTTCATTTACTTGACAGCTAGTTGCTAGTTTAATAAGAAACAAAGCCAAACAATGTATGCACTTTTTGTTTATTTTATTGTTTTTTATTTATTAATCAAGTTGACAGCTGACAAGAAGGTGCTTTCATGTAAGAATGCAGATAAACTTTAACAATTTAATACTTCATCACTTTATATGAAGACCACTAATGTAAAATTTGCTGAGTAAAATGTGAACATTGGCAACACTATGTCATTGTCAATCGCACGACTATTTAGTCTCAAGTGTGAATAGCTGCCACCGATTCGACTAAATAGTTGGAGTAGTGTGAATACAGCAGTCCAATTCGACCAAATCGATTGAGTCGCAAGTGTGTATAGGCTCTTATACGAATTGCTCTACTTTTGGTCGTATATACATATGTATAAGGTTGTTCTCTGTGTCTAATCTTTTTGCCGAGATATCATGATATCTTGAGAAATTTGCCACACAGAGAGAGCGCACCTTTAAGAAAATAAAATTCTAACTGACTTCATTGTGAACTAGCATGTTAGTCATATTCTTTCCACTCTTTATACAACTGTTGTCGCTTTGCTTTGCTTGCTTCAATTTCGAATTAATTAATTTTTTATCTGAATAAAATAAAATACTTAAAAAAAAGAACTAGAAACATAAATTCAAACTCACTTCTCATAGAAGACCATTGTGAATGTAATAACATGGTTGCATTTCCCGTGATATTTTTCTCATGATATCACATATCACGGGTTGGGGTATGAGAAATTTGCCGAAGCTCCAAATTTGACAAGACGTGTATTTTGTTGTTGTGCTCGGCAAATTTATCACACTTATGTCATCTCGGCAAATTTGCCAGGCCAAAATCACAGAGAGAGAACAACCTTTATGTATCTTCGTGTCATTTCTTTGCTTACCCGGCGTCTCTTCAAAACAGAATTCTGTCATCACAAGCACCATTATAACATAGATTTCAAATGGAGACCGTTTCTGTAACAGAGATGCCAAGGCAATTGCTTTAACAAGATTGCCTTAACATAAGCTGTCAGTTTGATGATTTGACAGCTAATTTTTCATTTCACCGAAAAATTCACAGTGGCAACATCTCCACATGGAACGTGAAATTTCGCACGGCGTCCATTTGGCTTGATTGTTTGGGTTTAAAAAATAAATAAAAAGAACATTAAGTGCATATGTATATACAGTTTGCGAGCATCATCGCCAATTTTAAACAATTTTTTTTTAATTTTTTTATAAGTGCTTCTGCGTACACGGCATGCTAATTCGGCGCCATTTTGCAAATTATGTCTAACATAATGAAGTGCCCACGCATATGAAAACATGGATTTTAGACATAATAATGTTAGCCAAAAGTAACCCGGCGTCTCCTCAAAACAGAATTCTGTCATCACAAGCACCATTATAACATAGATTTCAAATAGAGACCGCCTCTGTCTTCTGGTATAACAGAGATGCCAAGGCAATTGCTTTAACAAGATTGCCTTAACATGAACTGTCAGTTTGATGATTTGACAGCTAATTTTTCATTTCAACGAAAAATTCACAGTGGCAACATCTCCACATGGAACGTGAAATTTCGCACGGCGTCCATTTGGCTTGATTGTTTGGGTTTAAAAAATAAATAAAAAGAACATTAAGTGCATATGTATATACAGTTTGCGAGCATCATCGCCAATTTTAAACAATTTTTTTTAACTTTCTAAGTGCTTCCGCGTACACGGTATGCCAATTCGGCGCCGTTTTGCAAATTATGTCTAACATAATGAAGTTCCCACGCATATGAAAACATGGATTTTAGACATAATAATGTTCGACAAAAGTAACAGAATTTATGTTTTGTGGAGTTTCGGCGTAACAGAATTTATGTTTTGTGGAGTTTCGGCGTTATCTAAATATGTACGTAGGTATGTGTTGTTCTCGTTGTTTTGTCTTCTGCTTTACCGATTGCTTGTGGTGACCAACCATGCGCATGACTTTTTTTCAAAAATTAATACAGTAGAATCGCACAAAAGTTAACAAAATGGTCCCAAGGGCATTTAACTTTTCCGAAATATTAACTTTTCCAGGTGGTTTTTAAATTTGATAGAATACGGTAATAAACATAATTTTTGGGATATAACATATCAAATTTATTTGAATATCTCAGTTTTAATTATTACAAAGCAGAAACTAAAGGCGTTTTCTTTTCTACGAAAAAATGTTGCCCTCCTATATCCCAATTATCGAATTACGTATCCTGACTTTCTATAAAATGGCTGAATTTGTAGATAAGGGTGCCCTCTTACTTAGTTAGAGGTCAATATTTGGTGAAAGGACCAGATAAACCTACAAAATGGCTAAGAAAATCAAACAGGGCAACATTATTTCGAGAAAAGAAAACGCCATTAGATTTAATTTACGTACATAAAATTTGCTAGCCATCCATCACTTGCATAAAAATTTTTTCCAGGGTACATTTTGGCAAATTCAAGCTTAGCTCTTGATTTTAAAATTGGACCACTAATTGCACAATTGCGTTGCCTTTGGTTCAAAGTTTTCTTGTGCAAAGTTTTCTTGGTTGCCAATTCCTGTGTGCGTGCCACTGACTTCAAAATTTCATATCGTTTTTTCTTTATTTTTGAGATGGCCACTTTAGATACACTATAATCTAATGCCAAGCGGTTTCCGTTAATTCCTTAATCAAGTTTTCTTAAAATATCAGCTTTTTGATGAAAATTCAATCTAATTTGCGATGATTTGTTCCGCTTTGTTGCCATTTTTAACGCACAAACTATGTTTACACCACTCAATAGTTCAAACGACTAACTACATTTGTACCTCGCGACACCGACAATAATTTTTTACACAGAAATTCGGGGAATGTACGCAAATTCCGGGAATACATAGAAACAAGGGGAATGAGCTTGTTTTTGCTGAGAAATAAACGGTTGGATTGGAAAAAAATTCGATAAGCTCAGTAAAGTTAACCAAGAGTTAACTTTTTAGAGTCGTACGTGGACGCTCAAATTTGGTTAACTTACCCGAAGGTTTAACTTTCTCGCGAGTTAACTTTTGTGCGATTCTACTGTACTATTCTTTATAACATTTTTGTTATTTAAAAAGAGAATTTATTAATTTTTTGAATACAGAACTTTAGTAAAAGGTTCAAAGTTTCATTTCCAAGAAGAACTATTTAAATCGGTTGATCCGGTTTTGATTTATGGCCGTATAAAGCTAATTTTGGTTGGTTTTTTACACATTTTTACATAAATTTACGCTTTTTGACCAAAAATTTAAATAAAAACTATTTGACTACTCAATCGGAGCACAATTACATGTTATTACCAAATATTATCAAAATTGGTTCAGTAGTTTAAAAGTTTATCCCGCACAAAGAATGTTACATGAGATTTATATATATATATATATATGTATATAGATATGTGTGTAGCAATAAATACCCTGCAAAAATGTGCGATTAATACCGAAAGATATTTGTCCCGGATTGATCTCTTTCGAGAACAATCGCTCCACAATTAGTCCCCGGGTACGGGTATAAATGTAGACTAATTGTATACCAATTGTTCCCTAACGGGTACCAATGTAGATTAATCACTAACATACCGAACGGGTATAAATGTAGATTAATCGCTTTCATCCCGAACGGGTACAAATCTAGATTCCTTAAATGTAGAAATTTTGCAAAAATATACGATGTATTTAAAAAATTGTAGAACAACCGGTAAAACGAATTGAACACCTTTCTTTTAATAACAGTGATGAATAATAATTTTAACAAAATGTTGCCTAAAATATTCTATGAGAAAATCCTTTACATTATGCTCATATAATGCATACTCAAAACTTACAATTTTTTTATTTATTTATTGAGATTTTTTTCAAAAGTAAAACATTATGTAATCTTTATTTATATATGTATGCATGAAAATTTACAATTTTTTAAAGATTGTTATTAAAAATTGCTTTGGATAACAACTTGGAGAAATCTACATTTTTACCCGTTCGTGCTGGAAGCGATTGATCTACATTTGTACCCGTTGGAGATGAGAGCGATTAATCTACATTTGTACCCGTTCGGGATGTAAGCGATTGATCTACATTTGTACCCGTTCGGGATGAAAGCGATTGATCTACAATTGTACCCGTTCGGTATGTTAGTGATTAATCTACATTGGTACCCGTTCGGGTATACAAGTTGAACAATTAGTCTCTTCATAGGACATGCTCGAACAAATGCGATCAATTCACTCCATATAAAGGGATGTAAAATTGTATTAGTCGCATGCTCCCTTGCGATTGATCCCGGACACGTCCCGGATTAATCGCATTTTTTGCAGGGTAGGCAAAGCCGGAGAGTAGCAAAAAACTAAAAGCAAAGGCAAATGTATAGCCAGGGCCGCGGAGAGGGGGAGGCAGCCAGGGCAATCGCCCTGGGGCCCGGAAGTTTTTTGGGGGCCCGGAAAGGCAAAGCAGTATTGACATTACTCAAAGGAAAAAAGTAAAGCTCTTAAAATGTACTTAAAAAGTTAATGTAAGCAAATCAAACAATGAGATCTAACATTTTTTATGTATGTAAGTGCTCTATTAAATCTTATTTTATATGAAATAAAACTGACAATGCGAACTGAAAAATTTTTGTATGTTACTTTTTTACTAGATTGAGTTTATTTCTTAGGGGGGCCCGTAAGCGCGAACTGTCCCAGGGTCCCGGCTCGGCTCTCTGCGGGCCTGTGTATAGCCAAGTAGTGCTGGAAGCGATATCGATATAATATCGATTCATCGATGTTTTTGAACTTTTTCGATATATCGATATTTTTTTCCGATATTCGATATATCGACGGTCATGGATCCATCACTGATAAACGCGGAAAGAAGCTGGTAAAAGGCAGCATTGCCGTTTTGTGGGTAATTCCCCAAATTTGGAGATTTTTTTTAAATTTGATTCCTATGTAGAAATTCCTGTGTTTAAAAGTAATGTAAATACGAACATTTTTTTTTAAATGTTCATTGTAGAATTGCAAAATCAAGAAAAAACATTTTAAATTTAAAAATTTTTATTTCTATTTTAAGCACTATGAGATTTTGAACCAAAAACTTAAGTTTTTTTCCATTCATTTTTATTTTTAATTTAAACATTTTCTTTTTAAATCCCAAATACATTTTAATTTCAAAAATTTCATTTTTAATTTAAAAAATTCATTTCTAAAATAAAATGACTTGGTTGAAAACGTGCATTATAAAAATAAAAATTTTATTTTTGATTTATTTTCTCTGAGTGTAAAAGGTATTTAGAATGCATTATTAATTTGTCTACTTCAAACCTTTTAGTCTTTAACATTGTTTTTTAAATAACTTAAATGCGAAATATTTCAGTGAACCACTGTAATTGATACCTACTCTTTCTGGCTGGAACAGAATTTACCTTTTTTGTTTTTTTTTTTTTTTTTTTTGAATATTGAATTCCCTTTTCAAAAAAGATTTCTGTTGATAACAAATTGAAATATTTAGTTTAAATGTTTATTTAGTTAATTTTTAGAGTAATATAAATGACTGTCACGCTTGTTCAATTCAGGGCACAATAATGAATGCAGACATTTCGAAAAATAAAGCTGTTATATATAGATATGTTAAATTAAGGTTTATATAACGTAGAGCTCTCGATTTTTTTTGAACTTTTTCGAGTAGCCCGAACAAATGCTGTTCAAATTCTCGAACACTTGTTTGTTTGTTTATTACCCGTATATTTGCACGGGCATTTGAAGTTTGTATTTTTCGTTTGTTTATTTTTTTTTTTTTGTTGTCTTCATATGTATTTTTTTTATTTTTGTTTTCCTGATACAAATTTTTTTGTCTGTAAGCTCGAATGCTCGAATGTTTGTACGGGCATTTGAACAACAAACGAGCCTCAGACAAATTCGATCTTTTCGAATTGTTTGATACCCGGGAATCTAGAGCTCTAATATAAAGGTCGATATATCGATAATATCGATGTTTTTTCACAAAACTATCGAAAATATCGATACTCGTAAACATCGATGTTTTTCCAGCACTATAGCCAAGTAAAGCGAGCAAAGGCCAATTTTAAAGTCTTAGTTATTGGCGCAGCGCGCTGAATGTCAATGTCTTTATTGAGTAGCGCGCAAATGGCAATGAAAATGGAAATGGAAATGCTTTGTCGGCAACGGCGCTGGATGACGTTGGCGCGGTCGGCGTCTAGTCGGCAATTCGTTATGGTTGTGTTTTGGGGTGAAAGCGGGTGGTTGTCGTCGTTACGGATTATTACTTATTGCTTTTTTTGCTTTTCTAGCTTTCGTTTCTTATCAGTGAATGAAAATGGTTTAAAATTATTTCTTTTTTCTTTATACCTATGTAAGCAATTACCTTTGTCGCTATGTAAATTAGTTTGCTAAAAAACAATTCAGTAGAAAAGCAGCTGGCTTTCAGGCACTTGTTGTTGTTTGGCGGAACAAGGCATTATCGAATGAATGTCTGGCTGCCGCGTTTGTAGTGTTCATGTAACCTATTTTGCCTTAAATTAGTCGAGATTAACCATAAAATGGCAATCATTAAGTACTTACATACATACATAAATACTAGATGACAAGCAAAATTATCGCGAACACAAATTCATGTCCGTACATACCCAGTAGGACTTGGAATCATCAAATTATTAAACCGAGAGTACTGCCTTGTCGGCACTCCATTGCTCTCCATTACTCTATTCTACTCTGTATGAGCTAGTGCTGGAAAACCATCGATAGTGGTCCCATCGATGGACCATCGATAGTTTTAAAGGCAGCCATCGTTAGTGTCGATGGTTTAATATATGTAGGTACGTAGGTGGCCCGTTAAAGGGAAATGTGGTACTCAAACATTTCATGCATATATACATACATACATACATATGTATGCATGTATGTACTTACGTTCCTATATTTAAAAGAAAAATATAAATTTTTATTAGAAACATATTATAGAATTAATAGAAAACCAAAGTTTATGTAAAAAGTTCAATACATAAAAATAAGTCAATATACCCTGTAGGGAAAATCTCTAGTTCCGAACTAGATCGCTTCTAGTGCATTTTTCGACACTACTAGTGCGAGCTAAATCATTTTTGCATGTTATCAACTGGCGAATTTAACACGGCGATGTCCTAGGCGGTGTCAATTGTCCCTCTCTGCACTACATTTTCAATAGTTCCGAACTAGTACTAAATTCTACAGTTTACACTAGTTCGTTTATTGGCACAATTTCGATAGTTCTGAACTAGCTACAAGTACCTACAAATTCTACAGTTTTGCATCTGCCGCATAAGTGCAGCCTTTGACACACTTCATGCAAGTAGCGCGATGGCCGACTGGCTAACGCATGTGCCTTTCAATCTGAGGGGCACGGGTTCAAATCCTGTCGGTGACAAGGTGGATGATAATTTTTTTTTTTATTTTTTTTTTTAACTAATATTTTTTTTATTTATTTATTTAATAAAAATTTACAATAATATTTAAAAAGTAATAAAATAAAAAAAAAAATTAGAAATAAGCCTGAGGGATCGGAAAAGCATAATTAGGGGAACATTTAATTTCATACAAGATGCAAATAGAAAACTCTTTATATAAAATGTATCACTAAACATCTGAGAATTGCAGAAATATACAAAGCCGACGGCAATTGAACGAACGAAAAATTTTCATAGAATTTTTGTCACTTCGAAATTGCATACACATCAAAGTGTCTTATAATGGTCACTCAATTCACTCCTTTTGAACTGGTGAGGGTCTAACTACAATTGATCAAGTTCCCCTTTGACACTTTTTCGCTAGTTCGGAACTAGTTATCGAGTTCCCTGCAGGGTATATTCAAAGTAAGAATACTACATATACACATTTGTACGTATACAGTTGTCCACAAAATAATAGAAGAGCCGAAATCAAAACCTTAATTGCTCATTTCTCAATAAAAAAACCGTTTTATTTGCAAGTTTTTTTCATAAAATTATTCACTAGTCTTTTATTTATAGATATACTCACAGCCCACGTATTCCAATCAAGTACCTTAAAGTTATAAATCTCAGTTTTTTTGATTAATTTTTTAACAGAGGTTGTAGTTATGTACCAAGTAAAATACTATCGATAGTTAAAAAAAACCATCGATTATCGCTGTGGCATCGGCCCCATCGATAGTATCGATAGTTCAATCGATGGTTTTCCAGCACTAGTATGAGCATACAATTTTGTATACTCGCTTTCAACATTGTATGTATGTCCTAGGAAGGGCAGTAATAAACACAAACAAAATAATTCAAAATTGAAAACAAATTTTGAGATTTCTCGGAAAGGATGCCAAATGGAGTACTCTGTTATTCATCCCTTCGAAATATCTAGCTTCAAGTTCAATTGGGTATGTATGTACATTAGGATGGTCCTTAAAAAAATCAAATTAGCGATTTTCTGCGCTCTGAACGCCTACATCGGTAAGAGTACATTCAAAGATATCACATACATATAAATTTTAGTCCCGATCGGAGATGGTTAAGGGGTGTCGCATAGGTGACAAAATTTAGAAAACTATGGGGATTCAAAAAATTAAATTAATTTGTATATCTCATGCCCGAAATCGATAGTCCTGCACTAAAGGATATCACATATAAATTCTGGTCCCAATATGAAACGGTTTAGGGGTGTCGCACAGGGGTCACACATGGTAATATGAGCATTAACCCCTGTGCGACACCCTTTAACCGTCTCCGATTGGGACCAAAATGTACTATATTTATTTGGTATCCTTGAGTGCAGGACTATTGGGTTTGAGTGTTAGATAAACAAAAAATTAAATATTGAATCTCCATAGAACTGTCTACGATCGGGAAAAAAATGCATACATACACTGAGAGAAAAAAAAATATATGGAGGGGTCAAAGAAATTGTTTACCTATTTTGAACACTACTTTCTTTGTTTTGAGTAAATTTTCCTTAAAACATGTTAAAAGGTTTATAAAATATTGTTGTTACATGCGTTACCATGGTTTCATATACTTGTTTTGAAAAAATTCATACATTAAAATAATGAAAAATTCTTTAAGCGCCATTCCATTCCCAACTTTCCTTGTTTTGAAGACTTGGTTTCTTTAATTTTGAGAAATTAAATTCCCATACAAATCCCCATGGCAACGAATTTGTTTGAATGTTTTTTATGTTTTTTCCACATTTTTGAGAAAATTTACACAAAACAAAGAAAATTTTATATTGGGACGAGTGTTCAAAATAAGGAAAATTATGTCTTTGATCGAGTGAAATTTTTTTTTTGAGTGTATGATGTGATTTCTTGGACTATATTAGCATCGACCTAGGGGGTGAGGTTGCAGAAATACGATATACAATTTGACTCCATACATTTGGGGACCACCCTAATGTAAAAGATCACGCTATTTCAAAAATTGTTTCAATAACGTCCTATTTCAGATTTTGCTTCCAGAACGCCCTATTTCAGAGAAAACTTCATATACATACATACATATCGTTGGCTTCGTGAGCAAATGTGCTAAGTCCATTTAGGGTAACTTTTCAGGACAGGCAAAAAACCTTCTAACTTTTTTTGTTGTTACTATTTTAAAAATCTGGATATGCAGTTTTATGCCTCAGATGGTTGTGCTAAGATACTGGTTGTCGGCACATTTTAAAATAAAGCTTGTGCAAAGTTATGAGCTTCTTTTGGACATAGCACATTTGCTTTCTATGATTTTCATTTTTTTTGCTGGACTTAGCACATTTTCTTCCAAATTATTTTCATAAATTTTGTATTGTTAAATGGTTGTTTCCTCTTTATTCAGTATATTTAATTGTTTTAAACCAAATAATAACATATGTATGTACTTCAATCTTATTTCATTGCTTTAAACAAAAACATGTATGTACATATTTTAATTCGTAAGATAAATTATTGATGAGGTAAATCATCATAAAACTTATGGTGGTCCTTGGGTAATGTTGATTTTATAAATTGTAAATCTTCATATTTTTTAGCAGTTATTTTTCTTTTCTCTGTGTAGAGCTGTTGCAAATTTGAAAAAGTCACAGCATTTATACTCTTATTGATTTTTTGCGGTAAAATTTTCCATTCATCACAAAATCGTAGCTTGAAATATATTTCACCATTTGTAGCGTATTTAATAGCACGTATATCCGTAACTTTTGCGTCTCCTTTTCCACGGCCTGGCCTAATAGTTTTAAAAAATTTAACGGTATTGAAATTTTTTAAAAAGGAATAATCCAAATAAGTGACATCATAGGGTTCGGGTTTCTTTCGGGCTGATTTACATATGCCTATATATTCAGCAGGGACATCGATATTTCTATTCTTCATTGCTCGTTCAATGGTGGAGTGCACGCTATCTGCCTCCATTTGAGTGTGACCAATTTCGAGAATTTTTTGTTCAATAGTAATATTATGTTTGATCGCTGTATTAAGCAAGGCATTACTCATTACACAATTGCGATTTTGATAAGTACAACCATCACTATAAAAAATTATTTTTGATGGAGAATCGTTTACAAAAAGAATCTTGTTTTCGATAAAGAAAATCCAAATACTTGCGAATTCGTCTGCACCTAATCCACCTTCTACTTCATTCCATAAAAAAAATAAGCTTTTTGGTTTTTAAGGTTGAAAAAAACCAAATTATGTACCTGCAACTTCGTACGGTAGTACAAGCTACTAACTTGTGATTTTGGGGACATTAGTACAGCTTGAAGATCTACGGTAAAAACATGAGTTTCTTCATCGCAGTCTTTATTCTTTTCATTTCTTGCCTCTTCTTTCATTTTCTGGTGAAGCATATATTTCTCTTCCGAGATATTTCCGACTGCGAAACATCTACATATGTATATCGCACTGGTCCTTCTTAGGCGCAAACAAGGCCAGATTTTTAGCATTAAAAGTTTCATAAAAAACTGTCACGGAAAGTGGTCGAACTTTATTTTTGGTACACCAGTCATTAGCATAAAAGTCATAAGCCCAAATTACATCAGCGATGTGGCAGCGGGCAGCGACGGTTTTCGAAATCAGCTGAAGCGTCTAATATGAGCAGTGACTGCCAGACCAAACACAATAGAGCGTTCGCAGTATTTGGCAGTGACTTCTTTATATATTAGGTCTGTTTCCCTTTACCTTGGCCACGTGGTGACATAAATTTACTTACCATTTTCATGTCCATTTTTTTCAATTAAAATAATCAATCTTATTTCATTTTCTCCTCTGCTCTTTCTTCTTCTTTGATTTTTCATTCCGCCAGCAATATTTGATAGTGGAAATTAATTAAGTAAAAATTAAATTCTCTCCCGCTTGCTGGCATCAAAGTACGGAAACACAAAATTAGTAAAAAATATATTACATTGGATAGTACAGAAACAGACATAAGTTCACATCAACACTTTGAAGTTGGCTGCGATTCAAGGCAGCGGCTGCGAATTTAGAATTTGGGCTAAACGGAGCGGTGCTGCCAGCTGCCTCTGCTGTATTATGTGCCGCTTCATTGCAAACCGTAGTTTCTAAAAATCAGCTGATTTCGAAAAACAGTCGCTGCCACAGCCACAGCGCTATTGTAATTTCGGCTATAGAGTTTCTTCTTAGAATACCACTCTGCTAGCAGATACTTTTTTTTAGTATCTGCACGACAGTAATGCGATTCCATCGATGGTAGAGAATCAAAAAATAAATTTAAGCACTGCTTTTCTTCTGTTGAGCACCTTTTCTTTGAAGGCGTTATTTCTGAAGAGGCTTTAGTAATTGCTGATTTTTTCACCCATTCACTAACAGCGCGTCGACCAATGCTTAAAGTATTTAGGAAGAGACTTTTGCAAACTCTAATATTTCTGTTATCTATTCTGAGATAGTAATGTAAGGTTCGAGATCTTTTGGATGTGTTGTATACTTTTCCGTTTCTAGGTCTTGTAGTGGGAATAATTTGAACTAAAGTACTTACATAAACCTTTTTTTCACTCCAAGTAATTTTCCAAAAGCTTTTAAATATGCTTTCTCTAACCTCATCAGTAACTTCTGCACATTTTGTGACGTTACTTTTTTTGCAACTACATCTTTTCACTAATGTCCGTCCTTTCTTTGTCTTTTTATAACTCCAGCTGTTGCCGACTTTTTCTTTTCCCAAATAACTTTTGCCTTTTTCCTATGTTTTCTATTTTGGACAGCAAACCAACTAGGATTTTCTACAGGGGCTCTCCTTTTACATCTCTTTGGTTTCGAGGGCGGCTCGTACGAATCATCAGAATCGCTGTTAAACCCATACGGAACGAGTCCTATAACGCCGTCATCAGATTCAGTACCATAATTTCCACGACTGATACCATTTTCTTCACCAAAATCCATGTCAGTAGTCTACTAAATAAACAACTTACCATCAATTTCCCAAAAGATATAATAAGTAGTTACCTTCTGTGTAATAACTTTTTGATAATTATTTAACAATATATCTGCAGGTCTTTGTTCAACAATAAATAAAATTGCAATTTATAAAGCTAGAATCGCAACTATTGCCGAAAAAAACCCCAAAAATATAATTTTTGATTGAAAAAGATAGCGGTGACTCCTTGACTAATTATTCTGCAATTTCAATAGCTACGAGTAGTTACTTGCCAAAGTAAAATTATAATAAAAAATGCAAAAAGTACTGCAAACTAGTTTGCACATCAAATAAGAGGGAAAGCTAGCCATTCGCGCAAATTATTAACGTTTACAATTCCAAGCCATGCTTATTAAAGCAATTCAGTAATAATTGTATATCATTCTACAAAGAAAATTGGAAAAATCTAATAATTTTTGATTTTCACCTGGACTTAGCACGTAGATTTTTCAAAAAAAAAAAAATTTTTTATGGACTTAGCACATTTGCTTAACACTGCATTACACCGTGAAAAACAGACATTATGGTAACTTCTTTTTGGCAGACGATGTATTTTTAGTTGTACCATCTTACTGCATTAAAATCTCAGTTTTGATAAAAATTGGACTTAGCACATTTGCTCACGAAGCCAACGATATGTATATTTCTCGGAAATAGGGCGTTTTTGAATAATTTTCTGAAAAAGGGCGTTATTGAAGAAAGTTCTGAAATAGGGCGTTTTTGAAACAACTTTTGAAATAAGGCGATCTTTTACTCAGGCGTCGATATGTAAATATGAATTAGGGCGTTTTTGAAGCAAAATCTGAAATAGGACGTTATTGAAACAATTTTTCAAATAGGGCGTTTTTCAGTGCATATAAAAAATTTGTAGATGTATTGAGTTTTGTACTTTCAGTACGAGAGCGTTGAGCAGACCTGGAATAAACAAAGCAAATATAAGAAAGAAAGAAACATTAAAAATCAACAACAGAAGTAAAAACAAAAAAAAAATAAAATACTTAAAAACGAAAAGCAACATAAAAACAAAAAGAAAATCTCTTGAGCAAAGTACTTAAACAGCACTGGGATTTCTGTCTGCCACTTAAATCTTTAAGTAAAGTCTGTAAATTTGCTACCTTATTTGTTTTTATTTTATTTTATTTTATCTTATTTCATTTTATTTTATTTTATTTTATTTTACTTTTTTTATTTTATTTTATTCTATTTTAGTTTTTTTCCCAACCTAATGCTTTATTTGTTTTCAATTTTCGGTTCATTTGTATTTAGTTTTGTTTTGTTTTTATACTAAAAACAGGTTGCTTCTACAATGTCTCATTAATTTTCTAATTTTCTCAACCCCAACGGCCTTTTAACTTTGCTACTTATATATATGTATATGTATGTACATATGTATGTATATTCTACAACATTGAAGTTTGTTAATAATACTAATGCCACTAACAACATTTAATAGTGTTGAACAATTTTAATTGCTTAACTTGTTTTTTTTTTTTTGCGTAAACAAAAGGAAAAAAATATAACGTTGGCTGCTACACTTTCACAAATACTAAGTACGTACATATGTATGTACATATAGAACTACACTTGTGTGCAGAAAAAAACAGCACTCAAAAATTATATACAAAAAAAAAAATAAGTAAATAAAAAAATTGGAAGTCTACAAATACCTGTACTATATTGGAAAAGTTATTATTAATTTAATTAAAAAAAAAAGTCACAACTCGAAAAATAATCGAATGTTCTGCTTTATTTGGCGTTTGGATCTATAGAAAAGTAGTAGTATTTCTGTTCCTAAGGTGGTCGCCCGATGAACCTAATTCCATACATCATATGAGCCGGAATAAGAGTCATAAAAGATTGGATTCATATTTATGACTTTTTTTCCTTCTTCTATGATTAGCAAAACCAAAAAATAATTATTTTCCATGCATTTTCCTTCCCCTGACCCAGTTCTTACAATTAATTTAAAAAAACTCAAAAAAAAAACCGTAAAAAAATTCTTCTTTCGGTGTAATACCTATGTATGTACATATGTACATTAGGGTAGGGCGATTTGTATGGAGGGAAACTAATCGATACCGCGCCATCTAAATTCTTATTCCTCTCATTTTTCTGAGTAGAAAACTCATCCACGACATTTGTCTAAAATTAATTTTGATGTTCCGGAATTTGGTTTTTATGGACCAAGACGAATTTTTGAAAATATAAATTGGGCAAAAATCGACAAAAAAAAATATCCAGGCCAATGTGCACATCGAATTGAAGCAGAATTTTATGCTGAATCCAGATATCAAATCCAAATTAAAATCGGATGATCCGTTTTCGAGATATAGCCTGATTTCCGGTTATGGAGGCTGAATGCCTAAAATCGCATATTTTCGCGATTATCTCTTGTTGTGTACAATATATCTTAATTTTTTTTTGCAAATTTCTTAAAGATAAGTCAATACAATATATGAACGGTATTTTAAAATATTAATTTATCTTCCGGTATAGGAAAACTAGAATGCACTCTTTTTTCCTTGGCCCAAAATCGCGATATGGGTTCTCTATGTTATAGTCATCCGATACCGATGATTTTCGCCGACAGCGCTCTGTGTAAAATAAATGCTCCAAATCCAAAATTTCAGAATTTTAGCTGCAAAAGTTGAAGAGTTATACCCTAAAACGTAGACATATGTTGCTCAAATGCTCGAACAGTCGTTTGTTTGTTTATTACCCGTATGTTTGTACGGGCATTTGAACAATTCGGGCATTTTGAAGTTTGTTTTTTTCTTTTGTTTATTGTTTTTTTTCTTCTTCATATGTAGTTGTTTTTATTTTTGTTTTTTCGATACACATTTTTTTTTGTTTGTAAGCTCGAATGCTCGAATGTTTGTACGGGCATTTGAACAACAAACGGGCTTCAAACAAAAACGATCAATTCGATTTGTTCGATACCCGGGTGTTTAGACCGGTAGTCTAAATCTTTAGTACAACCCTAATGCATGTGTATCCGCTATGCATATGTAAGCTAGCGTTGTCACATTCATACATACCCAGCAAGCAAAATTAGTTTAAATAAAGTTTTTTTTAAGCTTATAACTATAAACATTAAGCTTACAAAATGTTGATCTTTTGTTTACAAAAGACTTCAAAGTAAGCGTATTATAAATGAAATTAGACCTTGGTTGTAAATGTTCGAATATAAATTTATAAAAAATATTTAAGAGGAAGTTTTTTATAAGCATAAGAATATAAACTAATTGTAAATGTTTGAATGAAACCTTTTATAAGCTTTCGAATGTAACAAGGTGAAAGTGTTTGGCAGGCTTTGAGTTATACATTTTGGAGTCCATGCATGCTTAGATGGTTGTTTTTACCAAAATCGTAACACTGTGTTATCAAATGCTTTGCTAAACTTTTGTATGGAAAATAATGTAACTATAGAACATAAATATTTAGTAAAAGGACATACCCAAATGGAATGCGAGGCTACACATTCTCTTATTGAAAGAAAAATTTCTAAAAAAACAAATAAACTTACCATCTCAACTTGTACAACTTATCCGTGAGGCTCGAAAAAATTCTAGTCCACTTCAAGTTCACCACCTAGAGCATAGCTTTTTTTTTTTGAATTTTGAAAATATTCCGAAAATGTACTCAACGATTCGACCTGGTATGTAATATGTATATTCCTAGTGCGTTAAACATATCTAAAATTAATTATGGTGTTTCCTTTTCAGGAAGAATGTCAGGAGACTCCACAGTCAACATGCTTCGTGCCCTAGGATATGATCCTTCGGGACAAATATTTTATAGCATTTTTAGGTCAAATGAAACCTTTTTAAACTCAAGTGAAACTTTTTTCAAGTCAAGTGAAACCTTTTTCAAATTAAGGGAAACCTTTCTCAAATAAAATGAAACCTTTTTCAATTTAAGCGAAACTTTTTTCATTTCAAATGAAACCTTTTTCATTTCAAATGAAACTTTTTTTATTTCAAATGAAACTTTTTTCAAATGAAACCTTGTTTAGTTAGTACAATAACATTCTTATATAAATTTTTTGTACACGGCTTTTACACATCGAAAGTTATTGAACTTTGAATGTTAGTAGTGGTAACTATGTACAACAATATATATGTACCTATATATAGATATTTGCAATATAATCACAACAACAATTTAATTGTTTAGTTTGTTATTGGTTTCATTATTTTTATATATGTACATGATATATTTATATATGTACTAAAATTAAGTAGATCAAGCTCTTTCAGCCCAGCAAACATTCTTGAAATTCTCATAATTTGGAGTCTGATATGAGTCCGAAATATATAGGTGTGACATATGTGGTATAAAATAATAATAATATAATACAATGGCGCTATTATAACTCTGACGAGTTTTATGGCCGAGCTTCTCTCCCAATTCGAGGTGTGCTCCTTTTGTTTTTCCAACAAATTGGGTGGACCTACAGTTTTATGCCGGCTTCGAACGGCAAATGCATTTTTTGTGAGAAGCTTTTTCATGGCAGGAATACATTTGGAGGGTATGCCGCCCACTGCCGAGAGACTGCTGCTCTTAAAAAACCCAATAATTTGATTTTTACTAATTAGAAAATTTTTTTGGTGTTTGCTCGGTCTGTGGTTTGAACCCGAGACTTCTGGCATAGCAGGCGAGTACTCTACCCACAGCACCACAGCGGCTTATGTGGTATATAAGCTTAAGAAATGTTTACTGACGCTTATATGAGTCCGAATGTTTGCTGGGATACAAACAATAAAACAACAAAAACATTGGAATGCAAAAAGTTCTGAGGTGATGTCGAGCTTTTATACATATCGCTAGCTTAGAGTGCAAATTGTGTAAAATATTTTGAATTGTTAACATTCGATGTGTAAAAGCCGTGTTCAAAAAATTCATATAAGAATATTATTGTATTAACTAAACAAGGTTTCATTTAATTTGAAAAAAGTTTCATTTGAAATGAAAAAAAGTTTCATTTTAAATGAAAAAAGTTTCACTTAAATTGAAAAAGGTTTAATTTTATTTGAAAAAGGTTTCACTTAATTTGAAAAAGGTTTCACTTGACTTGAAAAAAGTTTCACTTGACTTGAAAAAGGTTTCATTTGACCTGAAAATGCTATATAAAACTGATATAACACCTGAGTACCAGCCTCTACCTCAGAGAGCCAGCAAAAATTCTGAAATAGTAAAGCCCAGCTTATTACATAATCAACAACTTCCAATCTCTAAAAATAAATGGGAAAATCTATAGGATCTAAAAATATCATTACCTAAAGATTGCCATTCTTTTTATGAAAACTTGCCCTTTAAAAATTAATGAAATTTTCCTATATTATGTATGTATGTACATATGTGTATTGAAATTAATACATTAATTTTACGATATATGATGTACATATATATTTACAGTCTGAAATGTTATTTATAATGCGCTTTGAGGTTATTGGAATCAATAGCAGCTGAAAATTTGAATAAATATTCAAACCACAAAAAGCCCTAACTACAGTTTTTTTTCTAAATTCGAAGTGTAAAAAAGCCCTATCTGACACAAAATTGCCAAAATCCAATGTATCTAAAAATTTTCTTCAAGATCTACTTCAGCGCTTTGTTTGTGCAGAAACTGCATTTTTACAAACTCACAAAAGTCTTTTATTTTCATTTTATCACGTTTTTTGGCTCTCCTGTAAAAAAATTATTTTGTCAGTTAGGGCCTTTGTGAATTAAGGTAACGATATGTACATATATAGGGTAGATGTTCCAGTGAACGGACAAATAACTTTTTTTTCAACTTTGTGCTCTAGTATAAAATAATCAGTTAACTTTATTGAGACATTTGTATTTTATTTGAGACCACTAATTAATTCTTAATCGAATAAGCATATAAAAATTAAAATATAATTATTAGTTTTTCCAGAATAAATATATTTTTTGAGTAAAGTACTTTTTCACCAGTGACCGGACACTTTTTCCAGTGACCGGACAGCAAGGATCCAGTGAACGGACATATGTTTTTTCGAATAAAATACAACTAAAACCATGCTTAAAAGCAATTTAGATTTAAAATTAATGAAGGAGAATTCTTTAGAAATAAGGAATCATCTTGGTTTATTTATTTTATATTATTTAACAGCCTATGAAAGGATATAATATATTGGTCATATGTAAAGGACTTAAAGCGATTTAAGGAGACATGTTTCAGGAAATTATACATGTGTTACCTACTGTTAATAGTTTCTAAAGGTCTTTAGTTTATATAAAACTTTAAATTATCTACGATATGAAAATTTTTTTCCTAAACATATATATTTCAAATGTTGAAAAATTAAGTGAAAACTATTAAGGTGGGATATATATGTAGCTATTTCGAAAGGGGCTTAATATTTTCCATCAGTACCACTTTCGGCATGGAAGTTTAAGCTGAGATAAGATTTTGGGACCTCATAAATCCCACTCTTGTGACCGATTGCTTTATGCTTTCTGCTATAAGATTGCTACCTATAACTTACTTACTTACTTAATTGGCACGTAACCGTCTAGACGATTTTGGCCGAATCCAACATAGCGCGCCAGCTATTTCTGTTTCGTGCCGCGTGGCGCTATTTGGGAATACCTAGGGAGCCAGCATCACTGTCCACCTGATCTTCCCAACGCAGTGGAGGTCTCCCCTTTCTTCTGCATTCAGCGGGTTTCGACCTACCTATAACAGCTGACAGTTAATATCCAGTTTGCCTTTCCATATATATGTATGTGGGCATTTTGCTAATGATGCTTATAATTCAGCAACATTTTAATCGATAAATACAATTGCAGCTTTTTATTTCGTTAAAAGCTTGAATATGAGAGCCCAACTTTTAAAAAATTTGAAAAAATTATTGTGATATTATATTTTTTTTCCGTATATGATATTCTTTAGGCAGTATTTCGCACATCTGAACATGAAATTTTAATATATTTTTCAAAGTTTTCTTTCCGGAGCTTGCTTTTTGTAATAGTACATTCAGTATGCGTTCCAAACAGGTTAAATTTCAAATATAACCGACTGTCCGGTCACTAGATCAAGACATATTTTTCTATAACTCCAGTCAGCGGACACCTGTCCGGACATTGGAACAAGGGCTAAATTGGTGTTCCAGGAACCGGACAGCTAATTTTATAGAAAATTGGAATTTTTTCAACAAAGTTTCTGTTTAAATGTAATTATACATCATCTGCCAATAGAATTATGCACTATATGGCATGTTTCCATGCCCAGATACTGATATTCATCAACTTTAAAAATCTCTATACCACTAGCAAAAAAATAACTTTTTGATACATTTCTCTACAACCACCCACTAAATGCTATATCACAAAGCTTGTGTCACATCTATAGAAAAATTAAATTTATAATATAGTCAATATTGAATGCCTGCTTTGATTTAAATTAAATTTAATGTAAAATATTTAACGGTTTTCTATTTATAAGAGAAAAACCATGCTAGTGTCCGGTCACTGGGTACTGTCCGTTCACTGGAACATCTACCCTACGCACCCAAAGTATATAAGTTTTGCCATAGCATGCAGTTGTATGTACATATATAGTTTATTATTGAGTGATTTTATATATGTACTTACGGCGTGTAGCTAATCCAAGAGTTAGACTGCGAGCGCAAATTTTAGCTTGGGTCCCAGCAGCTTTGAAATCCATTTTCTGAAACATATTAAAATATGCAAACCAAAGTTACAAACCTAATTTTCTTAAACGCATGCTGTTAGTACATATTAGGGTGGATCAATTTGTATGGGCTGATTATAAGCCACAGTGTTCTTAGCAAATTCGGATTTTGCATCAAATTCTAATAAAGAAAATCATCTAGACATGAATCTAAAATCAATTACGAGTATGCTCCAGACGACTTTTTTTCATAGAATTTAATGCAGAATCCGAATTTGCTAGCAATACTATGGCTTAGAAAATTGATACAGCCTAGTATATATACATACATATATATCTTTTACTTATAAAACTTACCAGCTGACGAAACTTTTCCTCGTCCTGCTGAATTTCTTTTTCATATGAAAGTAAATTTTCTAGGCTGCTAAATGGTTCCTTGTTCAAAACGATTGGATAACCTCCTGGCATGGCTTTCCTAAGCTCACCTACTTCTCTCCTTAGCGCTGTTACTTCTTCTAGTATCCGTAAAAGGACGGCTTTGTTTTTTCGTCAACTTTTGCTATGGCACAGTCAATGAGAGATTGGGATGCTATAAAAAAAAAAGAGATTAATAGAAGGTACAAATTCATTAGCAATTAAACTGAATACTCACCTAATGAGTTATGAGTATATTGGACTCGCCGCTATTAACTATTGAGCATCCACACGTACTTATTTTATTTAATTTTTATTAATAGGAAAATTTTTCTTACGTCAACTATTCAACACATAGGTTTATTTAAAAAAGCTTAAAATAAGCTTAATATTGTAAAAACTTATTTAACTCTTCTTTTAGTAAACTTACTTCAAGCTATTTTTCAAACACTGGCCATTCACTTTTAAAATTAACGGTTTTATAAACATGCGCTCTCAATGTTTACAAAACATTTATTTGAAAACATATAAAGTAAGCTTAAGAATGGGTACTAGTGATGAGCGATATATCGCAAACGGTGATTTTTCACTGTGAATAAAAAATCACAAATCGCAATTGCGATCACTTTTTCAAAATAGCAGTTCACTACTTATTGGCAACTGCTATCGATGTAGCAAGTAAGCAGTTCACCTATGTGAATCGCAATCGCAAAAGCATTATAAATTTCTTTTTGTTTACACTTTTGAGCAGACCACATACGTACATATATAGAAATATAAGAAAAAAAAAATTATTGAATTTACAATTTGTCTTTGAAAAATATTTACAAACAGCGATATTACTGCGGAATACGTTGTTATTGCTATCATTTTGTTAACATAAAATAGACAGGTCGCTCAGAAAACGCAAAATTAATCTCTACCGGTAACTGATGATTTTATACCAGTCCATGCAATCGCAATAGCAGTTTAAAATCACAGTGATTTAAAAATAGCAATCACCGAAATCACAGATATCGAAAAATCGCAGTTTCGCTCATCTCTAATGGGTACGTTCAGAAGGCGCAACGGTGGAGCACAACTGTTGTGTAGATATCAGTAATCGGAAAGTGATACAATTTGCGCCTTCTGAACGAGCTGATCCATTAAATAAACAAATTATTATTTTAATTATCCCCAACGTAATTGCCAATAATTTCGCGACTTTGAAACATTTTTATTACATTCCAAAATTCATAAACACTATTTATATTTTTGTACATATGTCAAAATCGTAAGCTCAACATGTTGTCTAAAGTGAGCGTAAAAAATTTATGATGGAAAAAAGTCTCCAAAATCACAACATGTTGTGTTGATCAGAAATACTCAACGTTGCGTTCAGAAGATAAAACACAACAGTTGCGCAACTGTTGCGCCACGGTTGCGCCTTCTGAACGTACCCAATGCAAATGCTTACAAAACACTTATTGTAGCAAGCTTACTTTAAGTTATTTTCAAAAACGCTTACAGGAATGCTTGTTGGGTATGTACGTATATAGTCATATATGGATGTACTTATCCCAATAGACCAAAGGGCTTGAGAATAATATTATAACAAGCTTACAAATATAAGCGTTAAGCTTGAGGAAAGCTTCTGTAAAGTATTGAAAAAGTCTTAAGAACAATTGTAGAAAAATCAAAACGGCACCCTTTTTATAAGCTTACAAATGTAATTGTAGAAAAATATTACTTGTGAAAGCTTGTTATAAGCTTATAAATATAATTGTATGTATAAATAGTAGAAAAAAGAAAAAAATTAATTTTTATTTGCATTTTTTTTTCTTTTTCTTTCCTTCTTCACCTTTACTGCAATGTTCTTTATTTTATATTCTCCTCCTGTTTCGGACCATAACACCAACCTGAAATTCAATCCAACGGTATCATACAGTGGTACATTCAACATTATATCGATCATTATTGAGGCTTTTATATTTCCCTTTTCGAAGAAGGAATCAATGAATTATATGAATCATTGTAAAACCAAAATTTAAAAAAATTTTACAGCAAGCTTATACAATATTATTATTAATATTTTTTCAAGCTTTCATTGCAAGTGTAAAGTAAGCTTATTGTAATATTGTTTTCAAGCTTGTGTTCCTCAATTATTACAATCATGCTTGTGAATAAGCTTACAATTAAGCTTATAAAAACTGTATTGCAATAAGCTTATAATGGACAATTGTTATAAGCTTGTTCTCAAGTCCTATTACATTTCGCTTACATCCTGGTCTGTTGGGATGGTATGCATGATATACATTTTCAACAAAAAAGCCGTTGACTGAACGAAGATACGTTTCTGCCAGTCAACGCGCCCACAAAGAAAGTTAAAATTTTCACTTGTTTTTCGACAGCGAGCCACAGCGGTAAGTTTCAAATCTCCATTTATATGTACATAAATAAATTTCCATATATCCACATATATATACATACATAGAACATTCCACAAATTTAATGTCCAATCATTATCATTTGTAAATAAATTCACACCAGTCCATATTTAACCCTAAAACCACTGTTCTTTCTCATTTTTCTTTCCATATTATTTCTGTCGAGGAAACCATTCCCCGCCAGAAACACCGGGTATCTAGAGCTCTTGTACATACATAAGTCCATGTATATGTATATGTATATGTACTTATTTATTTTTTATTTACATGCATTTATTTAGGGATGGCAAAAAAAATTTAATAATCGATTAATCGTTTTTTAGGTTAATCGAAAGGGTTCGATTATTAATCGCGAATAATCGTAGGGAACTAACCGACTATAACCGTTTTTCGATTACAATTACTGACAAATTAATACGTAGTATCCCAAAAGGACAAACAAGCTAATTTTTTATACATACTATGTGTGTATGTGTGTTCGTTTTTATTAGCCGTGTTTTTATTTAAGCGCATATTCATCTGCGCTTAAATTTTGTCCATACAAAACTTAAGCGCAGATGTATATGCGCTTAAATAAAAACACGGCTTTTATAATAATACAAAATCGTAATTTCAGCGAAAAAATCGTCAATATTTTGTTGCTATCTCATCTTTACTAAAAACACGTTATAAACAAAAATAAAGTGTCGGCTTTCCACTAAGAAAGTGCACCACGAAAAAAAACAACCTTTTCAGGGGCTCTCAGATATCTCAAAACTGAAATCAAAACTTGTAGGAAGTTTACAGTTTACGAGATAATTGTCGTTAAGGTTGGATGGGTCCATAGATATTACCCCAGAAAGAGAATTATGTCGGCTGAGGATTATTTTTTTTAAAGCGCGGCTGAAAGCCGCCAACGCAAAATGTTGTTCTACACACATACATATATGCATTCGCTCGTTTTAATACGTGCTTTTATTTCGGTAATATATCGCAGATTTCGTGTTTTGTTTGGTAAATTTTAAAATTCTAACAACAAATTTCTTGTAAACTACAGGCCTCCGGAAATTTTTGATTTCAGTTCCAAGTCCTGTGAGAGCCCCTCTACCCCCCTGAAATAGTCATTTATTTCGGGGCGTTGTTCCTTAATGGAAAATTTTCCCAAAAACAATTTTAAAGAGGTACAAATTCATACAAATTCGTATAAAAATGAAATCATATTAAAAAAAGCTGTGCACATTTATCTTCACGTTGCGCTTACTTATATAATAAAATAAATACATAAATAACATCACCAATCATTCATTAATACTAGTTCATAACATTTTGCCTTGAAAGATTATTAAGATTTATTTCATGAAGATAACCATTTAATTATTGTACTGAGATGGTTTAAATTTGTAATAATGCCACTTTCCTTAAAAAAAAAATATAATAAACGAAAAAATCGTAATTTATTGGGAAAAATCGTCAAATTATTGCTTAGCAATATCGTCAAAATGACGATAAAATCGTCAATTCGGCAACACTGGCTGAGGGAACGTTTATTGCGGTTTTTTGGATATACTCACAATAGATAGATAATCGAGTTCGTACTCGAATGAAAAGGCGGTAATTCTCAACTTCGATTATTTCCTTTTGATTATTTTCGACTTGAGAGGAAAAAGGTTAATCGAAAAAATAATCTAAAGAAAAAAACCGATACATTTTAACCGTTAACCGAAAGAAATTAACCGATTATAATCGTTTTTCCGGTTATAGTTGCCATCCCTACATTTATTTAATAAACTAAAAATAAAATTTTGGTTTCTACTGATTTACCTAATCTCTAAAAAAGGTTTATTATGGTGTAAGCAATTAAAATATGGCTCACAAGTAACCCATTGCTGCACTTAGCGTTAATCAGCCTCTGCAAGAAAAATTAGCTTCTCGAGACAAGAAACATTGATGACTCAAACTTTATAATCCGACTATAATTGCCGAAGATATGAATATAAATTTTATTGGGTAATTACTAGGGTGATTCAACAAATATTTTTTTGTTTATCTGTCGTAAATTTCTATCAAAAATATACATATTATATGAGGGTTCTTGGTTTTTTTCTTAAATTACCAAATAACTGGGTGGTAAATACCGCAATGGGTATGCATTATAGGTCGAGGATTTAAAGATAACTGTAATTGAGCGACATCTAGTGTCTCGCAAAAAACACACTACGTGAGAGGGCAGCACGGTGAACTTTTCTTTTATTTTGCCTGCAAAGCGAGATGGTCTAAGGTACATACATACATACCTACATACATATCTAGTATACTTTGTACTCAAAATCGGCGCTAATAAAACGCTGAGCAATTGTGATTAAATAAAAAAAATTAATACGTATGTATGTATGTACATAGGTACACATCCATATTCATATTTAGATGTACATACATTTTTTTTTAAATTTTTTTACGTAATATTTTTATTAGGCTTTGTTTTCTTGCTCTTATTTTTTTTGTGTTTTTTTGTGAAGTTAATAATAATAGTAATATCCATTTCCAAGTTCAAAATTTTAGTCTTCGACCATGATTGAGTTTCTTTTGGGTGTAGGCAAGAGCTTTTTGTGCTTTTAACACATGCACAATATGTGAGAGTGTTAGTGTGATAATCCCTGGTCTACGTACATAAATATTTCTTCGTATCATTTAAATTATGTACTTATATTTTTCTTACAAACATATCTACACGTCTGTAAATAAATAAAATAATTAGCACATGACCCGGTCGCCAGAGTAAATTTTGCTGATATTGTGGTGTTGTAGTTGTTGTAGCTGATATAATTTGCTATAGTTTGGTTTAGAGATTAAATTGTTTATATTTTTATACATTGTACATCTCGCACCCTAAATCATAAAGGGGCACAACTCAAAATTTTTCGAAATCGAGCTTTTTTCATAAACGTGTTTACAGAACATATCTCTGCAGATTGCCAAAAAAACTTTTGAATAACTGTCTCTTTCGACCGAAAAATAACCATTATACCTGGCCCTTTGCCATACGATTGCTTGTAATGAAAAACAGTTTTTTGGCTCTCCTGAAAATTTTTGAATTTTGAGTTGTGCCCCCTTATGATTAAGGGTGCGATATGTATGTTCACCTTTATGTATGTACCTACTTAAGGTTCAGACCAGAGATGGAGAATAATTACACTGCTCTACAGCCAAAAAATACTCTGAACGCGACCATCCTATTTATATGTAAAATCGGTCGCTGATTCCGAAAATCGGGCTCATTTTTAATTCTATGGGAAGGTTTTTGAGATATCGGCAATTTACCGTTATTTGGCCAATGGCTCCACTTAATCCTGTATACCTCTTTAACGCAGTGAGCTATCTCTATGCATAGAATATACCCGTGCAGAGGCATTGCGCGAGTTGGATGTATTTACTTGATCGCCTATAACTTTTCCATTTTACCATGGATTTTCTTCGTTGATAGCTTATATTTTTCCCAATAGAATGGAGCTTCATGTAAAGGAGTAAAACCGAAGGTGAAGACATTGGTTTAAAAGATATTGCCTGACAAATTCAATTTTTTCTTCAAAAAATCGTAAAAAATCGAAAAAATTCAAATTGAATCGTCAATATTTCAGAAACTATAAGAGTTACAGAAAAATGTTATAGCAGCGATGAAAAGGAAATTTAATTTTCTTTCGTTGAGTGTCACTCCAAGGAAGATAGCTCACTGCGTTAAAAAGGTATACAGGATTAAGTGGAGCCAGTGGCCAAATAACGGTAAATTGCCGATATCTCAAAAACCTTCCCATAGAATTAAAAATGAGCCCGATTTTCGGAATCAGCGACCGATTTTACATATAGATAGGATGGTCACGTCCAAAGTACAGACAAAAAATTTCATTTTGTGATCCAGTGTTATTATTTCATTTTCAAATTATAAAAACGTCTCACAAATTTCCTTCCGAATCATAAAAGTCTTTTGTCAATATTTTTTTTCTGATGAAAATGATAAAAATCTTCTATAATTATTATTCAGAAACTTATATTTTAAAAGTCTTTCCATAATAGTTATTTCAAATATTATTTTTTTTATATCTTCAAAGACTTTTTAATTGAGACAAAGTTCAAAAAAGTCTTAGAAAATTTTCAATAACTTTCATATAAGTATAAAATAAAAATAACTTTCATATAAGTATTTCAAAATTCAAAAAAAATTTTCCAATTTTAAATTGTATGAAAGATTTTTATCGAAGATATAAAAAATAAATGTGTTACTCAAAATAATTACTTAAAGATATTTTTGAAATTCGTCTCAATGAAAAAGTCTTTGAAGACTTAAAAAACAAATTGTTACGGATAATAATTACTCAAAGTTTTTTTTCCAATTTTTGCAGTATCATCAGATCGTCGTATCATACGAAAATTAGCACTTTAAAAATTTCTTTCATAGAATTTCTTTGTAAAAAAATTTTGAAAGTGCTAATTTTCGTATGGTACAATGAGATACTCTTTTGCAAAATAAGTACTTCGCTAGATTTTTTCTGAGGAGACCCTTAGTGAGATTTTATGCCGAATAATTTTCTAGAACATTATAAACCTGTAGCACCCCCACGAAAGGATTATTTTGACCGTTTTTTTAGATAGGAGAAAATATTATTTTTAAGTTCGCTTGAGGGTTAAAATGTTCTTTGTAGAAAACAGGGACTTGTAACGCGTTTCGGTTTCGGTTTCTGTTACACAGCTAAGTAACGAAACAGAAACAGAAACAAAACTCCTTTGTAACAAAAGTCGTAACAAAACTCCGAAACGTTTCCAGCAGAAACAAAACCTGTAACGAAACTAAATTAATTTTGTTCCTTGTAACAAAATCCGTAACGAAACTAAATTAATTTTGTTTCTCAGTATCAGAAACAAAATTAATTTTGTTCCTTGCAACAAAAACAAAGCCAGAAACAAAATTAATTTTGTTCCTTGCAACAAAAACAAAACCAGAAACAAAATTAATTTTGTTTCTCAGTAGAAAAACTATATTTGCAGAACATTAGGATGGACTTGTTATTTTTAGGTATATAATATACATACATATATATGTATGTCTGTGGCAACCAACTAAAGTATGGAATAAGACACTTATATTCAGTATCAGAAACAAATTAATTTTGTTCCTTGCAACAAAAACAAAGCCAGAAACAAAATTAATTTTGTTCCTTGCAACAAAAACAAAACCAGAAACAAAATTAATTTTGTTCCTTGCAACAAAAACAAAACCAGAAACAAAATTAATTTTGTTTCTCAGTAGAAAAACTATATTTGCAGAACATTAGGATGGACTTGTTATTTTTAGGTATATAATATACATACATATATATGTATGTCTGTGGCAACCAACTAAAGTATGGAATAAGACACTTATATTTTTTAAATATTATCGTAAGGGACATTTATTCAAATCAGGGTTTGAATTTGCTTGCTGCAAAATAGCAATAGCCGATGTTTTTTGCTCATTGCTGAATTCAGCCGAGCCAAAAACGAAAACACGAATCATTCGCTTCAGTTTTCAGCTGAGTCGTGTTTGCTTGTATAGTTAATAGTCCAACTCTAATGCACCGCATGCGAATGCGTGTGCGTATGCGCATCTAAACGTTTTCTTGCGTGCGGCCCTGGCTGCTCCAGTGTATGCGCATGGTTGCGTCTATCAATTACACTACATACATAAATACAATTCCCGCCATTGTTATTTTTGAAAATACATATTTTACCAATTCGCGAAAGATTTAATAAAATGTATAATGGATGACGATTTAGAATTGATATTAATTATGATAGGAAGTGTTATTGCCGTATATAAGGAATACTTTGAAATTATTAAAAAAAAAAGTAACATTCGAGTACGTGATTTGTTTTTGGAAAGGGAAGTTAGTGTTTCTTAATTTGATGAAAACCCGTGAAGTGGATCAGTTCCAAATTAATAATAATATAATACACTGGCGCTATTATAACTCTGACGAGTTTAATGACCGAGCTTCTCTCCCAATTCGAGAAGTGCTCCTTTTGTTTTTGCTAATTGGGTGGACCTACAGTTTTATGCCGGCTCCGAACGGCGAATGCATTTTTTGTGAGAAGCTTTTTCATGGAAGAAATACACTCGGAGGGTAAGCCGCCCACTGCCGAAAGGTTACCGGTATTTCTAAAAACCCAATAATTGGTTTTTAATTAATTAGACAAATTTTTTTTGGTGTTTGTCCGGACTGGGGTTAGAACCCGAGACCTCTGGTATAGCAGGCGAGTGCTCTACCCATTGCACCACAGCGGCCACATTGCCAAATTGCTATCCATTGATTTTTATGTATTGTAAGAATTACAGTTGCTTTGCCTTAAAATATCAGACTATAAATTTTGGTTAATACAAATATGTATGTACATATATGCACAACCTCTGAAATCTGGTGTTCTGTTATACCAAGGCGAAAACTCTCTATTCAAAAGAGTACTCATTTCACTTAAATATTTTTTCACAGTTAAACTTATTTAAGTTTCCATTATGTATTTTTACACGGGTAACTACATATGTATATGTAATTTAAATTCATGTACTATGTACATGGATATGCAGATAGTAATTAACATATAATTAATATTAACCATTTCTAAATATATTTAAAACACCTTTTAATTAACATTTCTGCTGGCAAACAAATTTTCACTACTTCACTTTAAATCAAGTTAACGAAGTTTTTACGATTAAATATGTATACCGATGTAGCAACCAAATTAATATTGGCTGCGAAACGCATAGAAAACGCATAGAAGTAGAAAATTTTCAACTTAGCTGCATTCGAATGCGTGTTCGAAATCATCTTCGAATTTTCTATGCGTGTGGTGCATTTACATCCGTGCCACTGGAGTTTGCCTCATTTAAACACAGGTATGCAACACGGCTGTCAGTGACACGCACACGCATACGCATCTGCATACGGTTCATTAGAGTTGCACTATAAGCCAAGCAACTCAATTTGAGAGTGTTGCTTTTACTTCCAGCAATTAGTTGAGTGGTAAATTTTTGCTAACAGTTGCTTATTTTGCTGAAACTAGTTTTTAAGCAAAATTCAACATGAAAAGATGTTTACAAATGGACATACATACATATTATGTGTACATACATACATACATAAGTAAATATGTATAAAAAATCGAAATATGCGTAAACAAATCGTTTCAGCAAAATAAGCAAAAGCAGAAAAAATGCAAAGATACAACTAATTGCTGGAAGTAAAATGAAATCCCCCAAATCGCGTTGCTTTGCTTAACTATACAAGAAAACACGGCTCAGCTGAAAACTGAAGCGAATGAATCGTGTTCTCGTTTTTTACTCGGCTGGCCGAGTTTGCTAATTTACTTTTCGTTATGCTATGGTTATGGTTACAATCTTGATTGCCAATCAAAATCGGAAACATTTCGTGATTGGTGAGAGGTGGTTACGCTTACATTGATGATTGGAGCGCACATACAAAACATAACACATGATAATTACTGAGCACATACACAACATAACACATTATTACCTCTGAAACCTCGTTTGCTGGCTGCCTGTTTCACACAGCAAGTTTGCTGGATGTGAGAGTCCGAAAATTCTCTCACCGTCGGAGTGCACAACAACAATTACACGGTGCTCGACCAGCTTGATTGGTAGCATAACCAGGCCATTAGCAAAAGCAAAGCAAAAGCAAATGCAGCAAAAGTAGCTAAGCAATTTCAAACCCTGATTCAAATACGCTCATAAAACATTGAGAGTGAAATTATCGTAAGGGACAAAATTATGATTTTTTCGCAAACTGCAAAACAGTGAAAAACACAAAAAAAAAAAAGCTCTCCTGTAAAATTTGCTTTTATCCCTTACGATAAAGTCGCACAAAGTGGTCGATATGAAGAAAACTATAACTGGGTGACTATTAGGGTTGTCTTTTTTAATTTTTTTAAATGATATATAAAAACGCTTCATATGCATAGAACAACGGATTGTGAAAAGTATACATTAATTGTTATCAAGAAATATTTAATTTTCTAATAATAGCTCAATCAGACTACTTTGTAGTGCAATTTCTTCATCATCATGATTTTTATAAGACGCCGAAGCAGTACAGGATGCTTTGGCGGGTGTAATATCGTTTCGTACGGATAATGGGATATCCGACTTGCGTTTTTTTTTTGTGTATTACGTGAGTAAGGAGTACTCATGAACATTGATGTGTAATCAGTTTCGAAATAGGACTTTTATTCCCTTTCCCTTATTCATTTTTTCACTGGTTTTCTATCGATTAAAATGCGACTATCGTTTTTATAATTTTTTGTTGCCATTGTCACTGCTACATTTTGTTGTTTTTGTTTGTTTCGGTGTTTGGTTTTTGATTTTTGATTTTTGATTTCTGATTTTGATTTGTTTTGTTTTGTTTTGCTCAGAAACATGCAAGATCATTCGGATCCACGTTTGACCCATATCTCGGGGCTCCGTGTAGAAGTCCTACTCAAAACCTTTCATTTGATACCAACATTGCTCAGAAATATTCAAGGATCATCCGGATCCTCATTTTGACCCATATGTGGAGACCCGGTCTACACCTTTTTCAGTTTAAATTCAGAAAGTTCCAATTGATATTCAGAAAAGTACAATTGAAATTCAGAATTTCCATTTGAAATTCAGAAAGTTACAATTGAAATTCAGAATTTCCATATGAAATTCAGAAAATTGCATTTGAAATTCCGAAAATTACAATTGAAATTCAGAAAATTTCATTTGAAATTCAGAAAGTTACATTTGGAGTTAAGAAAATTACAATTGAAATTCAGAAAACTGTTTTGTGCTGTGAGGAAGGTTTCTGAATTTCAAATGTAATTTTCTGAATTTCAAATGGAATTTTCTGAATATCAAATGTAATTTTCTGAATTTCAATTGTAATTTTCTGAATTTCAAATGCAAATTTCTGAATTTCAAATGGAAATTCTGAATTTCAATTGTAACTTTCTGAATTTCAAATGGAAATTCTGAATTTCAATTGTAATTTTCTGAATATCAATTGGAAATTCTGAATATCAATTGGAACTTTCTGAATTTAAACTGAAAAAGGTGTAGAATAGGGCTCTATACGAGAGCCCCGCTCAACATCTTTCATTTGATACCAATATTGTAGAAGGCCAGCTCAAAACCTTTCATTAGATACCAATGTTACTCAGAAACACACAAGATCATCCGGGTCCTCGTTTTGACCCATATCTCGCGACCCGACCTAGGAATCATAAAGAATAGGGCTCCCTGTAGAAGCCCTGCCCAAAACTTTTCATTAGATACGCGTAAACTTTTCCTGTTTTTCGAAATTACCCGTAGCTACAGCAAAGATGTTTGCACATCAAAATGCCACAGGTATACATATATATATTATATACCTAAAAATAAAAAGTCCATCCTAATGTACGGCAAATAGTATTATAATAATTTTTATAGTTTTGCCACTGAGAAACAAAATTAATTTCGTTTCTGGTTTTGTTTTTGTTGCAAGGAACAAAATTAATTTTGTTTCTGAGACTGAGAAACGAAATTAATTTTGTTTCTGAGACTGAGAAACGAAATTAATTTTGTTTCTGAGAAACAAAATTAATTTAGTTTCGTTACGGATTTTGTTACAAGGAACAAAATTAATTTAGTTTCGTTACAGGTTTTGTTTCTGCTGGAAACGTTTCGGAGTTTTGTTACGACTTTTGTTACAAAGGAATTTTGTTTCTGTTTCTGTTACAAGGAACAAAATTAATTTAGTTTCGTTACAGGTTTTGTTACTTATTGAAACGTTACAATCTTTTGGTTTCGAATTTAGTTTCTATCCTTTAATGTTTCTTGGAACGGAAACGCCAGAAACGAGAGTTTCGTTTCGTTACGAGTTTTGTTACAAGTCCCTGGTAGAAAATTATTCGTCATGAAATTTCAGCAGGAGTATCCTCAGAAAAGATCTTTGTAAAATGAACCTAAAATATCTTTTAGCGACATCTCGTTGCATCCAAAAAAAATGGAAATTTTTTCCGGAAATATTTTCCAAAAAGACATTATATGAGAGGGCGTACGGCGAACTTATTATTTTTGCTTTACGGTCTAATGTATATACAGTGAAACCTCCCTTGGGCGGACACTCACCGTCGGGCAAATTTTGTCCGCCCAAGAGAGGTGTCCGCTTAAGGGAGTGGGTTCCTATTTTAGAAATTTTTTGGATTTTAAAGGATTTATTTATTCATATTTCACTAAAAAAAACAAGGATTCTTATGTCTTCAAAATTTTACTTAAATACATAAATATGTTCATATACATATGTACATATGTATGTATGTATATACATAAAGTATTAACATACATATTAAATTACAATTAGTAAGTTTCTGAGAACTAGAAATGTTGGGATATCTTTTATATTATTTAAAAAATTGTGAAATTGTCGGTTGACGAGGGGTTTTTTTGCTTATTTAAAATAAAATTGTTTTGCAGATGGCTTTCAAATTTCTGCAACAATTCAAATGCAATAAGGTCTTCCGTGCAAAATCTTTTCAAATTTGAAACTGCAGTCAAAGCCATTTCGTTCGAGGAGATTGCATTACCTACTTTCAGCGGTAGTTAGTATTGGTACTATGATCTTCAATGGTTTCGACGTTTTCGTCAGTTAGAACATCTAACTGGAAATCCGTGAATGTAGTTATATCTTCCAATAAAGTCATGCGGACATTTATTTTAGTTAGTGATTTCCCTTTCATCGTAGCGCTTTTTACTTAACGAACATTCAGCGAACTTTTTTTATATTGCTAGAGATCTCGGGTTCAAACCACGGTCCGAGCCAAACAAATTTTTCTAATTAGTAAAAATCCAATTATTGGGTTTTTTTAAGAGCAGCGGTCACCTCTCGGCAGTGGGCGGCATACCCTCCGAGAGTATTTCTGCCATGAAAAAGCTTCTCACAAAAAATGCATTCGCCGTTCGGAGCCGGCATAAAACTGTAGGTCCACCCAATTAGTAGGAAAAACAAAAAGGAGCACACCTCGAGTTGGGAGAGAAGCTCGGCCATAAAACTCGTCAGAGTTATAATAGCGCCATTGTATTATATTATATTATATTATTATACATACTTATATTTTGTCCGCATAAGAGTAGTTCGTGTCCGCCTAACAGAAGTTTTTATGTGATTTGTTATGAAAAAAAAAATCAAAGTGTCCGTCGACGAGAGGTTCGTGTCCGCTTAATAGAGGTTTTTAGTTCATTTCAATAGTAAATAACTGTCCGCGTCCGGCCAAGAGAGTGTCCGCCTAAGAGAGGGCCATTTGTTCTAAAAATTGGACCTAAACCTTGGTGCATGAAAAAATGTCCGCTCAAGGGAGGTGTCCGCCTATGAGAGGTGTCCGTTAAGGGGAGGTTTCTCTGTACATATGTATATGTACATGCAAATATTAATATTCTGTCACAATTTGTTTGTTTTTATTTGATTTTTTTCGTTGTGTTGCTATTTTTGGAGTTTATCTAATTAGTAGTACTTTACTATTATTTAGTAGTTAGTTTATTAAACAACTACGTACATATGTACATATGTATACCGAGAATGTGTTCTCAAAATCAATGTAAAAAATCTGTAAAGCGATTTTATATATTTTTGTTTTTGTTTTTTTTTTGCCACGCCAAACCAGATTCCAATAGATTCTTTTAATCTTACGACTTACCCACAAGAGTTTACGATTCTCTGAAAAAAAAACCTTCTAAATCTAAAGACTTTCGCTGTTAAATCAACTACTTTCCGCAGTTGAAATGTGCCCAACAACGCTCTGTTGTTGTTTCAGAGGTGCGAGCGTTGTTAATTTAAGTCAACCACGGAAATAATATAATAATAATACAATGGCGCTATTATAACTCTGACGAGTTTTATGGCCGAGCTCTCTCCCGATTCGAGGTGTGCTCCTTTTGGTTTTTCCTACAAATTGTGTGGACATACAGTTTTTATGCCGGCTCCGAACGGCGAATGCATTTTTTGTGAGAAGCTTTTTCATGGCAGAAATACCCTTGGAGGGTATGCCGCCCACTGCCGAGAGGTGACCGCTGCTCTTAAAAAACCCAATAATTGGATTTTTACTAATTAGAAAAATTGTTTTGGTGTTTCGCTCGGACCGTGGTTTGAACCCGAGACCTCTGGCATAGCAGGCGAGCACCTACGCACTGCACCACAGCGGCCACACTGACCACGGAAATACTTTAGCCTTTACGTTAACAACGGAGATTGTTGGAAAAAATTTTCACCTAAAAATAAATTTTTGTTTGCATTTTACTCTTCATCTTCTCTCCCCCCGGGTCCCAACTGCAAATATATAGGCTCATATATAGGTTCTTCTCTTATTCTCTCCTTCTTAGCATTCACTGGTTGCTACTTTATTTATTATTCTGCTTTTTCTTCTTTATTTTCACATAGTGGAACATTCAACATTATATTGAATTGTAGTAACCTTTTTATAAGTACTTCCCTTTTCTTAAAAAAGAATCCATGAATTATATGAATCATTGCAAAAACAAAATTTAAAAAAAAATGTGTTCTCATTAGTTTTGTTAACAACGGAAACTGTTGGGTTAAATACTTTTGCCTTTAAATCAACAACGGGCACTTTTGGAGAAAATTTTCTGCTAAAAATAAACTTGTTTGGATTTTCCTCTTCATCTTCTCTCCATCATTATTGTTTTTGTTGGTTTTTTTCAAAAAAAAAAAAAAATGTTTTCTCACAAAAAAATATTTAAAAGCAAGCAAGTTTTTGAAACAACAGCGCCCGTTTTTGAATCAATTATTGGACCAAAAACTTTGCTGTAAACACAAATACTTTTGCTGTTGAATCAAAGACGGAGATTCAACAGCCGTAGGTTGTTGATTTAACTACGAGTATTTTTTTCAGAGTTGTTATTTTTTTTTTTTTTTTAATATTAATCATATGCATACAATACATTTAAAGATATTGTTCGAAAAAAAGTAAAATTTTTATAGCGTTGTTGTTGTGGTTTTTATTGTTGTAACAGCAAAGCCACCATACACTGAGAGAAAAAAAATATATGGAGGGGTCAAAGACATTGTTTACCTATTTTGAACACTACTTTCTTTGTTTTGAGTAAATTTTCCTTAAAACATGTTAAAAGGTTTATAAAATATTGTTGTTACATGCGTTACCATGGTTTCATATACTTGTTTTGAAAAAATTCATACATTAAAATAATGAAAAATTCTTTAAGCGCCATTCCATTCCCAACTTTCCTTGTTTTGAAGACTTGATTTCTTTAATTTTGAGAAATTAAATTCCCATACAAATCCCCATGGCAACGAATTTGTTTGAAAGTTTTTTTATGTTTTTTCCACATTTTTGAGAAAATTTACACAAAACAAAGAAAATTTTGTATTGGGACGCGTGTTCAAAATAAGGAAAATTATGTCTTTGATCGAGAGAAATTTTTTTTTGAGTGTAGATTCGAAGCGATGGTGGCAGTACAACTGAACGGATTTTTATGAAATTTTGACAGCTTATTCTTTCGATAAGTCTTCTCGGTATAGGCTATAACTTTTTCTCGCCAGATGACGCTGTAGTCTCTATATTGCAAAATCCATATTTATGGACCGATCCTGTTCGTTTTTGACACGTACATATGTATGTACATTAGGCCGTCTCGACTTATATGAACCAAAGAAAGTCCAACGTACGAAATGTTATGGTCCAATCCCAATCCGGCCGCATGCATACCAATGGTCCAATGTCCGCACATACCACAGTTAAGCGGAAAATTTCTATGCTGTTCATCTTTAGAATGGCTGAGCATCGCATCTCGTTGTATTAGGGCCACAGACTTCTGCAGACCCCGCAGATCTGCAACCGTATCCCCAGCTTTTTTTTAGCCTCCTCAAACCAGTAGCGAGAGATTTGGCGCTTGATAAAACACAGGGGGCGCAAAAACCACCTCCGCCTCTGCCACATCAAGAGCCGAGCCCCGCCTCGGCAGCTCATCAGCCATTTCGTTGCTCTGGATATCGCAGAGCCGGTCAGGGTTTCCATATATGTATATATGTAGAGTTTATGCTATGTGGATATCGTAATCGCTTCCCGAGATACCTGAATCGATTCAAATTATATGGGGACCCGGCTGGCCACGGAATGTTGTTGATAGTGAATGGTAGAGAAGAAGGGAGAGAGGAAGTAGTATAAGGAGAGAGTAGTATAAGGTGAGAAAAGAGTGAAGGGGGATGGAGAGCGGTAAGTAAATTGATAGGCAGTGTGAGTTGTCGGACCTTTGCGAAGTGGGACGGACCTTTGCTAGTTTATTTATTTATTCATTAACATGTATTTAACGGAATTTTTTTCGTCCATAAGTACTTCTAATTTCAATTTTTCTTCCCTTTTCCTTTTCCCCTTTCGCAGGTTTGCAATCTCAGTCCCTTCTCATTCATGCATCAGGACGATGTACGTTGGGTCATTGTTGCGCTCCGTCGCATGTACGACAACAATTGTGAACATGGCGAAAGTGTCTATCGACTACTCACACGCAATGGACATTTCATCTATTTGGAATCGAAAGGTTTCATGGACGTCTCAGATAGTTCGAATAACGTGTACTCGTTCATTTGTGTGAACACGCTGCTGGATGAGGAGGAGGGCAAGCGGCGTTTGCAACAAATGAAAAATAAATTCTCAACAATAATCAAAACAAAAATACCCAGTAATTCATTGCAAGATGTACCTGCCTCGGACAATCCCCAACAACTCGAGCGTATCGTATTCTATTTAATCGATAATTTACAGACACGTCACGCCAACGGCACCGGAACGGGTTGTGGCGAATCGACCGCAACACAAGCCGATAATTTGCGATATACAAAGACGCCACCGTTGTCGTTGGTGCCGCCGGAGCCGGCGTCGG
Source organism: Urophora cardui (assembly GCA_960531455.1). NCBI lineage: Eukaryota > Metazoa > Arthropoda > Insecta > Diptera > Tephritidae > Urophora > Urophora cardui. The sequence continues at coordinate 7,626,614 of OY482671.1, forward strand.
TAAAGAATTCCATCTCGCAATCGGTGTCGGTGGTGAATGTGACGGCGGCAAGAAATTTACAAAAGAATTTACAAAATCAAATGAAAAGTCCGCGCAGCAATCGTACGAAGCGTGATTTGTCCCTCTCGCCGGCGAATAGTTTGGATTTGTGTGGCGGTGATGATTTTGGTGAGAGCATGAATGCCGTATCGCCGAGTTCGATACACACCAAAACGAACACTATCAGTGGCGATAGCAGCAGCAACCACAACTGTGCGACGACAGCGACAGCGACGGAGAGGGTGGCTGAGGTAACAGCAACAGCAGCCGGTACACTAACAACAACAACAACAATAACAGCAAATGCACGCCGGCCGAGCGTATTGCAGCTGAATACACAAGCAGCCACAAATCAAACGTTTACGTGCACTTCGGCACAGTCGACGGCGCAATCGCCAACAAAAATAACAGCAACAACAACGCAAGTGTCAGCGGCAACAACAATGGCTGGCAATGGGAATGGTAATGAGTTTGACGTTGCTCTAGCTGCCTTACCAAAACAACGACAAGAACAACAAAAATCGACTACGTTGCTAAAGCGCTTACATCCCGCGTCTGGCAGCAACTGGCCCAACGCCAACAACAACTACAACAACCACAACAACTGCGTCTCGGTAATCAATAACAATAGAAATAATTGTGCAAACAGCATCATTATTAGCCCCGATGACGACGACGACGACGACAACATCAGTCCAGCCAAACGCTCACCCAGCATCACCAGCACCGCCACCAATACAACAATCCCCCTCACCCTCAGCCCAATCACACACACAACCGTTGCCGCCGCCGCCGCCGCCGCTACACCAATGACGACCACCATACAACGCCAACCGGCCGAAATTCATGCTGTCATTAGTCATTCACTCGATCATATCGATCAATCACTGCAAAGCATACAAGAGAATGCACGCACTTTGTGTCAGCAACATGCTCGACTGGTGGTGACGCCAACGTCGCCATATAATGGTACGTTGCAGAAGAAGCGCGCATTCAATCACAAATTGGATGCCATTTTTGTTGAGCATCAACGCCAAGCTGAACAGTTGATAAATATTAAAAATGAATATGATGTGCATTTGCAGCAGCAACAACAACACCAACAGTCGCCGCTGCTTTATCAACAACTACAGCTGGAGCAGAGCTCAGCTGTTCCGCCACAATTGACGTCCACCAACCAGCCCTACCATATAACTGAGCCGATATCAAAATTAAATCAACTGCTACAACGGAACCTGTAGTGTGTGTGTGTGTGTGTGTGTTTTTACCAGCGTGCTTGTGTGTGCTAATAATCGAGTGGCTTTTTGTTGGTGGTACTAATAGCTTTCGTTGAAGATAGCGAGTGGGCGTACATATTTGATCGTGTTTGATCGTGTCTCAAGAGAAGTAGCAGCTTTTCAAAAACGATTGAACACTAACTGCTTGCCCAGAATGGTGTGGCTGTAGTACGTAATAAGAGCTGTCAAAAGTTAAAACAGTACAATTGCATTGCAATGCCCACAATGTGTAGCTGTGTCTGTAGCGTGTAGTTGTGGCTGTAGTAGAAGTAGAGTTAACTTTAGGCGCATTTCAGTTATTACATCTGGGTCTGGGTCAAGATAAATTTTTACTGAAACAATCCGGATCATAATGAAATTTGGCTGCACTTGAAAAGAAGTAAAAAGAAGAAGAAATATCAACAAACCATTTGTGATTTGAGAAAGTAAAAAACACAAAATAAAAAATCTTGGATCAAGAATTATTTGAGGCAAATTTATATATAATTTAATTATATGACCTTTATACTCATATTTTATGTGTTACTTCCATAATTTGTTTTGTTTTTTTCACGGCGTCTGAATGAAAAATATGGCCGACAGCTGCTTGTGTATATACATATACGAACATATACCCCGCAGTAAAAATCTGAAATGGGGGAAATTTTCCAATAATGCCGCACGCCCCCCAAAAAACCACTTTTACTGGGGGGTAGGGGAGGGGAAGAGTGTTTTGAATCCGTAAAATTTAGGCGCCGGACGTACCTCTGTTTCGAGGAATTTATGATTAAAGTTTAGTAGCTCTCCATATAAATAAAAAAATAACCCTGGGCTACGCCATCCGTCCGGACGTGTGCGCAAACCGTGGCTACCGCCACGGTGATGTCCTTCTGCGTAGTACACCCTTCAGCGTAATATCTATGGCCCGGTCTACAGTACTTTTGTGGCCATTTCAACTCGCAAAATGGTACAAACACTTACCTTGTACCTATGTCAGTTGTGTGTGTGTGTGTGTAAAAATTGGTAAAAATTTAACAACTTTAACAAATTCCGGGAAAACCAGGTACGTCCGGCGCCTAAATTTAACAACTTCAGAACTTACTTCCCATCCCCTACCATCCAGTAAAAGTCATTTTTTTTGGGGAGTGCGGCATTATTGGAAAGCCGACCCCTGAAATGAATCCTTTATGAATCACTGATGAAATTCATCATGAGGAGGCATCAGTGAATACTTTCATATAAAGGCTGCTGAATTTTTTCAAATAAATGGTTTGCTTTCCTCATGCCTATATGACACTACGTTTTTTCTCTGGTATTTTTGGTTTGGAAAACCCACCGAAAGTCAAAATACAAAAACAATTCTTCTGTACGTTGAAAAGAGACAAAACAAAAACAATTTGATTGACATTAAACTTCAAACTAAATGAAAATAATAGTTATTTCAAAAATTATTTTTTTGGAAATTTGAATTTAAATTACTGAAATAAATAATGAAACTCAAATGGCGGGGTAGCTATGTTATAAGGAGAAGCCAGTGCGCAGTATAATTTTTCTTCCGGACTTCTTCTTTCCCCTTACGGCCAAAGTAGAAGCTTACAAGAGGCAAATTTAAAATTTGTATTTCCATATACATATTTTTTATTTTAAATATAATTTATTTTATAGTTGTCAAATAGAAAAATTTGTCAGAAAAGCTGCAGAATGACAAAAAACCTACCGAAATACAAGCTCGTTGGTTTTTAACCGCCTAGATGGTATTTCGTTTGTTTTTTTCAATATAGCTTGCTCGCTTGCACCAACGCAAAACGATAGTGATGAATATTCAACAAAGAATCATCAATGATTATTTAGCAGTGAAACAAATTGACTGCAGGGTATATGTATATATATGTATACATACACAAATGTCACTTTTCAGTTCTGCCAAATCAAAAAAGCACTGTGCTGCCAATTCAGCACGGAAAAAACAAATCGAACAGGGCGGATCATAAATTGAACCAGCAATTTATCTGGTTTAATCGCGCTGAAATCGTTGTTGTTGCATTTGCATGTAAAAATTTTTATCTGGGTTAGGATCACCGTATGTGAAACACGGCTTTTAACTTTGTAGCGCGCTACAGTGTGACAGCTCAATTTTTTAATGACGGAAATTCGAAATGAAGGACGAAGAAACGGAAAAATTAATTGAACTTGTAAAAAATAAAGAGTTTTTATGGAATTTAAGGAATCCCCTGTACAAAAATATAAAAAAGATGACATATATGAGATACACTGAGCTAGGGATGGGCGAGTCCGAGATGTTTAGACAATCGAGAGAATCGCCATCGTTGCAAATTCACAATCGAGTCAAAAGTTGACTCGCTCCTCGACTACACAATCGAGATGTTTTTGCGATTGTTCTGAGTCAGCGAGTCGGAGGTTGTTTCGATGACATCTCGACTACACAACCGAGATGTTTTTACGATTGTTCCGAGTCGGCGAGTCGGAGATTGTTTCGATGACATCTCGACTACACAAGCGAGATGTTTTTGCGACTGTTCGGAGTCGGCGGGCCGGCTTTTGTTTTGATGATTTGTTTTAGTTGATAAAATAAACTGAATGAGTGTTGTTGATGAAGAAAGTAGGATTGTTAATGGAAGTAAGGCAAATACATATGTAAATAAATGAACCAAATTGAAAAATATGCTATATATAGACGCTGCATTTTTGCAATCACAATTAAAGAGTGTCGTGCTTAATAAATGCAATTAATTATTTAAACATTAATACATTAATAAATTTTCTGAAGTGAGACGCTTACGAAACAAATTAATTTTACGAGCAGTAACAACGGCAATAGATTTGTACCACTGTATACTTTTTTAAGCAATTTTGATATTCAAGCGGCAACAACAAATGTTATGAATTTTTTGCAGCGAGTCCGAAATGTAGGGTTGCTTTGAAAACGAGAGGAATCATTGGCGAGTCCGAGATGTTTTAGCGATTGTTTCGACTGACGGCCATTTACGACTTGACTCGAATACGAATGAAAACCATCGAGGGCATTCGAGATGTTTCAACAATCGAGAGAATCGAATAAAACATCTCGGACTCGCCCATCACTACACTGAGCTACACCATTGTGTTCACATTTTCGAGCGTTGCCACAAAATCAGTCATCAGCTGATGTAGTAAGCTATGTAGTCCGTAGCTGTAGTACAACATTCTGGGCAAGCAGTTATTCGATTCTTCGACATACATATGTACATACATATGTATGTATTGTTTTAAAAATGTTAAATTACAAAAAAAAATGGTTTAGTAAAATGCAAAAAAGTGCTTTATTAATGTGCAAGAGATCGAACCAAAAGAAAAAAAAAAACAAAAACATGGATGTTTGTAAAACGAAAATTAGTGTACATACATATAACAGAAAGGTAAATATGTAGTTATTTAGCTTTATGTGACTCTTCTTTGGTTTGTTGGCATATTTTTGTTCGGTTATGGTACGAAAAAGCGACAAGTTAGTCTAGATGAACCGCCGCATACATATGTACATACATATGCAAAAATTGCGTTCTTTCAAAGCTTCAGCGGCAAATAAATTTAAATGTGTAAAGTAACAAAGTTAAAAAAAATTAAAAATGTATGTACATGAAAAATATATATATACATATGTATAAAAATGATTATTCACATATTATTATGATGTATGTAATATAATATGTAATAAATGTAATATGTAATAAAAAAAACAAAAAAAATTATATAAAATTTAAAAATAAATATACATAGAAAGTTAACAAATAAGAAATTATGTACCAAAAACATTTAAAAATTATAAAAATAGTTATGGTGCTTCAACTTTTTTTATGGTTTTTACTATTGCTCTATTAATTTTCGACTTAAACACTTTTTTCTGTATTTATTTAACATTAAAAAAAGAAATTAAAGCTATATGTAACTGTGCACGTAAAAATAAGTTATGTTAAAAAAAAATTACGCATGTAAAAATTATAATTGTTAAAAAATCGAAAATATACAAGATCAAAAATAATAGGAAAATAAGCAAAAAAATATGTGAAGTTTAAAAAAATTAAAGTTAATAAAAAAAAAATAAAATAAAATAAAATAAAATAAAATAAAATAAAATATATGCAAAATAATATAAAATAAAATAAAACATTAAAAAATTTATTAAAATAAAATAAAAACAAAACAAAATAAAATAAAATTCAATAAAATAAAATAAAAATTTGATAAAATAAAAAAATATGAGAAATTTATTAAAATAAAATAAAATATATGCAAAATAATATAAAATAAAATAAAACATTAAAAAATTTATTAAAATAAAATAAAAACAAAACAAAATAAAATAAAATTCAATAAAATATATGCAAAATAATATAAAAAAAAATAAATAAAAAAAATCAAAAGTTTGATAACATAAAATAAAAGAAAATAAACTAAAATAAAATAATAAAATGCAAAAAATAAATAAAATGATAAAAAATAAAAATTAGATGAAATAAAAAAATACAAAATAAAATAAAATAGAATTTAGAATAAAGTATAATAATATAAAAACAGTAAAATAAAACTAAAATAAAATAAAATGAAAAATATAATTTGATAAAATAAAATAAAATAATAAAATGAAAAAAAAAAATGAGAAAAAAAAATTAGATAAAATAAAAAAATACAACAAAATAAGATAAAAAAACAGGATAAAATAAAATAGAATTTAGAATGAAGTATAATAACGTAAAGAAAGTAAAATAAAAATGAAATAAAATAAAATAAAATAAAATAAAATAAAATAAAATAAAATAAAGTAAAGAAATTCAAAATAAAATAAAATATAATAAAATATAATAAAATAAAATAATAGAAAAGAAAATGAAATAAAATAAAATAAAATAAAATAAGATAGGATAAAATAAAAAAAATTATTAAAATAAAATAAAATAATAACAAAACAAAATAAAATAAAATTCAATAAAATATATGCAAAATAATATAAAAAAAAAATAAATAAAAAAATCAAAAGTTTGATAACATAAAATAAAATTAAAAAAAAATAAATAAAATGATAAAAAATAAAAATTAGATAAAATAAAAAAATACAAAATAAAATAAAATAGAATTTAGAATAAAGTATAATAACATAAAAACAGTAAAATAAAATTAAAATAAAATAAAATGAAAAATATAATTTGATAAAATAAAATAATAAAATGAAAAAAAAAATTAAAATAAAATGAGAAAAAAAATGTATTGTGGAACGATTTTCCGTCATCCCTTGTCAAGTTAAACATACATACAATACATCATATTCCTACCCTGTCGGAAAAACAAGCAACCAAAAAGAGAAAAAAAAATTAGATAAAATAAAAAAATTCAACAAAATAAGATAAAAAAACAGGATAAAATAAAATAGAATTTAGAATGAAGTATAATAACGTAAAGAAAGTAAAATAAAAATGAAATGAAATAAAATAAAATAAAATAAAGAAATTCAAAATAAAATAAAATAAAATAAAATAAAATATAATAAAATAAAATAATAGAAAAGAAAAGAAAATGAAATAAAATAAAATAAAATAAGATAGGATAAAATAGAATAGAATTTAGAATAAAGTAAAATAAAATGAAATAAAATTTGATAAAATAAAATAAAAACAAAATAATATAAAAATAAAATAAATAAATAAAAAATAAAAAGTTTGATAAAATTAAATAAAAGAATATAAACTAAAATAAAATAATAAAATAAAAAAAAAAAATAAATAAAATGAGAAAAATAAAAAAGTTGATAAAATAAAAAAATACAAAATAAAATAAAATAAAGAAAACTTCATTGGTGCAATGCTCGGTCGCCTTCTTTCGCCATATTCTATCAATATATTGTTGCTGTAAAATTTTTGTTGCTGTACAATTTTTCTACTTGCCTTTACAATTTACAAATTATTCTTTGTGTTTCTTTCCAAGTTCATTTTTTTATATAAATGTTTGTATTATTATGTTTTTAATATATTTTTTCACAAATGTGCTTTTTATCTTGCTTATGTACTACAATTATAAAAAAAAATAAAAAGAAAAAAATATATAAGCTCTAAAATCTTCAGTTAACACTATGTAAGTGTTTCTACAAATATTCTAGATTATAATATGTTTTATATTAACACTTAATTTTGTTTTTGTTAATTTTTATTAATTTGTAATATAAGCTAAAAGCAAAAAGCAGACATTGGAAATAATTGTTAACAATTTCAAAGGTTTTGAAAATAACAAAAAATCTTAGACAAAAACTCTAACAATCTTTTAAAAACAAAAATCCAAAGACAAAAAAATAATTATTTTTGTCTGAGAGAAAACCTTATTTCTTGATTTTTGCTGTTATTCACTGATATTTATTTTCAACAGAAAAAATTTGAGCAGGAAATAAAAAAATATATACATATCTACATACATTCAATGAAAATTTTTCAAATAAGTTTTTTTTATATTTCTCAACATGTGAGATTTATTTTGAAAAATAAAATATTTTTGTTACCGAAAGACAAAAAAATCTGATTTTAAATTTTTTTTGTTGAGACCGAAATTTTTATTTTCCATTTTTTTTATTTTTTGTTTGTGAAAAACAAAAAATATTTTAAATGTTAACAGTTAAATTCAATCTCTGGCAAAAAGTATAAAAAAACATTTACTAAATATGTGCTAGAACCAGGGCTGCACATTAACGTTATTTTTTATCAATAACCGAAAAAATATTTTGTTTTCAATTCAACTTTGAAAAATTTTAACGTTAAGTGCTACAAAAAAATACTGTTTTGATAATTATCAAAAAAAAAAATTATGAAAAAAAATTTCGTTGATTATCAAAGAACAAATATTGAAAAAATTTTGTTTCGGTAGCCAACAAAAAAAATTATAAAAAAAAAAAATAACGTTAATAAAAATTCAAAGTAACGAAACAAAATAATTTTGATACTTTTTTTTTGATAACGAAACGAAATAATTTCAATAATTTTTATTTGATATTCAACAAAACAAAATTTTTTTGTTGATGTTGTGCAGCCTTGGCTAGAACATAATATGTATGTATATATCAGGGCTGCTCACCTCATAGTCACTCAAAGCACAATTGTTTTTGTTTTGTACCGAATCATAGGCACAGATACATATTTTCACTTCAAATATGAAAATAAAATTTTCTTTGCAGTGCCATAAGCACTGAGATATAAAAAAATTTTATATGTATTTGCCAGAGATCAGCATGCGATACATTTTTTGTGATTTAGAGTATACTCATAAAAAATGCGGTGGGAGTATAACCGCAACCGCAAAATATGCGATCATAATAAACACCGTACCGCATTTTCTTGATCAATTCCGGTGTGCGGTAGAATGGATATCACAACACCGCAAACACCGCATATCGTAAACACCGTATACCGCAAACACCGCATATCGCAAACACCGCATATCGCAAACACCGCATTTTCCAAATAGAGATATTTACAATGTTGCCAGTGCGATTTTTTGTTTGTAATTTTTACCGTCTTATGGATTTCTGATGAAAAATACTACTGATTACAATTTGATTTTAACCAAAGAATATCTATACAGGAAAACTGTCAGGATTGGTTTTTTTTTTAATTTTTTCATTGAAAGGGCCACTTAAAATTTAGAGTTTGTTTACATTCAAAATAATTTGACTAATGAATTTCAAGATAAAAATATGTCCTATTTACATGAAATAGAGTTTTTTCCTAAAATCCTTGAATCACATTTATGGCTTCTTAGTAATACACATAAGTTTTGTTTACACATTTTTGTTTGTCTGTGACATAATTCTTTATTTTCCAACGAGACATTCATTTAATTTTCACAATCGACAAAATTGGCTACGATACATTGATTGATTTTTTTCATTTTATTGGAGCAACAACAATATACATGTTTATTGTTATACATTTTATTATGCGCCCGTCGGAATAAATACTTTTCCGTCAATCTAGCAATTCGTTTAACTGAGAAACATAGTTGAATTAAATGTATTTAAATGACGATCGACACATTCAGTACTTCAGCTTTGCCGCATTGGATTTCAAAAATGAATTTTTGATTATTTCATTATTGAAAAATATTTTATTATTCAAAAAACTGCCACAAAAAACAAAGCACACAAAAATAAAAAAAAAGTACTTGAGAATAAATTTACTGTATATCTTATAATCAGTAACACATATCTATGTATTTATGTACAAATGAATTTTCAATTGCCTATACCTTTGCAGTGTGTGAAAAATTTTCGGCAACACTGAATAGTATACAAATAAACAAATGCGGTGTTTGCGGTGGGAGTGCCACATAAGCCCCAAAAAACAAAATCCCCAACGCACAAAATCCCCAAAAAAAAAATCCCCAAAATCAAAATCCCCAAAATCAAAATCCTTAAAATCAAAATCCCCAAACACGAAATCCCCACATTTTCTCGGGGATAGCGTCATAAAATCCCCAAAAGATGACTAAATAAACAACGTTGAAGGTCATATTTAAAAAAACGCATGCCGAGTCTTATCTGACCTCTGATACGTAATAACATATATATATACATACATATAAAATACATATATATCCCTGCAAAAATTCGGAGTACTCCATTCGCTAATCCATGGAGTTCTCGCTAATAATGTCGAAAAAAATGTCGAATTTTAATTTACCGAAATAAAAAAGTCGCAAAATGTCGAAAAATTTAGAAAATGTGGAAAAATACTTGGCGGGTTTTTTCTTTATTATCGGTAGGTGGGTCGGCTTCGATATAATGCGCCCTACGGGGTATCTAAGAGATTCCATATTTTATAAAAAATATGTTCATCTAAATAAATGAAATGAATAAATAAAGGCGAAGGCAGCTTGAGCTGAAATGTGTACTACGCATAAGGACATCACCGCCACGGTTATGGCACACGACCGCACTTGGATGGCGTAGGCCAGGGTTATTTTTTATAAGCGCGGCGGAAGGCCGCCAGTGCAAAAACGGTTTCTACTCAAAAGTACTGTGGTTTGCCAAATACGTTTTATTCCAGAAAGAGAATTCTGCCGGCTGAGGGTTATTTTTTTAAAGCGCGGCCAAAGGCCGCCAATGCAAAAAAGTTTTCTACTCGCGCAAATTTTACACATCATTAATTTGACATTATTTCTATATTTTTTTCGACATTTCGTACCCAACCCTATGTAAATATGTAATCATAAGTTATTGGGCCGTATTAATAAAAACTAAGCAAGATGAATTTATTAATAAACATTTGTGAAATCATCACGTATACAATTTCTTTTGAGTTTCAGTTTGAGAAATAATGTCCAATGTAGAATTCTCATATTCTGTGTGAAATAAATTAAAATTAGGTTAGAAATCGCGGCGATTTCTAACCTAATTTTAATTTATTTCACACAGAATGGGAGTGCCACATAATGCCCAAAAAAAAAATCCCCAAAATCAAAATCCTTAAAATCAAAATCCCCAAACACGAAACCCCCACATTTTTTCGGGGATAGCATCACAAAATCCCCAAAAGATGACTCAATAAAAAACAACGTTGAAGGTCATATTTAAAAAACCGCATGCCGAGTCTTATCTGAGCTCCGATACGTAATAACATATATGTATACATACATATCTATAAAATACATATATATCCCTGCAAAAATTCGGAGTACTCCATTCGCTAATCCATGGAGTTCTCGCTAATAATGTCGAAATGAAAAAGTCGCAAAATGTCGAAAAATGTAGAAAATGTGGAAAAATACTTGGCGGGTTTTTTCTTTATTATCGGTAGGTGGGTCGGCTTCGATATAATGCGCCCTACGGGGTATCTAAGAGATTCCATATTTTATAAAAAACTAGCTGACCCGGCAAACTTCGTTCTGCCCAAAATAGATTTTTTTATTAATTTCATTTAAAAAATTGTTATTACACCGGTATTATTTTTAATAGAAAATTAACGATTTTTCACTACTTCATTGTGTATACAACTTCAAAAATATATAATTTAGTATTCAGTTTAAGGCTGCACGATACACAACATTTTTAGTTTTCTGTTCCAGATATTTATTTTCACTGAGTATTGGCTATTTTCACTAAGTAAGTAAGAGGATTGATATAGTATACCATAATGGTTTTCAGGCCCCTCCTCCAACCCTTTTAGATATATTCAGCCTCAAAAGTTTAGTAAGTATGGGAGGTGCAATGCCCCATTTTTCGATAAATCTTTTCTTTTTTTTTGGGTGAACATGGTATTGATATCGTATATCTGCATAGTGATTTCTATGTACATGCCATGAACGCTTTTAAGGATATTTAGCCTTAAAAATTAAGAACGCGTGGGAGGTGCCACGCCCGCTTTTCCGATAACCTACACTTTTATGCGCAAAAATTGTTTTGATATCATATATCTCTGCACCAATTTCCAGGTCCCTGACTTAAATCCTTTTAAAGATATTCAGCTTAAAAAATTAAGTGTTGTTGGGAAGTGCCACGCCCCCTTTTCGTATAACTCCTATTATTTTGCGTTAATATGGAATTGTTATCGTTTATCTCCCCACCAATTTCCAAGCCCCTAGTGTAAACAATTTTAGAGATATTCAGCATGAAAAATTAAGTTTGTATGGCAGGTGCCACGCCCCTTTTTCCGATAACCCCCACTTTTCTGAGTGAGAAGGGGTTTGATATCACCTACCTCTATACCAATTTTCAGCTCCCTACCTTGAACTGTCTTAGAGATAATCAGCTTTAAAAATTAAGGTTGTATGGGAGGTGCCACGCCCCCCTAACATTTTTTAATTTTTTCTTCGACTAAACCTTCGCGGGGTGACAACAAACAAACCCCCCTAAGGAAGTATTTGATTTGGTTCAGCCGTTTTCAAGTTTTAGCGTTACAATTAAATACCAAATCATTTTTATATATATAGATATGTTCATCTAAATAAATGAAATGAATAAATAAAGGCGAAGGCCGCTTGAGCTGAAATGTGTACTACGCAAAAGGACATCACCGCCACGGTTATGGCACACGACCGGACTTGGATGGCGAAGCCCAGGGTTATTTTTTATAAGCGCGGCGGAAGGCCGCCAGTGCAAAAACGTTTTCTACTCAAAAGTACTGTGGTTTGCCAAATACGTTTTATTCCAGAAAGAGAATTCTGCCGGCTGAGGGTTATTTTTTTAAAGCGCGGCCAAAGGCCGCCAATGCAAAAAAGTTTTCTACTCGCGCAAATTTTACACATCATTAATTTGACATTATTTCTATATTTTTTTCGACATTTCGTACCCAACCCTATGTAAATATGTAATCATAAGTTATTGGGCCGTATTAATAAAAACTAAGCAAGATGAATTTATTAATAAACATTTGTGAAATCATCACGTATACAATTTCTTTTGAGTTTCAGTTTGAGAAATAATGTCCAATGTAGAATTCTCATATTCTGCGCCGCGATTTCTAACCTAATTTTAATTTATTTCACACAGAATGGGAGTGCCACATAATACCCAAAAAACAAAATCCCCAACGCACAAAATCCCCAAAAAAAAAATCCCCAAAATCAAAATCCCCAACATCAAAATCCTTAAAATCAAAATCCCCAAACACGAAATCCCCACATTTTTTCGGGGATAGCATCACAAAATCCCCAAAAGATGACTCAATAAACAACGTTGAAGGTCATATTTAAAAAACCGCATGCCCAGTCTTATCTGAGCTCCGATACGTAATAACATATATGTATACATACATATAAAATACATAAATATCCCTGCAAAAATTCGGAGTACTCCATTCGCTAATCCATGGAGTTCTCGCTAATAATGTCGAAAAAAATGTCGAATTTTAATTTACCGAAATAAAAAAGTCGCAAAATGGCGAAAAATGTAGAAAATGTGGAAAAATACTTGGCGTGTTTTTTCTTTATTATCGGTAGGTGGGTCGGCTTCGATATAATGCGCCCTACGGGGTATCTAAGAGATTCCATATTTTATAAAAAATATGTTCATCTAAATAAATGAAATGAATAAATAAAGGCGAAGGCCGCTTGCGCTGAAGTGTGTACTACGCAAAAGGACATCACCGTCACGGTTATGGCACACGACCGGACTTGGATGGCGTAGCCCAGGGTTATTTTTTATAAGCGCGGCGGAAGGCCGCCAGTGCAAAAACGTTTTCTACTCAAAAGTAATGTGGATTGCTCTATACGTTTTTTTCCAGAAAGAGAATTCTGCCGGCTGAGGGTTATTTTTTTAAAGCGCGGCCAAAGGCCGCCAATGCAAAAAAGGTTTTCTACTCGCGCACATTTTACACATCATTAATTTGACATTATTTCGATATTTTTTTCGACATTTCGTACCCAACCCTATGTAAATATGTAACCATAAGTTATTGAGATGAATTTATTAATAAACATTTGTGAAATCATCACGTATACAAATCTTTTGAGTTTCAGTTTGAGAAATAATGTCCAATGTAGAATTCTCGCCGCGATTTCTAACCTAATTTTAATTTATTTCACACAGAATATGAGGATTTTGTGTTTGGGGATTTTGATTTTAAGGATTTTGATTTTAGGGTTTTTGATTTTGGGGATTTTGTGCGTTGGGGATTTTGTTTTTTGGGGATTATGTGGCATTCCCGTAAATAACACTTAATACCGCAATATCATTAGGTTTCCAATCAATGCGGTGACGGTGAATTTTTTTTCTGGGTACTTATTTTTTGAGCCACTTAAAAAATAAGTATTTTTGCGGTGCTTTAGAAAATGCGGTGCACCGCTGCTGATCTCTGGTATGTGCCTATGATTCATATTGAATGTGCAGAGCAAAGGCACTTTGTATAGGACAGGGCTGCTCACCTCATAGGCACTCAAAGCACAATTGTTTTTGTTTTGTTCCGAATCATAGGCACAGATACATATTTTCACTTTAAATATGAAAATAAAATTTTCTTTGCACTCCCATAAGCACTCAGATATAAAAAAAATTTATATGAATGTGCCTATGATTCATATTGAATGTGCAGAGCAAAGGCACTTTGTATAGGAGCTCGAGCACTGCCGTAAGAAATCGAAATTTACAATAACAAATTTGTAATGAAAAAAATATTCAAATAATGAAAGCACTGTAAAAAATTTGTATTCAAAAAATTTTCATATAAAAAATAAAAAAAATTTATATGTATTTGATACTACCATTTGAAAATAAATTCTAAAATAATATTTTATTGGAATTCATAAAAAAAATTAAACGAGCAAAAAAATTTTTCAGTGCATATACAAAATTTGTAGATGTATTGAGTTTTGTACTTTCAATACGAGAGCGTTGAGCAGCCCTGGTATAGGAGCTCGAGCACTGCCGTAAGAAATCGAAATTTACAATAACAAATGTGTAATGAAAAAAAAAATTCAAAAAATGAAGCACTGTAAAAAATTAGTATTCAAAAAATTTTCATATAAAAAATAAAAAAATTTGTATGTATGTGATACTACCATTTGAAAATAAATTCTAAAATAATATTTTATTGGAATTCATAAAAAAATTTAAACGAGCAAAAAAATTTTTCAGTGCATATACAAAATTTGTAGATGTATTGAGCTTTGTACTTTCAATACAAGTTCGTTGAGTATCCCTGGTATATATTGTTGTACAAAAATACATATGTACATAAGTAGGTAAGATTAACATTTAACACTATAACAAAAATTGCAAGCTCTTCTTGTTAAAATATTTGTTTTTGTTTTTTTTTTTTTTTGTAAGGTGGCAACATTTAGGTATGTATGTATGTATGTGATATATCGTCGGTCTCCTGCCAGAAACACGAATGTGTAAATTTTTTTAAGCATGATGTCTGCTCTTTATTGGGTATATATTGATGTAATTACAATTTATATTGGTATAAATTCTTGTGTAAACATACATACATAATATCGTCGGCCTGGTGCCAGAAACACGAATGTGAAAATTTTTTTAAGTGCGATGTCTGCTCTTTATCGGGTATATATTGATATAATAACAATTAATCTTATTATATTATAAATGTGAAATGGAAACTGTGTTTAAACTCAATTGGCGCGAAAACCGCTGAACGCATCCTCAAGAAACTTTGCACACCTAGGTATTTTCACCCGGTAATTACTATAGGCATATTTTTAATCTGATTAAAAGTCAGGGATGGGCATCTCCCATACAAAATTTTCCTTTTTTCGTAATATCTCTTGAAATATTTGTACTAGAATAATGAAAATTTGTGTGAAGGAATAATACATAACTATATACTCAACGGATAAACAATCTAAATCTTGGTAAAGCAGGGATGGGCACTTTCGTCCCATATAAACTGGAACTTTCACAGCGAATATCTCTTGAAATATTTGTAGTAGGGTATTGAAAATTGGTTTGAGGGCATATGAGATAATTACGTACTCAACGGGTAAAAACACTAGGTCTTGGTAAAGCAGGGATGGGCACCTCCTATACAAACTGGAACTTTCATATCGAAAATCTCTTGAAATATTTATAGTAGGGTACTGAAAATTGGTGTGGGCGCATATGAGATATTTCCAAACACAAAGGATGAAAGCGATAGGTCTTGGTAAAGCAGGGATGGGCACCTCCCAAACTGAAACTTTCACAGCGAATATCTTTTGAAATATTTGTAGTAGGGAACTGAAAATTGGTTTGGACATGTGAGATAATTACCTACTCAAAGTATGAAAGCGATAGGTCTTGGTAAAGCAGGGATGGGCAACTCCCATACAAACTGAAACTTTCAAAGCGAATGTCTCTGGAAATATTTTAGTAGGGTACTGAAACTGGTGTGAGGGCACGTGAGATAATTAAGTACTCCGCGGATAAAAACGCTCAGGGATGGACAGCTCCCATACACACTGAATATTTCACAGCGAATATCTGTTGACTTATTTTTGTAGTAGAGTACTGAAAATCCGTATGAGGGCATATGAGATAGGTCTTGGTAAAGCAGGGATGGATAAAACGGATAAAAACGCTAGATCTTGGTAAAGAAGGGATGGGCATATCGCAAACTGAAACTTTCACAGCGAATATCTCTTGAAATATTTGTAGTAGGGAACTGAAAATTGGTGTGAGGGCATATGAGATAATTATATACTCAACGGACAAAAAAAAATAAGAAAACTATCTTTGACGTCAATAGTGATATATTTTCTGTGTAACTTTTCAGAACAAACTAAATATGCTAATATTTTTGAAAGCACGTGGTGTGAAACCCGCGGGTAACCTCTAGTATTTGTATATATACTTATGTACATACACGTACATATTATGTATGTATGTTTACACAAGCATTTATACAAATATTAATTGTTATTACATCAATATATACCCGATAGAGAAGACATCGCACTTAAAAAAATTTCACATTCGTTTTTCTGGCAGGAGACCGACGATATGTATGAAAGAAAGAATCTTGAAAGAATTGTTAGATACATACATATGTATGCACATACGAATGTACATTATACAAGCAAATCTACATTATGAGCCATAAAATGAGCATTAAAAAACCAAGTTTATGCATGCATAAATTTGCTATACTTTGTATATGTACCTATATGCATATACATACATACTTATGTATACATATGTATATACATAAGAGCTACAACACTTAAAATATGTAATTATGCGCAGTTTTTATTATGTAAACAAAATGCTATTTAATCCTTACTACATACATATGTACATACATACATATATATGTATGTATATATACATACATATTTTTATGTCTTTTATTATTATAAGTATAAAATTCAACAATAAAAAATAAAGGATTATGTATTTCAAACTAACAAAAATTCTTTGTCATTTTTAACTCGCCGCTGGTCAGAATAACCACGAGGCACACACAGCTCAACCGAGTGTTCGTTAAAGTTAAACAATTTGGCGAGTAGTTTGTCTACAGCGCAGATTTCGTGATCCCATTACTAGCAGCTTGGCACTATTAGCACTGGTTGCCTTATCTCTCCCTCATCTTCTCCTCGTCTTCTTTTTATTAACACGCTTTTATTAGCTTCACCTGTATGTATGTATGTATGTATGTATGTAACTCCATCCCATCCTAAAAGTTGCAACATTTAACTAAATAATTATATCTTTCAAACATTCACTTTTTTGTGTTCTCTCTATTATTTCTATTCTCCTCCGGATTCGAAACATGACATCAACAGCCCAACGGCATCATATAGTAGGACATTCAACATTATACTTTATGCTTCATTGCGGCTTTTATGTTACCTTTCTTCAAAATAGCCTCTATGAATTTCAATTCACTCCCGTATACAAGCCAATAAGTAACAAGCTTTCAGGGTACGGAAAAACTCACTCACGAACGCTCAAAAATACATACTTCTCAAATCGCAAACAAATGTTCAAAGAAAAACGTATAACCACTCAAATAGCTAGCGAACTAACGCACAACAGCCAGCGATCGCTCATAGCGTTGGCGATAAACTCAATGCATAAATTCACTCAAAAATGAAGCGTGAAGCTTTCTGTTTTGTTGTTGTTGTATTTGCAATGAAATCAACCGCATGTACATACATACGTATGCAAAGCAAGAACTGGTTTTGTGTTTTTGTTTTGTTGTTGTTGTGTTTGCAATAAAAACAATCGCACGTACATACATATGTATGTATGCAAAGCAAGAACTGTTTTTGTTTGTTCAAATTCTATTTATAGCACGGTTACCGAACTTGGTAATTACCAAAATAGGTTATTTTTTCGCTGTTGGTTTCTTGGTAACTTTCACATGTGTTTCGCTATTTTTATTTTCAAGAAGTGATTATAGGACAATGAGAATATTTTGGAGCGCTGACTGAATAAAGAAGAGCATATCTCCGATTAAAAACTGAAATAGTTTTGCTTCGATACACATAGTACATATTAGTTGATATTTTTTCGTTTAGGCTTCATTTTTGAGCTCCCATGACCAATGTTTTTTTTTTATAAGGAAAAAATGTATGTGAAAAATTTACTTTTATTCTTGCGTCCACATAAAACATCCTTTAATGAAAAATTTCACTAAAAAGTTAAAAATAAATAATAGCTTAAAAAAACTAAAAAACACGCTTTAATCTTAAAAATGGTACTAAAAATTGAGAAATAATTTAATTAGAAACAAAATGATGAACGAAAATATAAGTATATAAGTATTTAAGGAAAAGCGTGGGGGTGCTCAATAATATTTGAACATGAAAATATTCGATTCGTACAACTAGTACAAAAATATAAATACCTAGTTGCGAAATTAAACAGTACGTTATATGAAATCTCAAAAAAGTCAAAATAAAAATATTAGTAAAAAAACAGCGTTTTGAAATATGTTTTGACATACTGAGCACCCCCACGCTTTTCCTTAAATACTTATATTTTCGTTCATCATTTTGTTTCTAATTAAATTATTTCTCAATTTTTAGTACCATTTTTAAGATTATAGCGTGTTTTTTAGTTTTTTTAATCTATTATTTATTTCCTTTTTAAATCATTTGTATTGTATGTACATTAGTGCTGGAAAACCATCGATTGAACTATCGATACTATCGATGGGGCCGATGCCATAGCGATTATCGATGGTTTTTTTAAACCATCGATAGTATTTTACTTGGTAAATAACTATAACGTCTGTTAAAAAAATTAATCAAAAAAACTGAGATTTATAATTTGTAAGGTACTTGTTTGGAATATGTGGGCTGTGAATATAAAAATAAAAGATTAGTGAATAATTTTATGAAAAAAAACTTGCAAATAAAACTGTTTTTATACTCAGCTGTACTAGTACACAGAGTATTATAGTTTTGATTTCCTAACGGTGGATTGTAACAGAATGAAATAATCGAGATAGATATAGACTTATATATATCAAAATGATCAGGGTGAAAAGAGAAATCGATTGAGCCATGTCCGTCCGTCTGTCCGTCTGTCCGTCTGTCCGTCTGTCCGTCTGTCCGTCTGTCCGTCTGTCCGTCTGTCCGTCTGTGAGCACGATAACTCGCGCAAAAATTGAGATATTTTGATGAAATTTGAAATGTAAGTTGGTATCAAGGCAGGAACGGATGGTATTGAAAATGGGCGAAATCGGACCATGACCACGCCCACCTCCCCTATATAGTAAAAATCGGAAATTTTGTATCTCAGTCACTAATAGAGCTGGAGTGATAAAATTTTACCCACGTATTGAGCTCAGGCCCTTATGAAGAAATATGGTGAAATTTTGGAAAATGGGCGGTGCCACGCCCACTTATTAAGGGGCAAACATTTCAAGTTTTATGAGTCATAACTCAGAAACCGTTGAAGATATATCGATGAAATTTGGTACGCGTGATATAATTACTTAGGTAAATGTTTGGATTAAAAATTGCCAAGATCGGTTGACGACCACGCCCACTTTTATATATGGGTATTATAAAGTGGCATAATAAAAACATTTTAAGCCATATCTCTGTCAAATATAAAGATATATCATTGAAATTTTATGGCAGGAGTCCAACTGCGGACATAAAACGAAAAATACAAAAATTTTGGAAAATGGGCGTGGCACCGCCTACTTTTAGAAGCAGGAATATACGAGATTTCTGAGCCCATAACTCGACAAATAATTGAGATATAACGACGAAACTTGGTGTGTACACTTTTATTACCTGTGGTAATATATGTTAAAAATTTTATCGAAATCGGTTGCCGACCACGCCCACTTTTATATATGGGTATTATAAAGTGGCCTAATAAAAACATTGTAAGCGATATCTTTGTCAAATATAAAGATAATTCATTGAAATTTTGTGGCATGAGTTCCACAATAGACCGGAAACAAAAAATATAAAAATTTTGGAAAATGGGCGTGGCACCGCCTCTTTTTAGACAAAGGAATATACGAGATTTCGGAGCCCATAACTCGGCAAATAATTGAGATATTATGACGAAACTTGGTTTATACACTTTTATAACTTGTATTAATAGACACGCAAAAATTTATTAAAATCGGTTTATGACCACGCCTACTTTTTCACAAAGATATTTCTGGAACACCATCTGGGAATTTGTAACGTCACATCTTAGTAACTAGAAGTCATAAAGGAATGAAATTTTGCACAAAGAATAATATTCATATGCTTAGTTGGATGACTGATAAAAATTTTGAAAATGGGCGTGGCTACGCCCACTTTATGCAGCACTCGCTTTATATAAAATCCATCAAATGCAAACAAACAATGAAAACATACAGCTGAGTATCTAATGTTCGATTCCACTCGAACTTAGGCTTCCTTACTTGTTTTCACTGAGAATTGAGCAATTTAGGTTTTGATTTCGCCTCTCCTATTATTTTGTGGACAACTGTATACGTACAAATGTGTGTATGTAGTATTCTTACTTTGATTAGTTGTTGATTTATTTTTTGTATTGAACTTTTACATAAACTTTGGTTTTTTATTAATTTTATAATATGTTTCTAATAAAAATTTATATTTTTCTTTTAAATATGAGAACGTAAGTACAGACATGCATACATCATATATATTATTTCTAATTGGTGTTTTATAAATATCCCTTTTTCTGCTCACATAATTAACCAAAATTAATAAGTAAGGCATCGTTTTAAAGGTATTAATTAGCTATGCATGCGAAACGGTGTTTTATTGGGCGTGGTACTTTATATGAAAAGTAAGGGGGGTAAAAGGGGGGTTTACCCCCGCAGCGGGGAGTGTTATGGAACCCACATAAAATGTATATCAAATTAAAGGGATATAAAATACCTATCGAATGGTATAAAAATATTTGAAATCGGTTCAGTAGTTTTTAAGTAATTGCAATTTAAAAAATGCATAATATAAACTTTGACCTTTAATAACTTTGGTTGTTGTTGTTTCCAAAAAAAAAAAATTCACTTTTATACTCAACTTAGCCTGTTTATCAATCCTCATACTTGGTTTTTTTTATTTCATAATTGTAGAAATTTCACATTTGTACCAGATCGTGCTATTTTTTCAAATTTGTGGGGCTGGGGGCACCTGTAAACATGCGAGTAGGTCAATAAAATTTTAAAGGCTTTTTACTGGGCTAGAAAGGTGCCGTTCTGGCTTTGGAACAAATTGAATTTCCAAAAAAAAATTTTCACTCCACCTTAATATATACGAGTATATCAAAATGATCAGGATGAAAAAAATGATTGAAACATGTCCGTCCGTCCGGCCGTATACACTCTAACTTGCGCAAAAATAGAAATATTTTAATGAAATTTGGTACACAGATTCTAATGGGAACAGAGAAAGTTGGGGTTGAAAATAAGGCATATGTATGTATTTCGAAAAACACGTAAAACATGATAATTCAGTCACTAATAAAGACCGAGTGATGAAATGACGTTATGCAGTTATGAGGAAACGTGCTGAAATTTTGAAAAATGGGCCAAGAGGAGCAAATTTTCAAAGATTTATAAGTCAAAACTCAGGAACTGTAGCAGATAAATCGATTAAGCCAAGGCAAACGTGTGGAAAAAAATTACCCAAGTCGGCAAGAACCATATATACGCACATAAAAATATATATAAAATATATAAAAATATATTGCACATACCTATATAGGAATTATAAAAACATTTTATGCGATATCTTTGTCAAACATATATCTAGGTAATTCATTGAAAGTTCCATAAGGTCCACCAAACCAAATAAATAATAAGTTTTTTAAAATGGGCGTGACAGCACAAACCATACCGACTGGCGCCACGTATGTTTTGTTATTTTTTGCGCAAGATGCGCACGGGTCCGGCTAGTATGTCTGTATATGTGCATTAAATATTTGAGTACCACCTTTCCCTCTAACGGGCCACCCACGTACATATATTAAACCATCGATACTATCGATGGTTGCCTTTAAAACTATCGATGGTCAATCGATGGGACCACTATCGATGGTTTTCCAGCACTAATGTACATATATAAATTACTTTGTTGATCGGCTTAGCCAATCGCACTTTCGTTGCTGCGTTTGAGTTTAATTAAAAAAGCAATGATTTCATAATATGAATTTCGTATATTTTTTTTTTTATTTTCTCTTTGATTTTTATTTCTTATTTTTTTTATAGTTTTTCTTTTATTTGTATTTCACAGGGACCGATTTTAAAAAATCATTATGAAAACTTCGTTAACAATAAAATGCAAGTATGCCAATATAATGATTTTAGCACATTCTATCCAAATATGACCTCATCTTTATTCTGAAGATTTTTATTTTTTAAATTTTTAAATAACCAATATTTACGATTTTTATTTTTTCGATCCAAAATAATTTTTATTATTTGATTTAAATTTTTCCGATGAAACTTTATCGATATTTTACGATTTTTATTTTTTCGATCAAAAATAATTTTTATTGTTGGATTTAAATTTTTCCGATCAACTTTAATAAATATTTATTTATTCCTTTGTTCGATCATAATAAACTCTAAAAAATTGTTTCTTTTGTACCATACGCTATATTATTAATACGCTAACATAAATTTTGTTATCAAATAGAACTGCGCCAATTTTCATTAAAATTGGTTGGAAAATGCGTCCATAATTATGGATTATAATCGCCGTTGAAAAAATTACTGTATGGGTGTTGTATGCGTTTCAGCAGAACAGCACAGAGCTATGGCAATGTGCACGCATAGGTGTGTTCGTATGTGTATTCCAAACCACGGTATATATATTGAGACGGTAATGCCAGTAGGCGGAAATGTCAAATACTGCTTACGTCACAAGACCAATAAAGCCGCGAACAACCAAACGAACAGCTGTGCCAATTGCAAAAGGAAATGACGTATGAGGACCTGATACTTTTTTCTAAATAATTGGATCATGTTCCAAACTTACCAAGCAATTCTGAACATAACATGCACAATGTTGGCAATTGTCAACTTCGGTCATCAAATATAGGATTCACTAACGTTTGAAAAAGTATATTATGATCGAAGAAAAAATAAAAAAAATATTGATTAAAGTTGATCGGAAAAATTTAAATCCAATTATAACAATTATTTTTGATCGAAAAAATAAAAATCATAAAATATCGATCAAGTTTCATCGGAAAAATTTAAATACAATAATAAAAATTATTTTTCATCGAAAAAATAAAAATCATAAAATATCAATCAAATTTCATCGAAAAATAAAAATCAAATTATAACGATTAGAAATGAATTTTTTTATAAAAATGATAATCGTTACGGTCCCTGGTATTTCATATTTTATTTTTTATTTTTTTTGAATTTCGTGCAATATTTCACCTTTTGCTTTTGAAGGGTATTTTTGTTATATTATTTTTAAATTTTTTTTTTTTTAATAAACCTATTGTCACCAACTTATTTTCCGAGTGTCAATAGTTTAAGCGCGTTGATAAGATTTATGTACATTAGGGTGCTTTTAATTTGTATGAAAAATTTAAAAGTTCATAAAAAGACTGTATCGCCCCCTCAATCTGTAGTAACATGGTCAAAGATATCACACATAAATTTTGGTCCCGATTGGTGGCGGTTAAGCCGTGGCGCATTGAGGTCAAAGTTCAGAAAACTCTATGAAGGGTCAAAAAATCAAAATATTTTTTTTAATTATCTAATACCCAAAACTAATACAATGATAACAAATATAAATTTTGGTTCCGATTGATGATGGTTTAGTGGTGTTTTAAGGGGGTCAATGTTCAGATTGCCATAGAAGACTTACATTTTTAGTGTCGCATATGGTAATCTGAACTTTGACCCCCTTGAAACACCAGTAAACCGTCATCAATCGGGACCAAAATTTATATTTGTTATCATTGGGTATAGAAGTATTAATTTTGGGTAATTAAAAAAAATATTTTATAATTAAAAAAAATATTTTGATTTTTTGACCCTTCATAGAGTTTTCTGAACTTTGACCTCAATGCGCCACGGCTTAACCGCCACCAATCGGGACCAAAATTTATGTGTGATATCTTTGACCATGTTACTACAGATTGAGGGGGCGATACAGTAAAATATCGTTAATTTTAATTTTAAACGCACTCTAATGTACATAGTATGTATGTATGTAAGCATGACTTTCTTTCCCGCCACCAGACGCGCGATAATGTTTTTTTTTTGTTTTTGTTGCTGTCTTGTTGGATATAGAGTACACTACCATGAAAAATTTTTGCATAATCATGCGCCAACATTGTTCAGAATTGAATTCAACCACCTACGCTATTCACTTTCGCTCTCGTTCTCACGCCGCTGCCAATTTGGTTTCAATTGCTTAACCGCAAAACATGAATAAATGAACTCACCAATTAATATCATCAAACTTATCAAACGAATAAAAATGAAGGTAAGGACTGTATGTATGTATGTATGTAGGTAAGTATATATATGTATATATATGTATGTATGTATGTACAATAATCACACATCTGTTTGGTATTTATTAAGTACATATCGCACACTAAATCAAAAAGCGTCACAACTCAAAAAATTTGTAATGTTCAGGAGAGGCAAAAAACTGTTTTTGCAGACATGGTTGCAATTTTTTAACCAAATAAAGTTGCAAATGGTATTAAAGCCTGTATAAAGCTGATTTACAAACAGTTTTTTTAGTTTTGTTTCGTAGTTTTGACAATACGAGCCAATTTAGAGTTGTGACTCTTTAGTTGAAATTTGTTCGTTGGGTTTATGGTATTAAGTCAAATTATGTCTTCTTAGTTGAAAATATGTTTTGATTTACCATTAAAAGTCCTAAAACACTAACTAATTAGCAAAAAGGAAAGGAAAAACAAAAAAATTTAACTTCATGTTGTTATATATGTATATAATAGATTCAAATAAATTTTATTCAGGTCACAAATATGTACATACAAATTAAAGTACGTAATATATTTCATGAAAAATTAAGAAGTTCGAATTCAAAATAAAATTATATTAAACATTTAGTAAGTATAATTTTAGGTAAGTATTCAATTTAAAGAGTAAGTATATAACAGGTAAGTGTGTAAAAAGGTAAGTATAAAATTCAAGTTTAAGAGTAAATTCAACAAGGCAATTTAACAGGTATGTTAATCAAATTGAATTAAATCTTCATCCATGTCTTCGACACATTTTCAAAAGCAAATGAAAACTAAAGAAAAAAAATTTTTGCATAAAATTTCTAATAACATGTTTCTAATATGATAATCTTGAAAACTCTAACCTTAGTAGTAATACTTACATTGATTTAAATTATCAATTATCATTATTACTTGTATCAAAGATAATATACTTGGTTATACTTACTTTTTCTATAAAAAAATCACACCTCTGAACGATATCGAAAACTATTTCACACTTTTTCAACTAAAGTGGCACAAGTCGAAATATATTTCAAATTTTTTCAGCTAAAGTGTCACAAGTCGAAATAAGACTCTTTAACTGAAAATAAAACTACACTGTTGCTTAAATGCAAACTGTCACAACAATAAATAGTACTCTTTAGTTGATACTGTTCAAGCAGGTAACATAAACGCAAGTAACATCAAAACAGACATAACGGATTTTCCCCACCTAAGGAAGGCAGTGTTGGAGAAGATTTTTTCACAGTCGTTAGGTATGTGTTCTGAGAACTGTTTTATGGGAAAAAGTCGATTTTGAAAAATTTTGAGTTGTGACTGTTTTTGATTTAGTGTGCGATATCGTCGTACCATACGAAAACTAACATCATATTTTTTGTGGCTGACGAAAAGTAAAAAGTTCGACTTTTGGCCGACGAAAAGTAACAAAATCGAGTTTTGGCTGACGAAAAGTAATAAGACTTTTAACATATTTCACTTTTGGCTGACGAAAACTATCAATTTCGTTTAAACAACAACAATTTTAGTGTAAAAACTGTATATAATTACTGATACTTTTCGTCAGCCAAAAGTCGATTTTGTTAATTTTCGTCAGCCAAAAGTGAAATATGTTACTTTTCGTACAGAATTTTTTTTTGATAGCTTTCGCCAGAAATTTTAAATATGTTAGTTTTCGTATGGTACGACGATATGTACATATACTTTCCTTGTCAGCAGCATTTGTTGACTTTTGATACTGTTATTGAACTTGAACTTGATAACGCAGCGCAAAGAGTTAACAAAAACAAAAACACAATAAACGCTGAGAAAATTTGCACGCGTCGGCATCCAAAGCGAATTTCATGCAAAGCCTACAGGTTTAAGTGTGTTCATAATTGCTAATTTATGTACATACCCTGTAGGCAAAATCTCTAGTTGCGAACTAGGTCGTTTCTAGTGCATTTTTCGCCACTACTACATATTGCGAGCTAAATCTCTTTTGCATGTTATCAACTGGCGAATTTGACTCGGCGATGTTCTGGGCGGTGTCAATTCTCACCCTCTGCACTACACTTTCGATATTTCGGAACTAGTACTAAATTCTATACTTTGCACTACTTCGTTTATTGGCACAATTTCGATAGTTTGGAACTGACTGCAAGTTTCTACAAATTCTACAGTTTTACACACTTCATGCATTTGGCCCGATAGCACAGTGGCTAATGCGTCTGAGCTGGAATCGTGTAAACGCGGCTCGATTCCTTTCGCTGTCAATAATTTATTTTAAATTGTTTTTTTTTCCTTTTATTGAATAAAAATATTTAAATATTAAACAAATAAGAAAAATATTCCTGACGATCGGCGAAATTAGCCAACTAATATTTTCCTAGGACTAGCTCAAGCAAAGGGCAACAGTTCATTTCATACAAGTGAATATGCAAATAGAATACTCTTTATATAAAATGCTTCACTAACCGTCTGAGAATTACAGAAATATACTACAAAGCAATAGAACGAACAAAAATTTTTCATTTTTTTGTCATTTTTGTCACTTTGAAATTGCATACAAATCAAAGTGTGTCTTAAAATTATCACACAATTCACTTCTTCAAAACTGGTGAGGTTTTAACTGCAATTGAGCTAGTTCCATTTTAACACCTTTTCGCTAGTTGGGAACTAGAAATTTTTCTCACTAGTTATTGAGTTCCCTGGAGAGTACATATAACATATAGTATAACTTCCAGCTGAGCTTTGCGGCTAAAGTAACAATGGCGCATTGATTGTTTTAAAATCTCAGTTTACATAAAAAATAACAAAATGAGTGCAAATATGAATGGATGCACATACGAGGGTTGTTTGAGAAGTTCGTCACATTGTGAATAAGCCGTGGCGCATTGAGGTCAAAGTTCAGAAAACTCTATGAAGGGTCAAAAAATCAAAATATTTTTTTTAATTATCTAATACCCAAAACTAATACAATGATAACAAATATAAATTTTGGTTCCGATTGATGATGGTTTAGTGGTGTTTTAAGGGGGTCAATGTTCAGATTGCCATAGAAGACTTACATTTTTAGTGTCGCATATGGTAATCTGAACTTTGACCCCCTTGAAACACCAGTAAACCGTCATCAATCGGGACCAAAATTTATATTTGTTATCATTGGGTATAGAAGTATTAATTTTGGGTAATTAAAAAAAATATTTTATAATTAAAAAAAATATTTTGATTTTTTGACCCTTCATAGAGTTTTCTGAACTTTGACCTCAATGCGCCACGGCTTAACCGCCACCAATCGGGACCAAAATTTATGTGTGATATCTTTGACCATGTTACTACAGATTGAGGGGGCGATACAGTAAAATATCGTTAATTTTAATTTTAAACGCACTCTAATGTACATAGTATGTATGTATGTAAGCATGACTTTCTTTCCCGCCACCAGACGCGCGATAATGTTTTTTTTTTGTTTTTGTTGCTGTCTTGTTGGATATAGAGTACACTACCATGAAAAATTTTTGCATAATCATGCGCCAACATTGTTCAGAATTGAATTCAACCACCTACGCTATTCACTTTCGCTCTCGTTCT
Organism: Urophora cardui; assembly: GCA_960531455.1. Classification (NCBI taxonomy): domain Eukaryota; kingdom Metazoa; phylum Arthropoda; class Insecta; order Diptera; family Tephritidae; genus Urophora; species Urophora cardui. The sequence goes on from OY482671.1 coordinate 7,654,874, forward strand.
CACGCCGCTGCCAATTTGGTTTCAATTGCTTAACCGCAAAACATGAATAAATGAACTCACCAATTAATATCATCAAACTTATCAAACGAATAAAAATGAAGGTAAGGACTGTATGTATGTATGTATGTAGGTAAGTATATATATGTATATATATGTATGTATGTATGTACAATAATCACACATCTGTTTGGTATTTATTAAGTACATATCGCACACTAAATCAAAAAGCGTCACAACTCAAAAAATTTGTAATGTTCAGGAGAGGCAAAAAACTGTTTTTGCAGACATGGTTGCAATTTTTTAACCAAATAAAGTTGCAAATGGTATTAAAGCCTGTATAAAGCTGATTTACAAACAGTTTTTTTAGTTTTGTTTCGTAGTTTTGACAATACGAGCCAATTTAGAGTTGTGACTCTTTAGTTGAAATTTGTTCGTTGGGTTTATGGTATTAAGTCAAATTATGTCTTCTTAGTTGAAAATATGTTTTGATTTACCATTAAAAGTCCTAAAACACTAACTAATTAGCAAAAAGGAAAGGAAAAACAAAAAAATTTAACTTCATGTTGTTATATATGTATATAATAGATTCAAATAAATTTTATTCAGGTCACAAATATGTACATACAAATTAAAGTACGTAATATATTTCATGAAAAATTAAGAAGTTCGAATTCAAAATAAAATTATATTAAACATTTAGTAAGTATAATTTTAGGTAAGTATTCAATTTAAAGAGTAAGTATATAACAGGTAAGTGTGTAAAAAGGTAAGTATAAAATTCAAGTTTAAGAATAAATTCAACAAGGCAATTTAACAGGTATGTTAATCAAATTGAATTAAATCTTCATCCATGTCTTCGACACATTTTCAAAAGCAAATGAAAACTAAAGAAAAAAAATTTTTGCATAAAATTTCTAATAACATGTTTCTAATATGATAATCTTGAAAACTCTAACCTTAGTAGTAATACTTACATTGATTTAAATTATCAATTATCATTATTACTTGTATCAAAGATAATATACTTGGTTATACTTACTTTTTCTATAAAAAAATCACACCTCTGAACGATATCGAAAACTATTTCACACTTTTTCAACTAAAGTGGCACAAGTCGAAATATATTTCAAATTTTTTCAGCTAAAGTGTCACAAGTCGAAATAAGACTCTTTAACTGAAAATAAAACTACACTGTTGCTTAAATGCAAACTGTCACAACAATAAATAGTACTCTTTAGTTGATACTGTTCAAGCAGGTAACATAAACGCAAGTAACATCAAAACAGACATAACGGATTTTCCCCACCTAAGGAAGGCAGTGTTGGAGAAGATTTTTTCACAGTCGTTAGGTATGTGTTCTGAGAACTGTTTTATGGGAAAAAGTCGATTTTGAAAAATTTTGAGTTGTGACTGTTTTTGATTTAGTGTGCGATATCGTCGTACCATACGAAAACTAACATCATATTTTTTGTGGCTGACGAAAAGTAAAAAGTTCGACTTTTGGCCGACGAAAAGTAACAAAATCGAGTTTTGGCTGACGAAAAGTAATAAGACTTTTAACATATTTCACTTTTGGCTGACGAAAACTATCAATTTCGTTTAAACAACAACAATTTTAGTGTAAAAACTGTATATAATTACTGATACTTTTCGTCAGCCAAAAGTCGATTTTGTTAATTTTCGTCAGCCAAAAGTGAAATATGTTACTTTTCGTACAGAATTTTTTTTTGATAGCTTTCGCCAGAAATTTTAAATATGTTAGTTTTCGTATGGTACGACGATATGTACATATACTTTCCTTGTCAGCAGCATTTGTTGACTTTTGATACTGTTATTGAACTTGAACTTGATAACGCAGCGCAAAGAGTTAACAAAAACAAAAACACAATAAACGCTGAGAAAATTTGCACGCGTCGGCATCCAAAGCGAATTTCATGCAAAGCCTACAGGTTTAAGTGTGTTCATAATTGCTAATTTATGTACATACCCTGTAGGCAAAATCTCTAGTTGCGAACTAGGTCGTTTCTAGTGCATTTTTCGCCACTACTACATATTGCGAGCTAAATCTCTTTTGCATGTTATCAACTGGCGAATTTGACTCGGCGATGTTCTGGGCGGTGTCAATTCTCACCCTCTGCACTACACTTTCGATATTTCGGAACTAGTACTAAATTCTATACTTTGCACTACTTCGTTTATTGGCACAATTTCGATAGTTTGGAACTGACTGCAAGTTTCTACAAATTCTACAGTTTTACACACTTCATGCATTTGGCCCGATAGCACAGTGGCTAATGCGTCTGAGCTGGAATCGTGTAAACGCGGCTCGATTCCTTTCGCTGTCAATAATTTATTTTAAATTGTTTTTTTTTCCTTTTATTGAATAAAAATATTTAAATATTAAACAAATAAGAAAAATATTCCTGACGATCGGCGAAATTAGCCAACTAATATTTTCCTAGGACTAGCTCAAGCAAAGGGCAACAGTTCATTTCATACAAGTGAATATGCAAATAGAATACTCTTTATATAAAATGCTTCACTAACCGTCTGAGAATTACAGAAATATACTACAAAGCAATAGAACGAACAAAAATTTTTCATTTTTTTGTCATTTTTGTCACTTTGAAATTGCATACAAATCAAAGTGTGTCTTAAAATTATCACACAATTCACTTCTTCAAAACTGGTGAGGTTTTAACTGCAATTGAGCTAGTTCCATTTTAACACCTTTTCGCTAGTTGGGAACTAGAAATTTTTCTCACTAGTTATTGAGTTCCCTGGAGAGTACATATAACATATAGTATAACTTCCAGCTGAGCTTTGCGGCTAAAGTAACAATGGCGCATTGATTGTTTTAAAATCTCAGTTTACATAAAAAATAACAAAATGAGTGCAAATATGAATGGATGCACATACGAGGGTTGTTTGAGAAGTTCGTCACATTGTGAATAAGAAATAATCTTTTCAGCTAAAATGCATTTGATAATGCAGTGCATAGCTTAATCGAACCTTTATCCTCCGGTTAGCTTAATCAGAGGTTAAGTAAGCGGCGCTTAGTGCAGCGTTTTTCCAATTTTTGTATTCTTTTCAAAAAAATAGAATGTTTCAAAACTCCCAAAATAGGCATTTGCTTCTGTGATGACCTCTGTATTAAAACCGAAGCTACTTCTTCAGTTTTGGACACGGAAAATAATCGGAAGGAGTCTGGAGTACATATATGTATGATGGCTGTGGTAGCAATTCGTAACCTAATTTATGAACTTTTGTCATGGTGACTAGACACGAGCATGATTCAAGAAAGAAGGTAGTGTAAACGTCAAATTTTTGTCGCCATATTAACCACCTGACAACTATATGGATTATGACATTTCGTGCTGCCATATTCAGTGCTAAAAATCCTCCATTTATGTTATTTTTTATTTCCATGGTAATCATGGTATCGATTGCAACAAAACGAATTTTTTAAATTTAAGTATTGATATATATATATATATATATATATAAATACGCACATTTACGTGTTAAATTCTTCATAACATCAGATCAAAAATAATCTATATATATAAAAATGATTTGGTATTTAATTGTAACGCTAAAACTTGAAAACGGCTGAACCAAATCAAATACTTCCTTAGGGGGGTTTGTTTGTTGTTACCCCGCGAAGGTTTAGTCGAAGAAAAAATTAAAAAATGTTAGGGGGGCGTGGCACCTCCCATACAACCTTAATTTTTAAAGCTGATTATCTCTAAAACAGTTCAAGGTAGGGAGCTGAAAATTGGTATAGAGGTAGGTGATATCAAAACCCTTCTCACTCAGAAAAGTGGGGGTTATCAGAAAAGGGGGCGTGGCATCTCCCATACAACCTTAATTTTTAAAGCTGATTATCTCTAAAACAGTTTAAGGTAGGGAGCTGAAAATTGGTATAGAGGTAGGTGATATCAAAACCCTTCTTAGTCAGAAAATTGGGGGTTATCAGAAAAGGGGGCGTGGCACCTCCCATACAACCTTAATATTTAAAGCTGATTATCTCTAAAACAGTTTAAGGTAGGGATCTGAAAATTGGTATAGAGGTAGGTGATATCAAAACCCTTCTCACTCAGAAAAGTCGGGTTTATCAGAAAAGGGGGCGTGGCACCTCCCATACAACCTTAATTTTTAAAGCTGATTATCTCTAAAACAGTTCAAGGTAGGGAGCTGAAAATTGGTATAGAGCTAAATGATATCAAAACCATTCCCACGCATAAAAGTGGCGGTTATCGGAAAAAGGGGCGTGGCACCTCCCATACAAACTTAATTTTTCATGCTGAATATCTCTAAAATTGTTTACGCCAGGGGCTTGGAAATTGGTGTGGAGATAAACGATAACAATTCCATATTAACGCAAAATAATAGGAGTTATACGAAAAGGGGGTGTGGCACTTCCCAACAACACTTAATTGTTTCAGCTGAATATCTTTAAAAACATTTAAGTCAGGGACCTGGAAATTGGTACAGAGCTATATGATATCAAAACAATTTTTGCGCATAAAAGTGTAGGTTATCGGAAAAGGGGGCGTGGCACCTCCCATACAAACTTTATCTTTCAAGCTGAATATCTATAAAAGCGTTAAGGTTGGGACCTGAAAATTGATCAGGAGATTAACGATATCAATAGCGTTCATGGCATGTACATAGAAATCACTATGCAGATATACGATATCAATACCATGTTCACCCAAAAAAAAAAAAGATTTATCGAAAAATGGGGCATTGCACCTCCCATACGTACTAAACTTTGAGGCTGAATATATCTAAAAGGGTTGGAGGAGGGGCCTGAAAACCATTATGGAGGTATACTATATCAATCCTCTTACTTACTTAGTGAAAATAGCCAATACTCAGTGAAAATAAATATCCGGAACAGAAAACTAAAAATGTTGTGTATCGTGTAGCCTTAAACTGAATACTAAAATTATATATTTTTGAAGTTGTATACACAATGAAGTAGTGAAAAATCGATAATTTTCTATTAAAATAATACCGGTGTAATAACAATTTTTGAAATGAAATTAATAAAAAAATCTATTTTGGGCAGAACGAAGTTTGCCGGGTCAGCTAGTTATATAAAAAATAAGATTTATTCTTAAAATAAGTTGCGGCAAGTTTGTGGAATATAGTACATACTACATTCCCACTACACCTCCTGTGAATTTCATAGAAAAATTTCAGTGGTTTAGAAATTATGAATATTGGCACGACTTATGAACTTGCAACCGAAAAAACAAGTGCGGTCGATGGCATGGTTATATGCAAAATTTATTAGTAAATACAAAATTTAATTTAGATGAAAAGGTACTAAAAAGATTTTTTTGCGAAGAATCTATTTCAGAATTAGGTAAATAATAAAATAAAGGAAAATAAATTTAGTAACGCAAGTAAAAACTAAAGAAAACTGCAACATTAAAATTTAAACTAAATTTACATTCTTATATAACTGCTAAACAATTTTTTTAATAAATATATTTTTTAAATGTAGAAATATTCTTGTATAAAACATTGAAACCAAATATGCATATATATATTTATACGTACGCAATAAATAATACATATAAAGAAAATCAAGAACTCTTACCTTATTCATAAAAAATCGGAACAGTTTTCAAATATTGCATAAAGGACGTTTTGATACCATTTTTCGACTTTAATAACTGCATAAATCTATTTTATTTTTAATGAATAACTTATTTTTTATTTTCTTTGAAAATCTCATTACATCGGCTCATTTGTTTTGTTGATTAGCATATGTGAAAAACACCATTTCATTTAAAATACCCAATATTTTGTTCAAATATACCCTCAGCCAAAAACTTTTGATTGGGCAACGCTATCCTAAATTTTTGACTTAAAATGAGACGTCAATAATCCATATTATAATCAAAAATGACAAAGTCAAAGTGAAGTGGAACTACCTTGATTGTTTGTATCATGGACACGAGTGCGATCGTGCATTGTCATACTGAACCAGTATTTTTTTTCCTACCAAATGCGGTTGTTTTTGCTTCAAATCATGTTCGAATCTGTGAGTAGATAGTATTCGCTGGTAAGTGTTTCACCAATTTCAAGATAATCGATGTGAATGACACCTGGTGCCTTGCAAAAAAAACTGTGACCATAACTTTATCGGCCGACAGAACCATTTTGGTTTTTTTTTTGGTGCACATTCACCTGGAGAAACCAACTGTTTTGATTGTTTCTTGGTTTCTGTTGTGGTGTGATGGATCTAAGTTTCATACACGTTAACAAAATGGCGCAAAAATTACTAACGATTGCGATATTGAACATCGTCAAACAGTCCTTTGAAGTTGTCAAACGATTACGCTTATTATCGAGTGTAAGCAGTAGCGGCAGCCATCGCACGGATAGCTTTTTCATGCTTAAATATTCATTTAAGATGTGATGTATTCACTCAGTTGAGAAACCTGCATTCTCAATATCGTACTAAATCATTCCATAGATTTTATCTACGTTTTCTAACGAGACTACTTCTTCTGGGCGAACTGAACTTTTGGCATCACTTGTGCTAGTGCGACCCTAACGGAATTCAGTAAACCCCATTTTAACTATTAAAAATGTTTTGAGCAGGGTTACTGTAAAATTTATCAAGCATTTCCTCTGTTTACTTCATGGTTTTTTTACGAAAAAAAAAAACAATGATTAATCAGCTTTCGGTTAATGGCTGTCAAACACAAACTAAATTGCGCAGTAGCCATGGGTAATGGCGCAATTTTTTTGGCGCTGATACAATAACTCCAGCGCCATTCGTGGCGCCAACTCACGGTACTGGCGCAATAACACCTTTAGCGCAATTGTCATGGATTTTTCTTCTAACGTTTTTTTTTTTTTTTGTTTTTACATGATTTGTTTTTTCTGTTTCTTTCTTTGGAGCGACGGAAAATTATCTAAATTACTTTAATTACTTATATTCTTGTTAATGTTTGGCTTTTGTAACTTTTTTCTTTTTTTGATATTCTATGTTATATTGTTGTGTATATCTTCCATACGTACAAAGCCGATTGGCGTTTAAATAAATAAATAAATAAATAAATATATAATCGATAAATAACATCTTTTCGCTTGTTACTGTTCACCATCCCCGTTTTATTTCTTTTGGCGCAATTCTGCTTACATATACGAGGGCACATTTAATTTAAATTTTCATAATCATTTGGAAACATATTCCGTATATTTGTGAAAATATGCTGGAAATTAGAGTCACATAGGTCACTTTCAAGCATACATAATTGTGACGGTGTCATACGTATACATATACTATAGTGCTGTTATTGGCGTTGTGGTTGCGCCATTTTACACTAGCGCTATATTGGTGCTGGTGTTAGAGCACGAAATTGAGACGGTTTTATACATGATCCAATTAAAAGGTCATGTCAGTTCGCTGGCCGCCATATTTCTTTCGGTTTTAAAAAAAAGTATCAGGTCCTCATACGTCATTTCCTTTTGCAATTGGCACAGCTGTTTGTTTGGTTGTTCGCGGCTTTATTGGTCCTGTGACGTAAGCAGTATTTGACATTTCCGCCTACTGGCATTACCGTCTCAATATATATACCGTGGGTTCTATATTACAAAATTGAGTTGGCGCAATATTAGCTGAGTTCCCGTGGCAGTGATCCAGATCCGGATACGAATTTTGCAAGCAAATGCACCATCAATTTTGTGATCCTGACATTTATCTGTATCAAAAATATCTATTACAACCTATACGGATCCGAAATTGATCCAGATAAATATCAGGATCATAAAATTTTTGTTGCATTTGCTTGCAAAATTCGTATCCGGATCTGGATCACTGCCACGGGAACTCAGCTATTGAGTTGGTGCTATATTGGGTTGGCGCTATATTGAGTTGGCGCTATATTGAGTTGGCGCATTTCCCAAATCGGAGTTAGCGCAATAACGCCAGGGTTGGTGTTAGCGCAATTGCGCCGCGCAGCGCAGTGTTACCCATGCCTATTGCGCAGGTTGATCGAGCTTTTACAATACCGTTTTTAAGAGTTGACGTGGGCGGTGTTAAATTCAAAATTACTTGTTGGCAAGTTCAAAATGTCACGAACTTATCGAAAAACCCTGGTACATACATAATATATATGTACATATGTATATACTGTGAGAATTCTTGTTTTATATGTATTTGTTAGTATGCACGTACATACATATATGTTCATGGCTCATGGTATGAGCTTTTATTTTGTGTTTCTCTATTTCACTGACATATAAGTATGTACTTATGTGTTTATATAATCCATAAAAGCTCCAAAAAACAACTGCGTCATGACGTCATTATTGGCTGACTATCGATTAAGAATTCATCCAGTATTCGATTTGCGCTAATTAGGAGGTTGAACTGCAAAGTTATCGGCCTGGGTGTAGTGTAGTGTAGAGTATTCGATAACCCTATTTTACTCTATGGAATTTTGTGGCGAACTTCAACGCAAATTTGTGTGTTTTATTATAAAAGAAATGTACTTATTTAAAGTAATTGTAGGAACTCCTTAGAAAGATTCATTAAAAATTGTTTAGCTCATTAAGTAATCTAAATCTTATTTTACATACATATATGTACATATATATATACATATGTATGTAGGAAACTTTTTGAAAAGAAAAAGTATTGTTAAAATACGCCCATAAAAACATTGAATTGCTGCAAAATTTACGTGGGCAGACTTCTTAAGTAGCTTCCAATTTTTTTTAATTAATATTAATATGAATATGTAAATTAATAAATAATATTAATAAATATATTTCTTTATTACTTAATCACTTACGGTTTTGTTTGCTGTGATTTTTGATTGTCTGCCCGCAAAATTGCCAAATTTGAAAGCCTATTTTCAGTTTTATTAATTTAATTCCTGTTTGAACGCCTACGCGCCACCGCTGTAGTGCTGTCACAATTCGTGAGCGATTTGTTGTTGTTTTGATGACGGCTGTTTGTTTGTTGGTTTATGAGGGAATATGCGGAATCCCATAGCAATATGTGTATGTAGCAAAAGCCACAGTTGATCTAAAAAAAGCGATTATAAAACAGAAGTACATACACACATAGATCCATACATACAATAAAATAAAGAAAAAGGCTGAGGTAAAAGGAGAAACTCAAGCTGAGAAGTCACAAAAATAAAAACAAAAACAAGTAAGAGCGCGGCTGTCTTCGGCCGTACCGAAGACTTCATATCTTTCATGAGTGGGGAAAGGAAAAGCTACCTACATATGTATGTTGTACATAGCCTGATTTAGTATAATTTATAATTTCAATTTTGTGGGTTACTTATGGAACGATTTATTAGAAAAAATTGTGTCTGGGCTATTTAAATGGAGGAGTTATACGACAAAGTGTGTATATCTGAACAATCGGTTGTATGGGAGCTATATGTTATAGTGATCTGATCTTGACAATTTTCGGTAACTCTATTTGGGCCGATATGGGTACAAGTACTTTAAAGTTTCATGTCATTATCTGTTAAAATGGAGAGCTTATATCCCAAAATGTACTTATCTGAACAATCGGCTGTATGGGAGATATATGTTATAGTGCTTCAATCTGGACAATTTTCGGTAACCTTGTTTAGGCCAACATGTGTACAAATACTTCCAAATTTCATGTCCTTAGCTGTTTAAATGGGGAAGTTATACACCAAAATGTGTATATCTGAACAATCGGTTGTGTGGCAGCTATATGTTATAGTGGTCGGATCTTGATAATTTTCGGTAACCTTCTTTGGGTCAATATGGGTACAAATACCCCAAAGTTGCGTGTCCTTAGCTGTAAAAAGGGAGAAGATATACCCCAAAATGTATATATCTGAACAATCGGTTGTATGGGAGCTATATGTTATAGTGGTCCGATTCGGCCAATTCCGACAAATGATCGATTGAGCATCAAAACTCACCCGTGTTCCAAATTTCAATCAAATATCTCAAAAACTGAGGGACTAGTTTGCGTTCACACAGACGGACGGACGGACGGACGGACAAACGGACATGGCTTGAACGACTCAGCTCATGATTCTGATTATATCGGTATATATATTGATGGGTCTGTCACGCCTCCTTCTAGTACTTTCAAGATTTGATTTTCGGCACAAAGTTATAATATCTACCATTTCATTCTCATGAAAGGTATAATAAGAGCAACCAAAATTTTACAGCAAATTTAGCAGAACACTGTGTCTAAAATTATGCAAACGTTCTGAGCTACATTGGACATGTGGGGATTAAACGGTTTCATTATGTACACATGTATGTACATATGTATGTAAAAGAAATTAAAAAAAAAAACGTGTTCTTAAAATTTGGCTACAAAATGCGTTATTTAATTACATATTTAAAAAATCCATTTCATGTCGCCGGAAACGTCAATTAGATCCCGCAGCATCGAATCACCACCGGTTGTTAGAACGAACGAGCTAATATAACGAGTAAAGTTCTATGCTTTTACTAGAGTGGGCGAATGAACGTACCTATTTGATAGCGCGTCTATGCAATAGCGAGTGGCGTGATGGAGATTAATAATCCTGTTCGCACATGTGTCCATTAAACATTGAAAAAGAAATTCTCAAACGGTTGAGAAAATACTGGTTATCAATTTGAGTAGCAGCATACACATACATATCGCTCGTTTTATGCAATAGGGATTTAACTCGAAATTTTCGATTTCTGGGATTTTGCCATATATTTCAATAACTGGGTCGTGCCTTTGAGTCTAGTCTTATAAAATACTCAAAAAGATAAAAATGACGGAAATAAAAGTGATTTTGTAGTTAGCAGTAGAAGGAAACTATTTGAAATTATAAAGGTTTATTTGCGTTTTCCCAAAAAAAAAAAATTTTTTGAGTTAAATCCCTATTGCATAAAACGTGCGATATATAGTTTGAAAATAAAAATACATATTTTCAAGTTCAAACATTGTTTATCAATTTGAGAGCAATTTGAGAAGCATTTGAAAAAAATGTATGCATTTGAGAAAATGGAATTTCTCAATTTGAGAATCAGCCCAAAATTCCATATTAAAAATGTGCCTTTTAGTTTGAGAACGTTATCAAGGGAAATATGAGATGCATTTGAAATAAACTAGGGGTGAGTAATGACACGATTTTTTGGGAGTTGACACATAAGCACTGACTCACTAAAAAGAGTCGACTCACTGAGTTGGCACGATTGTGCTACAACACCTTGTGTTACAGCACGATTGTACTACAGCACATATTACCTTCGTGCTATTGTCAACCAAAAAGTGTTACTGTGTGCTATCAGAGACTGTGTCAGTGAAAGAGTCGCTCCGATGATGAATTGATATTTGTACGAGAATGGCATATAAATCAATAATAGAATTGAAGTGATAGGTGTGGGTGGGCAAATATATGGAAAATTAATTAGTTAATTAATTAATGTCGTTTTTGTTGTTGATTAGTGATTTAGATCTATGTAGCTCTGAGATATAGGGTATTTGGGGATTTTTGAGATGTTCATGAAGTACACATATTGGGCTATCTGATGGATAAATAAAATATACATACATATGTGTGCCAATATAAACTTAGTTGATAAGATCAATTACAAATTTCAAATGAATGTATCTTTTTATATATGCACGATATACGATAATGGGTTAAAGTCCAAAAGTTGGGAAAAATCATCTAGCTTCTGAATATCATAACCAAATTTACCAAAATTAAGGGGAACAACCGAAAAAAACCCAAAATATGTGTCCATACAAAAACGGGTTTGTGTCCGAATGTTAGTACAATTCATGCAGAATACACCTATATACACCAAATTTGCCTAAATCACCTGGAACAAATGAAAAAATGCATAAATAGGTGACCACCCCAATACCAAAAACCACCAAAATACACCAAGTGCCATATAAAGCAAGCATGCACATGACACTTAAATAAGAGGCGAAATCGAACGTGCCAGCGGAGTCGAGTATGCTAATGAGTTAACATAACTCTGACGAGTTTTATGGCCGAGCTTCTCTCCCAATTCGAGGTGTGCTCCTTTTGTTTTTCCAACAAATTGGGTGGACCTACAGTTTTATGCCGGCTCCGAACGGCGAATGCATTTTTTGTGAGAAGCTTTTTCATGGCAGAAATACACTCGGAGGGTATGCCGCCCACTGCCGAGAGGTGACCGCTGCTCTTAAAAAACCCAATAACTAGATTTTTACTATTAGAAATTATTTTTTTGGTGTTTGCTCGGACTGGAATTTGAACCCGAGACCTCTGACATAGCAGGCGAGCACTCTACCCACTGTACCACAGTACATATGTATACATAAGAACCTGACTTCAGCAACGTTCTTAAAATGAATCAATATCACCCAAAATTCTTAATAATATTACTCGCTTTATTTGCAAATTAACAAATTAAACATGACGTTTAACTTTTAAAATTTATATGGCCAATATATGTATGTATGTAGATATGTACATACATAAATATTTGTTTACAATACAAGTTCAATTAGTCACGAACTGGTCGAGCTGAAATTTTATAAAGTGTGAGCTTATAAACGAATATATATGTACATACCCAGTTGAACTTGAAGAGAGATCTCCCCAAGGGAGGAATAGACGAGTACTCCTTTTGACATCCTTTTGGAGGAATAGAGGAGATTTCTACCCTTTACTGCTCCCATGTTACTCCTTGTGGAGCAATATGGGAGCTCTCCCCAAGCGGTGAATAGAAGAGTACTTCATTAAACGTCCTTTTGGAGCAATAGGAGAGATTTCTACACTTCACTACTCCCATGTTACTCCTTGTGGAGCAATATGGGAGATCTCTCCAAACTATAAATAAAAGATAACTCACTCTGTCATCCTTTTGGAGTAATAGAAGAGATTTCTTTAATATGTATTCCAATCTAACTTTGTTTTCAGCAAGCGAAATTTGTCTGTAATATTTTTTCATTGAATTGAAAATTTGTTTATTTGAAAATTGTTCATCCCAATCATACGAGTAGAAGACAAATTTCTTAATTTTTGCCTACATACATATGGAGGAATTGCATCAATCATGTTAAAAGGCAAGGATAGTGTGTGTGAATTTGATGAGCAATTAAATTTGGGTGCCAAAAGTGGCATTTCGGATTGATTTTGTTATGGTGGTTGCGGAAAAGACAGTGGCAGCAGCAACAACAACAACGCTACACAACAAAGGGCTCTAGTGCTACAATTTGGTGCTCCACATAAATTCAGTGTAGTCATTATTATTATATATGTATGTTTGTAGATACTAGCCTTTAAATGTTAATTTATCAGTTAATTGAAAAAATTAAAACAATAAATTTTAGCAGAAATGCATTTTATGTCTTTGATTTCTCGATTAGGATGTTTGAAATGAGTACTCCTGCATTGCTCGCTTGGGAGGAACGGGGAATGTTTAACAATTACTCCCTCATTGCTCTTTTAGGAGGTTATCAGAATACTCTCCAAGACTCCCCCCTTGCTCGATAAAGAGGTATATGGAAGTATTAGCAAAAACTCCCTCATTGCTATTTTGGGATGAGAAAGGGAGTTTTATCTATTACTCCCTTTCTAGGACATACAATATTAAAAGCGAGTACAGAAATTTGTATGAAAATACACAGGGGGCATAGGGAGCAATGGGGAGTAATCCAGTACTCGCAAGGGAGTACTCCGGGATTAATAAAACGATGATCCCCAGTCCTACTGGGTATAAACATAAATACATAGGTACATACATATGCATGTACATATCGTCGTACCATTAAAAATTTCTGCCGAAAGCTAGCAATAAAAAAATTCTGTACGAAAAGTAGCACATTTCACTTTTGGCCGACGAAAAGTAACAGTAATTATATACTGTTTTTAGATTAAAATTGTTGTTGTATAATCGAAATTGATAGTTTTCGTCAGCCACAAAAAATCGAATGCTAGTTTTCGTATCGTATGACGATATGTATGTACATAATGACAATAAATTTGGCAAAAAACTAACTAAGAAAGCGGTATTTTTGAGTGTTTGAAGCACATACATACACATACATATAGGTATGTGGATAGTGAAATATTTTATTTTTTTTAATCTTATATTAGAAACTAATACAAATATATATATGTATGTACATATGTATAGGATTCATAGACTGGGCCGGATGTCAGGTTAGTGGAGGTGAAGATATATGTTTATATATACATATATGCAGGCGCGGATCCAGGATTTCGGCAAGGGGGGGTTTTGAAAATTTCTTTTTTTGGAAGATGTTTTTTAAGGGCAGACGCTGCACATAGGTAGATTTTACGGATTTATGCGGCCAAAATTGAAAATTTTAAAATCGGTGCAAATACAAAATCCAAAATCGCTCTACGTTTATAATAGACCGGGCGATAATAAACCGGCCTTCTCGGCTTTTATAGACAACGGGGGTGTCCCTGCCGCTAGTGGAAACTTATTATTCTCTCACTTTTTCGATTTTTTTTTTTTTACGTATTTTAAGTAACCCATTTTTAAACGTCAATATTTTCAGTTTTAAGACAGTTATCAAAGTAAACATCATGGGTTCGGGTGCTTCAGGTAAATATCATTATTTATTGAAGAAATCGTCAACCTAGCATAATAAAAGACCCACCATTTTGAAGCTTTCAAGCATATCGGCCTTTCTTGAAAAATATTGTTAATTTTTTAATTCAAAAGCAATTTAGTTATATTATCGCCTCCGATCGATTACCCGTCAATTTCTCTACGGAAAAATGCAAAGCCAGAAATTATCAACAATGGATTAAAAATTGGCCTATTTGGAAAATTACCTGCTTTCGTATTTTTAGTGTTTCCAATTTTTCAAAGTCAAGGAAATACTTATCATAAAAAGGGGCTAAGAATCCTAAAGCTACATTTTTTAGAAGAGTTTTGAGTATGCAATTTTGCAGCTCATTCAATTTTAATATAACAATATGCAACATTCAACTTTTTGAAAATTTTCATTGGCTTTTCGGAAATTTTAATTGGAACGGTCTCACCCTACACTCTACAGAAAAAAACTTCTAAAATTGACGGAATTTTTCACAGCATTGAGAATTTCACTTTTTACACTAAAATGGGTTGGCTACATAACAGTACTCTTAGAAATCTCCTCAAAATCTTCTATAAATTATGGCCTTGCTTTGAAATTTTTAATCCACTTTCAGATATTTCTACGATTTTTCAGATTTTTTCTATAAGCTCAGAAATCCTGCTTAAAACGATTTTTATTGAAAAATTTTCTATATTTTTAAACTAAAATAAGAAAGTAAAATTTTCGACAGAACTCTTTGAAATAAATTTAAAAACTTGGGCGTATGATTTTTTTTTTGAGTCACAGTATATATATATTTCAATAAAATCGACTTTTAACTCAAATTATTAAAATTTTGCATTAAACAAGCAATTTGGAATAGATGTAAAC
The DNA here is from genome assembly GCA_960531455.1 of Urophora cardui. NCBI lineage: Eukaryota > Metazoa > Arthropoda > Insecta > Diptera > Tephritidae > Urophora > Urophora cardui. The sequence goes on from OY482671.1 coordinate 7,670,337, forward strand.
AATCAAATATTTTTGGCCGCATAAAACTTGAAAATCTACCTATGTGCGCTGGTGAAAATATGGACTAATACCACCTACTATTATTATTCTATATACTAGTTGCGCCATTTCCCGCACCTTAAACACAACAAAATCAAAACCCTCCAAATTAACAATATCTAAATAACATGTATAACGTATGTATGTATATTTTTGCATTGGTACGTGCGAATGAGTATCGTATGGTATTGGTCATGGTATAAAAAATACAGGTATGTGCATTGTCATTTTGACGCTGTCTTTTTGATTAAAAAGCAGATTTTTGAAGTTTAATCTTATGTCAGTTTTGGAGTATAGCGATGCCAGACTTTTATTTTTTGAATGCGTAGATTTTTGTTTGAAAGTTTGGGTATTTCAGGAATCAAAGGACAGAAAGAGAAAGGGCACTAGTGAGCAGATTTATGGAACTTCCGGTAGCTCCTCTTCGCTCACTCCACAAATCTTCATCCACTCTCACTTGGTATGGTGGTGTACATACATATCGCCGTTTAAAGTGCAAAACCGCGTGACATTTTTGCCAAAAATGAGATTTCATCAAAAATACATTCCTGGCGTCCGTCCCCATCCATTCATGCAACAATTTTGAGATTCACACAACGCAATTCCAAATAATGACACAGTTTCAAAACCGCTTTTTGTAAGGAAATTTTTCGAACCAATACTGCGAATAATAGGTGTTATTGCTTTATAACTGTACTGTAATGTACTTATGTTGATTATACTTTCATAAACACGAAATGGATTATAACTTTGCTTTATTGAAAAAAAGTTTTTACGTACGCCTGCAAAACCGCCTATACGTCACTATTGAACAAAATAAAAGACGCAAAACCGCTTATAAATACATAAGTAAGCCAAAAAAAATTAAAAACTCACCGAGAATACCGGAAAGGGCTACTTTGTAGTACGGGCAAACTGATATTCTGCGAAGTAAAAATCCGAAATGAATCTTTTATGAATTACTGATGAAATTCATCTATGACTGAGGAGGCATCAGTGAGTACTTTAAAATAAAGACTGCTGAATTTTTCATATAAATGGTTTGCTTTTTTCAAAAAAAAAAAAATAATAATAATAATAAAAATTGTACTCAGAAGAATCATCAATGATCATTCAGCAGTGAAACAAATTTACTGCAGGATGTGTAATTTTTTCAAATTGAAAAAATGTCTTTCAATTCAAATTGAAAAAATTCGTTACCATGGTTACAATTTATTTTTAAAACAAAGCAGGGAAAAATGCCATTAATGGAGGATTTTTATCATTGAGTATGGCAGCACGAAATGTCATAATCTGCTTAATTGTCAGGTGGTTAATATGGCGACGAAAACTTGACGTTTGTTTTACCTGGTTTACTTATACCATGGTATTGGTGGCAAATTGATCATCAATTTCACTTACCCTTGCATTTAAAGCCAAAATAAATAAGAATATATGTATGTAGTACATTTTGGTTATACATATTTATATTTTTAATAGAATTTTTCTTGTTCTTGTTTTTATATACTCAAATTTTTAAATGATTAATTTAAACAAGAATTCCGAAATGCCTCTGAAAAAGGCAATTTCTCCAACTATTCAGACATTTCTGACTAAATTAATTCTGTACAATCCCGATAAAAATAGGGATAAAAAAAAAAAGAAAATAAATTTACGATTTGGCAATTTGCGAATAGTATTTGACAAATTTGATTTTATGCACGTGCGTCCAAAGGTACCTACATGAACTTTTTTCGCATGTAGGTACATATTTTGGATGTTATGTGGTCCAACCATTGCTTTTGGAATGATAGTTTTCCTTGATCAGTTTGGGAAATTTGGGCGCAGAATCTATAAGAGCATTAATTTGGGATCTATGATAAACCACAAGGGGGGGGTTTGAACCCCCAAAACCCCCCCCGTGGATCCGCCACTGCATATATGTATAATCAGAACTTAGGCGGCCATTTAAATTAGCAAATTTGTCAAGCTTACGAAAAGTCAAAGAATAATATCCTATCTAATGAGGAATGAGCAGTGGAGCTCAACGTTGCTGCCAATAAAAGCGTACAAAAATAACAAGTATCGCATAGAATCAGATGCGCGGTCAGCAACGGGCAACACACAATCTGTCGATGTTAGCTGAGCAACAATCAGCGGCTCACTTGAGCATCACCGCCATAGAAGTATGAATAGAAAAGATTCTAGGTAAAAATATAGATTAATTTTTTTTTTTTAGATTTTTTGTTTAATTCAAGAATAGTAATCACAATAATATATAAACCAGTTTAAAGTGTGTGTTTTTTTCTTGGAAATGTCAAAGAATTACTTAATCAGCTTTTTCGAAACACATAAAAAAAAAAATGCGAAACAAGAACTTCATTAATAAAAGTCAAAATTCAAGCAACATTTTGCACGAGTTGCTGTTTTTGATAATAGCTAATTATAAATTAGCTAAAAGCTACATAAAATTTTTTTTTTTTTGAAAAATAATATGTTATGCATGTTTTTGTATAATTGCTTAAGAGATTTTTTTATTAGCATATTTAGTAAAAGTTTAAATAAAAAGTGAGGTTATATTGGGTTAAGTTACAGTGGCTGCTGGTGCATCCAAACACAGACTTGGTACCAAAATATTCCATTGCGATATCTACCAAGAGCAAGTCAACCCTTACTAAAGGCAAAAGGTCCATTCAGCAAATCTTAAGATTTTTCTTGTTTATATTTTAGCCTACTCACTTAAATTACTGGTAGATCTCAAAAATTCCTAGCCTCTTGAACCAAAGTGTGCATGTTTTACGTTTTCTGGCTACTTCTCGTCTGCACAGCACAAACCGAAGTCGTCATAGGTTACGGCAAGCCTTTCTCCATATTTACGCCAATTGTTAGGTGACCAGTACTTAATAAGAAAAATTGCAGTTGGCAGGTCTTTTTCAAACAATTTCAGTGAAAATTGACACAGTTCTATTTGAGAGGAATGCCTTTCTAATGTCGTTTTGGTAGTTTTATAATCGATCGGGGACAAATCGTAGCAAGAAAAAAGCAGTGATAGGGGAATCCACTGCTATAACCACCAATTTTAAAATTGTGTGTGACAATACAAACTTTGCAAGCTGCGGTGAGCTTCTGTAACAATCGCCCTCATGCAACACAAAAGCACCATATTTGCACACAGCTCCAGGGCGTAAGTATAATTACTTAATTAGATAAATTGTGAATCTGCAGCTGCTGACGAAGCATTTCATACAATTTGCTGCATAGCTTCCCTAATATGTGAATTATTTACACATATATATATATATATATGTATATATATATGTATGTATAAATACAACTAATATTAATTTTTATTTTGTATTATTTGGCCTTAATAATAAAATTATGGCAAAACTGCCTTTTTTGTGTTTGGGGAATAATGTAATTAACTTGTTCTTATTTAAATTAAATGCATATCGATGACACCAACACACGCCCACGACACAAAGCAAAGCAAAGCAAAAAATTAAAATTGCACTACTTAATTTAGCATTGTTTGTTTGAAAAAAAGGCAAGTAGGGTACACTCATGCTCAATCGAATGTTTGCATAATGTAAAAAAAAAAAAAAAAAAAAAAAAATAAAAAAAATTAAAATTAAAAAAATAAAAAATAAAAGTAAAACAGTAACTTTTAACTCTCAAAACGAAAAACACGCGCATATGTAGAAAGTGTTTGAGTAGGAAAAATCGACTTTAAAGTTAAACAATAATTCTAAACACTCAAAGCTCAAACAAGTTTCCATATGCGGCATAGCACACATCACAGTGTCGCAGTCGCAGTGCCTGTACATATGAGCTGCCGCCTGTCAAGTTAAGCTAAATAAGCTCTGAGCGCACGCGTACCTACCTGTAAATTGAGACAAAACAAGCGCCACAAACAAATCGAACAGCTCAAATAGCGATCCGCGCAGCTCATCACCTGCCCTGTCAATTTGCGTGCTCTCAAAACACACGCCGCCAGGAAGTATAAAAGCCAAATAATATTGCAAAATCGTAAACAGTTGTTGTGGTTCTAGGTTGTAGCATAGATGTGCATGGAGGCGCGCGAAATTTAAACAAAATTCCAAAAAAATTACTTTAGTTTATTTTGAACTTTAGTTAAGTTGACAGAGAACTGCCGCTTCTGTGTCGTTCGTTATATTCAAAGGCAACAAAGTGGGCTGTCAATCAAACGTTCAATTAAACACTTTATTAGTGTGTGTGCGTGCATGTGTTTAAACTTGTCAAATAAATAAAAAGAAAACAGCCAAAAAAATGGTGAGTTCTGCTGCCGCAGTGTTGGATTCAACCTTTTTGTTGTTGTTATTTTAGAGCGCATTGTATTGCAGTCATTGTAGTGAACGAATGCAAGACGTGACATGAATTTTAATTGGGCTGACTTTTAAGAGTTTAATGATGGCTCTAAAAGTAAATAAAAATTAAAAATAATTAAATACATAAATAAAGTAAATAAAGGTGTATGTATGTTTACTCGTAACACGATTTAGTGCACTGAGACAAAAGCTGGTCATGCCAAAAAGTCAAACCAAGTTGGTACATGTCATTTATGCCGGTAATAAGCAATTTTGTTGTTTTTTTTTCGTTTTGTGTCATCTAGAAAGGACGTGTTTTGTGCTGTTGATTTTTTTATTTTATTAAGAAAAAATATGTTTTCCACCGTTCCCTTTTTTATATCATCAAGAAAAGGCATGTTTCATTGCAATAAGGAAACAAAACAAGTTAGGAAGCCTAAATTCGAGTGGAATCGAACATTAGATACTCAGCTGTATGGTTTCATTGTTTGTTTGCGTTTGATGGAAACACGGTGTATTTTATATAAAGCGAGTGCTGCATAAAGTAGGCGTAGCCACGCCCATTTTCAACATTTTTATCAGTCCTCCAACTAAGCATATGAATATTATTCTTTGTGCAAAATTTCATTCCTTTATGACTTCTAATTGCAAAGATGTCACGTTACAAATTCCCAAAGGGTGTTCCAGAAATATCTTTGTTAAAAAGTAGGCGTGGTCATAAACCGATTTGAATAAATTTTTGCGTGTCTATTGGCACAAGTTATAAAAGTGTATAAACCAAGTTTCGTCTTAATGTCTCAATTATTTGTCGAGTTATGGGCTCCGAAATTTCGTATATTCCTTTGTCTAAAAAGAGGCGGTGCCACGCCCATTTTCCAAATTTTTATATTTTTTGTTTCCGGTCTATTGTGGAACTCATGCCACAAAATTTGAATGAATTATCTTTATATTTGACAAAGATATCGCTTAAAATATTTTTATTAGGCCCCTTTATAGTTCCCATATATAAAAGTGGGCGTGGTCGCCAACCGATTTCGCTAAAATTTTGAACATGTATTACCACAACTAATAAAAGTGTACACACCAAGTTTCGTCATTATATATAAATTATTTGTCGAGTTATGGGCTCAGAAATCTCGTATATTCCTGCTTCTAAAAAGAGGCGGTGCCACGCCCATTTTCCAAAATTTTTATGCTTTTCGTTTTATATCCGCAGTTGGACTCCTGCCATAAAATTTCAATGATATACCTTTATATTTGACAGATATATCGCTTAAAATGTTTTTATTAGGCCACTTTATAATACCCATATATAAAAGTGGGCGTGGTCGTTAACCGATTTTGGCAATTTTTCGTCCAAACATTTGCCTAAGCAAGTGTATCACGCCTACCAAATTTCATCGATATATCTTCAACGGTTTCTGAGTTATGACATATAAAACTTTCAATGTTTGACCCTTAATAAGTGGGCGTGGCACCGCCCATTTTTCAAAATCTCACCAAATTTCTTCATAAGGGCCTGAGCTCCACACGTGGGTGAAATTTTATCACTCTAGCTCTATTAGTGACTGAGATACAAAATTTCCGATTTTTACTATATAGGGGAAGTGGGCGTGGTCATGGTCCGATTTCGCCCATTTTCAATACCATCCGTACCAGTCTTGATACCAACTTTCATTCCAAATTTCATCAAAATATTTCAATTTTTGCGCGAGTTATCGTGCGTACAGACAGACAGACGGACAGACGGACGGACATGGCTCAATCGATTTCTTTTTTCACCCTGATCAATTTGATATATATAAGTCAATATCTATCTCGATTATTTTATGGTGTTACAATCCACCGTTATGTGATTAAAACTATAATACTCTGTGTACTAGTACAGCTGAGTATAATAAAATTTTTTATGTACTCTTTTACTTAACCCAAATGAAAAATAGTTTTAAAGCTTATTATTTCACAACTTCAGTAAGCGCAACGGTGTGTGCTGCCAATAAATACCGAAATCCTGGATTGCCTTTAGTATAATGTACCAGACTTAGAATAATAAAATTTTATCAGTAGATTGAGGAGGTTCTTTAGATCAAATGGAAACCGGGAAATCGGAGGAATTTTTTATTTAAGCTTGGAAATCCAGCATATAAAATTCTTCAATTTATTTGCATTCTTGGCTAAATTTTTTTGTTATTTTAAATGTGGATTTTTTTAACTAACTTGTTTAGTTTTCTAGAATATTTTAATCAATGAGTTCGCTTATTGTTATTGGCGGTGCGAATAAAATGCCAAATAGGTGGTCGTTAGTGGGTTAAAATGGACTAGAAATTTTTGTGGGGTTAAAGTGTTGCAGAAAATTGTATGTGAGAAAACTAGGTGACGGTCTAAGGGTGCACCTATACAAAAAAAAAAAAAACGTAAAATACTACAGGAAGCAATACACAACGAGTGCAACGCCTTGAAATATGCAACAAAATTGTATATAAGCTTTTTATAGTGACAGGCAATGGGCAACATCACTTTGTAATACACTCAGAGTCTCAGACTAAAACCAGTTACTTATTGAGAATTATTAACATAAAATTATTTACAACAGCGATCGGCATTCTCACTAGAGATGAGCGAAACTGCGATTTTTCGATATCTGTGATTTCGGTGATTGCTATTTTTAAATCACTGTGATTTTAAACTGCTATTGCGATTGCATGGACTGGTATAAAATCATCAGTTACCGGTAGAGATTAATTTTGCGTTTTCTGAGCGATATAACCTGTCTTTATTTTATGTTAACAAAATGATAGCAATAACAACGCATTCCGCAGTAATATCGCTGTTTGTAAATGTTTTTCAAAGACAAATTGTAAATTCAATAATTTTTTTTTCTTATATTTCTATATATGTACGTATGTGGTCTGCTCAAAAGTGTAAACAAAAAGAAATTTATAATGCTTTTGCGATTGCGATTCACATAGGTGAACTGCTTACTTGCTACATCGATAGCAGTTGCCAATAAGTAGTGAACTGCTATTTTGAAAAAGTGATCGCAATTGCGATTTGTGATTTATTATTCACAGTGAAAAAATCACCGTTTGCGATATATCGCTCATCACTAATTCTCACACATGCTCACTCAGAGAGGGCGCTCGCGTGCTATGAGCGTGAAGAACTCTGTTTTAATAATTTCAAATGGAAAATACCTAGAGTTGATTTGCAAGACATTAAAAGCCTACATATTCAGATAAGGCCGAATATTAAAAAAAAAAATTAAATACCTATTTTGGGCTTGGCAACAAGTCTTCAAATCTTTTAAGCTGAAGCTATTTCAAAGTTCAACTGACGTCAGATCTTTTTGTTGGCTAAGCAATTAAAAAATATTATTGCATAATTAAAAAAAATTTGAGTTTTTCTTATTTTATTGTTTATTGTATTAGAACAGGGCTGCTCACCTCAAAGGCACTCAAAGCACAATTGTTTTTGTTTTGTTCCGAATCATAGGCACAGATACATATTTTCACTTCAAATATGAAAATAAAATTTTCTTTGCACTGCCATAAGTAGAGCTCGGAAAAATAGGTGAAATCCAGCGCCTAAAAAATGCTAAATTTTGTTTGTTTTCAGTGGCGGGTTTACAATTTAAATATAAAGGGGTTGCATATTGGTATGGAGGGTGAAGATTTTATTAGAAAAGTTCTTAAGGCCTCTCCGCAGCTCTCAACAAAACGCTCAAGAAAAAAATTGCATTATTTCTTGAGCGTTGAAATGGTAGTAGGAAAGTAATTATACTTTCAAACGAAATGTTACATTTGAGTTTATTTGCCTCTTCTGTCAAATTTTCTTGAAGAAATAATAGAAAATTCATTATTTCTTGGCGGAACCAGAGTTCAATTGTGCACTTTTTCTAAAAAATCTTAAAAAAAATAGTAGTATAATTTCTTTAGAACTGCGTACCGCAAAAGAAAATATGACAAAAGAAATTTTTCTTGAGCATTTGTTGTACCTACGTCAAATTACATAGATTTTTTGGTTTTCTTGAGAGCTGCGTATAGGCCTTTAATCATGTTACACAAATTTGCAGTTTGAATAAACATACAGTGGTGTGTGATGAAATAAAGCCAAAGAGGGATTTAGTTTCTTTGACATTTTTACTGAAAAAAAGTATGAAGAACACTCGTATATCTTGCGTTTAGAAAAAAAAAAAAAAATTTATTTCAATTTTGTATTTTATATTTTTGTACATCGTCAAGCTTTTTGAAAGCAAAGCAAAACTAGCTGTAATGAAAATAAAATTTGGGAAAAGTAAGTAAATTAATGTTCCAATAACTCATAAACAAAAATGCAAAACCGTTTTTACCACGAGAGAAATTTGCATTTTTACATATATGGAATTATGCCGAGTATCCAATTGCTAATTGAAATCGTCATAATAAAAAATAGAAAAGTTCAAATCAAGTTTTTTTACCTAAAATATGCAAATGTTTGAAGTCAGACCACTACAAATTAAAAAGCTGTTTTATACATATATTCCATTTGCTAATATGCACCTTCCTCATTTTCATTCAAAATATATTTGGTTTGAAACTGTAATTGTTTTTCATTCACGTGCGAAGATTTTGTCTCAAATTTAAGCGAGTCACTACAAATTTTTAATTTTTTTCTTTATTCTTTATAATTATATATTTATTTATTACTCATTTATTATACTTTATTTATTATTATTCTTTATTATTATATTTATTTATTGTAGCTTTCTTTGCAATTTTTCACGTGCAACCCATAAAAAACCTTAATAATTTATTTTTCTGGCATCCTAGTAAGCAAAAAATCCAATTGCATTCACGGGGGGCTTAGACACGAATTCACCCCACCCTTAAACTTGCCACTGGATGTGTTTACAAACCTTACGTAGCATAATTTTAGGCGTTTGATTTTCACCTATTATCCGAGCTCTAGCCATAAGCACTGAGATATAAAAAAATTTTATATGTATGTGCCTATGATTCATATTGAATGTGCAGAGCAAAGGCACTTTGTATAGGACAGGGCTGCTCACCTCATAGGCACTCAAAGCACAATTGTTTTTGTTTTTTTCCGAATCATAGGCACAGATACATATTTTCACTTTAAATATGAAAATAAAATTTTCTTTGCACTCCCATAAGCACTCAGATATAAAAAAATTTTATATGAATGTGCCTATGATTCATATTGAATGTGCAGAGCAAAGGCACTTTGTATAGGAGCAATAGCATTTATTAATTTTATTAAATCTTGCTTTACACGGAGAAATTCCCTGTTGGGCTTTAATTTACCATTTAAAACTCTACTCGAGAGATTGAAAAGCTCAGATGATATCGTGGCGAATTCGAGGTGGATTCGCAGAAGAAGATTTTCTAGAATGTATTCGCCAATGGGCATACTTAAATCTCGAATCGCCAACGATCCGAGAATATAAAAATTCGCGAATCGCTAATGAGGGGTGATTCGCCTGGGAATTCGGATTCGCCGATCTATCGTCGCGAACTATCGCCGCGATAATATAATCAGAGAAGCGAATTCGTCTCGAATTCGAGGCGAATCCGTTGTGTTTATTGGGTCAATACGAGAGCGTTGAGCAGCCCTGATATACAGAGTAAAAGCAAAAAGAGAAAAATAAAGAAAGGAATTGTGTAAATTAAAAACCAGATTTAAAAGTTACAAATGTATATACATATGTATAAAAAAAACGCAATTAAAAGTATAATACATACATTAATAAAACACTACCGAAAATATAACCCCAACGAGTTTTAGGCCGAGTTTCTTGCCAAAGAAAGAACAGCAGCTGCCAATGCAAAAAAACTTTTGAGAAGCTTTCACATGGCAGAAAGGAGGATGGCATGCCGGCCATTGTCGCTATCCTTTTCTAAAAACACAATAATTGATTAGGTATACGAACCCGCCACCTCTTATATATAAGTCAAGCACTCTACATACTAAGCCATAGACAGCACCATAAATGACAAGAATTTCTTTAAAGCTTATTTACTTTTGCTTTCAACTACCAATGCAGTTGACTGAAATCATTTGCTAATTCCAACAAAATTAAGCACGTAAAACCGGCTAGAGACATGTACATATGTATGTATAAACACTTATTGTATGTATGGATGTGTAGCCGTATACTCGATGAGGTGAACTTGATCTTTAAGTTAATTAGTTGAAGTTAAATATGTATAAGAGGATTGTTTGTTTTTCGTCTTAAAATTGTAAAATTTTTATTTGCAAATTTTTATGCATATTTAAATAAAGTTTATGTTATCTTAAATTTTTAAGTAGTTACCGAAATAAATATTGATTTGAACTAAAAAGGCTACATTTAATTTCATTTTTAAAACTATGCAAATAACGATTAAGTCACCAAACGAACAAACTAAAACGATGGGAAAATCCATATATGTATATACAAATGGATGTATATGTACCAACATATCGTCGTTTAAATTGCAAAACAGCGTATATACGTGTACGAGTAGTGGACAGTTGTGACAGTTTTGCACTTTAAACCACGATATTTGTATATGAATTTAGCTAAGTAAAGAAAAATTTGCCAAATTATAGTTCAAACAAATGTTTAACAATTGCATAAAGAGGTGGAAAAAGCGAAGAAAAAAATGGACTTTTGTTTTTTGTTTATTTGGCGGTATGACGGCATCCTTTACATAGTTGTTGTACCACTTAAAGTGCCGTTGTTTGTTCGCGCAGGTGAATAATGCGCACCAAAACACCACTGAATTGAATGGTGGCTGAGTTTACGGTGGGTGGGTAATGCCTGCCAGCAATGTACGCTGCTATTTGACACTTGCTGCAATTTCACCAAAGTTGAGGTGATGAGGTGTACAAAATTGCCCACAGTGGTTAAGGTGAAGCAGCAATGCAAATTTAACTGCAGCCGAGACCTTTCTTCTAGCACCTGTAAATACGTTATTTTTGGGAATATTTTCATACAATTTGGTTTAGCAGTAAGCTTAATGCTTTTAGTTTTAGCAAGTTCTATTTTTTTAACACCCTTTTACTAATTTCAACTGTATGTTTGTATGTAAGAAAAATACGTATACGCAGTGTAGATGCGCTTAAAAGTATGTAGGGTATTTTTTTTTTTATTTTGTTTATACTCAGCTGTACTAGTACACAGAGTATTATAGTTTTAATCACATAACGGTGGATTGTAACAGAATGAAATAATCGAGATAGATATAGACTTATATATATCAAAATGATCAGGGTGAAAAGAGAAATCGATTGAGCCATGTCCGTCCGTCCGTCTGTCCGTCCGTCCGTCTGTAAACACTCTAACTCGCGCAAAAATTGAGATATTTTGATGAAATTTGGAATGCAAGTTGGTATCGAGACTGGGACGGTTGGTATTGAAAATGGGCGAAATCGGACCATGACCACGCCCACTTTTCCTATATAGAAAAAATCGGAAATTTGGTATCTCAGTCCCTAATATAGCTGGAGCGATAAAATTTTACCCACATGTTGAGCTCAGGCCCTATGAAGAAATTTTATGAAATTTTGGAAAATGGGCGGTGCCACGCCCACTTATTAAGGGGCAAACATTGAAAGTTTTATGAGTCATAACTCAGAAACCGTTGAAGATATATCGATGAAATTTGGTACGCGTGATTTACTTACTTAGGCAAATGTTTTGACGGAAAATTGTCAAAATCGGTTGACGGCCACGCCCACTTTTATATAAGTGTATTATAAAGTGACCTAATAAAAACATTTTAAGCGATATCTCTGTCAAATATAAAGATCTATCACTGAAATTTTGTGGAATGAGTCCAACTATGGACGTAAACAAAAAATACAAAAATTTTGGAAAATGGGCGGTGCCACGCCCACTTATTAAGGGTCAAACATTGAAAGTTTTATGAGTCATAACTCAGAAACCGTTAAAGATATATCGATGAAATTCGGTACGCTTGATATACTTACTTAGGTAAACGTTTGGACGAAAAATTTCGAAAATCGGTTGACGGCCACGCCCACTTTTATATATGGGTCTTATAAAGTGACCTAATAAAAACATTTTAAGCGATATATCTGTCAAATATAAAGATATATCATTGAAATTTTATAGCAGGAGTCCAACTGCGGACATCAAACGAAAAACACAAAAATTTTGGAAAACGGGCGTGGCACCGCCTCTTTTTAGAGAATATACGAGATTTCTGAGCCTATAACTCGACAAATAATTGAGATATTATGACGAAACTTGGTTTATACACTTTTATAACTTGTGTTAATAGACACGCAAAAATTTATTGAAATCGGTTTATGACCACGCCTACTTTTTAACAGATATTTCTGGAATACCCTTTGGGAATTTGTAACGTGACATCTTTGTAACTAGAAGTCATAAAGGAATTAATTTTTGCACAAAGAATAATATTGATATGCTTAGTTGGATGACTGATAAAAATTTAGAAAATGGGCGTGGCTACGCCCACTTTATGCAGCACTCGCTTTATATAAAGTACACCGTGTTTCCATCAAACGCAAACAAACAATGAAAGCATACAGCTGAGTATCTAATGTTGGATTCCACTCGAACTTAGGCTTCCTTACTTGTTTCAAACTAGTATCTTATTAGTTTGCAGTTTTTTAACGTATAATTCTAAAAATCAAAAAAAAAATAAAAATAATAATAAAAAAATTCCAATTTTTCCACTTTCTTTTTTCTCTCTCTCTACTTCAGATATCGAAAGTCAACTTGAGCGCTTTGCTCTTGCTCGCCATCGTTAGCAGTATTCCAGAGGCTTTAGGTATGGCAAACAATAATTGCGTGGAATGCACCTATCACACATACAGCAGTCCACAATACACAACGCGCGACATAAGCGGTATTTTGAGAAAATTTTTCTTAAAAATTTAGATGTCAGCTTAAATGCTAATTTAAAAAAAACGCTTATGCATTTACCGTTACATCTGTGGCTAATCACATAAATGGCATACACGCTTACCGCAAAAAAAAAACAAGAACATTAAAATAAAAAAAAAACATGCTTAACCATGAATCACACACGCACACACAGCATGATTTTAACACCCACACACACAGACAAACTGCCTTTTGCGAACTCGCAACACACCACAGCTCATGCTGGCTCGCTTGCTTATAAAAATAAATTTTTATGCGCATAAAATTAAAAAGGAAGAAAATTGTAACAAAAAAAAAAACAATTTCAAGTGTATGCAAAAAATCATTAACTGCTTCGTCATCAACACAAATTGTTTTTTTTTACGCATTTTTGCGCTCATTATAATCTATTTTTATTTGGCCCATTTCTTTGCGCCAATCAAATTAACCACTTATCTACTCACACTCTCTCTTTATCTTTGTTACTTCCACCACAACCTCAACCCATCATTTTCTTGCACTATAGCATATGGTTGTTCCGGCAATCCATGCGGCGTGAATGCTGTCTGTCAGGAGGCGTCCGGCGGTCGTCCCGTGTGTTCGTGCCCACCCGGTCATAGTGGCAATCCGCTGACGCATTGTAATCGTGGCGAATGTTTGGATAATGTGGATTGTCGCGGTGATTTGCAATGCAAAGATAGTCGCTGCGTGAATCCATGTGTGGGCGCTTGCGGTTTGAATGCCAATTGTGAGGTGAGTTGGTTTTTTTTTATACATAGATAAAAAAGGAAATTGTTATTGTTGCCTCGAGTGTTATTTTAAGCTTGTGGCACTTGCTTTTCATTTAGAATTGCTTAAAATTATTTTTAACTCAAATTTAAAACTTGTGTTTTATTGTTCAATATTATTTATGCCACTATTTTGTTCTATTTATTTTCTACTTTGCTCTAGCCAAGAAACCACGTTGCCGTCTGCAGTTGCCCGACAGGCTACCGCGGCGATCCATTCACTTCCTGCCGTCGTGTTGATCCTGGTAAGTTTATTATTCAATATTTCTTGCCATTGTATGTGCTACTCCACAAAACCTCTACCTTAATCACGATTGTAAAAATGATTAATTTTACAATTAAAGTTTAATTGCAGTTGAATTTAATACTAACTTTTTCACTACCAAAAAAAACCTTTCCTTCAAATATCGCCTTTCACCAAAACAAAAATGTTTAAACAATACACCACACTTATCCGCTTTCACCTAAGCAACAAATTCTTAAGCATTTACACCACCCTGTACTTGCTAACATCCCTCAATGGCCTTCTTTCTTCCTCTTCCTCTACAACTAAATGTTACTCATACGCCCAGTAGCGCGCCGCAATTCTAACGGCAACCAAAACCTAATGTAAATATGAACAAGTTAGAATTTGTTTGTAAACAATTTTTTGCATGTAATCAAAAAGCATAGAAAAACAAAAAAAGCAAAACACACAACCTACGCAGACATGTTAAACGTTTGGCATTACTAATTAATAACTCGGTAGGTATAATAATTATTAAAATAGCAACAACCACAAGTGGCACACGTCGCAACCACACAAAAGACGGCGCAATTGAAAACAAATTAAACGACGTAATAAACACGAGTAATTCAACTATTTGGTTATGTGCTATTGTACAAATAAACAGCTATTTCTCACAATTAAAATAATAAAATTAAAAAAATAACATTTAAAGAAATGTAATTCACTTAAGCTGTTGTTTAGGTGTCCAATTCGAAGCGTTTAATGTGCTTAAAAGAGAATGAATGAAACGCGGCAGCAGAAGCTGTCATTGCTTGACAAGCCCACATTAGAATTTTTAAATGTTAAAAAGGGTTTGCCCCCGGATGTGTTTTTAATAAATTTAAATAAAAATATGTATATGCACATGTATGTATTTACTATGTAATAGCTGACCATTAATGGTAGAGCATACCTTATTCATATTTAAATACATACATTTATAGTGATACCATTAATAATCGCCACCAGCTTAATATATGAAGGCGTTAAACGCCAAAAAAACAGAAATTAAACGCAAAAACAATAAAACTACAACAAAAAGGTTAAAAAGAGGGAGAGGCATTTAAAATAAATTAACCCACAAGGAAATCAGTTTGTCACACGTGTCACCGACGATTCTTGCTCACCTTCAATTGTGGTTACAAAAAAATAAATTTATTTAACATGCACTAAGTAAAAAATAAATATGTATAATACAGGTAAATCAAAAGAGAGAAGGTGCGAGCTGGGAGCAAAGTAGAGCCAAATTGTCTCAGCAGCGAATAGACAATTGTGTTTTCGTTTTGTTTTGGTATACATACATACATACTTACATCAAAGTTTTGTTGCCAAAGCCGCATTGTTTTTGTTTTATTTTTTAAGGTTATAACTGCGTTGGCGTATGTGAAATATTTTATTTAATTTTTGCAATCCGATCAACGTTTGAAACCACAGATCGACAATGTAAAGCGATTTTGATCGCCAACAAATTTATTGAATGTTATTGAAAGTTGACTTTGTGTAATAGAGAAATTATCTACAGTTGCGGTCAAAATTATGTTAGCAATAAAATGCAAACACAAGTCCTTGCAAGTTTTCTGAACTGAATTTACAACCGTTACTTTAACAAACAAACAAAAATCTTAATGAGACTACTATAGCTTTTTTACCTAAGTGACAAAAACGAGAATACTCAGCTTCTCAAGGCATTTATCGTAGCAGCGCAAGCAGCTAAGCTACACGACCCAAGCTAACGCGATATTTAAGCAAATTCCTTACAATAAATTTTTTCATATCAAATGGACCACTTAAGGGAACACCAAATTGCTGGTTATTCCCATTATAATATGCACTAAATTGGCGTTTATTCAAGCAGTTTGTGCGATTCTCTGATATGGAAGATGAGACTGCCTTATTTACTACATAAACTAACAATTTTGTATTGTGGAACGATCCTCCGTCATCCCTTGTCAAGTTTGGTTTGTCTCCAAACCAGGAGACAAACCAAACTTGACAAGGGATGACGGAGGATCGTTCCACAATACATCATATTCCTACCCTGTCGGAAAAACAAGCAACCAAAAAGTATTTAACAATTTTGTTTTCGCTTTCTTTCAGAGGAACAATGCCATCCAAGTCCTTGCGGTGTCAATACCAAATGCGAGATAATCAATAATGTGCCCACTTGTTCGTGTATACATGGTTTTACTGTGAGTTTACTGTAACAAAAACAATCACTCCACTCAACCCAGTTAGAACACTATATGTTATATAATGCGTTAAACCATCCGTAGTACTACACATACTATGCGTTATAAATCTGAAAAGTGTGTACAGGCTTGTTGACAAAATATAACGTATACTGTTCTGTACGTGTGAGTTTTTGTAGCACTACAGATAGTTTAATGCATTAAATAACTAGTTGGGTTAGTGGACAGCTGATTATTTTGCGTATGTGTTGGTGAATGCGTTAGTCCATTCTTGCTGGGAAAACTAAATTCATTTTCCATTCGCATCACTTTTTCAGGGCAATCCACTCACGGGCTGCCGTCACGAATGCGAACACGACGGCGATTGCAGTGCACGTGACATGTGCAGCAACTACAAGTGTGTGCCGGCATGTAATCAATGTGGTACAGGCGCCACATGCAATTCCGTGTCAGCTCACCGTGCCGTTTGTGAATGCCCCAAAGGCTACATAGGCTCACCGTATACCGAATGTCGTCCCGAGTGTTATGGCGATGTCGATTGTCCGGCTGGCCGTCCCGCCTGCTTCTATGGCATTTGTAAGAATACTTGTGATGGCGCTTGCGGTGTTGGCGCAGATTGTAATTTGCGTGGTTTGACGCCGGTGTGCAGTTGTCCGCGGGACATGACTGGTGATCCGTTTATACGTTGTCGTCCGTTCACCAAAGGTATGTGTGTATATGTGTGTGAATTGAAGGAAGTTTGTAAAGAACAATTAGTTTAAAATCTCTTTTTCGTTTTTTTGCTTACAGAGGATCTTTGCGATCCCAATCCATGCGGCACAAACGCCATTTGCGTACCCGGCCATGATAATACAGGACGTGAGCGACCAGTGTGCAATTGCTTGCCTGGTTATACTGGCAATCCTTTGACGCATTGCTCCAGGGTATGTATTCTTATATTCCTGTAAATACTTGCTCTATTTTTAAGGTTTAATTATACCATTTCCATCACAATTACAGGGCGAATGCTTAAGCAACAACGAATGCCCGGATCACAAGGCTTGTATCAATTATCAGTGCGTTAATCCATGCCTTGGCAAATGCGCTTCGGGCGCCACTTGTGAACCCAAATCACATTTGGCCGTGTGCAAATGTCCACCCGGTTATGTCGGCGATGCTTTGGTGTCGTGTCGTCAAGCGCGTTCATTCCCCGTTGCCAAATATGATGGTTGTGTGACATGCGGCAAATAAAAAGTGAAGTGGTGTACGCGACTTGGGTGTGAAGGATCGGTTTCAACTGCGATGATTGGTTTCAACTGCCAATACAAGGCGGCATGTGCTTAATTTTTAGTTAAAGTACAATTTTGCGATGACATCGTTTGCGATTTTTTTTACTTTCTTTTTTATTTTGCTTTCGTCCGCGTGTAGCTTTTTTCTGCAAAAGAAAAAATATTTTTATTTGGAAATAAAGCTTATGTATAATTTATAATTTCGATTACCTTGCTTAGCAGCGAGTACATATAATTTTAAATTAATATATTTTCTTTGTGAATAAATTTAAATTATGAAAATGTATTTTTTCAATTCAAGCGCTTGTTAAGGGCTAGTCTATTAGAGAGAAGCGTGCAAAGGACTCCTTTGTACCAGAAATATGCGCAGTTGGCAACGCCAATTTGTCACAGCACTTATTATTCATTCACAATGGAGTTAGACGCCATTTAACGGCCCCAGCAACGATTCAATTCTTCTGCCATCTTACAGGCGCAAATGCTCAACAATTTTTTTTTGTATTTTGTTTTTTTTTTTAATAATTGTTATAAAACTATTTTTCTTTTGCTTTTATTTTGTTTTTGCTTTGATGACATGGTAAGACGTAATATCACTTATATTTAGTTGATACTTTGCGTTTTTTTTACTAATTGCATACATATTTTTTAACGAAAACTTGGCTTAATGTGAAAAAAAAAATTAATAATAGTAATAATATAATACAATGGCGCTATTGTAACTCTGACGAGTTTTATGGCCGAGCTTCTCTCCCAATTCGAGGTGTGCCCCTTTTTTTTCCTACTAATTGGGTGGACCTACAGTTTAATGCCGGCTCCGAACGGCGAATGCATTTTTTGTGGGAAGCTTTTTTCATGACAGAAATACTCTCGGAGGGTATGCCGCCCACTGCCGAGAGGTGACCGCTGCTCTTAAAAAACCCAATAATTGGATTTTTACTAATTAGAAAAATTGTTTTGGTGTTTTGCTCGGACCGTGGTTTGAACCCGAGACCTCTGGCATAGCAGGCGAGCACTCTACCCACTGCACCACAGCGGCCTACAAAAAAAAAATTAGCCAATTATAAACAGAAACGTTTTATGTTACTTTTAAAACATGTTGAATTTACTTTTGGAGCGAAAAAAACAAGAAATACGTTCTACGTGTATGTATGGATGTATGTATGTAGGTACAGTTGTTCGAACGCTTTTGGCAGCAAATGCACAACAAAAGGAAAACTCAAGGTTTTTTCGGTACGTGCAGTGATATGCAATTTTTGAAAAATGCGTTTTTTGTCGTGGCATGTAATAATATGAAATTTTTTGCATACCAGCGCTTACAACTGACCATACGTACATACATACATTTTCTATATAAGCAATGATAATTTGCATGTAATATGTAATACAAAGGTATGTATGTATATAAGTTCTTCAACCAATTTAATGTGCATGTGCATATGTTATAGGCATGCTTGTAAGTATATATGTACTTTATATGTATGGATGTATGTTTTTTGTTATTATAAAATACTATAACTACTATTTGCAGTTTGCTGCATTTGTGTTTGTGGTGCATTATTTTTTTTTTTACTTTTTTGATTTACAAAAAGTGTCGCTTTTTACAAACGCATACATATGTACATATGTTTGTACATACAGACAATTGCATACATATGTACACAATTTAAAAAAATTTCTTCCTTATGACAAAAAGTGCGTATTTTACATCCCACTGCATTTGCTTGCTGACAGCTCACCCTTTGCCGTATGTGTGTTGTTGCTTAATTACAATATTATATAATATGCATACTAAAATATAAATGTATACTATATATGTATGTATGTATGTATAGGTTTGTGTATATGTATGTATGTATGTATGCTTTAAAATATGCTGAGTACTGTGTTTGCTGTTGTTGTTGTTTTCTTGTGACGCAGCATTCCTCCCACTCCTCTTCTTCTACATAATAAAACCATGGTGCGTCGTCCATTTCAACTGCAACATTTACTTTTTCGTTTATTCTTTTGCTGTTTCAATGTTATACTATCCTTTTGTTGTTCCTTTTTTTGTTCGTTGCTCAATTTGTGCTGCAGCACCTGCCGCGTTATAGCGAGAAACATTTCCTCCACTTTGATATTGTCTTTGGCGGATGTTTCGAATAATTCGATATGCATTTGACGCGCAAAACGTTGCGCATCCTCGGTTATAACAACTTTGCGACCGGGATCGTCATCTTTGTTGCCAACTGTGTAAGAAAGATATTTAATTCATTAAAAGCAAATTTATATTTTAATATGCAACCGCTCATATGTACACTCACCCAACACTTTATTCACAACATCGCAATTAGTTTGTATTTCATCCAACCATCGACGCACATTCGCAAATGAGTCGCCATTTGTTACATCGTAAACAATGATTACACCATGTGTACCACGATAATAGGTGCTGGTTATTGTACGGAAGCGCTCTTGACCGGCTGTATCCCAGATTTGTAATTTAATACGTAGCCCATCGATGACCACGGTACGGATTTTGAAATCGACACCAATTGTGGTTATGTAAGTGCCGGCGAATGTGTCGTCTGAGAAGCGTATTAGGAGCGATGATTTACCAACGCCTGGAAAAGGAAATCAGAAAGAAAAGTAATGATAATTAACGGTATAGCAGCGAAGTTAACGCTCAAAAGAGCACAGCGGCGAGGTTTATGTTTATTCCTATACAATACTTTCCCTCAAACATCCCTGCAAAAAAATGTGCGATTAATACCGAAAGATATTTGTCCCGGATTGATCTCTTGCGAGAACAATCGGTCCACAATTAGTCCCCGATTGTTCCCGTACGGGTATAAATGTAGACTAATTGTAGATCAATCCGCTGTGGTGCAGTGGGTAGAGTGCTCGCCTGCTATGCCAGAGGTCTCGGGTTCAAACCACGGTCCGAGCCAAACAAATTTTTCTAATTAGTAAAAATCCAATTATTGGGTTTTTTAAGAGCAGCGGTCACCTCTCGGCAGTGGGCGGCATACCCTCCGAAAGTATTTCTGCCATGAAAAAGCTTCACACAAAAAATGCATTCGCCGTTCGGAGCCGGCATAAAACTGTAGGTCCACCCAATTAGTAGGAAAAACAAAAAGGAGCACACCTCGAATTGGGAGAGAAGCTCGACCATAAAACTCGTCAGAGTTATAATAGCGCCATTGTATTATTATTATTATTAATTGTAGACCAATTGTTCCCTAACGGGTATAAATGTAGATTAATCGCCTTCATCCCGAACGGGTATAAATGTAGATTAATCGCTTTCATCCCGAACGGGTACAAATCTAGATTCCTTAAATGTAGACATTTTAGAAAAATGTGCAATGTATTTAAAAAATTGTAGAACAACCGGTAAAACGAATTGAACACCCTTTCTCTTAATAATAACGATGATTAATAATTATTTTAACAAAATGTTTCCTAAAAAATCCTATGAAAAAAATCCTTTAAATTACGCTCATATAATGCATACTCAAAACTTACAATTTTTTTAATTTATTTATTGAGATTTTTTTCAAAAGTAATACTGATTTCAAACAGAAAATTAATGTAATACATTATATATTTTAAATTGTTGTTTACCGGCTCGAGGTCTGTCGGAATAAAAAACAGTTTTTCTGTTTCCGTACCAATATATTTCGGTCACACTGCGGTAACCGTCTTCAGGGCAAAAACTATAATAACAAATATAAACACATTTTACACAATAATAAATAAATACATATGTATATAAACAAACATCAAATAGTCAACAATTAATTTATTGCATACATACATTATTTTACACGCCCGCACCTTTTGACGTGGAGTTTTGTACTGTCTTTTTGTTTTCTAATAAATGTCGGTACAAGTGAGCGCAGTTGTCTGTGTCCGCTTTGTAGTTCATTCGTATTTCTGTTGGTGTATTTATTATGTGTAACATTTCCAATGTATATCGCTTATTGTAGTGTTGTTCTTGTTGGAGTATCGTCGCTCGCTCAAAATTCGGCAAGTGGTGATTTGTTGCACAGTGGGACGAAAGGGCTGTTTTGTGTACAATTGTATTATTACATTGTTTAATGTCAGATTTGTGTTGAGATAGCCTGGTTTTTAATTTAGATTTTGTTGTTCCCACATAAACGCTGTTACATGTTTCATTACTATTGCCACTACAAGGAATTCTATAAACTACGTTGCTTTTTTCCAGTTTTGGTATCACAGATTTTGTTCTATTATATATACTTTTTAATGTATTTACTGGTCTGTGGGCTATTCGCGTTGTCTCTTTGTTATAGCAATCTGACTTACATAGGCGTTCTGATAAATGTGGCACGTAAGTTACTGACTTGAATATTTTTGGTTTCTCGTGGTCTTGAGTTTTATTTTCCGACGAACATCTCTTAATCAACGTATTTATTATATTGTCGGGAAAGTCATTGTCTCTTAAAAGTATTTTTATTTCTTCCTTAACGTCTTTGTGGTAAATTTCATCGGATATTTGCAACATTCTGCGTATACAGCCCATAGCTGTATTCATTATCATCGTCCTTGGATGTTTTGAGTTAAAGTTGATGATTCGTCCAGTTGATGTTGTCTTTTTATACCACTTTAACTTTAATTGATTCCCTCGTCTTATTATTATTGAGTCCAGGTAAACTAATTTTTCGTCATCTTCAATTTCTGTGGTGAATTTTATATATTTGTCAAATGAGTTTAATGCGTCCAGTGTATTTTGTATCTCATTTTCGTCAATTATTGCAAATAGGTCGTCAACATATTTTGTGATTAATCTGGGTTGTTTTCTTAATTTCTTGATGACACTCTCTAACAACTCCTCCATAATTATATCGGCAATAATTGGCGATGTGGGCGATCCCATCGGTAATCCTTTTACACTCAATTAAAAGGATTACCGATGGGATCGCCCACATCGCCAATTATTGCCGATATAATTATGGAGGAGTTGTTAGAGAGTGTCATCAAGAAATTAAGAAAACAACCCAGATTAATCACAAAATATGTTGACGACCTATTTGCAATAATTGACGAAAATGAGATACAAAATACACTGGACGCATTAAACTCATTTGACAAATATATAAAATTCACCACAGAAATTGAAGATGACGAAAAATTAGTTTACCTGGACTCAATAATAATAAGACGAGGGAATCAATTAAAGTTAAAGTGGTATAAAAAGACAACATCAACTGGACGAATCATCAACTTTAACTCAAAACATCCAAGGACGATGATAATGAATACAGCTATGGGCTGTATACGCAGAATGTTGCAAATATCCGATGAAATTTACCACAAAGACGTTAAGGAAGAAATAAAAATACTTTTAAGAGACAATGACTTTCCCGACAATATAATAAATACGTTGATTAAGAGATGTTCGTCGGAAAATAAAACTCAAGACCACGAGAAACCAAAAATATTCAAGTCAGTAACTTACGTGCCACATTTATCAGAACGCCTATGTAAGTCAGATTGCTATAACAAAGAGACAACGCGAATAGCCCACAGACCAGTAAATACATTAAAAAGTATATATAATAGAACAAAATCTGTGATACCAAAACTGGAAAAAAGCAACGTAGTTTATAGAATTCCTTGTAGTGGCAATAGTAATGAAACATGTAACAGCGTTTATGTGGGAACAACAAAATCTAAATTAAAAACCAGGCTATCTCAACACAAATCTGACATTAAACAATGTAATAATACAATTGTACACAAAACAGCCCTTTCGTCCCACTGTGCAACAAATCACCACTTGCCGAATTTTGAGCGAGCGACGATACTCCAACAAGAACAACACTACAATAAGCGATATACATTGGAAATGTTACACATAATAAATACACCAACAGAAATACGAATGAACTACAAAGCGGACACAGACAACTGCGCTCACTTGTACCGACATTTATTAGAAAACAAAAAGACAGTACAAAACTCCACGTCAAAAGGTGCGGGCGTGTAAAATAATGTATGTATGCAATAAATTAATTGTTGACTATTTGATGTTTGTTTATATACATATGTATTTATTTATTATTGTGTAAAATGTGTTTATATTTGTTATTATAGTTTTTGCCCTGAAGACGGTTACCGCAGTGTGACCGAAATATATTGGTACGGAAACAGAAAAACTGTTTTTTATTCCGACAGACCTCGAGCCGGTAAACAACAATTTAAAATATATTTAAATAAAAGGTCGCCAAAACAACTTTGTAATACATTATATTTATAATTTAACAATAAATTTTTGTGTTTCACACAGACCCAAATAACAAGGAGATGTCAAATTTCATAAAATAATTTGTTGTTATTGACAACAATTTTTGAATAAATAATCCCAGTAAAGATTCGGGTCATAAAAGAGTCCGAAAGGAATCCTAAACTGGAGCATTCACACTCATTATGAGCTCACTTTGGAGTCCGAAATGTATGTATTTCTGTTCTTAAGGTGATCCCCTGATATGAGCCTAATTTCATACATTTTATGAGTCTGAATATGTAGTAAAACAAAAAAAAATTCTTTTGTTTTTGCATTTTCCTTCCCCTGACCCAATTCTCTTCATCCTCTCTCTCCCTTCATCCAAGATTATTCTCCTCTTCTATCATTGGCTGCGTTCAGAAGTCGCAACTGTTAAGCGAAACACCGAGCGGAAAGTGATATAATTTGCGCGTTCTGAACGAGCTGATACAGACAAAAAACAAATTATTATTATAATTACCTATCCCCAACATAATCGGCAATAGCTTCACTGCTTTGCAACATTATTATTACATTCAAAAATTCATAAATATATGTAGGTACATATTTATATTTTTGTACATATGTCAAAATCGTAAGCACAACATGTTGTCCGAAGTCAAACGATTAAAATACACGGCAGTATATGAGAATGAACAGAACGAAAACGCTGGCGAAAATCGCCCAGCGAAAATTCGTCAGAATAGACTTATTTCTAATTTGGACGCTATCGCCTGTCAAATAAACTATTTGAAACTTGATAAAAACATGTAATAAAACAATATGTTTTTTGATGTGGAAAAAATTGAAAATTTGTACAGAAGAGAAAAGTCAATTGAAGAAGTAAGGAAACATCGTAATTATAAAAATATGCATATGGCAATTTCGCATTGATTCTGTTTTACTGGGCGATATTCGCAAACAAATGTCATCGCCGCTTCGCGCGAAAATACGTCCGGCGATCGGTTCTGTATAAAGCTTAAGCTCACACATATTTCACACATGTTTGTGATTCATATCCGACTCCAAATTATGAGTGCTCTGAGAATGTTTGCTGGGATAATAAATTCATGCCAAAACTAATTGACGGTTGACACTGAAAATTTCAAAATTAAAAAAACGAACTTACCTCCCAGAGTTGTATTGGATTTTTATTCGATTAAAAATTCAATTAATTAGTAATGGATCCATTAAGAATTGAAATTCTGTATGGAAAATCGAGCTTCATTATTGACTTAATGAAGAAAATGTGGATAATTACTCCATTAACCGCCTGTGTGAAATCAGTATAAAACTTTGTATAATCTCTATTTATACTATATGCATGAACATTTAAAATTTTTTAAAGATTGTTATTAAAAATTGCCTTGGCGAACAACTTGGAAAAATCAACATTTGTACCCGTTGGCGATGAAAGCGATTAATCTACATTTGTACCCTTTCGGGATGAAAGCGATTGATCTACATTTGTACCCGTTGGGGATGAAAGCGATTGATCTACATTTATACCCGTTCGGGATGAAAGCGATTGATCTACATTTGTACCCGTTCGGTATGTTAGTGATTAATCTACATTGGTACCCGTTCGGGTATACAAGTTGAACAATTAAAGTTGAAACATGGCTAACTTTATACCTTACTTTACTCGCTTCACCTCAATTGTGAACCTGTCCCTTTGAAAAGCACATGCTGAACGAAACTGTCAAAGCAAAACTCTGAAGCAAAGCGAGGTAGAAGTCAATTGTGCACGGGCTCTTAGTCTCTTCATAGGACATGCTCGAACAAATGCGATCAATTCACTCCATATAAAAAGATGTAAAATTGTATTAGTCGCATGCTCCCTTGCGATTGATCCCGGACACGTCCCGGATTAATCGCATTTTTTGCAGGGATACTACAAAATTGCATATATTAAATTTTCACACGTACACACACACTAGACATATACGCCGCCGATTGACGCCGCCGCCGCGCCGATTACCTTCATAATCGGCCGCCGCCGCCATAATCCGTGAAATCGGCGTATCGGCGCGGCGGCGTGCGCTGGCGCGCCATACCCGTATGGAGCGAGATGTGTACATATTTTCCTAGTTTTGCTGCTAAAGTTCTTCAAAATTAAAAAAAAGGAACCAATCGACGTGTTTTGACCTCAGGAACACGAAGCTGAATGCGGAAATGTTTTATTTTTTGCCGGTTAAAAGTTATTAACAAAAACTTTGGCTGTTCCCTACTTTACTAGCCTCAGTCCTAAAGAATTTAAGCTACTGGAAAATTTCAGTTCGTTGGCTTACATAATTTTTTCTCAGATACGGAACTTTTCTGGGATCTCTTCCATTTAGTCCTACTTATCGAGGTCTGTTGCTAATTGTTCTACTCAAAACTGCACCATTTCAACCCTCCTTGATATCATTAGATGCCGAAAATGATCCCAAACATGACTCCAGAATCGAAAACTCATAGTTTGAACGTAAGAAAGTTGCTGTTTTTGAGTAGCCCTCACAGTTGTCGAACCTCAGCCCTTTAGGGAATATTAAAGAAGACGATGGGGGATCAAAAATGGAAAAATAAGCTAGAGTTATGGAAAAAAATTAAAGAAGCTTGGTACTTAATACCAGTTGCAAATTGTGCTGATTTGGTCAACCCTATGCCACGAAGCAGTAAGGAAGTTATAAAAAATAAAGGAGCTTCAACTAAACATTAGTTTAAATCTAGCTGCAGCAGTAATATTGTAGTTTATTTGAAAAAAAACAATCGAATTTAAAGTTTGTCCCTATTATTATTTCCAACTTAAATTATACATTTCATTATTTTTATTCATAAAAATTAAATTATTATACATACAAAAACCACCCCAGAGTCATTGAAGCATGTCCTCTCCGTGTAAGCATCAATATATGGTAATTATTATTTGGTCTTAAAATTAAATAAATGGAGAATTGCAAAATTTTGTCCCTATTATTTTTTCCAACACTGTATATATGTATTTATTTTAAAGTGCCTTATATATATATAAATACGTAAATATATGTATGCATGTTTATTATCATACAGAATAAGCAAATGAATTTAAATTTACCCTTACATATGGATTTGTGTATATTCTTTAATATTTATTTTCTTTATTTTATATTTTAGTTTATGTAACAATTGTTTTTTGCTGTTAATAAAAAAGTTTCAACAATTTAAGGTGGAAATTAGCTTATTTATTCTATTCAGCCAGCGCTATTAAGGTAACTAAATAAAATTAATATTTGAATAAGGATTGTGATTTGTAGATTTGGGGCAGGCGCGCCGGCGCGAAAAAGCACGCCGGCGTCGCCGCCGCCGCCGAAATGTTTTTGGAATAGCGCCGCCTCCGCCGGAATCACTGTCGGCGTATATGTCTAACACACACACATGCACTCACGCATTAAAAAACATATTTGACCAGCAAAACAGCTTCAGCGATCAACGACCACCCTGTAAAAATCATTGGATTATATGCTCCATTTGTGGTAGGTTGGAGTACTTTCAAAGTGACCACTAACATAGCCCAAACGACCGATTCGTGTATCTGCATCGGTTCGTAGTTAGCCGAACATAACAAAAACCAAATGTTTATGGCGACGACGACGATATGTTTATACATACATAACTACATACATACATATGTTTGAATGTATACACTTCATTCGTCGTCGTCGCGATAAACATGTGGTTTTTGTTGTTATGTTCGGCTAACTGTTAGGTACTCCATCAATTAATCCAATGTAGGTACTCCATGGATTAATTTGATTGTTATGCGGGACTGGAGTATATACTCCATTGCAATGACATGCAATGTTAAATGGACCATATTTTTTGCATGAAATGTGGCATGTTATGGAGTAATCTGTTGGTCCATAGCGAGCACTCCATGGATTAGCGAATGGAGTACTCGGAATTTTTGCAGGGCACCGACCAGCGGCGAGAATTAGTCATCTTCTCGTAAGGGGCATTTGATGATGATGGAGTGTGTGTGCATGTGCTTGTTGTTTTTTAATTCCATTTTTATTATTATTGCAAATGCCTTTGCTCGCATACACAACGCCAAAATTAGCTAGCAAATTTCTGGGATGCAGTAGCAACTCAATTCATAAATACTTATAAAAAAATGTTGACCCCGTTTCATGCTTATGCATGTACAATACAAATGTACGTACCCTGCAAAAATCATTGGATTATATGCTCCATTTGTGGTAGGTTGGAGTACTTTCAAAGTGACCACTGACATAGCCCAAACGACCGATTCGTGTATCTGCATCGGTTCGTAGTTAGCCGAACATGACAAAAACCAAATTTTTATCGCGGCGACGACGATATGTGTATACATAAATAACTACATACATACATATGTTTGTATGTATACACGTCATTCGTCGTCGTCGCGGTAAACATTTGTTTTTGTTGTTATGTTCGGCTAACTGTTAGGTACTCCATCAATTAATCCAATGTAGCTACTCCATGGATTAATTTGTTTGTTATGCGGGGCTGGAGTATATACTCCATTGCAATGACATGCAATGTTAAATGGACCATATTTTTTGTATGAAATGTGGCAAGTTATGGAGTAATCGGTTGGTCCATAGCGAGCACTCCATGGATTAGCGACTGGAGTACTCGGAATTTTTGCAGGGCAAATGCATGAACATGCATTAGAAGATACATATGTATGTATGTGTACTCACCACTATCGCCTATAATTAGTAATTTAAATAGATGATCAAAGCCGCGTGCCATTTTGATTTAAGGGTTTCTTTCGCACTCCGATCCAATCGGATTAACAATTAGAGTAGTCAGTAGCAGCAACCAGGCCAGACAAAACACCCACCGTATGCACTGCAGCAACAACAGCAGCAGAAGCAATGCAAATAAAGAATTATTCCACTAAGCGGTGCTGTGGAATGAAATCGAGAGTCTTTGATTTACTTTTCGAGTGCTTTTGTTGTTTATTTTATATTGTTCTTCCTCTGTGTGCTGTTTTTTTTCCGATATGTAAAACAAAAATTAAGAATAAATCGCTTTACTTAGTATTTAACGCCACACAATTTCAAACTGCCAACGCTGATAAGGGGACCACTCTGCGCAATGGGCGGCAATAATTGAGAGGCGAGGGCGGTTGGTTAGTTAAACGGATTTTTTTCTTTTTGCTGTCAAATCACGCTGCATACACGCCGATTAAGCTTTAAATAAATTTTGATATAAAATGTTAACGATATGCCTTAACATGTCAAATGTACATGGTATGTTGCTGTTGCTGTGTTGGGTATCGCCGTATAGTAGAGGGTGGAGTAGACGACAATTTCGCACCGTCTTATTTTGTCTGTATTTTTTGTGCGCTTTAAATCAGCCTTTAAGCCACTTATCTAACTTTATTCCTATAATACTCGACGTTTTATTTTATTTTGTGAAAATTCCCTCGTGTCAAGTGACCAGCACCAACCAGCTTGTAACTTTCAGCACCACCCGCCTTCACTTTGTAAATGAGTAGCAACGACCCCGAAAAGGCAGACGTTGGCGATGACGTCGTAGTTGGCTGCGGCAGCGGTGATGAACGTTGTCCGTTTGGCACTTGTATTTGGATGTGTGGTGGCAACGGTCACGTTCTCTGCGGTCACCCTGCAAATAATTCGACGGTGACGCGTGCAGCGCTGTCAACTGCGGTTTTTTTTTGCTGTTGCTTCCGTTGCCTCACGTATCGTATTTTTTCACTTCAATGTAGCCCTTCTAATATCGCTGTTTTGTACAAACTTCAACTGTAGTTGTTTATTTTTAGCAAATGCTTTGTACAAATTCACTGTAATTAAATTATTGTCTATTTTATCAGCCTGCGAAATCTATATAAAATTCTGCTGCAATTTTTTAATTGAAACCAAATGCAAACGCGACGTCTCATTCACTTTTCGTGTCTACCTTCCACCATGATCCAATTACCAGGTCGGTCCATGGTACATACACAAACATGCCGTGAGCTGAATGTCAAACGGAATGTTCAAACTGAAAGGAGAACGAAATAATTTGACATTCAGCTCACGAGCGAATGATGGAGAAACTCAGAGAACGAAGAATTTGACCAATAGTAAACACGAATGTATGTATAGAATATGTAGAAGCAGAGAAAATGGATAGCTGTTGAAGAAAAAGAAGAAGTCAGCTGATCTGAAGAGCCGACCTGTATTGGTGGATCCTGCCTTCCACTTTCAATTAAATTCATTTGTCTTTTTCTTTTGTCAATTTTGCTTTGTTTCGATGGAGAGTTGCCACTCGGTAAACAGCTGTATGAGAATGCCAGATCGTATAATGAAATTCATATATAAAAATTTAATGGCAAACATCTGACTTATTAGCAGAGAAACGTCTAGTCAGGCGTAGAGGGTTGTAATGAACACACGATATCACAAAAATTTTTTGAGGCCACAATATGAGCTTTTCCATATATTTCCATACATTTCTGTTCTCCTGTCAAATGCACGACTGACCGCAAGCCAAATTGTGATTCCAGCATTATTCCAATAAGGGCCTTTTCACATTACTCGGTACGACATCGGATCGACATTTTTTGCTCGGTATTTTCAGCTTACCGAAACGATTCCGCGTTGCTGTGTTTTTCACACATGTGGGAATACTTTCGGTGCGTAATCGGCAGAAAATAGGAAAACAAACATCGAAATTTGCAAAACAAAATTTTTAACTTCAACAAATCACTCAATAATAACAATAATGTCTTCTAGCGAAGACGAAGACATTATAACTTGCTACATTTATAGCCGAAACGAGTTTTTTACTGACTTTGTTCTTCTTTTATTACGCCGCAAAATGTCTGAAGTAAGGGCCTTTTCACATTACTCGGTACGACATCGGATCGACATTTTTTGCTCGGTATTTTCAGCTTACCGAAACGATTCCGCGTTGCTGTGTTTTTCACACATGTGGGAATACTTTCGGTGCGTAATCGGCAGAAAATAGGAAAACAAACATCGAAATTTGCAAAACAAAATTTTTAACTTCAACAAATCACTCAATAATAACAATAATGTCTTCTAGCGAAGACGAAGACATTATAACTTGCTACATTTATAGCCGAAACGAGTTTTTTACTGACTTTGTTCTTCTTTTATTACGCCGCAAAAATGTCTGAAGTAATTCCTCAAATTTTACTGACCGGTCTTACCGCGTTGCGGTATACCGAAATTAATCCGCTCCGATTTCATGTATGCAACACTAATGTGAAAGTGCCAATTGAAATACATGTGGTCGGTAAGGTTTCGGTATACTTTCGGTAAAAACCAAAAATGTCGATCCGATACCGCACCGAATAATGTGAAAGCGCTCTTATTATGCGAACAGAAGAATAAATTTATCTGGCTATTCATCTGCTAGATAACGGCCGGTTAGCGACCGTTTGACATTTTTATTGCTTAATAGGGGCATTTCAGTTATTACATCTGGGTCTGGGTTAAGATAAATTTTTACTGAAACAATCCGGCTCATAATGAAAATTGGCTGCACTTGCAAAGAACTAAAAAGAAGAAGAAACATATACAACATATACCCAGCAGTAAAAATCTGAAATGAATCCTTTATGAATCACTGATGAAATTCATCATGAGGAGGCATCAGTGAATGCTTTCATATAAAGGCTGCTGAATTTTTTCAAATAAATGGTTTGCTTTCCTCATGCCTATATGACTCCGTTCGGAGCCGGCATAAAACTGTCCAATTGTAGGAAAAACAAAAGGAGCACACCTCGAATTGGGAGAGAAGCTCGACCATAAAACTCGTCAGAGTTATAATAGCGCAAAAACAATTATTCTGTACGTTGAAAAGAGACAAATACTCCCTCAAAAACAATTTGATTGACTTTAAACTTCAAACTAAATGAAAATAACTATTTCAAAAATTATTTTTTTGGAAATTTGAATTTAAATTACTGAAATAAATTATGAAACTCAAATGGCGGGATAGTTATGTATTCCATGTTATAAGGAGAAGCCAGTGCGCAGTATAATTTTTTTTCCGGACTTCTTCTTTCCCCTTACGGCCAAAGCAGAAGCTTACAAGAGGCAAATTTGAAATTTGTATTTCCATATATTTTTTATTTTAAATATAATTTGTTTTATAGTTCTCAAATTGAAAACTTTGTCAGAAAAGCTGCCGAATGTCAAAAAACCTACCGAAATACAAGCTGGCTCGTTGGTTTTTAACCGCCTAGATGGTATTTCGTTTGGTTTTTTCAATATAGCTTGCTCGCTTGCACCAACGCAAACGATAGTGATGAATATTCAACAAAGAATCATCAATGGTCATTTTGCAGTGAAACAAATTTACTGTAGGGTATATGTATATATATGTATACATACGCAAATGTCACTTTTCAGTTCTGCCAAATCAAAACAGCACTGTGCTGCCAAATCAGCACGGAAAAAACAAATCGAACAGGGCGGATCAAAAATTGAACCAGCAATTTATCTGGTTTAATCGAGCTGAAATCTTTGTTGTTGCATTTACATGCAAAAATTTTTATCTGGGTTAGGATCACCGTATGTGAAACACGGCTAATAACTATTTCTAGCAAGTCATTATGCAAATACCTAACAGTCTATACGAAATATAAGAGCAGATGTATATGTGCTAAAATAAAAACACGGCTACTATCATTCTAAAATGAAATTAAATGATATATTTGACAAAATTTACACTGATCTTTGGAAGATTTTTTAAAGGTTTCTATTCACCACACTTTTTTATAATCCTTATACTAGACATATGGCAGCACCAGAGGGTGGAGGTGAGTTTGTATTAGAGATGAGAGAAACTGCGATTTTTCGATATCTGTGATTTCGGTGATTGCTATTTTTAAATCAATGCGATTTTAAACTGCTATTGCGATTGCATAGACTGCTATAAAATCATCAGTTACCGGTAGAGATTAATTTTGCGTTTTCTGAGCGATATAACCTGTCTTCATTTTATGTTAACAAAATGATAGCAATAACAACGTATTCCGCAGTAATTTCGCTGTTTGTAAACATTTTTCAAAGATAAATTGTAAATTCAATAATTATTTTTTTTTATATTTCTATATACGTATGTGGTCTGCTCAAAAGTATAAACAAAAAGAAATTTATAATGCTTTTGCGATTGCGATTCACATAGGTGAACTGCTTACTTGGTACATCGATAGCAGTTCCCAATAAGTAGTGAACTGCTATTTTGAAAAAGTGATCGCAATTGCGATTTGCGATTTTTTATTCACAGTGAAAAAATCACCGTTTGCGATATATCGCTCATCACTAGTTTGTATGACATTTGATATTTGACATTTGGTTTTCGGCATTTTCGGCGTTTTGCACATTTTCATGGAATCATGCACATTTTGTAATTTTAACCAAAAAACTGAAAATAAACCACTGAATTAAACATTTTATAGTGAAAAGTGGGCGCGAAGTAATAAATAATAAGTGAGACACAATCGGGAGTGTATAATAATCATATAAAATACAAAGAACATCAAAAGACTGCAAACCGGTACTTGTACAAACAGACGCCAACATGTCCGTACGCGATCAAATAAAAATTGATATCGTAAGTAAAAATAAATTTATACAAATACTAAAGGTTAATTAAACACTCACACGAATTTTATGCCCGCTTTCAACAGGAATGGGGACACGAACGCTTGGTACGCTCCCAACAGGTGGTTGAGATGCGTCCCTACGACATCGAATCATGGTCGGTGTTGTTACGTGAGGCACAAACGCGTGCCGTCAACGACGTGCGCAGCTTGTATGAATCGTTGGTGAATGTATTCCCCACAACGGCACGCTACTGGAAAATCTATATAGAACAGGAAATGAAAGGGCGCAATTTTGAACGTGTTGAAAAGCTATTTCAACGTTCATTGGTTAAAATATTGAATATTGATTTGTGGAAGTTATATTTGACTTATGTGAAGGAGACCAAAGCGGGCTTGAGCACGCACAAGTAAGTTGTACACTTTTTTTTAATTAATAAAAATATAGTATTTAATAAATAAGGCACAGATATCCATCTGTCTACCAAAGGGGTCGGCTTTACATTAAAGAACCATGGTCCTAGAAAAAAGGTTTTTTAGGTGGATAGAGGGCCTCTCACAGATCTCAAAACAGTAATCAAAACCTGCCGAAGGCTTATAGTTCACGAGATGTGTCCAATGATATTAAACCAAAAAAAGAATTTTGCCGGCTGAGGGTTATTTTTTAAATCGCGCCCCAAGGCCGCCAATCCAAAAAGGTTTTCTACACACACAAATACATATGTGCGTGTTTTCATAAGCGCCTTTCCTCGATAATAGGGCGCAGATTTGGGGTTTTGTTTCTCAAATATTAGCCGTGTTTTTATTTAAGCGCATATATATCTGCGCTTAAATTTTGTATGGACAACTAAGCGCGGATAGAGATGTGCGCTTAGAAATCCATACAAAATTTAAGCGCAGATGTATATAATATAATAATATAATACAATGGCGCTATTATAACTCTGACGAGTTTTATGGCCGAGCTTCTCTCCCAATTCGAGGTGTGCTCCTTTTTGTTTTTCCTACTAATTGGGTGGACCTACAGTTTTATGCCGGCTCCGAACGGCGAATGCATTTTTTGTGAGAAGCTTTTTCATGGCAGAAATACACTCGGAGGGTATGCCGCCCACTGCCGAGAGGTGAAAGCTGCTCTTAAAAAATCCAATAATTGGATTTTTACTAATTAGAAAAATTGTTGGTGTTTTGCTCGGACCGTGGTTTGAACCCGAGACCTCTGGTATAGCAGGCGAGCACTCTACCCACTGCACCACAGCGGCCACGCAGATGTATATGCGCTTAAAAAAAAACAGGGCTATTATAACTTACAAGCATCTCCGGTCGACGGGACTTCTGGATTTAGAATCAGGAGGAGCTCCTCTACAACCCCCTATAACTCTTTTCTTTTTTTCAACGCGTGGTAGACTGTTGGAAAATTTTCCCATAAATAAATAAATAATTTAATAAATACTATTTATATTTGTTTGCTTGATTACGTTCTTCCATTTGCAGAGAAAAGCTAGCGCAGGCATATGATTTTGCATTGGAGAAAATTGGCATGGATTTGCATTCATTTTCAATTTGGCAAGATTACATTAACTTTTTGCGTAGCGTTGAAGCTGTTGGTAGTTATGCGGAAAATCAAAAAATCACAGCAGTACGCCGTGTATACCAAAAAGCAGTAATCACGCCCATTGTTGGCATTGAACAGTTGTGGAAGGATTATATAGCTTTTGAGCATAATATCAATCCAATCATATCGGAGAAAATGAGTTTGGAGCGTTCAAAGTAAGCAGTGTTAGATATTTGTATATACATATTTTAATAATTTTCCAACTAAATTTATTTGCCACACAGAGATTACATGAATGCGCGTCGTGTCGCTAAGGAGCTGGAAATTCTAACAAAAGGTTTAAATCGTAATTTACCAGCAATACCGCCTAATTTATCTAAAGAGGAAACTAAACAAGTAAGTGACTTTAATTTTTTGCTTTTAATTTTTTTTCTTTAAATTTCTGTTCTTTTAATTTTTTTCCTTTTATTTTTTTTTCTTTTAATTTTTTATCTTTTAATTTTTTTACTTTTAATTTTTTATTTTTCAGTTTTTATGCATTTTCTAATAATTTACTATATTTCTTTGCCCTCCTACAGGTCGAGTTGTGGAAGAAATTCATTGCTTTTGAAAAATCCAATCCTTTACGCACTGAGGATACCGCTTTGATTACACG
Source organism: Urophora cardui (assembly GCA_960531455.1). Taxonomy (NCBI): domain Eukaryota; kingdom Metazoa; phylum Arthropoda; class Insecta; order Diptera; family Tephritidae; genus Urophora; species Urophora cardui. The sequence goes on from OY482671.1 coordinate 7,706,165, forward strand.
TCGTGTTATGTTTGCTACCGAGCAATGTTTATTGGTACTCACGCATCATCCGGCCGTTTGGCACCAGGCAGCACAGTATTTAGATCAAAGCGCACAAGCGTTGGCTGAAAAAGGCGTGCGTAAACAATTTAATGTATTTTGAAAAAAAAAAAAAAAAAAAACGCGAATATACACAGCTTCTGCGTCAAGAGTATTGCACATCAGGCTGGCTTACATACAGTTATTACGGCTATTTTGTGACATTCATGGTTTTGCGCTGTCTACACCACATGCAAGCGCGGGAAAATGAGTAGTGCAGACATTTGTTTGTTTTGACAAAAAAAAAAGCGCATATTATTGTGCTTGGTTCATAGTTGCTGCAAATAAAATATTATGTGTTGTGCTTTACGCGCAGCGCATGTTTTCTGCTGAAGCCAAATTGTCTACAACAGTTTTTTATTTATACGAAAAAAAAAGATGTATTGATGCGTGGTGGTATTGTTGTAGTTGCATTGCGCTTTTTTTTAAACAAATAGTAGCTTTAACAAACAAATAAAAAACTACAAAGCAAAAAAAAAAAAAACAAAAAAAAAAAATACAAACAAAAAAATATTATTTCTATAACAAAAAAATTGTAATATTTATGCTTCTAAAAATTAAAAAAAAAATTTTTTTTCTTGTAAGCTTTACATGCAACTGCAATGATGCTTCCATCGGCATCGCCCATTTACTGTGTTCAAGCGTTTATACATTTGCTATTTTATATATTACATGTTTATAAGCTTATTTTATATACTATTAATCCACATCTATTTTTGTTTTTTTTTTGTCTACCTTACAACAACAACCACACAGGATACACAAGCGGCCAAAATTTTCGGCGATGAATGCGCCAACATTTTGGAACGTTCCATAAATGGCGTTTTAAATAAGAATTCTTTACTCTATTTTGCTTATGCTGACTTTGAAGAGGGACGCATGAAATATGATAAAGTACATGCTATGTACAATAAGCTATTATCCATAGCGGATATCGATCCAACATTGGTATGTTACTTTTAACACTTTTTGGAATATTTACTAATCTCTTTCTTTTTCCAGGCCTATGTGCAATACATGAAATTCGCACGCCGCGCTGAAGGCATCAAATCGGCACGCGCCGTCTTCAAAAAAGCACGTGAAGATGTACGTTCACGTTATCATGTCTTTGTTGCAGCCGCTTTAATGGAATACTATTGTTCCAAGGATAAAGATATTGCTTTTCGTATATTCGAATTGGGTTTGAAACGTTTTGGTGGCAGTCCGGAATATGTTATGTGTTATATAGATTATTTGTCGCATTTAAATGAGGATAATAATACGCGTGTGCTATTTGAGCGTGTGTTGTCATCGGGTGGCTTGACTCCAGCGTTGAGTGTAGATGTGTGGAATAGATTTTTGGAATTTGAATCGAATATAGGCGATTTGTCGAGTATTGTGAAGGTGGAGCGCAGGCGTAGTGCGGTGTTGGAGAATGTGAGTGGTGGCAGATGTACTAAAAAGTGATAAAAGTTGTATATTAAACTCTTTTTTTTTTTATTTACTTGTAGCTGAAAGAGTATGAGGGCAAGGAGACGGCGCAGCTGGTGGATCGTTATAAATTTTTGGATCTTTATCCATGTACAACTGTGGAGTTGAAGTCAATTGGTTATACAGAGGTGTGTATGAGTTTTTGAGTAAAAAAATGGAAAAATGTATTTATAAATACTTGCTATTGTGTAATTTCAATTCCTGCTGCTGCACATGCTAGACGATTTATGTAAGTGCGTCTAAGTAAATGCCAACCCATTTCCAAAGCGCATGAGAAAAGTTTAGTTTAGCACCACAATCTCCATTATACAATTTTTTTTTTTAGAATTTTTTTATTCTAATTTTTTTTATTGTAATTTTATTTTATTATTGTAATTACTTTTTCATAATCTAATTTTAATTTTTTTGCTTTAATTTCATTCAAGAATGTCGGCATTATGACAAACAAAATCGGCAATGGACCAGCTAACAAACCCGATGAACCAGATATAGAGCAAGTGGTAACTTTACCGCGTCCAGACTTTACACAAATGATACCCTACAAGCCCAAATTGAATGCGCATCCCGGCGAGCATCCATTGGCTGGTGGCACATTTCCGCAACCACCGGCTTTGGCTTCGCTGTGTGCACAGCTGCCGCCGCCAGTGTCCTTTAGAGGTCCATTTGTTTCGATAGAATTGTTATTTGATATATTCAATCGCATTAAGCTGCCGGATGGTAAGTGTGATTTAGATGAAAAAAAAAACTAGCAAAGTTCGAAAAAAAAACTTTTTTGTTACTTTTTTAAATATTTTTTTTAAATAATTTTTTTAAATAAATGTTTAATACACTTTTTTAAATCATTTTTTTTTTAATTTATTCTTAAATTTTTCTTAATATAATTTTTTTAAATACTTTTTTTTTTGTTTTTTTTTTTAAATAATTTTTTTCAAATACCTAAATTTTTTAAATGCATTTTTTATACATTTTGTTAAATAATTTCTTTTTAAATAATTTTTTTTTTTGAAATAATTTCTTTTTAAATAATTTTTTTAATAACTTTTTTTTTGTTTTTTTTAATAATTTTTTAAACACGTTATTTAAGTTTTTTTTAATAATTTTTTTAAATAATTTTTTTTAAATATATTTTTTTGTAATAAATTTTTTTGTAATAAATTTTTTAATAATTTTATTCAAATAAATTTTTTTAAATACATTTTTTTTAACTTTGTCTTAAATATTTTTTAAAATAATTTTTAAAATTTTTTTAACTAAATTTTTCAAATACACTTATTTAAATAAATTTTTTTATACATTTTTTAAGTAACTTTTTTTAAGTAACTTTTTTTTATAATTTTTTTAAATAATTTTTTTTTAATAATTAATACATTTTTTTAGTTTTTTTTTAATAATTTTTTTAAAATAAATTTATTTAAATAATGTTTTTCAAATAAATTTTTTTTAAATACATTTTTTTTTAATAATTTTTTTAATATATTTCTTTTAAATTTTTTTTAAATACATTTTTTAAATTATTTTTTCAAATACATTTTTGTTAAATACATTTTTATTAAATAATGTTTTTTAAATAATTTTTTTTTAAATATTTTTTTATATAATTTTTTTTGAAATAAATTTGTTATACATTTTTAACTCATTTTTTTAATAATTTTTTTTAAACATTTTTTTCATAAACTTTTTTTAAATAATTTGTTTTTAAATAACAAATTTTTTATAAAATTTTTTTCTTTACTACCCTGCAGCTGTTCCCTTGCCTGTTGGTGATCATGGTTGCGATACGAAGCTGTTCGATTTAGCTAAATCAGTGCATTGGATTGTCGATGAAAGCATTTGCACAGGCGATGCGGGTAGTCTGAAACGCCGTCGCATGCTGCCGGGTGGTGATGACAGCGATGAGGAGACACAAACGCCAGCGCCGCCCGTAAATGATATTTATCGTTTGCGGCAGCAAAAGCGTTTTGCTAAATAAGGAAATTGCTTTTTTTTTTTTTTTTTTGAATTTTAATTGTGTACAATTTATAATTTTAAATTAAATATAATTTTTTTTAGTACTTGCCGCTTTTGGATTTTGGATAAATGCTGCATATTTCTTAAAAGAAAATGGTATAATTTTTTGTGTTTAGTTTATTTTTTATTGGGAGCATTTAAGTAAGCATTTGTCTTAATGGCTAAGTTAAGGCATATACATAATTTGCATAGAGTTTTCATACTTTTGTACTTGTTGCAAAATTTGCTAACTAAAACACTGGACGGTGTTCTGATAACGGGCTTTTTGTTTAAAAAAAAAAAAACATTGTTTTTATAATGTTTTTTCACTTAAATTTAAATGTTTACTTTTTTAAGTTTTTTTAATTGTTTTTTTTTTCACTTAAATTTAAATGTTTACTTTTTCAAGTTTATTTAATTAAAAAGAAATATATTTTTTTTATTTAAACAATCTTTTTAATTTTTTAAATTAAAAATTAAAAAAAAATTTTTTTTCTAATACATATGTATGTGTAAATCTTTTTTAATCAAAAAAAAATATTTTATTTTTCTTTAATTTTCTTTTATATTTGTTTTATATTGTTTGTTTTTTATATTTATTATATTTTATATTTATTTTATAATTATTATTATTTTTCTTTTCTTTTGTATGATAATTGTGGGAACAAGTGGAAAGCAAGTCTTACTCCGTACTTATTACCTAACTAAGGAGGGGTCAGTTAAGCTTGCCTGGAAATTGCATAGACTCCTTAGATGACTTTCAACTTAAACACTGAATTTATTGCACTTATGGCCGAATAAAACACATAAATCCTTTTAACAAGCTTATGGAAAAGCTTCAATCAGGGGTGGCATAAACAGAGCAAATCAATAATTGAAATATAAACATTTGGTTGGTCAGCTGTATGATGTGAAACATTAGTTCCATTTTCTTAAAAGTGAAACATTAGTGCCCCTAAAAGTGTGGAGACCAGCAACAGCTACGTAAATAAAACATCACTTTTTGATCTGACAAGCACAGCTGTAAAGTTATTATCAAGGAGTAACTAATGTTCCGTCCCAGAAAATATTTTTATCGAAACCCGCTAAAGGCAGCAGAGAAAAGTGGAGATAGCCGCTGCGCTGGAAAGATCAGCTGGAGAATGAAACTTGGTATTCCGAATTGGCGCCAGATAGCTGGAAAAAGAAATGTGTGGTACGCTTTATTGGATTTGGCGAAAATCGTTTAGACGGCTAAGTGCTAATTAGGTAAGTAGCTTCTGGCAACTATTTGGCTGCTGCATTATGTGTAATGTTAGTCCATAAAGTATTTCTGTCGGAACCCGTTAAAGGCAGTAGAGGAAAAGGCATACCTCCACTGCGTTCGGAAGAACAGCTGGAGAATGAGTGTATTTCCAATTGCCGCCAGGTAGTTGAAAACAAAAATGTATGGTACGCTTTATTGGATTTGGCAAAAATTGCTTAGACGGCTAAGCTCCAATTAGGTTAATATGTAAGCAAGTTCTGGCAACTATTTGGCTGCTGTATGGTGAAATATTAGTGTACTTTCCTTAAAAATTCGCTGGATACGAACATCAGCTAAATAAAGCATCACTTTTTGAACTGACCAGCTCAGCTGTAAAGCGTACCAAGCAGTAACTGCCGGCAACCATTTGAATGTCGCATCATTTGCACACTACACTACAGCTTGAACATAAAGCTGGTAGGCATATAAGTATATACATTCATTATTAGAGCCCGTGCACAATTGGCTTTGTCTGCTCCAACTTTGATAGGAAAAACCTTAAAGCAAAGCGAAATTCCAGATGCTTGCTACAATTAACACTTTGACAATTTCCACTTCACTTCTTTGCTTTAATTTATAAACCTGATTTTTGGTAAAATATTTGGGGAATTTGCTTTTTTCTGCTTATTCGAGTTTTATTTTTTACTTTTCTCTGTTCACTTCTCACGAAATTGCGCGAAATCGCTAAAATAAGTGTAGATATACAAACATACACACACACACACACACACAAGGGGAGATGTTTGTCAAAGTGTAAAAAGTTGAAACATGGCTAACTTTATACCTTGCTTTACTCGCTTCACCTCAATTGTGAACATGTCCCTTTGAAAAGCACATGCTGAACGAAACTGTCAAAGCAAAACTCTGAAGCAAAGCGAGGTAGAAGTCAATTGTGCACGGGCTCTTACAATCACTTGCGCTCCAGTCGCTTACTTCGTCTCTTCTTTCTCCAACTTATCAACAACCGCTTTGCCATCGCCCTTCCCACCACGCATCGTCGACGCCTTCTTTGCACGCTCTGCTGCAAAATCAGCCGGATGATAACGCTTACGATGTTTATACAAACCAGCAAATTGCGCAAACTCTGCACTACAAATTTTACATTTGTAACGCTTTTCGCCCGAATGCAACAGCATGTGCGCATAATAACTTGAGCCCACACCAAAATCTTTACCACAAATCTGGCACACTTTTTCGCGTATATTCAAGTGCGTGCGCGTATGGCGTTCACATTCGAATGCCGAGTAAAACAATTTGCCGCACACCTTGCACGCATGATCACGCTGATTTCCATGTCGCTTGAGATGTTGATTTAGTTTGCTGCTACTCGCATAACATGCACCGCATTGTTCGCAAATGAAGGGCCGACTTTTCGTGTGTGAACGTTCGTGTATGCGCAGCGTGGCGGTATCGTGAAAGCGTTTGGGGCAGGTGGCGCATGCGTGTGGCGGCTGTGTGTTGTGACGCTTGATGTGACCGACCAAATTACGGCGCAGCGAAAAACTCATGCCGCAAATGTGACAGACATTTTGTAGCGCGGCGGCCTTTTTGGCAGCGCTAGCGGCACGTGTTTGGCGTGCAGTGAGTTGTTGAGTTGGGGGTGATGACTGTGATTGCGTTGATTCCGGTGACTGTACTGAATGCGGTGACTGCGCTTGCGCTGAATGTTCTGATGATGCGGTTGCTGCTGCTTCTTCTGCTTTTGCTGCTGCTTCTTCTGCTGTTGCTGCTACTATTGCTGTTGGCGTTACCAACTTTCTCTTATTAGCCTTCTGATTATGCTCCTTTTGCATGTGCCGCTGCAATTCGGTGTGTCTCTTGTGCAACGCGCCGCATTGCTGACACACAAAAGGCGCTATATGCGGCTCAAGAAAGTTGAGCAATTCGTAGTAGTCATAGCAGGGCTGATAGCTTTCGCCCTTTTGCAATGCAGTGTAGTGTCGCTCCTTCTCCATGCGATAAGTGCAACGAAACTCCACCAGCCGCTGCTTTAGCTTCAGCGGCGTAATTGCGATGCAATGCGCGCTGCGCAGCTCATCACTGATCTTTTTAAAAATGCCTTGACGTAAATTGCGCCGCTTGAATTCGGCGTGACTGGTGTTCCACAGCTGCGGGTGTTTGGCGTACTCTTCGATGATGCGCTGATTTTGTAACTTGCTCAGCAGCAGCTTGTGCGCATCGCCGCTTTGTTCGGCCAGCTGAAAACGAGAACAAGAAACCATATAATAAAAATTCAAAACACATCGCATTATCTCCATACTCACCACTCTGTCCAAAAATGTGAAATTCTCATAGAAATACCAACGTGTACGTCCGCCCTCCGCTTCAATGCGCTGCCGCTCGCGCCGATAATATTTCATGTAATCGTGCATTTTCCGATGCACGGTCGTCCATGTGTAATGCATCTTGCTTTTTTCATTGAATTTTTTTGTTATCTCTTGCCAAGCTTTGCGCCGCCGTACGCGTACGCTGAAATCGCCGTGTCTGGGATCCCAAAGCAAGGGATAATTCTCGAAGATTGCGATTAGTTGACGCGCTTGTTCGGTGGTGAGACGCGAAAAGGTGACGGCCTTTTTCGAGTGTGTATCTGTGGAGGATTCATCGGGTTCGTCGGGCGCATCCGGTTCGCAAGGCTGGTCGGCGGGATCGCAGGGTTCGTCGTACTGAAAATGAGTAAATGGGGAAAAAAAAAGTTAGTTTAAGCAACAAAAATCTTTCAAAGACTACTACACTTTAAAAAATAATCTTTAATTTCCTAACGGAGGAATCTATCGCTAGCTATGGATCACCAAACTGAACGCTTAGTCCTAGAAAGGTTTACAAAAAGACTGAGCGCTCTCTTCTGTAGAAGAGGCTGAGTTATGGACGGAGCTCTGTTAGTTTAGTCAGCTCCTTCAATATTGTGCCATAAGAAAACCCAAGAGAGCACCAAAATTTACGGAGCCCACGCGTTGTTTCGAGTAAGTGCTATGGGACCCATGTGGTAGCACAGCGGCACTTTTTCTGACCTATCAGTGCTGCTAGCATCCTCTATTACCTAATCCAATCTTGTACGTTTCAAATGTTCACCTTCAAGGTCTGCTCACAGTCCAAATACCTGCCAGTATTACAGTGCGGCTATTAGCACCCTCTACTACCTAACCCAACCTTGTCCGCTTTAAATCTTCACCTTCAAGGTCTGCTAAGTCATAATCAAAATATTTTAGGTATCTTTTTCGTAAATCCTTCGTGCTGCTTCGTTTTGGAACTGTGCAGTCAAACACTACTCTTCCTCTAGTCCAAACTCTACTACTTTTTCTGGTCCTGCTTAAAGGCGTGGAACTGTGCATATTTCCTGGCGCTACCTTTAGTCCACAGCCTCGCTAGCCAAGTCTGTAGCTCCTTCAAAACCCCACTAACCCTTCCCAACAACTCGTCGAAAGTTCCGCTTACTTTAAACACCTTCCAGTTCCCTTTCCTCCTCTCAACAAAAATATCTAAAACAAAGTTCTAAACCTCTTTATAAAAATACTCACCACATCACGCGATATCCCTGAGTCACCATTCGATGAAGCATACTCTTCTGCCACCACTGCATTGCCTTCTGCCACCACTGCATTGCCTTCTGCAACCACTGCATTCCCTTCTACAACAACGTTCTTTAGTTGCTCAGACAAACCTTCATCCTTCATTTTCAACTCAACTTGTCCGCTGCTTTCCGTCGTGCAAGTGCTAACTTGTGCCACCTCCGTATCACGCTGGCATTCCGCTCTTTTTCGGAGCTCCATTGCTGTACGTAGATCGGCTGCCGGCTGCAGTTCGATAACTTCCAAAATTTCTATTTTATTCTTTTTAGTTGGTCTCTCAGATAGCGGTGGTCGTTGGTTGTCGGCAACTGGCGCATCAGCATCGTATTGAGGCGTGCTGATAGTTGCAGTGGTGCCTTCAGCGGCATTATATTGCATTAGTACCTCCTGTACCTGTTGCGCCGCTATACCTTGATAAACCTGGACTTCTCCCATCTCATTACACTGCCTTAGGGGTTCTTCGAGCCTTAGCGATTGTTGCTCAGCTTCCATTGTGTTATTGTCATATTGCAAGAGTATCCCCTGTGGCGCTATGCCTGCCGCTACCGCTGCTTCAAACTCGCTTTGATAGGAATATGTTACTAAGCCCACGGAAGTGGGTATCGCAACTACGCTTGCTGAATTATTTAGCTCATCCGGCTCATTGGAATCTTCTAAGTTCAATTCATTTGTTATTCTTGCTAATTTGTCGGATGGCTCCGGCGAAATCATGCTGATTTCTGCTAGTTGGCATGGGGATTGACTTTCTGTTGCCTTTTCCATTTGTTCTGGCTGGCAATGCATTTCGGATGCTTGTTCTATCTCCTCAGCTTGCAACTGACTTGCTGCAGTCTCTACCATTTCTTCCGTTTGTAATTGAAGCCCGTTATCAGCCATTGTCGCTTCTGCGATATCTGTATTGTATTGTCCCTCTCTATCAATATCTGCCATGCCATCTGTAATCCCACTGCTGCTGCCTCTGACCACCTGCTCATCGCTTGGCGCATCCACATCCATTGCTACTGCGTAGGGCTCTGCCATTCCTTCCATTGCAACTACTTCCGCTGCCGTCAACTCACAGCTACTAAAGTTAGCCAGCTCTTGCGCTTCTGCTCCAATAATTATGAGGCCCCTTCCGCCACCACAGCATTCTGCCGCATCTTTGCATATCCGCTTGCACAGCAAACATAGCTGTGGCTCAATATGTTCCTTTAAGAATTCCATCTGCTCATAGTACTCGAATGTACTTTGATAGCGCCCGTGTCCTCCTCCTGCCAGCTGTTGCTTGAGCTCTTGCAGCTTTTCGAGGCGATAGCGTTTGCGAAGCGCATCGAGACATCTTTTTATCGCTTGTGGTTTGAGTATGATGCCATAGTGATTTAGTTCTAGCGAGATGCTGCGATAGCACTTGGCTTGTATCTCGGCGTTTTCGGGCTCTAGATGTTGTTTATGCCACAGTTCGGGGAATTTCGCATAAATCTCGATTAGTTTGCTTGTTTTGAGATTTTGTAGTGTGGAATTCTGCAAGAGAAAATTAAAAGAAAAGCAGAGAAGGATTAATGTGAGGGGGAATACTGGGAATATTTCTTGAAGACTTAAATAAAACACTGGAGTTCCATGGTAAAAGTTGAGGTCTCTCTTTACTGGAGTTTAGGCCTTCTTACTTGCCGGGAATGAAAACATCTGAAGGCCATTCGATAAACTTTGTCTCTATATGATGGGTTTTTTGTTATCATAATCATTATCATTATGATCATTATTATCATCGCAATTATCATCATCATCATCATCATCATCATAATAACAATAATCATCATAATTATCATCATCACAATAATATTAATAATCATCATAATTGTCATCATCATCGTCATTACTATCTTCATCTTCATCACCATTATATATTTATCCTCATCATAATTATTATCATTCATCGTGATCATTATTATCATCCCAATTATCATCATAATTATCATAATAATAATAATAATAGATAACCATCATCATCCTCATCATCGACATCGTCATCATCATCCTTATCCTTATCATCATCATTATCATCACCATTATCATTATAATTATCACCATCATCATCATCATCACCCTCATTATCACAACCATCACCATCATTATAATTATCATCATCATCACCATCATAATCATCATCATCATCATCATCATCACCATCACCATCATCATCATAATCATCATCATCACCATCATCATTATTATCATCATCATCATCATCATCATCATCATCATCATCATCATCATCATCATCGTCATCATCACCATCGTCATCATCACCATCATCATCATAATCATCATCATCATCCATCACCATCATCATGATCATCATCATCATCATCATCATCATCACCATCACCATCACCATCACCATCATCATCATCATCATCATCATCATCATAATCATCATCATAATCATCACCATCATCATCATCATCATCATCATCCCCATCATCATGATCATCATCATCACCATCATCATCATCATCATCATAATCATCACCATCATCATCATCCCCATTATCGTCATCATCATCATCATCATCATCCATCATCATCATCATCAGAACCATCACCATCATCATCATTAACTTATCACTAGGGCAACAGAAAATATGCCCTAAAAAATTCATTTTTAGCGCTAAAAATATGTCCTTAAAAATATAGTTTAAGCGCTAAAAATATGCTCTTAAAACTTGGTTTAAGCACTGAAAATATGCCCTTAAAAATTTTTTTTATATACTTAATAAAAAGATATACGGCATGATAGGTTGTGTGCTCCCCTTTCATGCAAGAGGTTCCAGATTCAAACCCTGGCCCGGACAAATATCAAAAATTAGTTTTAAATAAAATTAGAACACTTTTTGTAATAAAAAATATTTTTATTAAAGGTACATATTTGTTTTTATAGTTACAAAAGCGAAATAAAAAATTCTCATTTTATTAAATTATAATACTTTTTGTAACAAAAAATTATTTTTATTAAAGATACATTTTATAGGTACAAAAGACGAAATAAAAAAATTCACATTTGCGAAACACATCTTCGTTACCAAAAGAAAACAAGTATTTTTACATACGAAAATGTATATATATTAGGGCGGGTCAATTTGTACTGACGGAAAAAAACCTACTTTGTTTCGGCCACAGCTGCATTCTCTGGTCAATTCTGAACAAAAAAGTCCAAAGGAGCCTAGTTCTAAAATGAAGTTTGACCCTCCGCAATTTTGATTTTAGATAGTCATCCCTAAAATTTTTTTTTATAATAATATAATATAATAATACAATGGCGCTATTATAACTCTGACGAGTTTTATGGCCGAGCTTCTCTCCCAATTCGAGGTGTGCTCCTTTTTGTTTTTCCTACTAATTGGGGGGACCTACAGTTTTAAGCCGGCTCCGAACGGCGAATGCATTTTTTGTGAGAAGCTTTTTCATGGCAGAAATACTCTCGGAGGGTATGCCGCCCACTGCCGAGAGGTGACCGCTGCTCTTAAAAAACCCAATAATTGGATTTTTACTAATTAGAAAAATTTGTTTGGCTCGGACCGTGGTTTGAACCCGAGACCTCTGGCATAGCAGGCGAGCACTCTACCCACTGCACCACAGCGGCCACGTTAAATGTTTGTTAAAAAAATGTAGTTGAAGATCCTCAAATTAAATTTTGAGATTTATTTGAGTTGAACCCATTCGTCGGCCGACACATTATCACAAAACTTAATCAATTTGGGTAAAGTTTACAAACGACGAAGAATTCACTATCAGAGATCTTAAACATCTTTTCTAAATATCTCGAAATCAAAATTTATTACGGATATTCTGAATACGTCATTGTATTCTACAGGCAAAAATTAAGTTTACATGTTTCGGCGTTTCACTTATATTTTTCAAACTTTGAAGATATACCTGTTGTAACATAAAATAATTGGGAGAAATTCTTAAGAAGGGTTTTGGAAAATTAATGTGTTTCCCTAGAAAATATCAAATTGCATACTTATTTATTCAAATTGCTATTGCTGTAAACTACAAAATTTTGCGATAAATTTTCAAATAGAAAACTATGTCGATTGTCGCGGTAATTTTTTAAACGTAGAAAAAGATCTTTCCATGTCAACTGAAGGTATCGGGGCGTATTTAAAAGCAAGAATTTCAGTCACTGTGCAGCGTGTAGTGCTACACGTTCAATATGAATATTGCGATATTTTTCTCACTCTGAGGTTCAAGATATTTTACTTCCGTCCTTTTCGCACTTTCACTTTTAATTCGTTTATTGCCACTATTGCGATCCGGATCACGGATTTCAAAATTTCTAAATATACACGCATTTTGATGGATTGCAAAATTTTCATGCTACACAGTCAATCCGTATTGTTAATATTGCGATCCGGATCGCGTATTTCAAAATTTCTAAACATTTTGCGATCCAGAATCGCGAGCCATCAATACTCGATGCTACACTATCAATATGAATCGCGATCCACGGATTTCATCAACATATATTGACCGTCTGACGTATACCTATGTATGTAGATACACAGCTGATTCGTGTAGCACATTTGAATGAAGCATTGCGAAAATTACTAAATTCGCCTTGAACTTGTCAGACAAAGGGGAATGGCAAATAGTATGCGCATATACAAAACAAAGTTGCCAGAGTATAAAGCGCTGGTTATAATAGCCGGGACGGGACGGAAGCCGTACCGATAGAGAACGGTGACAAACTTAAGGCAGTTATAATAATGCGTTAACTGCCGTCTTTGACATTTGCCACAGCTGTAAATATTGTGCTTTATTTACCAATTTAAAACAGAAAACTTTCAATTTGTTGGTGATTTCATGACGACGCACGCCGTTGTTAAGTCTTTCCTCGAATTCGGTCATTTTTATTTTATAAAATGTTTAAATAAATTGTTTGATAACATACCGTCTGTTTGTCACAGCAAAGAGAACTGTCAAATTACCGTAAGAATACGGAAGAAATCTAAAATCAACAGATGCTTACGGTTCTCGCCGTTTTCTACCGTTCATTGTAATCAATCACATGCCTTTCACATACAATAGATATTAAAGTGACAGCTTCATCCGTTGCGTTACGGCTATTATAACCAGCGAGTAAAATTTAAATATAAATTGTTGGGGAAGGTTGAGTGTATAGCTATTTCACGAAAAACCATTTTCGATCATCAGCACTCTTTTCGGAAGTGGATGCACCGGGGATTGAACCCGAGTCCATTCCAACTTCAGCCGCAATGACCCAACGGATAAACACACTCGGCCATTGAGACTCTGTGCAAGCTGTTGGATTTTCCCCACTTTTGCCTTTTTCATTTTCAACATTAACGTTAGTGTGTATATGCTTTTGCATATATTCTCCACAAACGTGCTGAATTTTTGTTGTAGGCAGTTCGCAATGAACATTGTTGTTGGTATTTATTTTATGTATATACCAAACAACGTTAACAATTTTACTTGAAAGAGTTTTTTAGTGCTTAGCACGAAATTTTTATTTTTAATTCAATTTTTAATTGTTGGGGTAAGTGGAAAAAAATTCAACAACTATTTACAGCGAAGGTTGAGTGTATAGCTATTTCACGAAAAACCATTTTCGATCATCAGCACTCTTTTCGGAAGTGGATGCATCGGGGATTGAAGTTGGAATGGACTCGGGTTCAATCCCCGGTGCATCCACTTCCGAAAAGAGTGCTGATGATCGAAAATGGTTTTTCGTGAAATAGCTATACACTCAACCTTCGCTGTAAATAGTTGTTGAATTTTTTTCCACTTACCCCAACAATTAAAAATTGAATTAAAAATAAAAATTTCGTGCTAAGCACTAAAAAACTCTTTCAAGTTAAATATAAACAATTTTACAAGCGAGATGGAAAAATACGACGAAATACTATGCTAAAATATGAATTTATAGCAAAATATGCCAAAAATATGCAAATAAGTCAAGATATGCAAAAATGAGCCTTTTGACCTAAATATGCGAAAATATGCCCTAACAAGTTAGGCTTATTCCCTTCGTCTTGAGCTAAAACGCCGATATATATTTATCATATGTAAATAGGACTGGAACAGAAAAATATGCATTTGCATATCTTCTGTTGCCCTACTTATCACCATCATCACTACATCATTATCGTCATAGTTGCATTTGAACTAAGCCCATAAAAACTAATAGAAAACACATCAAAAAAATTCTTGACTTACATCAAATTCTAGTAAATCTAGATCTAAACTACAAGCAGGTACATACTAGAGCACAGCAACCCCACCACGGCTGCACTAAATTGTTTTGAATACACAAACGTACAAAAACTTCGTTAAAATCTGTCGCTTTTGATCATTTGGCACAAAATAATAATGGAAATTTTTGCTTATCTACTGCAATAAAAGCTAAAATTAGCATACAAATGCAGACTAACAAACAGACTAATGGCCTGGTTATGCTACCAATCAAGCTGGTCGAGCACCGTGTAATTGTTGTTGTGCACTCCGACGGTGAGAGAATTTTCGGACTCTCACATCCAGCAAACTTGCTGTGTGAAACAGGCAGCCAGCAAACGAGGTTTCAGAGGTAATAATGTGTTATGTTGTGTATGTGCTCAGTAATTATCATGAGTTATGTTGTGTATGTGCGCTCCAATCATCAATGTAAGCGTAACCACCTCTCACCAATCACGAAATGTTTCCGATTTTGATTGGCAATCAAGATTGTAACCATAACCATAGCATAAGACTAACTAGAGTAAGTAACTTACATCAACCTGTTTCTGCGCAATCAGGTTGTTCGCGTTTGCCTGCTCGCATTTCGCCGTCATCACCGCCGCACCCGTCGCCGTCGCCGCCGCCAACAAGTCTTCATCCGCATGCTGTGCTGCCGCCGACGCCAACAAAACATTGTTAATGATATTTGCTGAAAAATCGTGCGAATTTTGCGAATCAAGCGAATTGTCGTCCTCGTCGTCATTATTGTGATTGTTGTGCGCCACATCAAATTGCAATAACTCGTTCGCTGTCGATGTTGACGCTGACGTTGACGTCGCTGTTGCTGTTGTTATAACGTAGGGCTCTGCTGCTGAGCAACAACTCAAAGCTGTGTGCAATTGATTTGGTTGGAAGGAGAGCGGTGGCGTCGATGTGGAGGCTGTGCTTTGTGGGCTTGTTGTGGTTGACACCTGTTGGAGGGAAGAAATAACAAAAATACATACAGTGGCTCTCAGAAGTATTTTGCATAATTCATTTATTAAGAAAACGTTAGAAATTCGCATACCCAGCAGTATTTATCAGCTGGAAAACAGCACATATTTCCTACTGAATATTCAGTAGAGATGTAGTTCTAATATCTGAACTTTCCCTTTCGTTTTTATATAGAGGTGGCGTCGAAAATCAACTACCTAAAAACTGCCGAACGAGAAGGGAGAGTTTCTGTAGGAAAAAAGGCCTGAATACGCAGGGAGAACTTCCATAGCATGTATTTCAGTACACCTGATGTCTTCACTGCGTGTTCAGTTATTTTTTCAGCAATGAATTTTGAACTTACTTTCAGGCTATTTTTCATAATGAATATTCTATTGAATATGCACCTCCTTACCTCAAATACTGCTGGGTATTTTCTGTTTTCGAAATTTTTTTAATGTGGTATTATAGCTGAATCTCCATACTACAAAAACACATTCATTAAAAAATCAAAATGCATTTCATCTTTTTTATAAAATTAAAGAAAGGAAAAAAGGCATACATTTTTGCTCACAAAAGTATTTTGCATATTGGTAATTTTGGTGAATAAATGCATCTACAACCTGTTTAATATTTTTATGATATCCGTTCTTTTTCGAAATGGCTTCCAAGAGTCTAGGGATGGGCTCTGCTAATTTTTGGCAGAATTCCGGAGGTTTTTTTTTCCCATTCCTCGGCCAAAACCGCATTTGGATAATTTTTTGGGGAAATCTTCGATTTTCTCACATGATCTTCAAGATAGGATCAACAATTTTGAATGGTTCTTATATCGGAGCTTTGAACACAAACTGGGAAGTGTTTTTTATTCCAAAGTGTTCACATTTTAACATCAAGAGTGATATGTTTCGGAAAAAAGTTGCTAGTACAAAGAAGAACCTCGCTAGAAGAACGTGATATATTGAGAGAAAATCAACTAAACCCCCACACATAAGCTCCTACAATAAACAGAAAACTAAAACCAATACTCAACAATCAAGTATCGGACGAGGCAGTGCACAGAGTACCGAGAAAACCCATATTCACCGCCAAGTACTGCGCAACCAACTCTCTATCTCAAAGAAAGTGTCTTATTTTCCCCAACAAACACAATATAAAAAAAAATTGACATTTCTAAAATCATAATTTTAAGTGCCGAAAACAAATATAATATCTTTGAGTCGTATTTTATGGCGAACGCCCAATTAAGAGATGAAAATCAAAAACATTAAAGCGATTGTTAAGCACTGTAGGAGTTTGTGATCAATCGATGCTCATAGAGTTTCTATATCACCTCAGTGAGTTGTAAAACTGGTTTTAGTGGATAGTACGATGGACGAGCATTCCCGATATTCCATTTTCAGGGAAAACCTACATTCCAGTGCAGAAAAAATGGATATGATATACAATGGGTTTTTAATTCAACAAGATAATAATCAGAAAAATACCGCTAATGATGTTAGGTTAGGTTAGGTTAGGTTGAGGTGGCTGTCTCCGCAATTCATGAAAGCGGGGACACACTTAGGCCGAGGTGGCCCATTGTGATACCACACGGGAGCCCTAGCTTCCTTATCCCTGTTTACAAACCTTTCCGGAAAAATTAGATTCAAAAGTATGATAAGATTAGATGCCGGTGAAGCTAAACCAGCGCGTTTGTTTCATGAAGCGCAGAAAATCTAGTGTCCTTGCATTTTCCATCTCCGCCAGGCACTCGAAAAAGTGTTTATGGAGGAAGCGGTACCTGGATAGCGACAGTGCGGGGCAGTGGCATAGATAGTGCTCAACACTCTCTATTTCCTCCACGTCCCTACAGCTGCGGCAGAAGTCGTTTTTATATAGGCCCATGCGAGAGGCGTGAGTGCCCATAAGACAATGGCCTGTTAGAAGTCCCACCAGCGGACCTATAGAGAGCCGATTCAGATGCAGCACCGATACAGACCTAGCCTCATCCAGTCTAGGCCAGATTTGCCTAGAAATCACACAAGTTGACTCCTTGGCCCATCTAGCGTTAGCCTGTTCAATGGAGCGAGATCTCAACCAATGCTTGCATGAGTTAAGCGGGGGGCCAACCCATGCCGTAGATGTGATATCCTGCAAGCTTGTGCCTTCCCTTGCCAACTCATCTGCAATGCAGTTGCCCCGAACGTTGCTATGGCCTGGAACCCAAATGACGTTCAGGTCGCACCTTTCGGCTAGTTTGTTCAAAGACTCCCTACATTTCATTGCAACTATAGATGTAGCATTGTTACTCTGTAAGGATTTTATGGCAGCTTGGCTGTCAGAGAAGATTTTGATAGAATTTATGTCTGGCAGATCTGTCAGGCGACGAGCTGCTTCCCATATGGCTATGAGCTCAGCCTGATAGACGCTGCAGTGATCAGGTAGGCGCAAACTTACTTTCAGATGATGCTTTTCGCAGAAAAACCCACTTCCAACTCTATTGTTCAATTTAGAGCCGTCCGTGTAAATGTGCAGTGTATTAGGGTCGGGATCCCCTAAGTTCTTCCACTCGCTCCTCTCCGGGATTCTTGTGGAGAATTTGTTATCCCAACAAAAGGCTGGTATTGCATAGTCCAGCTTTAGAAAATTGGCAGGGACGTTACTAAGAATTTGAGCGTGCCCGAATCTGGTGTCCCTCCAGGGTTCGGTTGCATTGAGCCTTGCCGCGTTGCAGCTGGCAATGAGTTTCCCCTGTATATCCGTGGGGAGAAGAAATAGGATGGTTTCGAGAGCTTTAGTTGGGGTGGAGGGAAGGGCTCCGCGAATAAGCATGGAAGCCATTCGCTGCACTCTAGTTAATTTGCTCTTATTGGTTTCGAGGTCCAGTGCTGGCCACCATATGGTGACTGCATAGAAGAGAATAGGTCGCACTACCGCTGTGTACAGCCAATGGACGATTTGGGGGTTAAGTCCCCATCTCTTGCCTATCGCTGATTTACATGCGTAAAGTGCTAACATGGCTTTTTGGGATCGTACTTCTACGTTCCGTTTCCAGTTTAGTTTTCTGTCTAGAATAACACCAAGGTATTTAACCTCGGTAGAGAGTTTAATCTCCTTCCCATTTATGGACGGAGGTTTGAATTCAGGTATCTTATGTTTGCGGGTAAACAGAACCATTTCCGTTTTCTCAGAGCTGACACTGAGCCCGCATTTCAGAGACCAGGTTTTTACAATGTTGAGTGCATTTTGCAAAAGGTCGCTCAGCACCGGTATATGCTTGCCAGTCGCTGTCAGGGCGATGTCATCGGCGTACGCAATGACCTGGCAGCCCGTGTGCTGAAGTTTAGAGAGCAGGGTGTTCACCGTTAGAATATGAACAGAATATGAACACTTTATGATGTTAGAATATGAACACTTTCGAATAAAAAACACTTACAAACTCTTTTTCAACGCTCAGATATAAGAACCAATCAAAATTTTTAATCCTGTCTTGAAGATCATGTGAGAAAATCGAAGATTTACCCAAAAAATAACTCAAATGCGGGTTTGACCGGGGAATGGGACAAAATACCTCCGGAAATTTTGCCAAAAATTAGCGGAGCTCATTCCTAGACTCTTGGAAGCCATTTCGAAAAAGAACGGATATCATGAAAAATATTAAACAGGTTGTAGATGCATTTATTCACCAAAATTACCAATATGCAAAATACTTTTGTGAGCAAAAATGTATGCCTTTTTTAGTTTCTTTAATTTTATAAAAAAGATGAAATGCATTTTGATTTTTTAATGAATGTGTTTTTGTAGTATGGAGATTCAGCTATAATACCACATTAAAAAAATTTCGAAAACAATTCGAAAAATATGCGAATTTCTAACGTTTTCTTAATAAATGAATTATGCAAAATACTTCTGAGAGCCACTGTATAAAGATGTTGTTGGCTGTTTGTTGTAAAATTAAAAAGTTCTCGCTCTCGTTTAACTAACTCACCATTGTCAACATGTCTGCAACCATTTGTTGTTCGGTCACACTTTCTTCCTCCAGTCCTGCCTCAATTTCCCACTCCAGTTCACCTACAGTTTTCGGCGCTTCAGACTCAAAATCATAATTAACATCATCGTCACCATCAAAATCTGTAAGCTCATTGCTATCAACACTATTATCATCAGCGCTTAGCAGCGAGTCCTCGGCGCAGCATTCTTGCGATGCTGAGAAGCTGGGCGCAGCGTCTGGAGACCAATACATTTGTGGTGAGTTACCGTAACCACTCTTTGTCTCAGCGCCCGCTGCTATTCTATTTGTTGTTATTATTGTTGTTGCATCAGGTAGCGAAGCATGCGCCTCTGCTGTCCAGTCATAATGCCAAACCTCCATATGTTCGCTAAATTCGGAGAGCGTGCAGAGCGGACGCTCATCGCAGAGCAGACATTCGATGGCGAAGAGTTCACCAACACAATCCCAAACGAATACCTCGCCGCATTTTAGCCGTGGCTGTTGCTGTTGTTCTTGTTGTTGTTGTTGGTATATTGAAATTGCGGGAGTTGTTGGTATTGTTGTTTTTGTTGTTGCTAATAAAGACATGTTTTTTCATGCGCGCAAGCGCCACGGAGCGCCGATTTTTTGATTCACACAAAAAAATTTAAGCAACTTTCACCACCACAAATGGGCATCCACTTTTGGTTTAACAAAAACAATTTTAATTAGTTACAACAAAAAACAACTATGCATGAATGTACTACTCGTATGTAGATATCTACTTATATGTACTTGATTATGCTGATGACATCGCATGCAGTGGAATGTGAAGAAACAATAGCGATAGCAAAAGCAAACAAAATATTTAATAAATCACAAATCCACTTGAGTAAGGGCTTCCAACTTCGTATAGGTACATACATATATACGACGCACAAAAGTCACTTAAGCTTAACACAAATTTTTATATGCACATTTACTGCTGTTGGCCCGTTCACAAAGACAGCGCGACAATAACTGCGGCACTGCCAGTGTGAGCACTTCAATTCAAGCCGAGATTCTGAGGTTGTTGGGCCATACAGAAAAATGGCTGAAATTGTGGAAAAGTGTATATGAGTGCGGCTCGAATGTTGTAGCAAAGCAGACTAGAAATAAAAAAATAGTAAAAAAGTGAAAATAAAATCAATAAAAAACACACACAAAGGTAAAAAACAAAAACGACAAGAAAACCTGTAATACTTAGGCCAATTGGCCGTGGCTAAAATGGGAACGCAAACGCATTGAAAAAAAAAAAAACGAATAAGAAAAGGCAAGCGGCAAAACTGCGGCTTCAGCATAATTTTACTTAAGCGAAGGTGACCAAACAAAAAATCATAACAAAAATGCATAAAAGTCAAGCTTGTGTGTTTAGGGGGAATTGAATCAAAGGGAACAAAAAAAACGAGCTCAAAATAAGTACCTAAGCGGTTGGTTGAAGCATAAAGCCGGCAGCGGCAATGCACAGTGTGTTAAGAGTGCTTGAAACTGTTTTATTGTCAGACTGGAGACTGAACGTGAAGCCAAAAAAAAGTAAAATGTGTGAAAAAATTACCCAACAAGCTGAAACAAATGAAATACAAGCTGATTTTAAAAATTTCCCAAAAAATTCCCTTTGTGGGAAATTTTTAAAAAACACTTTTATGCACGTAAAACGCCACAAAATATTTTTGTTTAATATTTACACACAAATTAGCAATTTCTGAAAAGTTCCCTTATTGGGAAATTTTTTTAAAATTCTGTTTTAAAGCGAAAAAGTTAAAGTTATAAAAAGTTTATCAACTCTCTGCAAAAAATTAAATAAAGTTTATATTAAAAATTTCCCAAAAATATTCCTTTGTGGGAAATTTTTCAAAAACACTATGCACGCAAAATATTGAAAAAATTCTTTTGTTTAATGTTTTTGCAAAAATTAGCAACGTCTGAAAAACTCCCAAAAGGGAAATTTTTTCAAATTCCTATTTTAAACAAAAAAATAAGATTTTCCGTCAAAAAAGCAAAAGTTCTAAAAGAAATTAACCAGTTTACCGCAAATGAAATATAGTTGATATGTATATTTTGAGAGGTTTTTGGCCAGTAATGATTAGGCAAAACTAAGCTTTCTTATTTTCTCCTACGCGTTTCGGCATGATTCTCAGCCTTAATCAGGGAGTAAATTTAATTTTAAAAATTTCCCAAAAATATCCCTTTTTGGAAAATTTTGCAAAAACCCTTTTTATGCATTTAAAACACTACAAAATGTTTTTGTTTAATATTTACGCAAAATTAGCCACTTTTGAAAATTCTCTAGATGGGAAATTTTTTCAAATCCTATTTTAAAGTAAAAAAAATGGTAAAAATTCTAAATAAAATTATATAATTGGCTGTAAAAATAAAATTAAAGTTTTTTTTTATGATAGCGTGGAGTCCAGTGCAGCCAGATGTATAAAAATAAAATTAAAGTTTATTTAAAAAATTTCCGAAAAATTTACCTTTGTTGGGAATTTTTCAAAAACATCGTTATATGTACATGCAAAATACTACAAAAACTTATATTGAACGTTTTTGTAAAAAATTAGCAACTTCCGAAAAAATACCCTAGCTGGGAAATTTTTCTCAAATGCTGCTTTTAAGCCAAAGTAAAGTAAAACTACTAAAAAATTAGCTAAATCGGCTGCAAACAAAAATAAAGTTTATTTAAAAAATTTCCCAAAATGTACCTATGTGGAAAATTTTTCAAAAACACGTTTAGGCACACAAAATGCTACAAAAAACTTATATTGAACGTTTTTGTAAAAAATTAGCAACTTCCGAAAAAATGCCCTAGCTGGGAAATTTTTCTCAAATGCTGCTTTTAAGCCAAAATAAAGTAAAAGTACTAAAAAATTAGCTAAATCGGCTGCAAACAAAAAATTAAGTTTATTTTAAAAATGTCCCAAAAATGTTCCCTTCGTGGGAAATTTGTCAAAAACATTTTTTGGCACGCAAAATGCTACAATTTTTTTTTTGTTTAATAAATTATGCAAAAATTAGCAACTTCAGAAAAATTGCCAACAGGGAAATTTACTGGAAATCTCATTTTATCGGAAGTGCATACATAAGTAGAAATTCGCAAAAGACGTAGGAACAAAAAAAAACGTATATTCAAAGAACCGTGTGTAAATAACAAAATAAACGCTAGCAGCAACTTTGCTGACGGCGTCGTCGACGTCAACGCCAGCAGCAAAAAGTTGAATGTACGAAATAGACGACTTTTTCTCAACGAAACGAAGACAAAGAATTACTATACATATCGCCCGTTTTATGCAATAGGGATTTAACTCGAAATTTTCGATTTCTGGGATTTTGCCACATATTTCAATAACTGGTTAGTGCCTTTGAGTCTAGTCTTATAAAATACTCAAAAAGATAAAAATGGCGGAAATAGAAGTGATTTTGTAGTTAGCCGTAGAAGGAAACTATTTGAAACTATAAAACTTTATTTGCGTTTTCCCAAAAAAAATTTTTTTTGAGTTAAATCCCTATTGCATAAAACGTGCGATATGTACATACATATGTATATATGTATATTAGAGCGGGTCAAATTTTTTTCCCATCAGGAGTATAGCAAAAACGTAATCTACAGATGATTTTAAGAAAATTTGCCCAAGAAACCATAGCTCTAAAACCGATTTTGACCCCCCGACTTTTGCAAAATAGATATTTTTCCATATGAATGTAGGGCTTGGCAAAAAAAAT
This sequence comes from Urophora cardui, assembly GCA_960531455.1. Classification (NCBI taxonomy): domain Eukaryota; kingdom Metazoa; phylum Arthropoda; class Insecta; order Diptera; family Tephritidae; genus Urophora; species Urophora cardui. The sequence continues at coordinate 7,729,440 of OY482671.1, forward strand.
CTTCATAGCTTCTGATAGAATTATAAGAAAAACATCATATTGGGCTTATTTTAAAGGTATTTTACGTACATTTCAGGATATGTATTAATATCTATAGTGTTTTTGAATTTCAGTAGATAAATCAGCCTTAAATTACGAGAAATTAGCCTAAAATGAACTTTTAACTACTATATTATAATTTTTAACAAATTTCCCACGGAAAATTTTTTTTTCCTTACAGCTTAAATAAGTTCAGAACATTTCCAAGAACTTTCAGTCAGACAGTTTTTCTTTTTTCGAATTCGTTTTAGTAGAAAAAAAATTAAAAAAAAATTTTACTTGAAATTAAAATTTTTTTTCTATTTTTTTTCTACTAAAACGAATTCGAAAAAAGAAAAACTGTTCAGAACATTTTCAAGAACTTTCAGTCAGACAGTTTTTCTTTTTTCGAATTCGTTTTAGTAGAAAAAAAATTAAAAAAATTTTAAGTTGAAATTAAAATTTTTTTTTATTTTTTTTTCGAAAAAAGAAAAACTGTCTGATTGAAAGTTCTTGGAAATGTTCTGAACTTATTTAACCCTCCGTCTAACACTTGGTTGCAGCCAGACCTTTTTCATTTTCAAACTACCAAAAAGAGTACTATAAATTGAGCTAGATGCTTGAAATTTCAGGTAGCTTACTAAAATTTAATTTTCTACAGACCTGTATAAGAAGTACGTTGATATCTCATATACTAAGCTAGTTATACCGATATGTTTACTAACACATCACATTCGGTACACTTGGGTCTGGCTGGACCAACCTACAAATTGTATGAAAATTAAAGTGTGTGTACTTGTTTTGCTTAAGAATTTCCAAAGTATCAAATAGATTTTTATGAAATTTTCACAGTGGGTTCATGTGGTCTCTTCGCATAAGATGTGGTTTGAAAAATTGGACACTTACTGGAATTTCGGCCCAAATGTGGACCCGCATGGCCCCGGAATGTACTTGGGCAATATTGGTGTCAAATGAAAGGTACTAATCTGGGCTTGAAAATAGAGTTATTTTTTATTGGGTTTTCTAACCTGGTTCACAAGATATAGATGAAAACGCGGATCCGAGGGCCCCAAATGTTTTTTTAGAGGTAGAGGTACTAATCATATGTACCTCTATGTAAACAGAGCGGGGCAGGTTTAGCGCAGCGAAGCGGGACGGGTATACCCTAGTATTCCTATATTTTTTACCTAATATGAAGGAGTGAAATCGTTTGCATATTTTTCTTTTAAATTTATGAATTATCGGGGCAATAGATATTTGCCTTTTAGTTTATATTTTTCAGTTCTGATTTTGTGGTTATTTGATAAATTTAAGTGCAAATATGATTCATAAAATACGCGTTATTTTTTTTATTTTTACTATTTTTACCAAGAAAATTTTGAGTGATGAAATTGATTTGATGTGCAATTTTAAACCACATAGAAGGAACTTTGATAGTGCAGCTGCATTAGCTAATGGTTTGGGACGTAAGGGGGCTGCTGAGGAAGTTGAGAAAACAATAAAAATTTGAATATAATAATATAAATAAGCTAACATTCAGAAATTCTGTACAAAATTCCTATATTTACGCGTAAATTCACACAACATTCCGAGGCCATTTCGCTGCGACAAATATGCCTCCCTCTATCTCTGTGACTATTCCTATCTCTATTACTATCGCTTACAAACATTCCGAAGTCAGCGAATACACGTTTTGACCCAGCTTAGATATCTCATTAAAAATAACTCTATACTCAAGCCCTGATTAGCACCTTTCATTTCATACCAATATTGCCCAAGTACATTCCGGGGCCATTCGGGTCCACATTTGGGCCAAAATTGCGGAAACCAACAACTTTTTTAAACCACATCTTATGCGGAGTGACCACATAAACCCACTGTGAAAATTTTATAAAAATCGATTCGATACTTTGGAAGTTCTTCAACATCACACGCACACACACTTTCACTTTCATACAATTTGTGTGTGGGTCCAGCCAGACCCAAGTGTACCGAATGTGACAATCGAAACAAGTGTCTGACGGAGAGTTAAGCTGTAAGGAAAAAAAAAATTTCCATGAGAAATTTGTTAAAATTTATAATATAGTAGTTAAAAGTTAATCTTAGGCTAATTTCTCATAATTTAAGGCTGATTTATCTACTGAAATTCAAAAACACTATAGATATTAATACATATCCTGAAATGTACGTAAAATACCTTTAAAATAAGCCCAATATGATGTTTTCCCTATAATTCTATCAGAAGCTATGAAGATTTTTTGGCCAAACCCTACATTCATATGGCAAAATATCTATTTTGCAAAAGTCGGGGGGTCAAAATCGGTTTTAGAGCTATGGTTTCTTGGGCAAATTTTCTTAGAATCATCTGTAGATTACGTTTTTGCTATACTCCTGATGCAAAAAAATCCATCCATACAATTTGACCCGCTCTAATGTATATGCATCCATCGACATTGTACAAAGACTTGTGTGTTGGATTTAAAAGTCAAAGCAGCCAAAATAATGAAATAACAACAGGTACTTAGCTACAACCGCTTTTAAAATGTTGCCTAACGCGCAATGCAACAACAGGTACCTACATATGTACATACATTTGAGATAATACGCTTGTGACTTGTTTGATTTTGTTGATGATGGAGGAATGCCTATTGTTTGTACGTCCGTCCGTCCGTTTGACTTAAAACAAACAGCAAACGGCGAGTTGGTGATATAGAATACCTGATATGATATGCTATGGAATGGTGGTGGTGGCTGTAAGCAACTTATTGTACACATACGAAGGCAGACAGGCAAGCACCTCGCATGCATGGCTTGAATTGAATTAGGTACGAGGTATTTTAGACCGAGTTTTTGTAATACACATTTAGTGATTTGGTCGAAGCTGAGCTTGAAGTACATACATATCGTCGCTCCGGAAGAAGAAAGACGCATGTCAGTAATTTGTCGACGAAAAAAGGCGCATTAAAAATATGTCGGGGAAGAAGGACGCTTTACAAAACATGTCGACGATGATAGACGCATTAAAAAATATTTGACGAACAGAGACGCATTATAAAATATTTCGACGAAGAAAGACGCATTAGCATTAATATTGACAAAGAAAAATAAAAAATCGAATACGTCTTTTTTTCCTAAAAAATATTTAAATGCGTCTTTCTTTATAGTAAAAAAAATAAAGCGTCTTTCTTCGTTATCAAAAAAAAAAAATAAAGTCTTTCTTTCGAAAAATATTTTTAATGCGTCTTTCTTTGAAAGAAAAAGTTTGCGTCTTTTTTCTTCTATAGCGACGATATGTATGTATATGCTAGTGCTGGAAGCGATATCGATATAATATCGATTCATCGATGTGTTTGAACTTTTTCGATATATCGATATTTTTTTTCCGATATTCGATATATCGACGGTCATGGATCCATCACTGATAAACGCGGAAAGAAGCTGGTAAAAGGCAGCATTGCCGTTTTGTGGGTAATTCCCCAAATTTGGAGAATTTTTTAAAATTTGATTCCTATGTAGAAATTCCTGTGTTTAAAAGTAATGTAAATACGAACATTTTTTTTTTAAGTATTCATTGTAGAATTGCAAAATGAAGAAAAAACATTTTAAATTTAAAAATTTTTATTTCTATTTTAAGCACTATGAGATTTTGAACCAAAAACTTATGTTTTTTTCCATTCATTTTTATTTTTAATTTAAACATTTTCTTTTTAAATCCCAAATACATTTTAATTCCAAAAATTTCATTTTTAATTTAAAAAATTCATTTCTAAAATAAAATGACTTGGTTGAAAACGTGCATTATAAAAATAAAAATTTTATTTTTGATTTATTTTCTCTGAGTGTAAAAGGTATTTAGAATGCATTATTAATTTGTCTACTTCAAACCTTTTAGTCTTTAACATGGGTTTTTAAATAACTTAAATGCGAAATATTTCAGTGAACCACTGTAATTGATACCTACTCTTTCTGGCTGGAACAGAATTTACCTTTTTTGTTTTTTTTTTGATTATTGAATTCCCTTTTCAAAAAAGATTTCTGTTGATAATAAATTGAAATATTTAGTTTAAATGTTTATTTAGTTAATTTTTAGAGTAATATAAATTACTGTCACTCTCGTTCAATTCAGGGCACAATAATGAATGCAGACATTTCGAAAAATAAAGGTGTTATATATAGATATGTTAAATTAAGGTTTATATAAAGTAGAGCTGTCGATTTTTTTTGAACATTTTCGAGTAGCCCGAACAAATGCTGTTCAAATTCTCGAACACTTGTTTGTTTGTTTATTACCCGTATGTTTGCACGGGCATTTGAAGTTTGTATTTTTCGTTTGTTTATTTTTTTTGTTGTCTTCATATGTATTTTTTTATTTTTGTTTTCCTGATACAAATTTTTTTGTCTGTAAGCTCGAATGCTCGAATGTTTGTACGGGCATTTGAACAACAAACGAGCCTCAGACAAATTCGATCTTTTCGAATTGTTCGATACCCGGGTATCTAGAGCTCTAATATAAAGGTCGATATATCGATAATATCGATGTTTTTTCTCAAAAATATCGAAAATATCGATACTCGTAAACATCGATGTTTTTCCAGCACTAGTATATGCCTTGTTTTTTTATGCTTGTAACTTTTTCGCTTTAGGTTTCGTACCTAAGCGCTTTTGTATTGTTGTACAGCACTCTAGTTACCTTCGGCTTATGTCATGCCGTGAACTCAACACAAACATTTGCATTTAACAATCGAAATGAAACAAAGTTTCTTTTCGTTCACATTCAAAGCCAATGCAGTCCAAGTGTCACCGTGCGCGTAGAGGGTTAATTGGTTTAGTTGGCTTCTTTATTGTATAAATATTTGTTTCCTTGTTTGTTTTTGATGTATTAGCGTTTTGGAGATATGTACATAGCACACACAGTGGCTACATCAATTAAAGGTACATACATGAGTTTTTATATTGTCTTTGCATTACTCGAAACAATAATTTTCGTACTTTTACTTTCATATCACACTGTACATAGACACATTTAAACCATTAAGCGTGCGTGTATAAAGAGCAACACATCTGAACCACAACAACAACTACTAATGCTTAAGTGAGCGCTAGCGAGAGAATTGTATCCGTAGCTACTTGTTTGTCATTTGAATGGTCAGCATTATTTTAATAGATGATAGCCGCTTTCGATTCACAATTTCTCTGCTGGCTATAAATTTCCTTCTGTCAAATTTATATGTGAATGCTAGCGAGCAGAGGGAAATTTTTATCGACCAGTTAGCGAGTATGGCTACAGCCGCTTTCGATTCACAATTTCTCTGCTGGCTATAAATTTCCTTCTGTCAAATTTATATGTGAATGCTAGCGAGCAGAGGGAAATTTTTATCGACCAGTTAGCGAGTATGGCTACTACTCATTATGGGTTCAAACATTTTTGTTCGATCCGACCTCGCTTGTGTGATGGCGAATTGAAAACGACAAATGAAAAAATCATAATAGCCGTTTTCGATTCACAATTTCTCTGCTCGCTATAAATTTCTCTCTGCCAAATTTATATGAGAATGGTAGCGAGCAGAGGGATATTTTTATCGACCAGATAGCGAGTATGGCTAATACTCATTATGGATTCGAACATTTTTGTTCGATCCGACCTCGCTTGTACGATGGCGAATCGAAAACGCCAAATAATAGAAAAAAAAAACTTGGCTGAGACGTGAATTGAATTTGCTTATCGCAAAATATTATTAATGTCCATATGTATGTATGAAATTTAAGATTCTTCACTTGATTCGCTGACGCGTGTTTTGATCTTGAATTCCTATATATGTACATATACATATTTACAAACAAACGGAACAATAAAGTACCTGAAATCGCATGCATACATACATACATACATATACATATGTACATTAGAGCGCGTTTAAAATTCAAATTAACGTTATTTTATTGTATCGCCCTCTCAATCGGTAGTAACATGTTCAAAGATATCACACATAAATTTTGGTCCCGATTGGTGGCGGCTAAGGTGTTTGCAGTCGAAAGCAGTGTTGCCACTTTAGCTATTTTGTAGCTAGATTTAGCTATAACTTTTGGCGTTTAGCTACAGATATTTGCGTTTAGCTATTAGCTATTTTTGTCAGCTTTTTTTTTAATAGCTTAGCTATTTTTAGCTATTTTTCTTAATTTCTTTATTTTGCACATCAGTTTATCATTTTAAGCTAATGAGTCATCTGCGAGTTTATGAAAACTTGAAAGTGTATACTTATCCTTATGATTATCAAACTATACAAAAGTTGATAGTCTGGCATGCCTTCCTTATTTTATCGATTATTGGTGCATTCATATGCAAGGTTGATGCAATCAAGGCAGATCTAGGAAGGTAGGCTCGGTGGCGAATTCAGAAATTTCCCATGTATTTTGTTATTGTAATTGGTAGAGTGTAATGTCAAAATGACCGTACCCATGGAAGGGAACTACCTCTACAATAAAGTTTTGGGTAGACGTAAGGAAGCTTAGAAATGCTCTTAACGAAAATCCGTTTGAAGAACTACAATCTTTTGTGTTTAATTTTCTAATCCTACCGCTTAGTAATACAGAAATGGAACGTAGATTTTCTGTTATGAACGTAATAAAAACAAAGCAAAGAAATCAGGGACCCATTTTAACAGTTATTTTTTTTTCGGAGGTCAAAAAAGTCCGGGCCAAAAAATGATGCTAAGTGAACACCCATGACACCAAAATGACTTCCAGGACCTTTACAGGATCAATCATGCATCCTTTTTATTTTTCTAACTTTTTGGGAAAAAGTCCTCTTATAACTGTTAAATCCGGACTTTTATTTTTTAAGTCCAAGAATAACTGTTATATCCGGACTTTTATCTTTTAAGTCCGAGAATAAAAGTTAAATCCGGACTTTTATTTTTTCCGGCCAAAATAAAAGTCCTTCTTAATAAAAAACGAACGGCTTATGCGATTGGAATAAAATTGGTACCAATCAATTCGTATTGATTTCCAGAGTCCAAAAATGTATACTTCTTCAACATTATATATTACTAATACTACGAATTTAGCATAAACAGACATACATCTATTTTCTCATATGGGGATGAATAAGTAATCTTCATGTCAGGATAACTCGGAAACTAGATCCGACACAGAAAAATGCAAATGATATTCGGAATTAGGAATGAAATTTACTTTAGAAAAGTCTTATTTCGTTCCTCGTGGCCAAAGTTCTTTTTGATCAACACCAGTTGCATGCATTTTGCCACTTGGTATGCATAGTATATGAGGAAATAGTTGTGTGTGTTTTTATGCTAAATTCGTAGTATTAGTAATACATAATGTTAAAGAAGTATACATTTATGGATTCTGGAGATCAATACGAATTGATTGGTGCCAATCTTGTTCCAATCGCATAAGCTGTTCGTTTTTTATTAGAAAGGACTTTTATTCTCGGACATGGAAAATAAAAGTCCGGATTACATTTTTTTGCTATTTTAAATCAACACTTTTTGATCAACTTTGGCCACGAAGAACGAAATAAGACTTTTCTAAAGTAAATTTCATTCCTAATTCCGAATATCATTTGCATTTTTCTGTGTCGGATCTAGTTTCCGAGTTATCTTGACACGAAGATCACTTATTCATGCCCATATGAGAAAATAGATGTATGTCTGTTTATGCTAAATTCGTAGTATTAGTAATATATAATGTTAAAGAAGTATACATTTTGGATTCTGGAAATCAATACGAATCGATTGGTACCAATTTTATTCCAATCGCATAAGCCGTTCGTTTTTTATTAAGAAGGACTTTTATTTTGGCCGGAAAAAATAAAAGTCCGGATTTAACTTTTATTCTCGGACTTAAAAAATAAAAGTCCGGATATAACAGTTATTTTTGGACTTAAAAAATAAAACTCCGGATATAACTTTTTTTTGTTTCAAATATATTAAAAAGTCCAAAAATAACTGTTTTGCAAGGACTTTTATTTTAAAAGTTATAACTGTTTGGGTCCCTGAAAGAAATAGAATGCAATTATTTATGTTAAACTCTCTATTGACTGTTAGGTATGGTCTAAAAAGGCTTGAAAAATGTTGTAATAACTTTAAAATTCCTAACGATATTATTAAAGCAATGACTTCAATTAATAATAATTCAACCTGTGAATTAAATGAAGAAAATATGATTTTTGAAATGTTATTGAATCAAATTTTTAACTAAAGTTTAAATATTAACTAGTCGCTATTATAATTTATTTTAATACTGCAATTGAATGTACATACATACATACATACATACATACATACATACATATGTAATGAATTGATTTTTTTCATTGTAATAATCTTATTATGCGACGTACATATATAAGTACATACAAACAAATATATGTATGGCTACAATATATAATATATGTATATATAAATATTAATATATGTGAAGTTGTTTTATGTCACGTCTTTTTAAATAAATCATTATTTGGCTATTTTTGAAAAAAAAAAATTTGGCTATTTATTTTAGCTATGAAAAAAATTATTTAGCTATTTTTAGCAATTTTTTTTATTTATGAATTGATTTTTTTCATTGTAATAATCTTATTATGCGACGTACATATATAAGTACATACAAACAAATATATGTATGGCTACAATATATAATATATGTATATATAAATATTAATATATGTGAAGTTGTTTTATGTCACGTCTTTTTAAATAAATCATTATTTGGCTATTTTTGAAAAAAAAAAAATTTGGCTATTTATTTTAGCTATGAAAAAAATTATTTAGCTATTTTTAGCTATAAGATTCAAAATATTCTGGCAACACTGGTCGAAAGGCTGCACACGATACAGACAGCCCCCATAAATACTCCACACGACTCTCACTCTCGCTCTCTCAGAGAAATCCTCCAACAAATGATGTATCCGCGGAATGCGAACATATTGCTCGTTCACTTCGTACCGCCGCTGAGGAATCTATGGGATACTAGCGAGCACGCAGAAAAAAACACCTGGTACGATAAGGAATGCCATGACGTCTCGGAAAGAAAGAACGCCGCCTATGGGGCTACAGAAGCAGAAAACAACGAAAAACAAGCAAAAACAATAAAATGACATCAAAATAACAAAAAAAAAAAACAAAAAGTAAAAAACAACAACAACAACAAAAACAATAAAATAAACAACAAACAAAAATAAAAACAAAAATCCAAAAACCATAACAACAAAAAAACAAAAACAGTAACAACCAAACCAAAACAAAAACAATAACAACAAAAAATTCAAAAACAACCAACCAAAACCACATAATAATAACAAAATAACAACAAGAAAAGAAAAACGAGATATCAAAAACAACAACCACAAAAACCGCAAAATAATAATAAGAACAACAAAATCAAAACGAAAACAAAAATCATAAAATAACAACAAAATAACAAGAAAACAAAAAAAAAGCAACAAAAGCAAAAACTATAAAAAAACAAAAAAAAACAAAAACAACAAAACAAAACTAAAGCCAAAGCAATAAAAATAACACAAAAAAAACTAAAAACAACCAACAAAAACCACAAAGTAATAACAACAAAATAACAAGAAAACAAAAAAAACGTTAAAACAACAACAACAAAACTAAAACCAAAACAATAAAAATAACAAAAAAAAAAAACTAAAAAAACCATCAAAAACCACAAAGTAATAACAAAATAACAAGAAAACAAAAAAAAAACGTTAAAACAACAACAACAAAAACCTAATAATAAGAACAAAAAAAAACAGAAAAAAAAACAAAATAACAAAACCAAAACAATAACAACAAAAAAAATCAGGAACAACCAACAAAAACCGCAAAATAATAACAACAAAATAACACCAAGAAAACAAAACAAAAAAAAAACATAAAAAACAACAAGAAGAAAAATCTAATTATAAGAAAAACAAAACAAAAAAATCATAAACAACAACTAAAACCGCATAACAATAATAAGAAAAACCAAAACAAAAAAAAAACGAAAACAAAATAAAAAAATACAATAAGAACAACAAAAAGGCAACAAGAAAAAACAATACAAAATACAAAAATAGTAACAAAAAACAACAACTATAGTCCCTGTTCACATCTTAAAAACCCCTAGAAACGGCTTCGTGTTGCGACAGTAGGCGTCACTGCAGCTTCTCTTAAATTTTAGGGTTTTTCTTTTTTAATCAACTTTTTTTTTGAAATAAGTTTTTTGGTACCTACTTTTGTATTGTATTCACATATTCTATTACAACCTTATTTTTTACAAGCTTTTATTTAACTTCACTTTTTGTATGTATGTCGTGGAATTTTGCAACGAACATTTAAGATACTTCTAGTTGAGCTAGGTACTTGAAATTTGGAACATAGTTCAGGACCCGAAGACAATGCAATGTGAAATAAAAAAAAATCCGATAGATGGCGCTGGTGTCGAGATATTTGTAAAATTCGTATTTACCGACCGAATTTGTTCATATTCGGTATATATATTGCCTATGAGAAAGTAAATACATCCGAGGAAAAAAATCGCCGCTAGGTGGCGCTGGTGTCAAGATATTTGTAAAATTCGTATTTACCGACCGAATTTGTTCATATTCGGTATATATATTGCCTATGAGAAAGTAAATACATCTGTGGAAAAAAATCGCCGCTAGGTGGCGCTGGTGTCAAGATATTTGTAAAATTCGTATTTACCGACCGAATTTGTTCATATTCGGTATATATATTGCCTATGAGAAAGTAAATACATCCGAGGAAAAAAATCGCCGCTAGGTGGCGCTGGTGTCAAGATATTTGTAAAATTCGTATTTACCGACCGAATTTGTTCATATTCGGTATATATATTGCCTATGAGAAAGTAAATATATCCGTGGAAATAAATCGCCGCTAGGTGGCGCTAGTGTCAAGATATTTAGAAAATTAGTATTTATGAACCAGATTTGTTCCTATTTTGAACACGTATTACGAAGTAATCTATTCACAAAAGAGTATAGTAAAACCAGATATTAGATGTAATATGCATTGTAAAACTAAAAAGGCAAAAATAAAACAAAGTAAAAAAATTTTTTTAAAAAAGCTTTTATTTAATATTAATATAACAATTTACTAAAAAGGAAAAAAATAATTTTTTTATATTTTTGAACAAGATTTATATTAGTCCTTAGTTCATTTGGATCTTAATTTCAATCTAAACATACATTTAACGTATTTCTTCAAAGCATTTCTGTATATGTATCAACATAAATAAAAGCGCGGGTACTCATTACATATTCATGTTATAAAACCGTATTGGCGAAATGGAAGGAAGCGATAAAAACTTTAAATTCCAATTACGTAAGATATGCATTACGTAAAGAGCACCCGCGCTTTTATTTATGTTGATACATATACAGAAATGCTTTGAAGAAATACGTTAAATGTATGTTTAGATTGAAATTAAGATCCAAATGAACTAAGGACTAATATAAATCTTGTTCAAAAATATAAAAAAATTATTTTTTTCCTTTTTAGTAAATTGTTATATTAATATTAAATAAAAGCTTTTTTAAAAAAATTTTTTTACTTTGTTTTTTTTTTTGGTACTTTTGTTCCGGTCAATCTCAGATTTTGGTGGCGAGCAATAAATCAAATTGTGGCAGACACTTGAGCTGACCGCTGGAAATGGCAATGCCATCAGCAACATACACTCATACATACATTTTCTGCAATGTTTGTAGTATTAGGACCGTTCGGCGGCAGCAAATTGCTGCAAATTGCAGAAAAAACTGCAAAATCGCGTTTTTTGAGGCAAAAACTCAGTCAAAATTTGCAGAAGAGAGCGCAATTTTGACAGTTCATTGACGGAGAAAGCTGCAAAGTTTTACTGACAAAATTTGTCGTTGCAAAGTTCAGTAGACTGAAAAAACATATGATTTGCGATCATATGGTTGCAATTTAAAAAAAAAGTCGAAATTAATTTCAAGTCAAAAAACTACAAAAATCGGGAATATACGTGATTCATCAGAAAATTAAGTGAGAAAATTATATTATTTTAATTTATAAAGCTTATTTAAATGATTTAATTTGTTAATAAGGTACCAGCTAAAAGGAAACGTGTTAATGACAGCACAGTGGGATCATCGTCTGCACTCTCGGGATTCTGCGTTGTTGAATCGCAAATAGGAGGTAGTATACTACTTAAATGGAAAATTGTCCATTAACCCTAGATAGATAACGCTATTTTATACCCCTGCAAAGATAAACATACGTCATAATGACGTATCTTCATTTAATGGCTTTTAAGGAGGTGAAAAATATAAAACTTATTTGTTTTTTGACTGAGATAATTTATTTCATTTATTTCCAGTCCTATGTGGAACATTTAAACATTAAATTAAAGATAATATGAGATTAATAAAGAAATTCATTTTTTTTTGACAAAAAGCTACAAAAATTAGACAGCCTTCACAAAAAGGTGCAAATTTCATTCTTAATTCTAAATTCATAGAGGTTTTTTTGTTTACTTAACAAAACAACCCTTTAAATAATATTTCAAAACAAAAAAAAAATAAAATCAAGCAAGATTATATGCATGTGTTACAAACTTGGTTTTGGTGTTGTCCACACAGAGGTGTGTTACACTTGAAACATTATTTTTTTGACATGCGTCTTATTTTAGAAGGACGGCACCAACAGTATTTTATTTTCTGGGAAGAGCCTTCGAGATCATTGCTGGTGTTATTTTTTGTCGTCTTCTTGGGTATCACTAACTCCATCTGAATTTTGTAGGGCAACTTGTATGGTGTTGCGCAAAGTTCTTTGCAAAGAAGATATTTTAAGTCTTGTTTTCATCCGTAGATTTGTTAACAAATGAAAACTAAAAAAAAAAACAAAAACAACATATTAATCTAATAAATTGAAACACAAAAGTGATAAAAAATTCATGCAATGGAAAAACCAAAATGTCACACTAAAGATAAAGCTACCTCGTTTTGACGTACGTTGTGATCATAACTCAGATAAACAAGTAAGGAAGCCTAAGTTCGAGTGCAATCGAACATTAGATACTCAGCTGTATGCTTTCATTGTTTGTTTGCGTTTGTTCGATATAGGGTGTATTTTATATGAAACGAGTGCTGCATAAACAGGGCGCAGCCACGCCCATTTTCAAAATTTATATCAATCATCCAAATAAGCATACAAATATTATTGTTAGTGCAAAATTTCATCCCTCTATGACTTTTAGTTACAAAGACTTCACGTTACAAATTCCAAAAGGGTGTTCCAGAAATATCTTTGTTAAAAAGTAGGCGTGGTCATAAACCGATTTCAATACATTTTTGCGTGTCTATTAACACATGTTATAAAAGTGTATAAACCAAGTTTCGTCATAATATCTCAATTATTTGTCGAGTTAAAGGCTAAGAAATCTCATATATCCCTTTGTCTAAAAAGAGGCGGTGCCACGCCCATTTTCCAAACTTTTTTATTTTTTGTTTCCGGTCTATTGTAAAACTCATGTCACAAAATTTCAATGAATTATCTTTATATTTCACATAGATATCGCTTAAAATGGTTTTATTAGGTCACTTTATAATACACATATATAAAAGTGGGCGCGGTCGTCAACCGATTTTGGTAATTTTTCGTCCACACATTTGGCTAAGTAAATATATCACGCGTACCAGATTTCATCGATATATCTTTAACGGTTTCTGAGTTATGGCTTATTAAACTTTCAATATTCGCTCCTTAATAAGTGGGCGTGGCACCGCCCATTTTCCAAAATTTTTGTAGTTTTTGTTTTATGTCCATAGTTGGACTCCTGCCACAAAATCTCAGTGATTGATCTTTATATTTGACAGAGATATCGCTTAAAATGTTTTTATTAGGCCCCCTTATATTTCCTATATATAAAAGTGGGCGTGGCCGTCAACCGATTTTGATAATTTTTCGCCAAAACATTTGACTAAGTAATTATATTACGCGTACCGAATTTCATCGATATATCTTCAACGGTTTCTGAGTTATGACTCATAAAACTTTCAATGTCTGCCCCTTAATAAGTGGGCGTGGCACCGCCCATATTCCAAAATTTTTGTGTTTTTTGTTTTATGTCCATAGTTGGACTCATGCGACAAAATTTCAATGATAGATCTTTATATTTGACAGAGATATCGCTTAAAATGGTTTTATTAGGTCACTTTATAATACACATATATAAAAGTGGGCGTGGCCGTAAACCGATTTTGATAATTTTTCGTCAAAACATTTGTCTATGTAAGCAAATTACGCGTACCAAATTTCATCGATATATCTTCAACGGTTTCTGAGTTATGACATATAAAACTTTCAATGTTTGACCCTTAATAAGTGGGCGTGGCACCGCCCATTTTCCAAAACTTCATCAAATTTCTTCATAAGGGCCCGAGCTCAATACGTGGGTAAAATTTTAAAACTCTAGCTATATTAGTGGCTGAGATACCAAATTTCCGATTTTTTCTATATAGGAAAAGTGGGCGTGGTCATGGTCCGATTTCGCCCATTTTCAATACCAACCGTCCCAGTCTCGATACCAACTTGCGTTCCAAATTTCATCAAAATATCTCAATTTTTGCGCGAGTTAGAGTGTTTACAGACGGACGGACGGACGGACGGACGGACAGACGGACGGACGGACGGACGGACGGACGGACGGACGGACGGACGGACATGGCTCAATCGATTTCTCTTTTCACCCTGATCATTTTGATATATATAAGTCTATATCTATCTCGATTATTTCATTCTGTTACAATCCACCGTTATGTGATTAAAACTATAATACTCTGTGTACTAGTACAGCTGAGTATAAAAAAAACTTATGGCAAAAAATCGAGCACCAGCAATGACCTACAACCACCGACTGAGAAAACTAAGCGTATGAAGTTGCTTCGGAAATAAATGAAAGTCTGAGAGAGTAAAAATAAAAATGAATACGTCATTTCGACGTGGTTTATCTAATTAGGGTTAATGACGCACGCCCCGAAAAATGACTTTTTTACAGATGTCATAACAGAAATAAAAACTTGCCGGAAACTTATAGTTTATGAGATAGTTGTAAAGTTGTAAAATCCACCAAACAAAACACCAAAACTGCACACTATTACCGAGGAAATACCTTTTTGCGTTGACGGCCTTGGGCCGCACTTTAAAAAAATATTCCTCAGCCGGCAGAATTGCTTTTCTGGATTTATTCCTGGACCAATCCACAGTGCCTTTGTGTAGAACATAGAACACTGCATATTTAGCTTTCCCTTCGATTGCATTTCGTTAAATTTTAAATTTGTTATGCACTTGTGAATAAAGACAAACAGCTGATTTGCTGCAAATTTTGACAAAGTTCTGTTCGTTGAAATGCCAGTAAATTTGCATAAATTTCTCTCTTTCGGAGAGCTAGACATATTTTTCTTTGATTGCAAATTGCTGCAATTTGCAGCCGCCGAACGGACCTATTGTGTGTGGTTTATTGTGGGCAAGGGTCATATGCAAGTTTCCTTGCAGGAATTTGAACTTTATGTTTGGATAGCTCAGAAAGCTATTTACAATAAAAGTAAATAGCGTGTTAATTTATAGGCTACCATTGGCTTAATGGTTCCTGCAGGGCTGCTGCTGAATTTCGTATTACATTTCCCATTTCCCACTTGATGTGGTGCGCAATGAAACCACATGTATGTACTTACATATATGAATATATATATAGACCCTTAAGCATTATTCAAGAGCTTTTCACATTTACTGCTCAACTGCATTGCAATCAGAATTACAGTTATTCCCAATCATTTTTCTCCCACATTTTTCTGCGCATTTCATGTTCATACTTTCATATACAGGTACAGACAAGTAAAAGTCAGCCAACGTACCTATACATGCAACATTAATATAGAAATATGAAATGGAAAATATGAGCAATGCAAAGCAAGAAAACTAAGAAAACTAGTAAAAATGCAAAAAATCCGAATTAAAAAAATATGTAGAATGTGTGGCTTACCAAAATCGTAAAAAAAAAAAAAATTTTCTTAAATATAAATTTTAACAGAAAGTGAGAAGTTTTGGTAAGAGAGCGTGAATGATAGTCTTGGTTGGCTGCATTGCCCTTTGGGCTGCGTGTTCGGAAGCGAGCGCTGGTAGGGAAAGGTCGGAAAAAGGGGGAAACGAATGTGTGGTTATAAAATGAAATGTTCAAACTTTGAATTTAGCTCAACATATACATATTTTTAATTGTTTTCATATTCTATTTCTTTTGGTTTTTTGTACCTATTACTTTTTCGCAGAAAAATTGCTTGCTGTAAATTTGATATGAATGATTTCAAGGAATTCGAAAGTTTGTTGCATATGGCATAAGATCTGATTTTATTGAATTTTTTTCATACGCAAATTCTATGCATGAATTTTGAGTTTTTGAAAATTGCATTTCGAAATATAAAATTTTTTCAGTTTTGAATTTTAATTTTGAGTTTTTAATTTTGAAATTTCGAATTTTATAAATTTTGAATTTTAAATTTTAGTTTTGTATTTTTATTTTCGAATTTTTAAAATTCTGTTTTGAGCCTCGATAACTTGAATTTTAAATTTTAGCTTGGATTGTTTAATTTCGAAATTTCGAATTTATTAAATTTTGAACTTTAAGTTTTAGTTCTGTTTCTAATTTAGAACTTTTTAAATGCTGTTTTGAGCCCTGATATCTTGACTTTTAAATTTTAGGTTGGAGTATTTAATTTCGAAATTTCAAACTTTAAATTCTTTTAGTTTTCAATTTTGAAATTTGAATTTATTTGTATTATTTTCAACCTTTTATCTGAATTTTTAAAATACAAATTTTGTCCTTTTAGTTTTTTGAATTGAAATTTTACATTTATGTACCTTTGATTTTGATTTTTTTAATTTTGAAATTTTGAATTCTAAGTGTTGGAATTCAAATTTTTTAATTTTGAATTATGACTGAGTTTTTCGAAATTTTAACTTGAGTTTTTGGAAATTTCGAATTTTGTATTTTAGTTGGCAGTTTTGAATCTCGAAATTTTAATATCTTTTTGAAAAGCGAAATTTTGTGTTTTTAATTTAAAATTTTTTATACTTTTAGTTTTAATTTCAAAATTTCAATGATTTTTTTATCTTTTAACAACGAAATTTTGAGTTTTAATATTAAAATTTTTAATTTCGAAATTTCAAATTTTGATTTCTTTAGTTTTGAGTTTCGAAATTTTTTGCATTTTTTAAATTTTGTGTGTTTAAATCACATAGTATTGAATTTTAGTTTTGAGTTCCTAATTTCGAAACTTCGAATTTTGAATTCCTCTACACCATTTCCAGATGGATTTTAGAAAACATCAACTAATAATAATATAATACAATGGCGCTATTATAACTCTGACGAGTTTTATGGCCGAGCTTCTCTCCCAATTCAAGGTGTGCTCCTTTTCGTTTTTCCTACTAATTGGGTGGACCAGGCGCGGATACAGGATTTCGGCAAGGGGGGGGTTTTGAAAATTTGTTTTTTTGGAAGATGTTTTTTAAGGGCAGACGCTGCACATAGGTAGATTTTACGAATTTATGCGGCCAAAATTGAAAATTTTAAAATTGGTGCAAATACAAAATCCAAAATCGATCTACGTTTATAATAGACCGGGCGATAATAAACCGGGTTTCTCGGCTTTTAGAGACAACGGGGGTGTCCCTGCCGCTAGTCGAAACTTATTATTCTCCCACTTTTCGACTTTTTATTTTTTACGTATTTTAAGTAACCCATTTTTAAACGTCAATAAATTCAGTTTTAAGACAGTTATCAAAGTAAATATCATGGATTCGAGTGCTTCAGGTAAATATCATTATTTATTGAAGAAATCGTCAACCTAGCATAATAAAAGACCCACCATTTTTAAGCTTTTAAGCATATTGGCCTTTCTTGAAAAAATATTGTTAATTTTTTAATTCAAAAGCATTTTAGTTATATTATCGCCTCCGATCGATTACCCGTCAATTTTTATACGGAAAAATGCAAAGCCAGAAATTATCAACAATGGATTAAAAATTGGCCTATTTGGAAAATTACCTGCTTTCGTATTTTTAGTATTTCCGATTTTTCAAAGTCAAGGAAATACTTATCATAAAAAGGGGCTAAGAATCCTAAGGCTAAATTTTTTAGAAGAGTTTTGAGTATGCAATTTTGCAGCTCATTCAATTTTAATATAACAATATGCAACATTCAACTTTTTGAAAATTTTCATTGGCTTTTCGGAAATTTTAATTGGAACGGTCTCACCCTACACCCTACAGAAAAAAACTTCTAAAATTGACGGAATTTTTCACAGCATTGAGAATTTCACTTTTTACACTAAAATTGGTTGGCTACATAACATTATACTTAGAAATCTCCTCAAAATCTTCTATAAATTATGGCCTTGCTTTGAAATTTTTAATCCACTTTCAGAAATTTCTACGATTTTTCAGATTTTTTCCATAAGCTCAGAAATCCTGCGATTTTTATTGAAAAATTTTCTATATTTTTAAACTAAAATAAGAGAGTAAAATTTTAGACAGAACTCTTTGAAATAAATTTAAAAACTTTGGCGTATGATTTTTTTTTGGAGTCACTATATATATTTCTCAATAAAATCGACTTTTAACTCAAAATATTAAAATTTTGCATTAAACAAGCAATTTGGAATAGATGTAGACCAGGGCTGCTCAACGCTCTCGTATTGAAAGTACAAAACTCAATATATCTACAAATTTTGTATATGCACTGAAAAATATTTTTGCTCATTTAAATTTTTTTATGAATTCCAATAAAATATTTTAGAATTTATTTTCAAATGTTAGTATCACATACATACAATTTTTTTTTGTTTTTTACATGAAAATTTTTTGAATACAAATTTTTTACAGTGCTTTCATTTTTTGAATTTTTTTTTTTTCATTACACATTTGTTATTGTAAATTTCGATTTCTTACGGCAGTGCTCGTGCTCCTTTACAAAGTGCCTTTGCTCTGCTCATTCAATATGAATCATAGGCACATACATATCAAATTTTTTAATATCTAAGTGCTTATGGGAGTGCAAAGAAAATTTTATTTTCATATTAGAAGTGAAAATATGTATATGTGCCTATGATTCGGAACAAAACAAAAACAATTGTGCTTGGAGTGCCTATGAGCACGGTAGGCAGGAAGCGACGATAGGTTGCATGAAAATGTCGAGAAAAAAGGAAAGTGGGGTTGTGTTATGTGATGTTTATAGATGGAACATCCGTTGAAATTAAAATCCGAGCTGCTCCTTTTTCAAGGATATCCACATTTTTTGTTTTTTTTGAAAGGATCAAATATTGAGAAAATCGAAAATTCGCCACCGTCCAAATTTTTCCGATTTCAATACATTATTTGGTCGCTAAGGGATACAAAAAAAGGTATTAAAAAGAAAAATGGACACCTGTAGTGGAAAAATCCAATGTGAACAGGATCTAAAGGATAACCACTGAAATATAAAATAACACAAAAAGTACCCACTTTAATTTGCGTATAACTCCTAAAATGTTGACTCTACGTGGAAATTTCTTATTATATGTTTCATTCAGAATAAATAAAGAAATATTTCTTTAATATACAATTTTGATGTACCTGCAGTGCTTAATGTACTTTTGTGCATCTAAAGTGAAAATTTCAAAAAAAGTACGTTTTTTTTATGGTGCTATTTTAAGTTCAAATATTTTTCTAGTTTATGTAAATATTTTAATCTAATGATCCAACTCTCATTTCTACATATCTCTACGTTAATACTAAAAAAGAGTTAGAGCTGAGATACGCGCTAGCTGTGCACGGTGGGCGGGAAGCAACAATAGGTTGCATGGGAATATCGTAAAAACGATGCCCCAACGAATATGTGCCTAGCTGTGCGCTGGTACTAATTTTCGTTTAAAAAAAATGTTGGAGATTTTATTCACGTTTGCTGTGTGTTTATGAAGTATATTAGAATATCATTTTACGTAAGTGTTTAGCCGGCGATCGTTTTTTCGATATTTTCATGCAACCTATTGTTGCTTACCGCCCACCGTGCACAGCTAGCGCGTATTTCAGCTCTAATTCTTTTTAATATTAACGTATAGATATGTAAGAATGAGAATTGGATCATTACATTAAAATATTTACATAAACTAGAAAAATATTTGAACTTAAAATAGCACCATAAAAAAAACGTACTTTTTTTGAAATTTTCACTTTAGATGGACCAAAGTGCATTAACCACTGCAGGTACATCAAAATTGTATATCAAAGAAATATTCCTTTATTTATTCTGAATGAAACATATTATAAGGAATTTTCACGTAGAGTTAACATGTTAGGAGTTATACGCAAATTAAAGTGGGTACTTTTTGTGTTATTTTATATTTCAGTGGTTATCCTTTAGATCCTGTTCACATTGGATTTTTCCACTACAGGTGTCCATTTTTCTTTTTAATACCTTTTTTTGTATCCCTTAGCGACCAAATAATGTATTGAAATCGGAAAAATTTGGACGGTGGCGAATTTTCGATTTTCTCAATATTTGATCCTTTCAAAAAAAACAAAAAATGTGGATATCCTTGAAAAAGGAGCAGCTCGGATTTTAATTTCAACGGATGTTTCATCTATAAACATCACATAACACAACCCCACTTTCCTTTTTTCTCGACATTTTCATGCAACCTATCGTCGCTTCCTGCCTACCGTGTGAGGTGAGCAGCCCTGATGTAGTACTTTTTGGTTATATTTATATTTTTAATAGAATTTTTACTCAAACTTGACAAGGGATGACGGAGGATCGTTCCACAATACATCATATTCCTACCCTGTCGGAAAAACAAGCAACCAAAAAGTATTTAATTTTTACTTTATTGAAGTTATTGTGTTTATATACTCAAATTTTTAAAAGATTTATTTAAACAAGAATTGCGAAATGTCTCTGAAAAAGGCAATTTCTCCAACGATTCAGACATTTCTGACCAAAAATAAATAACGATAAAAATAGGGATAAGAAAGAAAAGAAAATAAATTTGCGATTTGGCAATTTGCGAATAGCATTTGACAAATTTGATTTTATGCACATGCGTCCAAAGGTACCTACATGAACTTTTTTCGCATGTAGGTACATATTTTGGATGTTATGTGGTCCAGCCATTGCTTTTGGAATGATAGAGTTTTCCTTGATCAGTTTGGGAAATTTGGGCGCAGAATCTATAAAGGTATTAATTTGGAATCTATGCTAAACCACAAGGGGGGTTTGAACCCCCAAAACCCCCCCCCCCCCGTGGATCCGCCACTGGGGTGGACCTACAGTTTTATGCCGGCTCCGAACGGCGAATGCATTTTTTGTGAGAAGCTTTTTCATGGCAGAAATACACTCGGAGGGTATGCCGCCCACTGCCGAGAGGTGACTGCTGCTCTTAAAAAAATCCAATAATTGGATTTTTACTAATTAGAAAAATTGTTTTGGTGTTTGGCTCGGACCGTGGTTTGAACCCGAGACCTCTGGCATAGTAGGCGAGCACTCTACCCACTGCACCACAGCGGCCACATCAACTGGATTTTAGAAAGTGAAAATTGGATTTTAGAAAAGTAGATTAGAAAGAAATACAATTCAAATTTTCCAAAATCCAATTAACTCTTTCTAAAATCTAGTTGATGCTTTTTACAATCCACCTGGAAATTGTGTAGTGTTGAATTTCAGAACATTTAGCTATTCCAATTTTGAAATAAGTTAATCGAAATATTGAATTTTAAATTTAAATTTTGAGTTTTTAACATCGAATTTTTGAATTTTGATTGCATTTAGTTTTGAATTATGATTTTTAAGTTTTTTCAATTTTGAATTTCGTAATTAGAAATTTTGATTTTTGCATTTTTTTAATTTTGAATTTCGAATTTGAAAATTTTGGATTTTAAATTTTGTCTTAAATTTTTAATTACGAAATTTTGATTTTTTTTGTTTCTTAATTTTCGATCTCGAAATTTTGAATTAAATTTTTTTTAATTGAAAAATTTTTAATGTTTAGTTTTTAATTTTTTTGACTGAATGTTTAATTTAGAAATTTGGATTTTTTTAATAAAAAAATTTTTATGTGCATTTTATATGAGCTATTGGCCAGTTTTTTTTTTTAATTAAGAAAAATTGAAAAAATTTGTTTGGAAGAAGTTATGGATAAATTTCGGAGACCACCTTATCCCCTCATCAGACTTCTTAATTTTTAATTTTCGATCCCGAACGTTTAAATTTTGAATTACATTTTTTTTAATTTCAGAATTTTTAATATTTAGTTTTTAATTTTTTTGACTGGATTCTTAATTTAGAAATTTGGATTTTATTTTTTTTTTTTTTGTAATTTTGTTTTAAATTTGAATTTTTAGTTTCTTATTTTGAGTTTTTGGCTCTAAATATTTTAATTTCGAAAATTTTAATTTTTCATTTCGACAAAAATTAAATTAAAATGTTTAGTTTTTTTTTTAAATTTTGTTTTAAATTCGAATTTTTAGTTTCTAATTTTGAGTTTTTGGCTCTAAATTTTTAATTTCGAAATTCTTAAATCTAAAATTTGAAATTTTAGTGCAAATTTTTTATACATAAAATAATTATTAGAATTAAACGACCATGTAAAAACACACACATTTTTTTAATTTCGACTTTAATTTTTTTTGTTTTCGAATTTTGAATTTTTGAATTGAAAATCAGTTTTTAAGTATTAAGTCACATTATTGCCTAAAAAATGGCCAAAAAATTAGCACATTGAAAAAGTTAGGCACCTTGAACCAAGTTGCCCTCTTCAGTAACATTTGAGCTCACATAAACTGCAATATAAAAATTTATTGCCGTTTTACTTTTGCCACAAAAGCCGAAATCCCCTTTCACATTACATAACACAACTACACAACAACAGAGAAATCTTATCTACCTGTTTCCTTCCACAGACATACATACATACATATTTTTCTATTACAAAACTTTCTTGGTCAGCTTAGCTGAGCTCAAGTAAAATTGTAAATTCATACTTTTCAGATCTTAGCGTAAGTACATAAAATACACTTTAAATGCAATAACTTTGGAGTGTGACGCCCGCCCACCTACCTCTCACACAAATAAACAACAAGAAAAACTTACAACAAAAAGCCAACAAAAACTGAGACAGATAGAAATTCCACGCCAACAAACCAACCAACCAGCCGGGTGAGGCTAACCAGAGAAGAAGTAAGAACTGCCTACGAATGAACTTACCGCTAAAACGGAAATTAGTGGCGGAATTTTGGAAACCAAGACATTTCCGGCTTAAATAAAAATGCGGACGAAAACCATAATTTCAAATGCTTTGCAGCAGCATAACTAACGGTAAAGAGTGCAGCGCTAAACACACAACTACATACATACATGGACTCAACAGACAGCAGTAAAAGCAGAAAACGAAGCAAATAAATAAAGCTTTCAAAATTTATTATCCTTAAAAGTAAAACCAAGCATGTTGAGTGCGCAAATAGAAAAAAAAAGCGAAAATAATATAAAAAATGTAAAAAAAAAATAACAGTACAAGCGGAAAAAGCAGAAGAAGAAGAAGCAGATAAGCATAGAAAACAACAAACAATTGCAGGTAACTATGTATGTACCTGCAGGAATAAGCAAGCGCCAGCAGGTGCAACAGACCGAGGCGGCGGCGAACTTTCACACCAGACAAGCCGTCGAAACTTTTTTGTGCGCGTGGAGAACGTCTGGCGTACTCACACTCTAACGCGCTGACATGAAGCGCTCGAGAAGCCATCATGAAGTGCTGAATTCGATCGCTGGATGCGAGGTTGCCTGGCGGGCAGTGGCGCAGACAGCGCCATATCATACACTTTGGCGCCAGTGGCCGCACGTTGCCGCATGCGCTGGCTATCGCTTTAAATTAAGTTTATCAAAATGCATGTTCATATACTCCCGTGGCTTCTAATGCTTTTGCAGCAATTTCTGTTGTTTTTTTTTTGAGTATTTTTTTTTTTGCAATTTTTTTATGCACTTACAACCTTGCCACTCTTTTTTCTACGCTTTTTCTCTAACTCTTTATATAACAGTAAATCATTAGCTGTACAAGTTTATCGTTTATATGTCTAGTATACCAGCCGGCATGGACTTTTTTACAATTTATGCTGCCTTTCTTTTCATATTGCACCTTTTACACTCACTGTTGCCTCTCTATTTAACACAAACCCTTACTGCTCTACTTAAAGCAGACGCAGCTTCCTCTATTTGATTGTGTTTAGTTTGTAATAAATTTAATTTAACTTGGTCTAGGCTGCTGGCGGCGCAATTGTGCTCATCTTTCAACGGCGCAACGCCACTTGTGCTCAGCAGCATCGCAGCAGCCGCAACAGCAACAGCAGCAACAACACAGCACAACAATCTACTCAGCCATTTATTCACCTGGCGCGCCGCATTGAAGCGTAAAATTGTTGGCTTCATTGGTTGGCGAGCTGTTGCTGACCATTAAAGTGTAACAAAAGCATCCGTTATTGCTTGCTTCCACCCCGGCTAGCCGCACAACAAGACCAATCTATATACATATATAGTTAGGTTATGGCGCACAATAATATTGACTCTGTTAAGCTCTACCTATTGCTTTTTGGCGGCTGCAATTGCTATTTAACTCTCACTTAATAGGTGTGCCAAAAAATATATTTAACTCTACAAATATAAATACTTAGCAAGGCAGCTTGTATTTTGTTGTGAGTTTTAATTCGCCATTAATTAAAACAACAATCACAAGCATATTCAACGCGTAGGTAAAAGTTGGTTTTACTACTCTTACGTTGCAATAAAAAGCTGTAAAAGTGTAGTTGTACTCCATGCTAAGTAAGAACTATGCAGAGATGCATGTCTGTTCATGCATCGTGATGCATATTCATGCATGAGCGAATAGTATCGAAATTCGAGTTTGCCAACCGAGTTTCACCAATAATGAACACATCCACCAATTACGACAATTCAAGGGTTTCATTGATTTAGTTTTATTCGCCGGTTTCACCAATTATGAATACATCCACCAATTACGAACAAATCCACCAATTACGACAATTCACCGGTTTCAACGATATTTTTGTATTCACCGGTTTCACCATTTATGAACACATACACCAATTACGACAATTCAACGGTTTTATCGATTTTGTTGTATTCACTGGTTTCACCAATTATGAATATATCCATCAATTACGACAATTCACCGGTTTTACAAATTATGAACACATCCACCAGTTACGAAAATTCACCGGGTTCATCGATTTCACCAATTATGAATACATCCACCAATTACGATAATTCACCGGTTTCATCAATTATGAATACATCCACCAATTACGACAATTCACCGGTTTCATCGATTGAGTTGTATTCACCGGTTTCACCAATTATGAATACATCCACCAATTACAATTTACCGGTTTCGTCAATTATGAACACATCCACCAATTACGACAATTCACGCGTTTCAACGATATTTTTGTATTCACCAGTTTCACCAATTATGAACAAATCCACCAATTATGACAATTCACCGGCTTCAACGATGTTTTTGTATTAATCGGTTTCACCAATTATGAACACATCCACCAATTACGACAATTCAACGGTTTCATCGATTTTGTTGAATTCACCGGTTTCACCAATTACGAAAACATTCACCAATTACGACAATTCAAGGGTTTCATCGATTTGGTTGAATTCACCGGTCTCACCAATTATGAACACATCCACCAGTTACGACAATTCATCGGGTTCATCGATTTGGTGGTATTCATCGGTTTCACCAATTATGAATACATCCACCAATTACGACAATTCACCGGTTTCATCAATTATGAATACATCCACCAATTACGACAATTCAACGGTTTTATCAATTTTGTTGTATTCACCAATTTCACCAATTATGAATACATTCACCAATTATGTATGACAATTCACCGCTTTCACCAATTATGAACACATCCACCAATTACGACAATTCAACGGTTTCATCGATTTTGTTGTGTTCTCCGTCTCCACCAATGTATGAGCACATCCACCAATTGAAATAAATAAACGGTTTGATCGATTTTGTTCTATTCAGCGATATTGCGATAATTCACCGGTTTCATCGATTTGGTTGCATTCACTTGTTCCACCATTTATTAGCACTTACACCAATTGCAACAATTCACCGCTTTCAACGATTTTTTTTTGTATTCGCCTGTTCCACCAATTATGAACAAATTCACCAATTGCGATCATTCACCGGTTTCATCGATTTTGCTTTGTTCACCCACAACCACCATTTGTGATAATTTACCGGTTTCAAAGATTATGTTGTTGTTGTGGTTGTAGTTAAATTAATTTTGTATTCGTATTCGGTATTCATATCCGGTACATATTCGCAATTAGTATTCGATATTTGATATTCGGTTTTCGGTATTCGGTACTCGGTATAAAAATATCGAACATTTAAAATGAAAATAGAGAAGAAATGGTGTTTTTTTTTGAGAATTCGAAAGTACCTAAAGGTGCCTATAAGGCAGTTTTTTTAGGCAGTTTTACTATATGTACCTACATATGTGTGCAGTACTAGTAACAAGTTCTTTTATGCTGAGCTGGAATCATTCAGCCGACCAAACAAACATGCTGTTGCCATTTCTTAGTACGAGTTTGTGATTTTGCAATTCTTCTAGAAACCTCTGCGCCTACTCATCATTTTTTTCGCAATTATACAAATATAAATTAAAAAAATTATCGCTTAAAGCGTCTTACAGCTGTCAAGGTGTTTCGTTGAACTTCTCTTTCAAATATAAAAAAATATTTATTATTTGCGCATCGTCATGGTAATAAATTTCTAAAATTATGCATGTTTGTGCTTGTTTATGTATAAATGTTTTCATTTATAAATAATGACATCAATTCTTTAGGTACTTTTAATTGATCAATCTCAGCGATGATTTCCATAGCCAAAATCAATTATCAACAACGAACGGTACAGTTTATAATAAAATTAATTAGTCTAAGCATATTTACATGATTATGTAGGTAGGTACATACACTTAGTATACATATGTTTGTAGGTACATACATATGTACATATTTCCATTCTACATGCATAAGTGTATCACTATCACATTTTCTCCCCTCACTTTCAAGTAATCGTGATGATCCGTTTTTGTCAGTGTCAACTGTACATTTACATATTTATACATATATGTACATATATACCTACCATGTATTATTATGTAGTATGTACATTAGGCCGTCTCGCCTTATATGGACGCAAGAATAAACTTCTCCGTACGCCCCCGCATATGATGTATTTTTGGAAAACATTTCCGGAAAAGTTTTTTATTTTTTTTTGGACTCCGCTAGATGTCGCTAAAATTTATTTTTCTCATATCTTCGGTATTTATAGTCCGATCACTTAGTTTAATATACCAATGTCTTTGGCTTGGAAGGACGCCTTATACTATGGAATATTATTAACCCTATGTGCGTCATTGGGGTCACTACCACCCAGTACTTTGTTTATACCACCCTAATACAATTTTTTATGCCTGCATGTTAAACGTAGTCTCAAATCATTAATCTTTTGCAATAGAAGTATTTCGATCGCTTTAGTAGAACCCGAAATAAAACACGTTCAATATTCCGAAGAATGTATGTTTTTCGCTTCCTGCGGTCTTTTAGGTTCATTTTACAATTATTTCTTCTGAGGAGACCCCTACTGAAATTTTATGGCGAATAATTTTCTAGAACATTTTAACCCTCTGCCAAGCTATCGAAATTCTTATTTTGCAAAAGATTAATGATTTTTGACTACGTTTAACATGCAGACATCCCGATCCATTATTTTGGCCCATATCTTGGAAAGCAGCTTAGGCATAACTAGTATTTAAATAGCGTTTTGTTGAAGTCGTCTTCAAAAGCTTTCATTTGATGCCAATATCGCTCAGAAACTTTCCGGGGTCACTCGGTTCCACGTTTTGACCCATATCTGGGGATCCGGCCTAGGCATCGCAATGAAAATAACTCTATGTTGAAGGCATGCTCAGCACCTTTCATTTGATATCAGAATTGCTCAAAGACTTACAGGGTCACTCTGGGTCCACATTTGGGCCTTTATTACGGAAAGTTTCGACTTTTTCGAAATTCTATATACCCCTTTGTGTGCGCTAATACTACATGAATCTACTTTGAAAATTTCATAAAGATCGGTTGATTACTTTTGGAGTCCATAAAAGATACACATACACATACACGCACATTCATTTTTATATAATAGATAATAATATTTAATTGAATTTGCTTCAATGGCTCGCCCTGCAAACAGGGCTTATCAGCAGCAGCAGCACAGCGCCAAGTACCTATGTAGGTAGGTACTTGCACGAGAAACGTGATGCGTTTAGTATGAACATGCTGATAAACATTAATACATACATACATACATATGTACATATATGCATGTTTCTATGCTTTTGTAAAAATGTTTCATAACTAAACAAGCATATTATTGTGATATTATGCAGTGAGCTTTTTGGCCCCGCTCATTAGCCCAACGGCTCATTGTACTCAATATGACTAGCACAAGTGTCCCTACACAACAACAAAATGTGCATAAGACAATTCAATGTAGCATAATAAAAACTGTGCTATTGATTACACAGTCCAACAAATTTACAAAAATTTTACTCAACACGAACAAACGCTATTACCCAATAAACACAGACGCGAGGATGATATCGCGGCGAATTCGAGGCGAGTTCGCGAAAGCTGAATTTCTCGGACTCGCCTCGAGTTCGCGGCAAGTTCGAGAAAATCAATTTTCGCGATATCATTTTTTTTCTATTTTTTTTTTTTTTTAATTGTTTTGCACTAAAAAATCATTATAGTTCTGAAATTTTACATGTATACCTGAACTCGCATATCACAGTACCGCAGATGTTGTCGTGGCGAATTCTAGGCGAGTTCGCGAAAGTAGATTAATACCGGAATTCTGTAAGCAATCTCTAGTCACTGATAGAGACTTTGGAGACTTTTTCGTGGTGAGATTGATTTTGAGACAATTTGGTATTCTGTAAGCGAGCTCACGTCTCAAGTCTCAAAAAATACGTCACTAATTAGTGACCTGGTGGCGAGGAGGTCACAGAATAAATAAAATATTGAGGTGAACTAAATAAAGCATCAAAATTTATAAAAACTTACAATTTGTTTGCTCTTTGCTTGTTCGCTTGCTATTTTCTGTAATAAAACAAGCTTATTTGTATGAAATTAGCAAAATAATAAAATTTTTCTGGTTTTGCTAACTTACTTTTTTCCGCCATTTCCATCAAGTGTAAATGGTGATGAGATACGACATTTATCGATATTTCAATGTTTTACGTTACATGATTTTTTTTGCGAATCGGTTCAGGTAAAACACTTATAAAATATTATATTCATAACTATTTTTATAAGTGATCAGTAGAAATGATACGCTTTATTTTTTTTAATGCAATATATTGCTCATAAATTCATTTCCAAAATCTCTTTTCGTATGTAATCGATTAGTGAGTATTCTTTAAATTATTTTGTTATCTCAAACAGTGTCAGTACATTTTCGCCACAGTCTTTGGTGAAATTTTTAGTGACTGCCGGTTGCTGAATACCAAAATTGGCTCAAGTCACTAAAAATGTCTCATGTCTCAAATCTCAAATTTAGTGACTTGAGATGAGACGGAGTTACAGAATTCGCCTATAAATCAGTTTATAAACAAATAGATACGAGTATGTAGAAAAACCAACTCAAAATTTTTTAAATAATGGGACTTTATTTACTGCTTAAATTTATTTGAAAAGCTTTTGGTATTTAATGAAAGTTTAACTTTCTTTATAAAGATATTTTAAGTGTTTTGTATTATTTTATACCGACTTAACCCAATGCCAGTAAACCAAACTCTGAACTTTAATTTTTCGAAACGCCATTTATAAAAAAATCTCGAATCGCTAATGAACAAATTTTCGAATCGCCAACTATCAGAGAAATTAAAAATTCTCGAATCGCTAATGATAAAAAATTCGAATCGCCAGCGATCCGAGAATGAACAAATTCTCGAATCGCTAGTGATAGGTGACATGCCTACGAATTCGGATTCGCCGATCTATCGCCGCGAACTATTGCCGCGATAATATAATCAGAGAAAGCGAATCCGACG
This sequence comes from Urophora cardui, assembly GCA_960531455.1. Classification (NCBI taxonomy): domain Eukaryota; kingdom Metazoa; phylum Arthropoda; class Insecta; order Diptera; family Tephritidae; genus Urophora; species Urophora cardui. The sequence continues at coordinate 7,759,694 of OY482671.1, forward strand.
CGAATTCGAGGCGAATCCGTTGTGTTTATTGGGTAATTACGAAAGAGCATGTCTCCCAGACCAACTTTGCCGAACAGAGTACTAGTCCAGAGGGTCTGAGTTTGTTTTTTTTTTAGAGGGAGTTAAAGTTTTATGGTTTTAGCTGGAGGTGCAATTACTTTATCGAAAATATCTAATAAAAAATTAACTCAAATGAAGTTTTTGTGCTCAGACTTCTGCTACAGAATTTAATAAGGAATTTCTTTGCGGTTGACTTTAACCCTCTAATGTCCACACAAATGGCTGTTTTTAATCCTTGTTTGGGAACACATGTAGAAAACATCAATTAACAATGCAGATAGAGGGTTAAAATGTTCTAGAAAATATACTACACGTAGAGTTAACCGCCAAAGCGAATGGCGTACTCAGTTTTTTTTAGTACACTCCCCAGTGGAGGTGATGAGTTCAGTTGATCTGGGAGACATCCGCTTTCATAATTAATAGCGTTTGTTCGTGTTCAGAAATCACTGTTGGACATTGTTATCAATTTTCTATACTATACCTACTTACATATTTGTACATACATACATACATATGTATATGTATTTATTTATTTATTTTTATAAAAAAAAATTATTTTTCTCTTGTTTTTTTTTTCTAGTGCTTAAAATATAATCTAATTTATAAATAAATAGCGCACATAGTAACTTTTATAAAGGTCAAACAACAACAGCAAATTACTTACATATTACATGTATGTATGTATGTCCATTTAGAAGCTTACAGCAGCACGTTTTCCGGCATTACAACACGAGCCGCGCGGCGCAGCCCTAAGCCCATGACGCGCCCAGCCATTTGACGTTCGCGCGACTTTCACGTGATTACATATTTAATACTAGTCAATGGACTTTAAGACCAATCGCCTTGCCACGTGAACAGCGCGAGACAAATAAACAAAATAATCGCCTGTTTATTTTTAGAGCGCTTTCACATTACTCGGTGCGGTATCGGATCGACATTTTTGGTTTTTACCGAAAGTATACCGAAACCTTACCGACCACATGTATTTCAATTGGCACTTTCACATTAGTGTTGCATACATGAAATCGGAGCGGATTAATTTCGGTATACCGCAACGCGGTAAGATCGGTCAGTAAAATTTGAGGAATTACTGCAGACATTTTTGCGGCGTAATAAAAGAAGAAGAACAAAGTCAGTAAAAAACTCGTTTCGGCTATAAATGTAGCAAGTTATAATATCTTCGTCTTCGCTAGAAGACATTATTGTTATTATTGAGTGATTTGTTGAAGTTAAAAATTTTGTTTTGCAAATTTCGATGTTTGTTTTTCTATTTTCTGCCGATTACGCACCGAAAGTATTCCCACAAGTGTGAAAAACACAGCAACGCGGAATCGTTTCGGTAAGCTGAAAATACCGAGCAAAAAATGTCGATCCTATGTCGTACCGAGTAATGTGAAAAGGCCCTTATAATGAATAATACGCACGTTTTTTTTTGTACGAAAGGGGTTTATAATATAAACTTTATACATATATACATACATACATTCATACATACATATGTATTTATGTATGTACGGGTATGTTCAGAAACGCAGCATGAAACGCAACATCGGCAGTAATTATTTCATTGATGATTGTGATGAGCGACGCTTCATGCAAAATTTACGTTTATGAACGCTCTGCTTGTACTACAAAATCAAACTGAGTTTCTGAACAAAGCCTACATAAATGTATCCCTGCAAAAATTCCGAGTGCTCCATTCGCTAATCCATGGAGTGCTCTCTATGGACCAACCGAGTACTCCATAACTTGCCACATTTCATACAAAAAATATGGTCCATTTAACATTGCATGTCATTGTAATGGAGTATATACTCCAGTCCCGCATAACAATCAAATTAATCCATGGAGTACCTACATTGAATTAATTGATGGAGTACCTAACAGTTAGCCGAACATAACAACAAAACCAAATGTTTATCGCGACGACGACGAATGACGTGCATACATTCAAACATTTGTATGTATGTAGTTATGTATGTATTCACATATCGTCGTCGTCGCGATAAACATTTAGTTTTTGTTATGTTCGGCTAACTACGAACCGATGCAGATATATGAATCGGTCGTTTGTGCTATGTTAGTGGTCACTTTGAAAGTACTCCAACCTACCACAAATGGAGCATATAATCCAAATGATTTTTGCAGGGATGCACTATATCGGCATGTGCGCGGCGGGCCCTCCCACTGCCTAACCCTTAAACTGACCTACAGATTGATGCTGTTGCTATTTAAATTGTTGGTGAACAGAAACAAGAGCAAAAGAAAAAAAAAAACAAAAACAATAACAGAAACATTATTAGTAAACCGTTAGCAGATTAGAAAAAACAAGCGCGCATACATACTTACTTTTACCGCGCAAAAATTTTAATCGACTAGTCACTAAAGAGACTAACTCCGAAGAAACTCTCAATCGCTTACAATTAGGCATAAGTTCACTGGAACTTATTCAGTTTGGCGGTGCAATAGTGCAGGTTTACTGAACAACAACTAGTACCACAGCAACCGACAATACCAAAGTAAGGCGCACACAGCTGATGCGAAGGGTGTAACAACCTGTAAGGTCCTGCTTTTAATTCCGATTGGTACCGTTTTTTCGGTTTTTATTTTAATTTTCTGTTCAGAGATTATTAAATCTCATTAATTTTAGTACCTACCTACTCCATGAATTAATCCAATGTACTCCTTAGATTACTCGGATGTCATACGGAAATCGGAGTATGTGATCCCTGCCTAGGACATCGCCATGTTAAATGGACCATATTTTTTATATGAATGTGGCAGGTTATGGAGCAGTCGGTTGGTTCATAGCTAGTACTCTATACACGCATGCATGGAGTACTCGGCTTTTTTGTTACGTAGATATTTATTAGGCAAGCAAATTTTTAGAAGTATAAAAAGCTGACTTGTTCCACTTTATTCAAAAGTCTTAGGCAACTCTACACCATTTCCAGATGGATTTTAGAAAACGTCAACTGCATTTTAGAAAAGTAGATAGAAATACAATTCAAATTTTCCAAAATCCAATTGACTCTCTCTAAAATCCAGTTGATGCTTTCTACAATCCACCTGGAAATGGTGTAATTCGACTTATGCCAAAAAATAATTTTTTTATACAATTTTTTAATTAAAAACACAAAATGTATATGGAAGTTTTTTTATAAAATTTTTATTTTTGTAAATTTTTTTTATCATTTTCTTTATTTCCTTTTGATAAAACTTTCAATTTTTTTTACGATTTTTTTTATTTATGTATATTTATTTTCTGATAAAACTTAAATTCTCTAAATAAATTTTTTTTTTTTAATTTTTTTTTATTTCCTTTTGATAAAACTTAAATTTTCATAAATTTTTTGTACGATTTTTTTATTTACATATCGACGGCTGAGAATAAGATCGCCCTATTTCAAAAATTGTTTTAAAAACCCTATTTGAAAAAATGTTTCAATAACGTCCTATTTCAGATTTTGCTTCAAAAACGCCCTATTTCAGAGAAAATTCCATATATGTATATTTCTCTGAAATAGGGCGTTTTTGAATAATTGTCTGAAATAGGACGTTCTTGAAACAAATTCTGAAATAGGGCGTTTTTGAAGCAAAATCTGAAATAGGACGTTATTCAAACAATTTTTGGAATATGGCGTTTTTGAAACAATTTTTGAAATAGGGCGATCTTATTCTCAGCCGTCGATATATTTCTTTTCTGATAAAACTTAAATTTTTAAATAACTTATATATTTATTTTTGGAATTTTTTTTTTTAATTTTTATAAATATGTGTACATATATTTTTGTTTTTTGATCATTTAAAAAAAATCATTTTTTTTTTTGGTAAAATTTTTATAAATTTTCAAATAAATTTTTTTATTAATATTTGGTTTTAACGATTTTTTTAAAATTAATTTTAGTATATGATTTTTTTGTTTATACATTGGTTTTCTGATAAAACTTAAAATTTTATACATTTTAATAAATTATTCAAATTTTTATAAAAACTTGTTTTTTGATATCTTAAAAAAATTATTGTATTATTATATAATTTTTTGGATACAATTTTTATAAATTTTCCAATTTTTTATAAATATTTCTTTTTTTTTTAATAATTTTTTAAACCAATTTTAGTATATGATTTCTTTGTATTTATAAATTTATTTAAAAAAATGCAAATTATAAAATAATTCTATATATTTTTTTTGTAAAAATTTGTAAATTTTCAATTATAATTTTTTATTATTTGTTTTTAATGATTTTTTTAAATTAATTTTAGGATATGATTTTTTGTTTATACATTTGTTTTCTGATAAAACTTAAAATTTTATAAAATAATTATGTATATATATTTTTTTGTTAAAATTTTTATAAATTTTCAATTATATTTTTTATTTGTTTTTAATGATTTTTTTTAACTAATTTTAGTATATGATTCTTTTTGTTTATACATTTATTTTCTGATAACACTTAAAATTTTATAAATTTTTTTAAATAAATTATTTAAATTTTCAAATTTTTATAAATATGTACTTTAGTTTTTTGATATCATCTTAAAAAAATTGTTATATAATTTTTTATGATACATTTTTTATAAATTTTCCAATTTTTTATAAATCTTTGTGTTAATAACTTTTTTTAAACCAATTTTAGTATATGATTGTTCTTGTATTTATACATTTATTTGATAAAATTTTTAAATTTTTCTATACTTTTCTATACGAAATTTTTCGATAAAATTGTTAAATTTTTATAATTTGTTGGAATTGAAAAGAAATTTTTTTTTAGCAAAAAGTAAAAGTAAGCAAGTCGCATTTCACCCACCCAAAATTTTTAATTTTTATAAATGATTTTTTTTTAATTATAGTTGTTTTTTAACAAATGTTTTAATGTTTTATAAATTTTTTTTTATTATTTTTATACATTTTTTTAGTTTTTTTTTTTATTTATATACATATGTAATTATGTGTTTTTGATAAATTTTTTTGGTAAAAGTTAAAATTTTTCTTGATAAAAAAGTTAGTTTTCTACATTTTTGTTTCTTGTTTTTTTTTTTTAACAAGAAAACATGATTTATAAAAAAATTATTAAAAGCATAAAAGTATACTACTCGCACAACTACTCACATTTCACCCATTTTGCAATTTCAACCGCACTACCTAAATTAGTATCCTCATAGGCGCCATACTCGCTTCTAAAAACAGCAAACACTGCATTTCGTAGAAAAATAGTTGCCAAATACCAAATACCAGTCACACATTACACTGCGTCTACTCACAAACACATCCCGAAATGAGCGCACTATCTACCTTCCTAGTTTTCTTTCTTCTTTTCTGGTTTCCTTTTTTGTTTTTGTTGTTATTCAAGTCCTTATCAGCGCGCACTCAGCCGCTGTCGAGTTTGTCGGAGTAGTAGGTGCGCTGTAGTTGGCGAGAAGCTGGAAAATAACAAATAGCAACAAATTTACGAGCGTAGCCAGAACACAACATGTACTAAGTCCGAGCAATTGATAACAGCAGGCAGCGAATGGATGGATGGATGGACTAACATATATGTATAGATGAGACGTACGAAATTCTATTGTCCGCACAAGCTAAATCAAACGCCATGGCGGCGGCGGTGACGAAGATGACGATTGCGGCGGCTAAGCTATAAGTACAACAGTTAAGCGCCAGGTTACAGCAGTTTGGTTGAGACGAGCAAAGCGAGACGAACGCAAAACGCAGAGTAGCGCGGAACGGACGTGAAAAAGAATTTCGAAAAAAAAAAAAAATTTAACAAAAAAAGGATTTTGTAATACAACCAACTGCGTGCGAGCAAGAAATCTACAAAGCTGTGACTTCCAAGATGACTCAATTGGGATTACTCATTTCGTATGCGCTGCTGGTTCTTTTGTGGCTGCAGCTGACACAACGCACCGCAGGTTTTGGTAAGTGTGCAGGGAGGCTGTACTGTTGTGCACTGGAGGCAGCACGTGTTGTTGCTTTTACACAAGCTTGGCAGCTCCATACATGTACATATCGACGCTTCCAAACAAAACTTTACTAAGTCTGAAAACTGTGTTTTGCATGAGAAGCTCTCAAAGCTTAAACTCGATATGAAACTTCGGTTGTATGCTAAGTATATTTTCACTTGTAACTTCTGTTTGGATTGAACGATCAACGCCAAAACTCGACAATATCAAAGTCAGGGTACGCTTTATATAAAACCGTAAGAAAAATAAAAATTTGCTACGTGGTTTCTCATGGCAAGCTCTCAAAGTTTTTATTCTGTAAAAATCTCGAGTTGTATTATATGTACACTTTTGCTTATAACTTTTGATTGGATTGTCCGATTGATACCAAAATTGGACAGCATCTAAATTAAGACACACTCTACTTGAATACGCCAAAAACGGGAAAATGTACTAAGTCGACTTAGGACAGTATTGTTTGGAAGCGTCGTTATGTACATATTTGCAGCTTTTTGAAGACACTTCTACTACGTTTTTTTTTCCTTTCGCCTTTCTACAGTCATTCAGCAACACATCGCCAGCGCTGAACACCGCATGCATCCGCTGTTCAATTTCAAATCACTACAACAACACAGCATACAAAAACGCGCTATGCCAATGATTAAATTCGATTCATCAAAAACCGATGAAGAACACTCACAATACTGGAATATAATTGGTCAAAGCATATTGGACAAACAGTTGGCGGAAAAATCACGTTTGAACACGAATTTGGCAAAGAATGTGATTGTTTTCTTGGGTGACGGCATGTCTATACCGACGCTGACAGCGGGACGTGTGTACCTGGGTGGCGAAGAGAAGCAATACACATTCGAGCGTTTTCCCTATACTGGATTGAGTAAGGTGAGTTTTTGTTGGAGTTGTAATTTGAGTTTGGTGTGAATTTGAGTTTGGAGTGATTTTGAGTTTGGTGTGAATTTGAGTTTGGTGTGAATTTGAGTTTGATGTGATTTTGAGTTTGATGTGAATTTGAGTTTGATGTGATTTTGAGTTTGATGTGAATTTGAGTTTGATGTGATTTTGAGTTTGATGTGATTTTGAGTTTGATGTGAATTTGAGTTTGATGTGATTTTGAGTTTGATGTGAATTTGAGTTTGATGTGAATTGGAGTTAAGGTATGAATTTAATGGCGTTTTCTTTTCTACGAAAAAATGTTGCCCTCCTATATCCCAATTATCGAATTACGTATCTTGACTTTCTATAAAATGGCTGAATTTGTAGATAAGGGTGCCCTCTTACTTAGTTAGAAGTCAATATTTGGTGAAAGGACCAGACAAACTTACAAAATGGCTAAGAAAATCAAACAGGGCAACATTATTTCGAGAAAAGAAAACGCCATAAGTTTAATGCGAATTTGAGTTTGGTGTGGATTTGAGTTTAGGTGTGAATTTGCGTTTGTGTACATGTTTGAACACGAATTTTTGCATAGCAACAGCAGAGTCAATTCAAGTCGGCTCTCGCGCCGCTGCTGAAACTTTTTAACAGTCATACTTATACACTTTTCTGCTTCTTCTTTGTTGTGTTCCACTTCTGGTGTCTTCCACACCAGACCTACTGCACCAATACACAAGTCGCCGATTCGGCTTGCACCGCTACCGCTTATTTGGCTGGCGTCAAAACTAATTACGGCACAATTGGCGTATCGGCCGCCATCGAAGTGAACGATTGTCAAGGCCAAAATAATACATTCCATCATGTGAAATCGATTGCAGCTTGGGCGCAACAGCAGGGCATGGCTACCGGCTTGGTTACCACCACTTCCGTAACACACGCTTCACCGGCTGGCGTTTATGCGCACGTGGCAAATCGTAATTGGGAGAATGATGCTGAGGTGCGCGCAGATGATGGTGATCCGCTTATGTGCCAAGATATTGCTACGCAGCTGGTGCATGGTGAGGTGGGTAGTCGATTGAATGTGATTTTGGGCGGTGGACGTCAACATTTTATGCCACAAAGTGAACGTGATGCGCTGAGCGGCGAAATGGGTTTGCGTGGCGATGGCAGGAATTTGATTAGAGAATGGCAGGTGATACATGGTGGCGTTGGTAGTGGTGGACGTTATGTGCAGACGCGTGAACAGCTATTGAATGTAAGTTAAAACTAAAGAGTGCTCAAACTAACTAGAAATAATAAAAAAACAATTTTCTTTCTCCTTTCACTTCCTCCCTCTCTTTTTTCTCTCTATCTCTCTCGCCATCCACAACAGCTTCCACCAAACACACAGCGCGTTATGGGACTTTTCGGCGCCAATCACATGCCCTTTCATCTGGATGCCGATCTCAATGAAACACCCACGCTCGCCGAAATGACCTCAGTTGCATTGGATGTGCTCGAACGTCAAAGTAATGGTCGTGGTTATTTCCTATTTGTGGAGGGTGGTCGCATTGATCATGCTCATCATGATACGCTCGCTATGAAGGCTTTAGATGAGACCGCAGAATTTGATAAGGCCATCAGCTTGGCGCGCCAACGCACCGACGAACGTGACACACTCACCGTTGTCACTTCGGATCACTCGCACACCATGTCTGTGGCGGGTTATTCATCACGCAAAAATGATATAATTGGCGTGAATAATGGTCAGCTGGCCGATGATGAGCTACCCTATGCTACGCTGAGCTATGCTAATGGTCCTGGTTTTGAGTATAATGTGTTGAAGGCGAATGGCGCCATTAAACGTAAGAATTTGGCCAAGATCAATATGAAGCATAAAGATTATCCATTTCCATCGATGGTGCCATTGGAATCGGAAACGCATGGCGGTGATGATGTTGCGGTATTTGCGAGTGGTCCATTTGCTCATCTCTTTACTGGGAATTATGAGCAAAATTATTTACCGCATGCAATGGGCTATGCGGCTTGTTTGCAGAGCGATGTGAAGTCGACGCCAAAACGTACGGCGTGCACGGATGGTGTGTTAAGTGGCAGAGCAGTGTGAGGTTTGGGTAAGAGAAGCGTCGCTAAAAGTGTGGGTGGGTTTATTTTGTGGGTTGGGAGCACCTGATATTTGCTATTTGCTACAATATATTTTTATTTTTTTAATATTAATTTAACTTATTTTTTTTTGTTTTTTTTTTTTTTTTTTGGTGTAATACATTTTATATTAAGGGCCGTTTATTCAACCTCTGGTTAACGCAAATCGTAGGATAAAGGTTCGGTTAAGCTCACGGTATATATATTGAGACGGTAATGCCAGTAGGCGGAAATGTCAAATACTGCTTACGTCACAGGATCAATAAAGCCGCGAAGAACCAAACAAACAGCTGTGCCAATTGCAAAAGGAAATGACGTATGAGGACCTGATACTTTTTTCTAAAGCCGAAAGAAATATGGCGGCCAGTGAACTGACATGACCTTTTAATTGGATCATGGGTTAAGCTATGGACTGCATTATCGACCACATGTTAAAATTTGTGATTTAATGAAGTCGATAATGATGTTTAATCGGACTTTAACCATGGTTAGCGTTAATCAGAGGTTGAGTAAACAGCCCTAAGGGCCGGTTTCACCATCTCCGTTTAATTTAATCGCTGGTTAGTTTGACGTAAATTGTATGGCGAGCTGTCAAATAAATTTCTTAACCGGGCAAAAAACTCTGGTTAAATGCTTAACCGGAGATGGTGAAACTGGCCCTAAGTGTTCAAGGGAGGCATGAATCACTAAGTCGAGCTCATGTACTTAGTATTTAAGTATAGTTTATAAAAGTTTTATGTTTAAGAAAAAATATTAAAAAATAAGTAGAAAAAATTCTAGAAAATTTAAACTAAAGCAGTTTTTTTTATCAAAAAAAAAAAAAAGCCAATGGATTGTTTACTACTCAAGTTTCCGTGGTATATTCACCCTGTTGTATGGTGAACTTGTTGGAGAATTGTTAAGAGACGCAGGGTAGGGATGGCAAAAAAAAATGAAATAATCGATTAACCGCTTTTTAGGTTAATCGAAAGCGTTCGATTACACTGGATCACAAAATGAAATTTTTTGTCTGTACTTTGGACGTGACTATCCTATCAATATGTAAAATCGGTCGCTGATTCCGAAAATCGGGTTCATTTTTAATTCTATGCAGAGGCATTGCGCGACCTGGCTGTATTTACTTGATCGCCTATAACTTTTCCATTTTACAATGGATTTTCATCGTTGATAGCTTATTTTTTTGATAATAGAATGGAGCTTCATGAAAAGGAGTAAAACCGAAGGTGAAGACATTGGTTTTAAAGATATTGTCTGACAAAGTCAATTTTTTCTTCAAAAAATCGTAAAAAATCGAAAAAATTAAAATTTAATCGTCAATATTTCAGAAACTATAAGAGTTAGAGAAAAATGTTATAGGAGCCGTGAAAAGGAAATTTAATTTTATTTCGTTTGGTGTCACCCTAAGGAATATAACTCACTGTGTTAAAGAGATATACAGGATTAAGTGGACACATTGGCCAAATAACGGTAAATTGCCGATATCTCAAAAACCTTCCCATAGAATTAAAAATGAACCCGATTTTCGGAATCAGCGACCGATTTTACATATAGAAAGGATGGTTGCGTTCAGAGTATTTTTTGGCTGTAGAGCAGTGTTATTAATCGCGAATAATTGTGGGGAACTAACCGATTATAACCGTTTTTCGATTACAATTATTGCTTAAAAAATATATAATAAACGAAAAAATGGCCATTTATTAGGAAAAATTGTCAAATCGTCAATGCTTAGAAAAATCTTCAAAATGACGATAAAATCGTCTATTCGGCAACGCTGGCTGGAGGGAACATTTATTGTGTTTTTTTGGATATACCTACTCACAAAACCGTAGGTAACCGAATTCGGAGTCGGCTTAAGAGGCGGAAATTTTCAACTTCGATTATTTCCTTTCGATTATTTTCGACTTGAGAGGAACAAGGTTAATCGAAAAAATAATCAAAAGGAAAAAACCGATACATTTTAACCGTTAACCGAAAGAAATTAACCGATTATAATCGTTTTTCCGGTTATTGTTGCCATCCCTAACGCAGGGTCGGTTTCACCATCTCCGGTTAAGCACTTAACCATAGATTTTTGCCCGGTTAAGCAATTTATTTTACAGCTCGCCATACGATTTACGTCAAACTAACCAACGATTAAATCAACCAGAGGTGGTGAAACCGGCCCGTAGTGTAGATATGTATGTGATGGATTTCCTGTAGGTGTCTTCCTCACCAGTGTTGTGGCTTCGTATCTTAGATGTCGGTTCGTCGCGTTAAATGCAGTGTTTTCTTTTATGTATAAAAGCTAGGAAATCTTATAATTACAGGAACCCCAAACGGACTGCGCTACCCCAGCATTTACCTGATATGATGACGGCCAGATCATCTGCATAGGCATAGGTGTTTTTGCTCCGCCTCCATTCGTTTGTAAGAGTATTTTGTTGACCAGTAGATTCCACAACAGTGGCGAGAGCACTACCCCTTGCAGGGTGCCCTGCTTGACATGGTCGAAAGGCCACGCTCAGCCGTCACAGTTAGGGACACGATATCGAATCAAAAGCATCGATCTGGTACTCATTTAAAATATCGGTTAAAAAGAATCGCGAACCCGATAATATCGAAACTAAACTACTCGATACTCAAAGTATCGGTATCGAAAGCGGTAATTTTCTAGAAGGTGCAACCTTAAAATTTCCTCTAAAATAGTTAAAAGAGATACCAATCGACGCGTTCTGACCTCTAGATTATGAATTCGAAAGCGGAAATAAAAGATTTTTCCACATTTTAAAGATATTTATTAAAACGGTTTGAAGTTGCACCGTCTTCTAGAAAGTTACCAAAAACGCAATAAAACTGCACCCTGAGGCATACACATATCGCTGTATTAGTGCTAATTCCATGTCATAGTATGCCATGGCTGATTCCAAAGTTTTGATTTTGACGTAAATCCTTTTCCAACTCATAATAATAGTTCAAGCTGATTAAAAAAAAATTATACAAGTTTATTAAGTTCTTGAAAACATTTTTTACAAACCAACAGCTTTTACAAAACAACAGGTGTATTTAATGCAATCACAGTTGTAAAAAGATATTTGCAAAATATTTAGTATTTTGAAAAATAAACATCTTAAATAACATTAACAATTTATTTTCATTGAGATTATATGTATCCATCATTGAATTTTTTTGGAAATTTGATCTTAAATTATCGAAACAAAAAAATTATGAAACTCAAGTGGCAGAATAGCTGTGCATTCCATGTTATAAAGAGAAGCCATTGCGCAGTATGATTTTTCTTCCGGACTTCTTCTTTCCCCTTACGGCCAAAGCAGAAGCTTACAAGAAGCAAATTTAAAATTTGTATTTCCATATATTTTATATTTTAAAAATAATTTATTTTCTAGTTGTCAAATTGAAACAATTGTCAGAAAAAAGTGAAGAATGTCAAAAAACCTATCGAAATACAAGCTGGCTCATTGCTTTTTAACCGCCTAGATAGTATTTCGTTGGTTTTTTCCAACATAGCTTATTCCCTTGCACCAACACAAAACTGTATTTGACCACCTCTTTCACACAAAAAAACCTTGTAGAATACCAGGAAAAAAACGTAGTGTCATAGGGGCATTAATGGAAAACAGACCCTTTTTTGTTTACGTGTTTTTTTAGTAAAATGAGAAAGAAAAAAAATATTGACGATTCCTTCGCTAAAATGACGATTTTTTATTTGCAAACGTTAAATTATCGTATGAAAATTAAAAACATATAATCCTATATCTCCAGTTATCATTATTTCTATCGCATGGTAATTACAAATTGTGAGCAAGTTTCGGGGGTAAGTGTGCGCCTCGTTTAATGTGAGATTTGGGTAACTTCATACAAAAAACCTTACGAAGTAGCCCAAACCTGCAATTATTTCAGCACGTGGATCAGACCTATTTTTCGATATGTACAAGTGAAAATTACTCGTGCTTGTGCATTTTTCGGCCCTTTAGGAAGCAGCTTGTCACTTCTGCGCACTCGACCGATTTTCGGCACTATTTTGCATTGCACAATTTTTTAGACAAATATGACACAATTTTAATTTTCCATCACTGAATGTACTCATTTGTTCGATACCGTGGTTGAAGTACTCGATACCAAAAAATATCGTTGCAAAAGAATCGAGTAAAAAGTATCGGTATCAAATGCAAAAAATATCGATTTGGTATCGTATCGTATCGAAATTCGTGTCCCTAGTCACAGTCCGACAACTGAAAAGGTTTTCTGGCTGCTTTTGCCTGTCTTCGAGTAGAAATACAACTCTTGATAGTCTCCATGATTTCGGTACATAGTTATGGCTTAAGCTGTTTTTGAAGATGGTCAGTAGTGGCGGAATAAGAACAGCGCTTACTTTTTGTAGAAGAGGCGGAAATATGTATGAGTCAAGTTTTCTCAAGTGGGCCATCTTAAATCGATTTTTCGATATTGTATGGTTTATGGATCAATTTTGAAAGCTAACAAACATTGTAATATGTATGTACGTCGTCCACATCCTGGGATTTGTATGGGTGAAAATAATATTTGGCACATTTGAGCCTGTGGGCCGTTACTAACCCATGAACGTCAGAGCCCATTGCGGACCATAGCTCGCAACCGTCTTCAGGTACCTAAGAGCAGCTGGGAAAATGTGCTTGCATCAGAGTTTCTAGCGTGTCCATATTGGAATAAAATGGATTTACTACAGGGACAGGAGCGGATTTACATAGGGGCAACATGGGCAGCTGCCCAGGGCGCCGTTTCAATAGGGGCGCCAAAACTAAGACAAAGAAAAACATTTTTTTTTATTTACCTACCAAGAAAAGTTTTTTTTTTCAATATTACAACAAGAATAAAAGATTTTTTCAATTTTTTACAGAGAAAAAATTAATCAAAGTACATTTCAGAACATTGGTACAGTTCTTAACCTTCGCCCCAGTGGGACTTACATATCGCTCATTTGCTGCATTTGCACTTTTCAAAATACACAACTTTTCAGGAAGCGCAATTTTGAGATTCAACCGCCATATGGTGCGCAAGTAAATGCAACATTTGGTTTGTATCTGAAGCGCTTAGTTTTCAATCATAAAGAATTTTTTACTCAAATGAAGTATGATGTAACTAACTATTCTGCAGCATTAACTCAAAAATCACGATTTTTGATTTATGCTGGTCTTGCAGCAAATGAGCGATATGTAAACACCAAGTTTTAGCAGGTTGTGTGCAGTAAATGACGTGAAAGATTCAAATTTAATTGAAATTTCAAATTTAAAAATCAAGTAGGCATTGAAGTATTTTTTCGGGGAAATGCGCGAGCTCACTTTTTCAAAGGAAACCAAGATCTGAATGTTTTCTGTTTCTGGTTAATTTGAATAGTGCGCGCCTCTATACAATGCGCTGCGTACATTTTATGTAATCTTAAAAGTCGTTCCGAGTTAAAAACATCAAAAAAGTGTCAGTGAATTAATGTCAAAAATAGAAGAATGAGTGCAAATATGAAAAAGTTAAGCGGCGCAGCAAATAAAAAACGTGCAGCCGAGAAAGTGCAGAAAGACAAAGATTTACTGTCGAAAATCCCTAAACTTGATTGTTTTTTTTTTTCAAACTCCTCGAAAAGAAAATGACTCCGTTGTTGGTCATAACCAAAAAGGTAAAAATGCATAAGTCAATTGATCGACAGCTAGGTTAGCCCAGGTAGATTCTGGGCCAGAAAGCCAGATTTCGCTACCTGGGAGGCACACTACTGTCAAAAATTGTGAGTTTAGTTTCAGGACGAAACATTTTCACTATAAAATTGTGGAAAAAATGTGGAACCTATTTAAGAATCGAATCAAATTTTTTCAATCCGTAAAATATATCAGTAATGAATAGAGCTCGGAAAAATAGGTGAAATCAAGCGCCTAAAAAATGCTACATTTTGTAAATTTTGTTTGTTTTCAGTGGCGGGATTACAATTTAAATATAAAGGGCTAGCATATTGGTAAGGTGGGTGAAGATTTTATTAGAAAAGTTCTTAATCATGTTACACAAATTTGCAGTTTGAATAAAAATACAGTGGTGTGTGATGAAATAAAGCCAAAGAGGGACTTAGTTTCTTTGACATTTTTACTGAAAAAAGTATGAAGAACACTCGTACGTCTTGCGTATAGAAAAAAAACAAAATTTATTTCAATTTTGTATTTTATATTTTTGCACATCATCAAGCTTTTTGAAAGCAAAGCAAAACTAGCTGTAATGAAAATAAGATTTGGGAAAAGTAAGTAAATTATGGCATAGTTAATGTTCCAATAACTCATAAACAAAAATGCAAAACCGTTTTTACCACGAGAGAAATTTGCATTTTTACAGATGTGGAATTATGCCGAGTATCAAATTGGAAAAATGTAAACACTGAAATCATCATAAGAAAAAATAGGAAAGTTCAAATCAAGTTTTTTTACCTAAAATATGCAAATGTTTAAAGTCGGACCACTACAAATTAAAAATCTGTATTATATATTCCATTTGCTAATATGCACTTGCCTCATTTTCATTCAAAATATGTATATTTGGTTTAAAATTGTAATTGTTTTTCCTTCACGTGCGAAGATTTTGTCTCAAATTTAAGCGAGTCACTACAAATTTGTTATATTTTTCTTTATTCTTTATAATTATATATTATTTATTATTTATTTATTATTATTCTTTATTATTATATATATTTATTGTAACTTTCTTTGCAATTTTTCACGTGCCATCCATAAAAAACCTAAATAATTTATTTTTCTGGCATTCTAGTAAGCAAAAAATCCAATTGCATTCACCGGGGGCCTAGACCCGAATTAACCCCACCCTTAAACTTGCCACTGGATGTTTGCTTACTAGGATGCCAGAAAAATAAATTATTAATTATTATTAATTAAATTATTTTCACGAAATAGCTATGCACTCAACCTTCGGTGTAAATAGTTGTTAAATTTTTTATCCACTTACCCCCAACAATTAAAAATTTAATTAAATAAAAATTTCGTGCTAAGCACTAAAAATTTTTTAAGTATAAATTATTATGGTTTTTTATGGATTGCATGTGAAAAATTGCAAAGAAAGCTACAATAAATAAATGTAATAATAAAGTATAATAAATAAATATATAATTTTAAAGAATAAAGAAAAAATTAAAAATTTGTAGTGACTCGTTTAAATTTTAGACAAAATCTTCGCACGTGAAGGAAAACCAATTACAGTTTCAAACCAAATATATTTTGAATGAAAAAGAGGCAAGTGCATATTAGCAAATGAATTTTACTATAAAAAATACTAATACCTGTTATTTGAGAATTTTTTTCTAGTTGTCCTCTGCAATTTTTTCATGCGAATTTACAAGTCGAAAAAAATTGCGTGCTAGAAATTAATATAAAATTTCTACTCAAAAAGTTACAAATTTTGCTGAAATATTGGCGAATTTTCCAGAATTTTGCACAAACTTAACTATAATATATTTGGTTTCTGTTATAGGTTTTTTTTATATAACAAATTAAAATTATTAAAAACACATAAATAAATATATTTTACGAATAAAATCACTTTCTATTCTGGCTTCATTTCATCACACACCACTGTATGTTTATTTAAACTGCAAATTTGTGTAACATGATTAAGCACTTTTCTTATAAAATCTTCACCCACCATACCAATATGGCACCCCTTTATATTTAAATTGTAATCCCGCCACTGAAAACAAACAAAATTTAAAAAAAGGAGCATATTTTGAGGCGCTTGATTTCACCTATTTTTCCGAGCTCTAGTAATGAAATGTTACTACACGAAGGCAAGTACGGTTTTTTTTTTTTGGAAATATTGGGGCGCGGCTTGATTTGTTTGCCCAGGGCGCTTCTGGGGGTAAATCCGCCCCTGCACAGGGACGTTGGTGGGCGGCGGTGAATTCAACCAAAATTCAAGTTTCTACACGGAATGTGTGTCAACTAAACATTTTAATCAAATTTGTTAGCTTTGTTATGCATTTATTTTGTTCTTTTTTTTTGTTATTAAAAAGCACACAATAATAAAAAAAAAAACAATATTATCATTTCTTAATTTCACGCTGCACTGCTTACTCACTAAATGTCCAGCGCGCTCGCTTTTTTTGGTTTCGCTCCAAAAAATTTTATTTTCAGTATTTGTTTGCTGTGCGCTTCCGCTTCGCTTGAAACCATGCAATGCAACGCGTTTGGATTTGCATTTAAATTAGCGCCCGAATGTATGCAACGTATTTTGTATGTGTGCATGTGTATGTGTATATGCAATTTATTTTAGCACATCCGGCCATATGGCGAAAAGCCAGCAGTTGCTAACACATTTTGCTGCGCGCCTGGTATTGCGAATCGACAAAATTCGGTTTAAGTTCGACGAGAAATATTTTTACCGACACATGTTATTAGTGCGATTCCGAGTTTTTGTTTAAACACATTTTTGTATGCCAGACATTTCTGCTATGGAAATAGGCGCTCATAAAACTAAGCACATGTCTATTTAGCGCGGGTAAAAAGTAAACAAATTGGCGTTTGTCATGTATTGTTTTTTTTTTTGTTTTAGCTATTTGGCATACCCCAACAAACACTGAGGTTAGTTATCGATTTGAGAATGACTCGAGAACTAGCCTCATTCTCAAACCTCTAACGTTAGAGGACGACTCGAAAATCTATCGAGAATCATAGCGTTCACAAACAAAAGGGTACCTAATTCTCAAATCGAGAAAATTATAATTCTCGAATCGAATTCTAATGTAGTTCTCTAATGAGATTCTAATCAGAATTGGCAAATACTAATTGAAATGAAAAACAAAGCTTTCTCTCCTTTTACATGATTTTTTCATTGTTTAGATTTTATTAGTGCCAAATTGCATATGATTATATACTTATATTCGCATGTATGTATATATTTATCACATTTATAAGAACTGAAATTTAAACTAAATTCAGTCTTATTATTTAAATTAGAGGTACTTCTTGTACTTTTTAATGGAAAACATTGTACTACGGTAATATTAACTTTATATTGAGAATTGATAAAAGGCGTGAGATTTGGCTCCTTCTCTAATCACTCGCTAATCGAATTCTAGTGTAGTTTTCAACCCTAGTTATCGATTTAAGAATATATAGAGAATTACACTAGTTATCTAAGGTAATCTCGACAAAATTTCTAACGTTAGAGACTGTGTTTGCTGGGACATTGTATACACATGCAAATATGTATATGCACAGCTACCCTGCAAAAAATGCGATCAAGCCGGGATACATCCGGGACAACTCGCAAGGGAGCATGCGATTACTACCCATTTGTATCTCTTTATATGGGTTGAAGTGTTCTCTTTTGTTTGAGCATGTCCTATGAAGAGACTAATTGTACCCAGTTTGTACCCGAACGGGTAGCAAAAGCGCACAATTGTACCCGTTTTGTACCCGAACAGGTAGCAAATGCGACACATCCATTTGTGCGACTAATTGTACCCGTTTGATACCCTTTCGGGTACAATTAGTATACATATGTACCCGTTCGGGTACAATTGGGAACAATTGTAGACTAATTGTACCCGAAAGAGAGCGCTCCCGGACAAATCTTTTTAGAGACTCGTCGCACACTTTTTTACAGGGTAAGCAAACACACACGGAAACACATACACGGCCAGGCATGCAAAAACACACATACATACGCTTATATATTTTCGCACATTCTTTGCGTTGGTTACACGCTATTTTTGCTGAGCGATTGGTGTGTAGAATTGATGAGCCGATTGAAAATTTGTGTATGTTCTTTGTAACGATTCTGATTGGCTGGTTAGTGTGGTCTGTGTTGAATGATGACGCTTGTTTGTTGCTTGAAGCCAAAATAAAATCAATTTATTTGTGCGAAAGTGATTGCTGCTAATGGAACAGGCGTTCATAAATGTTTGCATGACGAGAGACAAAACATGCCAATATATTAGCGCCTGAGTGTATGCAATGTTTTTGTGCGTTGAAAAACTAATGTTAATCAAACATGTCCGCACAGCCATATGATCCACACATGCATAGGTACATGTTTTAATTGCTGCAATTTCGCGAAAGTATGTATGTAGAAAATTTGCTAAAGTGCAAAATTTAATTGAGCGAAACTGAAAGAGCTTTCTTCCGGTGATAGACAACCGCAGCAAGTATGAAATTTGTTTTAATGTGCTGTGAGTTGAATAAATTTATTTTTGGGTTTGTGCTATTTTTAGCTGAATATGTACATATGCATGTGTGTATGTATGAACGTGTGTGCAAAATTTTACAAGCCATTTTATGCGAAATTCTGATTGCCTACGAATATTTGTTGTATGCGTTTTAATTTGACGGCCGTACAAAGCTGTGGGGCATTGTTGGGTCGTTAAATGCAAATGAGTTAACGGAATAATGTTGGTAAAAAAAATAAATTAAAAAGTAAAAGTTCAAAACTGTTTAGGTTACTTCATTTGTATACATATCGTCGCTATAGAAGAAAAAAGACGCAAAGTGTTTTGTTGAGCAAGAAAGACGCAAACCTTTTTTTTTTTCCAAAGAAAGACGCATTAAAAATATTTTTCGAAAGAAAGACTTTATTTTTTTTTGATAATGAAGAAATACGTTTTATTTATTTTTACTATAATTTTAATATTTTTTTAGGAGAGAAAGACGTATTCAATTTCTTTTTTTCCTTTGTCAATATTAATGATAATGCGTCTTTCTTCGTCGAAATATTTCATAATGCGTCTCTGTTCTTATCAATTTTAATTTGATTTGGGTAAGTGGAAAAATTAGCTGAAAACTATTAACAGCGAAGCAAGTTCAACAGTTGCGTGGCCGCTACGTCTTAGAAACTCACCAAATGTGACAGCGATTAGCTACTTTGCTGGGTTCAGGCATTAACTTACGATGTATTGTGTATTAGCTTACCATCCTTTGCAGTGCTTAACGCAATTGCTCTGTGACTTCTTGTATAAATACAATAATTTTTTTTCTTTTTTTATATTGTTAAAAATCCCTGCCTGAGTTCGGAAACTTGTTTTCCCTTAATATTTGTTTGTGGCCGCTGTGGTGCAGTGGGTAGAGTGCTCGCCTGCTATGCCAGAGGTCTCGGGTTCAAACCACGGTCCGAGCCAAACAAATTTTTCTAATTAGTAAAAATCCAATTATTGGGTTTTTTAAGAGCAGCGGTCACCTCTCGGCAGTGGGCGGCATACCCTCCGAGAGTATTTCTGCTATGAAAAAAAGCTTCTCACAAAAAATGCATTCGCCGTTCGGAGCCGGCATAAAACTGTAGGTCCACCCAATTAGTAGGAAGAACAAAAAGGAGCACACCTCGAATTGGGAGAGAAGCTCGGCCATAAAACTCGTCAGAGTTATAATAGCGCCATTGTATTATATTATTATTATTATTATTATTTGTTTGATATTACAAACATTTGACACTGCAACACTAACTATGCTTTGAATGCTGCTTGACTTCGAGGCATTGTATGCATGTATGCGCAACAATGATGCAGCAACATTTGCTGCAGTAGCAGTCACATACAATTTCATTCAATCCAATCACATATGGCGCCCGTACAGCAACAACGGTTTTTTTTTTTTTTTGGCGAATTGTGGATATAGCGATGATTGGTGATGGCGGCCAGAGAAGGCATAGAGCTCAATTCCCCATATGTACATAAAATGTTGTTTTTGTTTGCGTCTATGCCAGCACTGCACGCCCAACAAACAATATTGAATTTATAGTGGCTTTCGTGCAAATAACCATAGCGATAATAATAAAACACAAAATATGTACATCCCTGCAGTATTTATCAGCTGGAAAACAGCACATATTTCCTACTGAATATTCAGTAGAGATGTAGTTCTAAAATCTGAAATTTCCCTTTCGTTTTTATATAAAGGTGGCGTCGAAAATCAACTACCTAAAAACTACTGAACGAGAAGGGAGAGTTTATGTAGGAAAAAAGGCCTGAATACGCAGGGAGAACTTCCATAGCATGTATTTCAGTACACCTGATGTCTTCACTGCGTGTTCAGTTGTTTTTTCAGCAATGAATTTTGAACTTAGTTTCAGGGTATTTTTCATAATGAATATTCTACTGAATATGCACCTCCTACATAATATTTACGTCGTGTTTGGAATTTTCATGGAAAATGGAATGGTTGTAAAAATGAGTAAAGCAAATATTTATTTTATTTTACTTTTACTTTTCTTTTCTTTTCTTTTCTTTTCTTTTCTTTTCTTTTCTTTGCTTTTCTTTCCTTTTCTTTTCTTTTCTTTTCTTTTCTTTTCTTTTCTTTTCTTTTCTTTTCTTTTCTTTTCGATTGGCTTTCGCATACAAATCGCATCACGCAGAGCAGCCAGCAAAAGAAAAGAAAACAAAAGAAAAGAAAAGAAAAGTAAAAGTAAATTTTCTTTTCTTTTCTTTTGAAAAACTGAGGTCCAATTTGATTTCCACCGCTTTTTAAAATTATCTTGATATTGTGGCAATAGTCGCCAAAAATCACAATCAACCCTTTTATAATCTGGTATTTGATATTTATGTTTGTATGCACATGCAGATGTAAGAAGTTATGTGCATAAGTATGTACCTACATGCAAACGAAAATCAAATCAAATATGCATATGGCTGTGAATACTGAACTTTTGAATGCCGAAGCCAGCTTCATATTCGCATACAAATTTGATGTGAAAAATAAAAAAAGTGCTTTGCTAGTTTTTTTTTCAATAAGTCTGAAAATAAGCAATTGGTTTCTCCTTAGCGAAAGCGAGAAAACAAGCTATGTTATTCTGTTTTGAAAGCTAATGTGTGGAAACGTTGAAGCATGCTCACTGTGCTGTGATTGGCTGTACAAACAAAATACACATTGTGAGGTGGATTGGTGGTGTATTTGCGCTATTTTCTTAGCAGTCTTTTAGGGGCATGTTACAGCGGGGGCTATATTATTGAGAACTTAAATAGTAAACACATTTAAAACGTAAAATAACCAGATTTTAAAGAATTTCGTATGAAATGAACGAAAATCTGTACGCAAGCCGGGCTTCTCGGCTTGTATAAAGCGACCGCCTCTGCTTGGTAGAGGAAGAGGTATGTATGTATGTAGGTGTAATTTTGTGGAATGCCTGTAAATTGCTTGCTATTTCTATTCCTATTCCTCTGACTATCCTATTTTTTATTTATTAGTTTTTTTTTATTTGTAAGGTTTTATTTATGAGTTTTTTTTTATTTGTAAGGTTTTATTTATGAGTTTTTTTTTTCATTTGCTCTATTTATGCATATTTACCTCTTTCAATTCTTTGCATACTGTATATCCTGTGGTTGAAGTGCAGCGTGAAATTATCGTGCATCGGAACCAACGGCATTTTTTATGCATTTTTTCTCCACACACACAAACATGTTGCGACAAGCGCAAGCAGTCAGCATTCGCGTCAACTTTTTTGTTTTTTTATACCTTTCATGGGAATGAAATGGTATTATAACTTTGTGCCGAAACACGAATGGTGAAAGTACCAGAAGGAGGCGTGGCAGACCTACCAAAATATATACCAATATGATCAGGATCATGAGCTGAGTCGATTAAGCCATGTCCGTCTGTCTGTCTGTTTGATCGCAAACTAGTCCCTCAGTTTTCGAGATATCTGCATGAAATTCGAAATGTTAGTGTATTTTTGGGAGAAGCTGATCATTTGTCGGAATCGGCCGAATCGGACCACTATAACATATAGCGCCCATACAACCGATTGTTCCGATATGGACATTTTTGGGTATAACTTCTCCATTTAAACTGATAAGGACATGAAACTTTGAAGTATTTGTACCCATATAGACCTAAATAATGTCTCCGAAATTTGTCAAGATCGGACCACTATAACATATAGCTACCATACAACCGATTGTTCAGATATGGAAATTTTGGGGTATAACTTCTCCATTTAAACAGCTAAGGGCATGAAACTTTGAAGTATTTGTACCCATATAGACCTAAATAATGTCTCCGAAATTTATCAAGATCGGACCACTATTAAATATAGCTACCATACAACCGATTGTTCAGATATGGAAATTTTGGGGTATAACTTCTCCATTTAAACAGCTAAGGGCATGAAACTTTGAAGTATTTGTACTCATATAGATCTAAATAATGTCTCCGAAATTTATCAAGATCGGACCACTATTAAATATGGCTCCCATACAACCGATTGTTCAGATATGGACATTTTTGGGTATAACTTCTCCATTTAAACTGATAAGGACATGAAACTTTGAAGTATTTTTACTCATATGGACCTAAATAGTGACACTGAAATTTGTCAAGATCGTACCATTATAATATATAGCTTTCATACAACCGATTGTTCAGATATGGATATTTTTGGGTGTAACTTCTCCATTTAAACGGATAAGGACTTGAAACTTTGCTGTGTTCGTACCCATATGGACCTAAACGATGTTACTATGAACTTTCAAGGTCAAAATATGGGTAAGCTAAACTAAATCAGACCCGTTCATTTTTGTTTTTTTTTGTTTTTTTTTTAACATGCAAGCAATGGATTTTCGTTGTTTGTTTAGTTTATGTGTGCTGATTGAAGTTGACTTGGAATGGAATTTCAAATAAATAACAACCGAATTGGCCAAGGCGGATAAGAGTTGCTGGTTTTTGAAAGCTAAGCTGTGAAAGGTGAGAAGGGGCGAGGAAGTAATAGTTTTTCATGTAGTTAAAGGAAAATTTTTACTGTATGTCGTGTTTTCGTCTTCGCTTGTAGTGTTTGAATTCTTCATAAACCGATTTCAGCGATGTGCCATCTTCAGTAACTTTTTCGAAAACTTATTTTGGAAAAGTTGCGTT
The DNA here is from genome assembly GCA_960531455.1 of Urophora cardui. Lineage (NCBI taxonomy): Eukaryota > Metazoa > Arthropoda > Insecta > Diptera > Tephritidae > Urophora > Urophora cardui. The sequence continues at coordinate 7,783,576 of OY482671.1, forward strand.
TTACATATAAAATTAAATTAATTTATATATGTATCTATGTACGTACTATGTATGTATGTTTCTATAATAACTTAATAATTAAACCTAAAACAAACAATATCAATAAAATTGTCAACTTAAGACTAAGAAAAAACATCGAGTTTTACTTTGCATTAAGTGCCGCACAGAAGACCATTTGGCTTTCAAAAAAAAAAAAAATCAACTTCCACCGCTTAACTCTAAAAAGTCTCTGCAGGACTTCACTACATTCACTCCAACTTCTTGCCTTTCTTGCTGTTGTTGTTGCCGTGCTTCGCTTTGTTTTTCGCGCTTTTCACCAACACACCACGACCGCCAGCTGCAACTTTCTTGCTGCTCCAGCTGCTCCAACACTTTCTATACACAAACTTACATAAATACACCACCAACGTCACAATTGTGCCCACCAGCGCCAACAGGAAGCCCAACACATCCAACGACAACAATTGCCAACGATTCATGTGCACCGCCGGCGATTGCATATGCTTGGCGCCATTATGCCGCAGCACATACTCCACCCAATAGACGACAGTTTGGCGCGGCGTCATCGGTCGATCGCGATATAAACGCGAAAAGTCACGCACTGCCTTCGTGTATTTGGGATTGTTGAGCACCTCAGAAATGGCCGCGCTGAGACTTTGCTCTGTGAGCGTTAGATAATTAACCGATAAACCATAACCGCAACGTTGCACATTCGCCATATTTGAGGGTTGATCACCGAAGAGCGGTATACCAACCATGGGCACACCATGATATTGCGCCTCCACCACACCGCCCATGCCGCCGTGTGTAATGAAGAGTTTGAGATTGGGATGTGCCAATAGATCATCTTGTGGCAGCCATTCTTTGTAGATGATATTTGGCGCTTCACCGGGCCGATTCTCTGTACCCCATTTCCAGAGCACTTTGTAGGGTAATTTCGAGATGACATTGAAGATGATTTTCGTTTTCTCTGGCGTGAGGTGGGTGCTTTGTATGTTGGTGCCTAAACTGAAATAGATTACACCCTCTTTGGATTCATCCAGTATTTTAGCTATGTCAGCGGGCAGTGGATCGGGTTGCTCTTTGATTTGTATGCCGCCTATCTCGATCAGATTTGGTACATTTGGACGTATCGGCCCTTGGCTAAAGTGATGATTGACAAAGACGAGTGAAACATTCTTGCGTACTTCGTCTAGTGGCGGGTAACGATCGGGTGGAAAGTTGTAGCTGAAAAGAGATGAAAAAAGAGAAAGATTTTTTTTAGTTAAAGAGTGAGTGGTAAATATGTATGTATGTATGTGTATGAGTAAGTTTTAAGAACTCTAATGCCTGAGAAGCGATCTTTTACAGGATTTGGCAGTCGCATGCTCAGGTTAACGCTAGACGCAGGTTTAAGGGCCGTTTTCTCAACCTCCGGTTAGCGCTAACCAGAACAGAGAAAGTTATAAGATTGCCAGCTAAGACCTTAAGTAGTAAAAGAGACTCCATTTCTGCCGCGTACGACGGCTCAAAAATTACACTTTTGGACATCATTTCTACTTTGTGAGGGTTGTTCAAACACTCTAAACAGAATTGAATACATAAAGGGACTTTTTTGGACCACAGCACACAGAGTTAGTCTCCAAAGGTATCAGCATAACTTTTATTTTAGTGTTTGTCCTTCTTTTGAAGTCCTCAAGGTATCGGGATGACTTTTCCGATAGTGATTGTACTTCTTTAGAAGACGTCCAGGTATCGGAATGACTTTCACGGTGGTGGTTGCCCTTCTTTTGAAGTTCTCAAGGTATCGGGGTGACTTTCCCGTTAGTGTTTGTCCTTTTGTCGAAGTCCCCAAGCTATCGGGATGACTTTCCTGGTAGTAGTTGTCCTTCTCTTGAAGTCCTTAAGGTATCGGGATGACTTTCCCGGTAGTAGTTGTCCTTCTCTTGAAGTCCTCAAGCGGGGTTGCGTGATTTTAATTTGACTGAATCACTAATCAAAAATATTTTCTGATTCTTGATTTAAAATATTTTCAAATCAAAGATAATTTTTATTTGTGATTCGTTTCAAAAAAGAATCAGAAATACCCTTTGATTCGTGATTCAAACTATTTTCAAATCAAAGATAAATTTTATCTGTGATTCGTTTCACAAAAGAATCAGAAATACCCTTCGATTTGTGATTCAAACTATTTTCAAATCAAAGATAAAATTGATTTGTGATTCATTTCTCAAAAGAATCAAAAATCTTTTTTGATTCTTGATTCAAACTTGATTTCGAATCAAGATTCTTAATAAAATTTTGATTCGAATAAAATTTTTGATTCGAATCAAACTTTTGATTCGAATCAAAAAATTATTTTGAATCAAAACTTTATTTCAAATAATGTGCCTATGCACATACATACATATGGTTTGAATCACGAATCAAAGGGTATTTTTGATTCTTTTGAGAAATGAATCACAAATCAAATTTATCTTTGATTTGAAAATGGTTTGAATCACGAATCAAAGGGTATTTTTGATTCTTTTGAGAAATGAATCACAAATAAAAATTATATTATTGAAAATAGTTTGAATCACGAATCGAGTTGATTCTTTATTTGAAAGTTGATTTGAAATCAAAATTGATTCGAATCACGCAACGCTGTCCTCAAGGTATCGGGGCGACTTTCCCGTTAGTGTTTGTCCTTCTTTCGAAGACCTCATGATATCGGTATGACTTTTGCGGCAGTGATTATTCTTTTTTCGAGGTCCCCAAACTCTGAAGTAGTCTTTCAAGCCTTCCTCAACGATCACTGAAGCGAAAAAGTATTCCTTTGGGATACGAAACCCTAAAACATAGTCCGCAGACACTGATTAAGTATTCTATCCGGTATCTAAAGAGCATTTATTAGTTAGCTCGTTCTTGAACACTATGGAGGAAGACCTCAACAAGTTTTGGGATGACCTTTTCGATAGTGTTGGATCTTTGTTCGAGGTTATCCAAGCCTTGAAACGCTGCTCAACTATAAAATAAGAAAGGAGTAACCTCTTTGATCTACAGGAATTTAAAAAGTAGAAAGGCGAAACCTCTAAAGGGCTTTAAAAAAGAGACTAGTAGACTATTTGATCTACAGAACTTTAAAATGCAATCCTTACACTGTGATTCAGCTTTTCGGTCTCTGCAAGTACACTTCTCAGTTAGCTCGGGTTTCATGCATTAGGAAGGCTTCTGCGATAGTGTTTGAACTACAAAAGGAAATACAAAAGGTCTGTTTGCCCTACAGGAACCCCTAAACACAATTTCTAGACTTTGGAAAGATTATCAAGTGCAAGAGTGTGGTTCTTTCGCCATTCTGTGTGAGAAATTTGTACCATTGACTGCTTAGATCACGAATTTAATGAATTCCTCAAACTTCTGACGTCCATTCTCTATTCGTTCAGCTTTTTTTTTTTGGAGAACCATGAACTAATCAGAACGTGTACCTATCGAGTTGCTCAAAATCCAAAATCCTCCTCTGAGCACTGAGGAAACTAATCATGTACTCATACATCGTGATGAACTATGGACTTGAGGAATTTGACAGTTACACGTACTGACTACTCCATGGCGACTCCAAAAATAGCCGAATGTATAGAGAAGGAGTGTCAACATTTTTTGAGAAATTCATTGAGCTCATGATATAAGTAGGCAGCGGTTGAATTTTCTTACACAAGCCGCAGAATCGCACGCTTTCACTTGCCAATCTTTTCACTTTTGAGCCTTGGTGTGTGTACTTTCAAATGCACCCTCGTTTTAAGTTGAGCTTGAGAGCTTGGTGCAGTGGGTAGAGTGCTCGCCCCCTATGCCAGAGGTCTCGGATTCAAACCCCAGTCCGAGCAAACACCCAAAAAAATTTCTATTTAGTAAAAATCCAATTATTGGATTTTTTAAGAGCAGCGGTCACCTCTCGGTAGTGGGCGGCATACCCTCCGAGTGTATTTCTGCCATGAAAAAGCTTCTAACAAAAAATGCATTCGCTGTTCGGAGTCGGCATAAAACTGTAGGTCCACCCAATTAGTAGGAAAAAACAAAAGGAGCACACCTCGAGTTGGGAGAGAAGTTCGGCCATAAAACTCGCCAGAGTTATAATAGCGCCATTGTATTATTATATTATATTATTATTGAGAGCTTGAACACTTAATTATTTAACCGTCTCACACTGGGTGATAGCGGCCAAAAATAAAATCGAAATTAAAGTATTAGCAAATCAAATTTTTTTGAAAGTGATTGACAGATATAACAATTTGTAAAAAAAAAGCTTATATAAAATTTTTTGAGTCTCGTTTTGTTTAGCCGTACAGGGTGTTAAAAACTGAGCAAAAAATAGGTCCTTTTATTTCTCAACAATTACACCTTATACAAAATGCTGTAACTCATTCAATTATTAACGTATGTAATGGAGTGATACATCATTACATAGATATTGATTTGGCCTTTTAGAAACAATAAGCCTTTTGTAACCAGCGGTAACTCTCAGATTTATATGAACTTTCAAATATTGACAAAAAAAAGTCGTAAAAAAAAATTTTTGCTCAACTTTAAACAAAAAAATAAAAAAAATAAAAAATATGACCTCCCCAATTTTTTCATATGTTTTGAAATGATATATTTTTAATCAAACTGCATTTTAATTCTTGAAATCCACCTGCGCTTTTCGCTTAAATAATCTTTTTCCCATTTGACTAAAAGTGCCTTTTTCAAAACGAAATAATTAGGCTACTTTTGACATTATGAAAAATCTTATTCTTAGGCGACTAATCGAATAGTTTGTTCACCGTGTTGTAGGCAATGGTTCACACTTTCAAATTATGAAAGAATTTTTTTTATCAGCGTTATCATTATTTTTTTGCAGCCTTTTTCTTTTCGAACAGAAAAAAAAATTGTGTAAAAATTGGAAAATTTCAACATGAAATAAAAAAAAAATACAAAATATGACCTCTCCAAATTTTTAATATTTGGTGCTAGTGAACGTGCTTTATAAACAGGTGAAGAAATCTTAAAAATTCGTTTGCGCTTTTTTGTTTTATGAACTTTTTTATGGAGTGAGTTTTTCTAAGTTTTCATACATTTTTCCCATACAAAATCCCCAAAAGTATGCTTCAAAAAGTATTAATAATTTTGTATGGGGAAAATTTGCCAAGTTAATGAAACTTAAACAACAATTTCTCCAATTCTAATAAAGATATCTGAAAAATTTAAACGCCATATTCAGGGGGATGGTTTATGCTTTCTAACGGTGTATTTGATTTTGAATAAAAAAATATTACATACAAGATATTAAGCAGGGAATATAGTCAAAAACGTGTTTTTTTGCCTAATTGGACATGAATATCTCAAAAACTAGAACCAATTTGAAAATTCTGACTTCAGATTCAGATTCAGCACACTGAAATCCTTTAGAAAAGTATAGTTTCATTTGTGGTATAAACTTTTTTTAAAAGTTATTTTTTTGAAGGAAAATTTTATGATGAATGCTTATAAAATGCTCAAAAGTGCATATATTTTTAATTTGAAAACCATGGAATACTTTGCGCTTTTTCCAAAATGATTACTGTATATTATTTATATTTAAAAAATGTGTGCTCTTATTAAAATTGAGCATTTTAGCTATAATAGTTAACAAAATATTGAAATTTCAAAAATACCATTATATGGGAGGGGGGTGTATTTGTGGGCCGATTTTGTTCAAATTTTCACAGTTTACTATCTTCAATCAAGAAAGCTTAAGTTCCGAGTTTAAAGTTTCTAGCTCAATTATTACTATTTTTGGCCGCGTTTGTATGGAGGTGCCCCCACTGTGCGTCTCTTCAAGATCGATATACTAATCCAACACTTCATAGCTTATTTCCCCCTTTCAATTTAATCTCCCCTTCAACTCACTCATAATACTTCTGCGACTCCCATTCCACCTGCAACGTCAAATAGAACGTCTCAAAAGCGGCAACGAAAAAATTCAACAAACGCGCACCAAAATCCATTGGCTGTTTACGTTCACTAAACAGCGTTGGCACATAAGCCACCTCCAGCGGATTCTTTACTAAATTATGCACAGCAAAAATCGGTTGAACCATAAATGAAATCACCACGGGCGCTTGAAAGTGTGCACTCAAACCCAAATGAACATCATTCATAAAATAACCCAATAAAATCAAATCAAAATCACCCGGACCGTGTGTATTGAGAAATTGACGTAAACGTGAATTAGCAAAAGATTGATTAGCCAAACTGGTGACCGTATCAATGAAGTGGGGATAACGTGTAAGCATCGACTGTTCTCGTTTAACCAAACGATTCAAAAATTCACTCGGAAATAGTGGCAAATCCAATTGTACGTAAGCGTATTTGGCATGTTTGTAAGGATTACGCGTTGATGACAAAACCGTGACATTATGTCCCGCTTGTTGTAGCGTCTCAGCGATGCTGCAATGTATGAGCAAATGCGACGGCGATGGTGAGGGGAAGAAGCCCAAAATGCGCGCGGAATGCGCTGGCGTTGGTGTGTTAATGAAACATAAGCCAAAGAGGCAGGTAAGTATTAGCAGCCAAACGGTGCGGATAACGTTACCAAACGTAGCGCGTAAAGTCATTGTAAGCGTGTAAAAAAAAATGTGGCCGACTTTGGCGAGGCACGTAACGTGAACTGAACTTGGCTGGTTGTTTGCGATTTGCTATACGTAGTTATTTAGTTCAAGAGATCTTATCGCACACAATATTATTTGTTAACTAAGTACTTACTTTTGACTTTTTATTAGGCATTTAAATTACTTAGTGTAAAAACAAAGTAGCTTCCATCAGAAATGCTTGATAACACTTGATAATAGTCTTCTACATATATGTACATATGTATACAGAGTATATTACTAGTATTCTGTAAGCTGTCTCAAGTCACTAATAGAGACTTTTGGAGACTTTTTCGTGGTGATATTGATTTTGAGACAATTTGGTATTCTGTAAGCTAGCTCACGTCTCAAGTCTCAAAAAATACGTCACTAATTAGTGACCTGGTGGCGAGGAGGTCACAGAATAAATAAAACATTGAGGTGAACTAAATAAAGCGTCAAAATTTATAAAAACTTACAATTTGTTTGCTCTTTTCTTGTTCGCTTGCTATTTTATGTAATAAAACAAGCTTATTTGTATGAGATTAGCAAAATAATAAAATTTGATAACTTACTTTTTTCCGCCATTTCCATCAAGTGTAAATGGTGATGAGATACGACATTTATCGATATTTCAATATTTTACGTTACATAATATTTTTTGCGAATCGGTTCAGATAAAACACTCATTAAACATTATATTCATAACTATTTTTATAAGTGATAAGTAGTAATGATACGCTTTATTTTTTTAATGCAATATATTGCTCATAAATTCATTTCCAAAACCTATTTTCGTATGTAATCGATTAGTGAGTATTCGTCAAATTATTGTGTTATCTCAAACAGTCTCAGTACATTTTCACCACAGTCTTTGGTGAAATTTTTAGTGACTTTTGGTTACTGAATACCAAAAATGGCTCAAGTCACTAAAAATGTCTCATATCTCAAATGTCAAATTTAGTGACTTGAGATGAGACGGAGTTACAGAATTCGCCTATATAGCTGCCTAAAGCCGGAATTACAATAGCGCTGTGGCAGTAGCAGCAATCGTTTTTCGAAATCAGTTGATTTTTAGAAACTACGGTTTACCCAAATTCTAAATTCGCTGCCGCTGCCTTGAATCGCAGCCAACTTCTAAGTGTTGATGTGAACTTATGTCTGTTTCCGTACTATCCAAGGTAATATACTTTTACTAATTTTGTGTTTCCGTACTTTGATGCCAGCAAGCGGGAGAGAATTTAATTTTTACTTAATTGATTTCCACTAGCAAATATTGCTGGCGGGATGCAAAAGCAAAGAAGAAGAAAGAGCAGAGAAAAAAATGAAACAAGATTGATTATTTTAATTGAAAAAAGTGGACATGAAAATGGTAAGTAAATTTATGTCACCACGTGTCCAAGGTAAAAGGAAACAGACCTAATATATAAAGAAGTCACTGCCAAATACTGCGAACGCTCTATTGTGTTTGGTCTGGCAGTCACTGCTCATATTAGACGCATCAGCTGATTTCGAAAACCGTCGCTGCCCGCTGCCACATCGCTGATGTAATTTGGTCTTAAGGCGTATTATCTTCAAACGCTATGCTCTACATACTTAACTGATAAATGACTTGCACTGCGCTGTTGATAAGCATTTGCTAATATGTACTTACAGAATATTTATGTATGTATTTGAGAGTTGTTGGGAAAAATTCGTGAAAGCGAAGTGTGAAGCATTGAAGGGTGTAAATGAGATATGATAAGGACGATAAGGCGATGATAAGGTAACAAAGAAATTTATGAAAGCAATTAAGGCAGTTGCTTATCTTCGTTCTTAGAAATTGTGGAACCGCTGCTTACATGTATATATGTATAAGTTTGCATTCAAATTGAGCCTCTGCAGACTGCATTTGAAATTACGTTGATTAGCCGAAATAACTACTTTCCGAAATCACGCGCATTCACACACGTTTTTGAGTAATTTCATTTAGTCGTGTTTCAGTTATGCTATTCCTGCGCCAAATAAAAATTTTTGCATGGTCAACTTAAATGAGAATATCATTAATAAAATACTCCAACCAAATTAAATTTTTTATAATTAAAGAATCGCTAATGGAATATACAATGAGATTATATTTAAGAAACCGTCGCGAACAAATTTATTAGCCATGTTTTTATTTTAGTGCAGATGCATATGCGCTAAAATAAAACACAGCTAATGTGAAATATTAGCGATGGGTAGATGTTTTCGATTATAATCGATACATTTTAGAGACCGATTCCAGAGTAATTTCGTGAGTTATTTAGCCGAAATGCACATTTCAAGGGTATTTATTTTAAAATGGCACTTTTGTATGGCGAAACAACGTTATTTAAGGGTAATTAACGCCGAAACAACGATTTTTGCTTAATTACCCTTAAATCATGCCAATGTGCAGAGGCTATTAGCTACAGCAGTAGTAGCGCTGCTGTTTATTGCAGCGAAATCGTTATCAGCATTTGTGTGTCGACTTTTGGATCACTGTAGTGTCTTTCCGCCCGTAATAATAGCTGTAAGGAGGATAGTAGCAGAGTTATTAGACGGTAATCCCTCTCGAAATGAACGTATTAATGTTTAAATACATAGATAGCTAGTCAGGCGGCTATAAATCAGATACTGTCGAATAGCAACTCATTCGAGTGTGTGACAGACTCATGGTATAAGTATACCAGGTAAAACAAACATCAAGTTTTCGTCGCCATATTAACCACCTGACAATTAAGCAGATTATGACATTTCGTGCTGCCATACTCAATGATAAACATCCTCCATTAATAGTATTTTTCACTGCTTTGTTTTAAAAATAAATTGTAACCATGGTATTCATAGTAACGAATTTTTTCAATTTGAATTGAAAGAAATTTTTTCAATTTGAAAAAATTACACATCCTGCAGTAAATTTGTTTCACTGCTGAATGATCATTGATGATTCTTTTGAGTACAATTTTTATTATTATAATTATTTTTTTTTTTTTTTTTTTAAAGCAAACCATTTATATGAAAACTTCAGCAGTCTGTATTTGAAAGTACTCACTGATGCCTCTTCAGTCATAGATGAATTTCATTAGTGATTCATAAAAGATTCATTTCGGATTTTTACTTCGCGGAATATCAGTTTTGCCGTACTACAAAGTATTCTCAGTGAGTTTTTAATTTAGTTTAGTAGTTACGATCACTTTTAATTTAGGCTTTGTGATCACTCTGGTATATATTTTTGGGAGGTTTTGGAGATTGATCTATTATAACTCCATATCGTCACATAAAGTGCAATACCGCGTATCCGCTACAGGAGGCAGTAAAAGCTGTTTTAATTCAAAACGGTTCGGATTTTTGCAAACTCACATCCAAACCAAGGTAGATTTTTGGATTATATTCTTAATCCAAATATCATTTTGCCGAAAAACAGTTAAATGTGCAGTTATTGGCTTACTTATGTATTTATAAGCGGTTTTGCGCCTTTTATTTTGTTCAATAGTGACGTATAGGCGGTTTTGCAGGCGTACGTAAAAACTTTTCTTCAATAAAGCAAAGTTATAATCCATTTCGTGTTTATGAAAGTATAATCAACTTTAGTACATTACAGTACAGTTATAAAGCAATAACACCTATTATTGGTTCGAAAAATTTCCTTAAAAAAGCGGTTTTGAAACTGTGTCATTATTTGGAATTGCGGTGTGTGAATCTCAAAATTGTTGCATGAATGGATGGGGACGGACGCCAGGAATGTATTTTTGATGAAATCTCATTTTTGGCAAAAATGTCACGCGGTTTTGCACTTTAAACGACGATATGTATGTACACCACCATACCAAGTGAGCTTTTCAGTCTATATATGTATGTATGTACATATGTCCAATCCAATTACAAAAAAATATGTACCCTAGATTTTAACAATATGAGTTGCTTATTTCCGCGGTGCAATAATACCAAATATGGCTGCAAAGACGGTGATATAAAATTTTTCCAATTTCCGACAATACCCTTTATTCGCGGAGAGTGGATGAAGATTTGTGGAGTGAGCGAAGAGGAGCTACCGGAAGTTCCATAAATCTGCTTTCTCTTTCTGTCCTTTGATTCCTGAAATACCCAAACTTTCAAACAAAAATCTACGCATTCAAAAAATAAAAGTCTGGCATCGCTATACTCCAAAACTGACATAAGATCAAACTTCAAAAATCTGCTTTTTAATCAAAAAGACAGCGTCAAAATGACAATGCACATACCTGTATTTTTTATACCATGGACAGACTGTAAGAAAGCCTAAAGGGTAATATGTAGAACTAGTACTGCTCAACTGTACTGCATCCCAGGCCACAAGTGGATAGACGGGAATGACAAAGCTGATGAACTGACAAAAAAGGGTGCGCAGCTATTCTCGGAGCAGAGCACTCCATAAACGTTACGATGCCACTCAGCGAAATTAAGCATAGGTACTATATATGTACACCCCAGTGCAAAAATGCGTTATATTATTTTCTAGCGCAAAAACGAACTTTCGTACAAATAAAAGACGCGAAAACTCGAAGCACAAAAACATGCCGGCAAAGCTTTTTAGTTCGTTTTTGCCCTTTTATCTTAGGGGAAAAAACGAATTAAAAAGTTTTGTCAGCATGTTTTTGCGCTTCGAGTTTTCGCGTCTTTTGTTAGTACGAAAGTTCGTTTTTGCGCTAGAAAATAATATAACGCATTTTTGCACTGGGGTGTACATATGTATATGGAGCAGGTGGATAAGGCGTGTAAAGAAGCACAGTTCTGTAGAGTGTCCAAAATCGTACAATCTGAAACTAACTGATTGCTATCCCTGAGAAAAAATTAATGTAGACTTATCAACGAGGTCCACACAGGTTGCTGCCGTTTAGCATCACATGTGTTGGTGAAAATGAATGCAGGGTATGCAGATTGCATGAAAAGACGGTAGATCATATTATCTGATTCTCTGCTGCGTTTCTCAGAATACGGCTTTGGCTATTAGGTAAAGTTGTATTCAGTGATCTTGAATCCGTAGCTAGAATAGGGGAAAAGAAACTCTTGCTATTTGCGACAGTTACGGTTTTATTCTTCAGTTTGAGTCGAGGCATTTAATGTAGAGATGTTCATGTTCACGAACTCTTCTGGTAACACTACGGATGTGCTTAGTCTTTGTGAGACCATTAATCTAACTAGCTAGCTTAACTTAACCTAATCTAACACTTTTTTAAAACTCTTCGACTACCAGTTAAGCTTGAAAAATTTCCTAGCCTCGCAGACTTATTTAAACAAAAAAATCTTTCAACTCTTCTTAGTCCCCTTATGGCCCTTGATCTCAGCAGCGCTGTCTTTGTTTTTCGCCGGTATCGTTCGTGGCTCGAGGGCACACATTTACCATCTGACCTTACTAAGCTTGCTATGGTTAGGTAGGTGGTAAAGCTGACATGTATTCTAAGCTTGGCACTGAGTCTATTTTATTTAAAAAGTAAGTTTGAGGGTGCTTGGCTGTGATTTCCTACACTGGATTCTATAGCAATGAAAAAAGAAGTCCAAGCGGTATGTTATTGAGCTAAAAAAACTTAAAAGGTTGTGTAACTAAGTTAGAAACCTAACAAGTCTATCAAGTGGATCGAAAAGGACTCTTGGACACTTATTCGAGAACATTTTTGCTATTATAGTGTTATAGTTAACTGCCCGCAAAATGACCGTCACGCTAAGCAAATATTTGGGTCTTTTAAATGAAGTAGAACTTATAAGTTACTAGCTGATGCCCGCGACTTTGTTTGCGGAACTTAATATCTCAATGCAGCGGGTTCGTTTTTTGTACCCGAGTTCTCCATTACATAATAAACACACGTTACAAAAATTAATAAAAACAGACCATAAATACGAGTTTTCTGAATATCTCGACTCCACCGCCACCTAGAAGGTTAATTTTTTGTAAGAGAGTTTTTGATTACATAAAAAACATACGTGCCAAAAACCTCTTTTTCTTCTGCTGCTGCTCCTCACTTTTTCATCTTCTTCTTCCCCTTCTTCCTCTTTTCTTCTTCTTCTTCTTCTTCTTCTTCTTATTATTATTATTCTTCTTCTTATTCTTCTTCTTATTCTTCTTCTTCTTCTTCTGCTACTTCTGTTTTTCTTCTTGTAATCTTTTCTTTCTTTTGTTCTCTTTCTCCATTACATTTTCTTTTTTCTTCCCCTCATTTATTTCTTTTCGCTTTATTTAGTCTTTTTCGTTTTCACTCTTCTACTCCCTTTGTAAATTTTTCTTCTTTCTTCTTGTTCTTGTTCTTATTCTTTTTCTTCTTCTTCGTTTGCTTCATGTTATCTTCCTCTTTTTCTTCTTCCCTTTCTTCTTTTTCTCTATTTCTGTTCTTCTCTTTTTATCTTCAATTTTCCTTTTCCTTTTAAACCTCTTCTATAGTTACTTTTTGGGTGCTTGCTTTTTCGATAGGGCAAGAATATGATGTATTGTCACTGAAGGTGGTGCAAATTAGCCGAAACCGGTTTGTCCCCAAACCAAACTTGACAAGCGACGACGGAAAATAGGTTCACAATACACCTCTTATATAACTATCGCTTAATCTATCACTTTCTTTTAATTTTGCTCTTCCTTTTGTACCGCCTTTCTCTTCCTCTTCTCTTTTATTCTTTCCCTCTTTTCTATTTATTTTATCGTTTCCATTTTGTTTTCTTTTCACTCTTCTACTGCTGTTGTACCTCCTTTCTCTTCTTCAACGCCTTTTCCTTCATAGAACAGTAAATCTCATTGCCCTACTTTCTCCCTTCTTTTGCTTTTTCCTTCCCTCATCTATTTGTTTTCACTTATCTTTCCATTTTCCACTCTTTCTTTCTCATCGACCTCCTTCCCTCCATCGTCACGGCTATTTTTGCTTTGTTTCCTCTCTTATTGTTTTTGTTATTTTTTCGCCATTTTTATTCGTTTATCTCTTGCCATTTTTTCCACTCCCTCTACACTTCTCCCATTACCAACTACATAAATCCACTCACTCACTTATAATATTTGCCCGTGTGATAATCCAACATCGGTTGCACCACAAGCTCCTCAATCAGCGACACAATAAAATTCCGCACGCGACCGTTAAAACTCAACGGTTGCACCGAATAACCGAAAATGTCCGGCACATAAGCCGCCTCACTCGGATTGCCCAAATAACGATTGACCGCATAAATCGGCTGAATCATAAACGACAGCACACTCGGACAACGAAAATGCCCCGCAATGCCAAGCAAAAAATCATTTACAAAATAACCCAGCAATAACAAATCAAAATCGCCCGCCTGATGCTCCGACAAAAATCGCTGCACGCGCTCATTATGCAGCGTTGCATTGGCGTCGCGATTAATGGCGCCCAACATTGAACCGAAACGTTTCCAAAACGGTTGACGTTTATGCACCATATCGCTGGACATGAGCGGGTGTGGACCCATCGCGGCCAATTCAATGTATGTGTATGTAGCATGTGGCCGTATATTCGGACCGGTGGCGATTACTGTGACGTCATGGCCTGCTTGTGCCAATGCGTCAGCCACAGCGCAATGCACAATTATGTGGGATTTGGAGGGTGAGGTGAAAATGCCGAGCATACGCGCCGATTCGACGACAGCCGGTAATGGCGTGAGGATGAGGATGGCGATGGTGGCGATGAGTAGAAGCGTGGCGAGTGCGTTGGGGAATGAGGCGCGTAAGTGCATTTTTTTTGTGTGCGTATTTTTTTTTTTTAATTTTTCTTTTTTTGGAGATACAAAATACAATGAGAAAAAAGAACGAAGTGAACTCGCGGCGTAAAAGAGACGGGACGGGCGGCACGTGCTGTGTGCTGTTGGCGTTGTTTGCATTTAGCCGCGTTATTGAATACTAAATGATGGAACTGGCTTTCAGTTGGCATAAATACTATAAGTTGCCCACTGACTGGGGCTGACTGATGGACAGGCTGTCTCATAATTTACTTGCTAGCACAGTTGGCTGGCTGACTTGCTGTCTCAGTTCCAAAATAGTGGCGAATTTAGGAGTGTTTTTGTTTACATACGAATTTTTTTTTTTTTTTTTGCCGAAATGCGCATTTAATTTATGTGACTTTTTATTAGCTTTGGCTTAAAGGGCCTATGTATGAAAAGGGAAAGGTCAGCAAAGACTTTTGTCATTTGCGGCCATAATTAAGAAATTTTCAAGCTAAGTGGTGGTGGCAATAAAACCAACTGCTTAATGGGAAATATGCAAGACAAATATGGTTGGCGAACTTTGGCTTATATTTTGGCATTTCTTCACATAGATTTTTGAAAAAAAAAATTGGTTGCCACCTTAATAAAAAAATTTCGATTAAATGAATTAATAAAATAAAAATATTATAGCATGTTTTCGAGCAAAAGTAGCCTCATTGCCAATAACTTTTTTGGGGGGTTGCCACCTATTTAATTTTTTTTCGTTAAAAAAAATTAAAAAATTAATTAAATATTACATATATGGGTATCAAATTTAAGGAATTTAAGAAAGCTGATTTCTGGAAATATTTTTGCTAGGGGCAATCTTAAAAAATTTCGATTTGATAAATTAATAAAATAAAAATTTTAAAGCATGTCATGCGTTTTTTGAAGAAATTAAAAGAAAAGAATTTTAATTGAAACATTTTTTTTGGGAGTTTGAAATTTTTTAGTTCAATAAAATTGGAAAAAAAATTTAAGTATATATTACAATATGGCTATCAAATTAAGAAAGCAGTTTATATATTTTTATTATATTGCTGAGGGTTGCCACCTGTTTGAAATTTTTTAGTTCAATAAAATTAAAAAAAAAAATTAAGTATTACAATAAGGCTATCAAAATATAGGACTATAAAGAAGCTGATTTCTAGAAATATTTTCGTTAAAGTTGCCAGTTTTTCAAAACTTTTGATTAGTTAAATAAAGAAATAAAAAGAAAAGAACTTAAATAAAAAATTTTGTTTGGGAATTGCCACCTGTTTGAAATTTTTTAGTTCAATAAAATTGTAAAAAAATTTAAGTATGTATTACAATATGGCTATCAAATTAAGAAAGCTGTTTATATATTTTTATTATATTACTGAGGGTTGCCACCTGTTTGAAATTTTTTAGTTCAATAAAATTAAAAAAAAATGAAGTATTACAATAAGGCTATCAAAATATAGGACTATAAAGAAGCTGATTGTTGGAAATATTTTCGTTAAAGTTGCCACTTTTTCAAAACATTTGATTAGTTAAATTAATAAAATAAAAATATTATAGGGGTAAGTGGAAAAAAATTCAACAACTATTTACAGCGAAGGTTGAGTGTATAGCTATTTCACGAAAAACCATTTTCGATCATCAGCACTCTTTTCGGAAGTGGATGCAACCTTCGCTGTAAATAGTTGTTGAATTTTTTTCCACTTACCCCAACAATTAAAAATTGAATTAAAAATAAAAATTTCGTGCTAAGCACTAAAAACTCTTTCAAAAATATTATAGCTTATCGTTTATTTTTTCGAAGTTGCAGTAACTGTGATTGCAAAAAAAAAAATTTTGAGGGTTGCCACTTGTTCAAAGTTTTTTTAGCTGAATCAAATTTGCCACTTTCTAAAAATTCTGTAGCTACATAAATCAAATTTGTAAAAATCAATTCAATTCAATATCACTACTGGATTAAAGGAGCTTAAACAAGCTGTTGGCTGAAAATATTTTTATTAGCTTTGCCATCTTTTTAAAATATTTCGATTAGATAAAAGTTATAAAATAAAAAAAATATAGCATATCGTTTATTTTTCCAAAGTTGTTTTGGAAATCATTGCAAAAAAAAAAATTTTTTTGAAGGTTGCCACCTGTATGAAACTTCTTAGCTCAATAAAATTTGTAAAAATGAATTCAATTCAATATTGCAATAACGCTATTCGATTAAAGGAGTTTAAGAAAACTAATGCCTGAAAATATTTTTGTTACTGTTGCCACATTTTTAGAAAAATTTGATTAGGTACTAAATTAATAAAATAAAAGTAATATACATAGCTTATCGTGTATTTTTTTGAAGCAACGCAGGAACTCACATTGTAGAACGAAATTTTTTTGAGAGTTGCCACCTTGTTAAAAAAGCTTGATTATGTAAATTAATAAAATTAAAATAATGTATGTAGCAATTCGTGCATTTTTCCGAAGTTGTTTTGGAAATCATTGCAAAAAAAAATTTTTTTTTGAAGGTTGCCACCTGTATGAAACATTTTAGCTTAATAAAATTTGTAAAAATCAATTCAGTTCAATATTACAATATCGTTATTAGATTAAAGGAGTTTAAAAAAACTGATGCCTGAAAATATTTTTGTTAGTGTTGTCACATCTAAAAAAAAATTTGATTAGGTACTAAATTACTAAAATAACAAAAAAAATATAGCTTATCGTATATTTTTTTTTGAGAGTTGCCAACTTGTTAAAATGTTTGTTTAGGTAAACTAATAAAATTAAAATAATGTAGCAATTCGTGTATTTTTCCGAAGAAGTGCAGACATTTTTTTTAACTTTGCCACCCGTTAGTTTTTTTTAGTTCTGTAAAATTTATTAAAATAAATTAAATATTACAGCATGGTTATCAGAGCTTAAGTTTAAGTAAGCTGATCGCTGGAAACATTTTTGTTAGGATTGCCACCTTCTTCAAAAATTTTGATTAGAATTCATGGCGAAAAAATTTTTTTTGGAGCGTTGCCACCTTCACACGAAATTTCGATAAAGTAAGTTAATAAAATAAAAAGGCTATAGCATTTTCTGTATTTTTCAGAACAAATGTAGGAATGGAATTGGGGTTGCCATTTTTTTAAGAAAATTTTATTAGGTAAATTAATAAAATAAAAAGGCTAAAGCATTTTGTGTATTTTTCAGAACAAATGTAGGAACTATCTTTTGCACAAAAAAATTTTTTTTGGGGTTGCCACCTCTTTAACAAATTTTTTTTTAGGTAAATTAATAAAATAAAAATATTAAAGCATATCTTATATTTTTGTAAGAAATTTTTCGCTCATTATTTGTTTGAAATTTTTTGGTTCAATGAAATTTGTAAAAAAAAAACGCAATTAAATATTACATTATGGGTATCAAGTTAAAAGAGTTAAAAAAAGCCGATGGTTGGCAGTAAAAGCAAACATGAATATATTTTTGTTATTGTTGTCAGTTTCTTAACAAAATTTCGCTTGACGCTCAGGCGGTCAACAGATTTGAATCTTGTTGCTTATAAATAAATTAATTTTACTCTTTTGTTGTTGTACACTTTTTATTTTTATTGCCGTATTCGCTTCCCGGTACCCCATAAATGGAGAATGAATCGACAAACAAATTGGGCACGCGATAAAAATTTATAATTAGCCTTAATTGCCAAAGCAGTTTCGTTGATGGAATTTAAATAAGGGTGGGAGTAGCTCGCGCACCGCTTGCTAAGCATTAATGTGCTGTTCGGTATGGCTTTAGTATAATGTACCAAGCCTAGAAAAAAAAAAATTTGGTCAAAAGGTAGAGCCGAAGCTACAGATAACAAATATGAAAATCGTAGCTGAAGGCAGCTACTAATTTTCAAGTTATTTGTTTTTAAATTCAGCATACAAAATGATTCGCAACAAACCGATTTAGAGCAATAGAAATGCACAAAACACGTCAACATCACTAATGTGCTGAATCTTTAGCTCTAGCCTGATGTCCTAGCTAACAATGCGGAGTGATCTTTGCAGTCATGCGACTTCAACATCATCGCATTTCATCATAAAAAATTCTGCTACCGCAAAACATCAACACTCATTTCACTTACTCATAAAGCGCCTGCTGTTTCCTCTCCATACCAAATGCCAACGTAGTGCCATAACGCTCAAATAGGGCAATGAAAAAATTCTTCACACGCACCCAAAATGCCATTGGCTGCGCTTCATTGCTCAGCAACGTCGGCACATACGCCGTCTCCTGCGGATTACCAACCAATTGATTAATCATCAAAATCGGTTGTATCATAAAGGAGAAAATTGCCGGACATGCAAAATGCGCAGCCAAACCCAAATGAAAATCATTCATTAAATAACCCAAAATAACCAAATCAAAGGCATCGCGTTGCTCTGCCAAAAAACGCTGTACACGCGGATGTGTGATCGAGGTATTTGCCGAGTTCAATAAAGATTTTTGCAGCTCACTATATTTCCAAAACATTGACGCCGAACTACTACTATTCACCATGCGCGTTAATAGTGCGCTATCGTATGCAATGTCATCGATTTGTATGTACGCGTATTTGGCTTGCGGATAAACATTTGGGCCATTGGCGAGGACGGTGACGTTATGTCCAGCCGCCGCCAGTGCATCAGCAATAGCTGCATGTACGATCAGGTGCGATTTAGAGGGTGAGCTGAAGAAGCCGAGTATGCGCGCAGCATCGCTGACATGCGGCATGTTGTTGTTGTTGTTGTTGAAAGAGGCAATGATGATGATGCCGAAGAAGAAGAAGAAGTTGCGCGCGAATTGTGGTCGTTGGGTGTAAGAGTAGTGCAATGAAGGCGTCATTTTGTGTTTTTTCTTTTTTCTTTTGTTTTAGTATTAAAATCACTACACGGAAAGAAATTTGCATACTTGAATCAAGAAAAATGCTTTCTTGAACTCAATTTAGAAAATTTTTAGGGAAATAAGAAAAATTGACTTAATTATTTCTGGAATTAAGAAATTGAGTTTTCCAAAAATGAGACAATTATTTTCTTATTCAAGAACACTAACAAAATCTATAGAAAAAAAGTGTTGAAAAAAAATGTTTAAATAAATAAGAACATCTTTTCTTGAATTTACTTAAATGAAGAAAATGTTTTTGCTAATATCAAGAAGAATCTACAGCAAAAAAAAAATTGAAAATAAATAAGAAAACGTTTTCTTGAGCGAAGTAAAATATTTCTTGCTGAATTTGCATTTCCAAAGTAAGATGTATTTTTTTTTCATTTGCCATCCGCTTTGCATATTTCTGAATATTTCTGCAATTCTCAGATTGTTAGTGAAGCATTTGGTATAAGGAGTTCACTACACTCAAAAAAAAAATTACTCAGATTATGGAAAAATGGGAATGATTCGGCGCTAAAGACATATTTCCATATTTTGATGTACAATTTTCTTTAAAACGTGGTTTTTATCCTTGATTTGAAGAAAATCGTACATCAAAATATGGAAATATGTCTTTAGCGCCGAATCATTCCCACATTTCCATAATCTGAGTAAGTTGTTTTTTCAGTGTATTTGCATCTTCATTTATATTAATTGAAATGTTGTCATTTCAGTGAACAAGTCCTAGAAAAATAAGCACTAGTCGACTAAATATGGTTTTCTAATCCCTGATGATTACACTAAAAAAAAAATTACTCAGATTATGGAAAAATGGGAATGATTCGGCGCTAAAGACATATTTCCATATTTTGATGTACAATTTTCTTTAAAACGTGGTTTTTATTCCTTGATTTGAAGAAAATCGTAATCGAAATCCAATCACTTGAAGCAAGAAAATGTTTACTTATTTATTTAAAACTAGCTGGCCCGGCAGACGTTGTTCTGCCTAAAATTTATTCCTATAAAGCTATAAAACTATCAATTCTCTGAACAAAAGAGATATACATATATTCGCCGCGACAAACCTAATTTCTCCTATCCCCATCTCTATCTCTGTCTCTATCTCTATCTCTGTCTCTATCTCTATCTCTATTTCTATCTATATTTCTATCTCTATCTCTATTTCTATCTCTATCTCTATTTTTATCTCTATTTCTATCTCTATCCCTATTCCCATTCCTATCCCTATCTCAAAATGTATGGGAAAATATTTTTTTTTTTGCATTTTTCGGGAATTTTATTGGATATTCTCCTATTCTGGCTAGAGAACAATCTGAATTTGTGTCAATCATCCAAATCTGTGCAGGCGTTCTTGAGTTATAGGCGTTTGTACTAACGCCACTTCCTTTTATATATATAGATATAGAAGATATACAAAATGTATGGGAAAATAATTTTTTTTTTGCATTTTTCGGGAATTTTATTGGATATTCTCCTATCCTGGCCAGAGAACAATCTGAATTTGTGTCAGTCATCCAAATCTGTGCAGGCGTTCTTGAGTTATAGGCGTTTGTACTAACGCCACTTCCTTTTATATATATAGATTTCTTGGATTTTCTTGATATTAAGAAATTATTTTCTAAGTTCAAAATCAAGTCTAATTTTTCTTGTCTCGGCATTGATTCTAGTAAAAAATTCAACAAAACAAACAAAATTTCGATTGATTGACAGTTAAGGTTCAGCGTAATTATTGTTTTTTTTTTGCACTGCTAGCGAGTGCTGCGCCGCGATTTTCGTTAAGTTCTACACGTTTGCGTGCTCAATTGTAAACTGTTTTATTTTGAATTTGGTTCGATTGTATTTAGAATGTATTTAGTTAAATAAATGACTTAGCATATTTTGAAGCACAATGTTTTTTTTTTTATCATTTGTTATCACAAATACATACACCGAGAGAAAAGATACTGGTAGATCAACGGTATTACGGGTTAAAACAACAGATTCCACCGTCAAATCACATCCAAAAGTTATATCTGTTAAATTCACAGACGTTATTTTGTTTTAACAGTTTTATTGTTGAACTACTCTGAAAACAAAAAATCGCTGTGAATCCAAACACTTTTGCTGTTAAATCAACAACTTTCCGCAGTTGAAATTTTGTCACTTAAAAATAAACCCTTTGGTGTTTTTTTACATGGCCATTTATTTCTAACAATTACGTTACTTTATAATGTGTATTTTTAGAGCTATTAGCAAGTTTTTAAAATCTTTTGTTTGCATCTTTCTCTTCATCCTCCCTCCGTTCTGTTTCCAAGTACAAATATGTAGCTCCATCTCCGCTTGTTTTCCATTGCGGCAACTCTTCGCTTCACTGTTTGCTATATTGTGTTCTCTATTTTATATTCTCCTCCAAATTCTAGCCATGACATCAACCTGAAAATTCAATTCAACGGCATCATATTATAGTGCGGCATTTAACATTCAACATCATATTGAACTTTAGTGGCTTTTATACTTAACTTTGTTAGAAAAATCATCCGCGAATTAAAACTCACTCACGTAAGCAAAGCAACAAGTAACAACGGAGAAAGCTGGCAAAATAAATACTTTTTCTTTTGATAGTCTACGGTAATGATTGGTTGAATCAACAAATATACATAAAGGTTACAGCAACAGATATTAGGGTTAAGTTAACAGTGGCTCAGTTATACGATATCAACAAAAATTTCTGTTAATAATTGACAAATCAGTTCTGTTGAACTAACAAATAGGTTTTAATAAATATATTTGTTAAAGTAAAAGATGCTTTCGTTTATATAACTCTTAATGTGTCTACTTAAACATATTTCTGTTAATTTAACGAATTTTCGTATTAACAGAAGCAAATTGTTGATACTACTGTGATTATTTTTCTGAGTGTATATTAATAGTTTTCTTTTCTAACTGCTTTTGTAACAAAGCACTTGTTATTTATCAGATTAGATTATTAGTGAGTGTCATAAATAAACCAGAGATGCCTAACGCACAAACCGATTCTATTTGGTTTTGTTAGTTCAGAGCAGGATTGTGTGATTTTGATTTGGCTGAATCACGAATCAAAAATATTTCCTGATTCGTGATTCAAAACATTTTCAAATAAAAGATAAATTTTATTTGTGATTCGTTTCTCAAAAGAATGAAAAATATTTTTTGATTCTTGATTCAAACTTGATTTCAAATCAAAATTATTTAGAATCAAAATTTGATTCGGATAAAAAATTTGATTCGAATCAAATTTTTATTTTATTTAGATTCAAGAATATTTTTTGAAGCTTGTTTCTAACTAAATTTTTGATTCGAATCACACTTTTTATAAAATTTTTTTTCGAATCAAAAAAAAAAATTATTTTGAATCAAAAATGTATTTCAAATAAAAAATACTTTAATACGTGATCCCACCACCCCCTCGAGTCAGATATCGGTAAAAAAAGTCGACCTGCATAACCCTGGAATGTTATATTTTTGGCGATATTGGTATTGAATCAAAAGCAGTAATCAGGGTTCCTATATAAAGCACTCATCGATGTAATTCCCAACCCGTCAGGTTCGTCAGGAAAAAGAAATTGAAAGAAAGGGAAATGGTGGAGGAAGAGAAAGGATGATGAGAAAAGGATAGGAAATGGGGCTGAAAACGGCGATGGAAAAGGAATCGAAGGGGTTAGGAGAGGGAAAGGGAAAATTAGCAAGAGGGTGTGATTAGGGGGGGGGGGATATAGGGAGAGAGCGATAGAGAAAGGGATAGGGAAAGCAAAAAAGGAAGAAGGGAACAAAAATGGCTGGTAAAGGGAAAAGGATAAGGAAAAGGAATCGACAGGGGTTGGGTGATCGAAGGGGAAAGGGAGTAAGATAGGGAGAAAGACTAGAATAGTTAGGAAAATGAATAGGGAGAAGAAGAGATAAGAGAGAACGAAAGAGAAAGTGATTGGAATAGGGAAACCAAAAAAGGCGAAGGGATTGAAAATTAAAGCTAAAGTGAAAGGGAAAGGGAAAAGGAAAAGGAAAAGGAAAGGAAATGGGGCAGAACACGGAGTGCGAAAAGGAATCGAGAGGAGCTGGGAGAGGGAAGGGAGTAAGATAAGGAGAAAGACTATAATACACTGAAAAAACAACTTACTCAGATTATGGAAAAGTGGGAATGATTCGGCGCTAAAGACATATTTCCATATTTTGATGTACGATTTTCTTCAAATCAAGGAATAAAAACCACGTTTTAAAGAAAATTGTACATCAAAATATGGAAATATGTCTTTAGCGCCGAATCATTCCCATTTTTCCATAATCTGAGTAATTTTTTTTTTGAGTGTAGAAAAAAGAATAAAGGAGCGATAGTGAAAGAGAATGGGATAGGGAAACAAAAAAAAAAAATGCGAAGGGAACGAAAATGAAATGTAAAGTGAAAGGGAAAATGAAATGTAAAGTGAAAGGGAAGGTGAAAAGGAATCGAATGGGGTTGGGTGAGCGAAGGAGAAAGGGAGTAAGATAGGGAGAAAGACTAGAATAGTTAGGAAAATTAATAGGGAGAAGAAGAGATAAGAGAGACCGAAAGAGAAAGGAATTGGAATAGGGAACCAAAAAAAAGGCGAAGGGAACAAAAATTAAAGGTAAAGTGAAAGGGAAAATGAAAGGAAATGGGGCAGAAAACGTAGGGCGAAAAGGAATCGAGAGGAGCTGGGAGAGGGAAAGGGAGTAAGGTTAAAATGTTCTAGAAAATTATTCACCATAAAATTTCAGTAGAAGTCTCTTCAGAAAAAATCTTTGTAAAATGAACCTAAAAGACCACAGGAAGCGAGAAACTTATATTCCTCGGAATGTTTTATTTTCAGTTCTACTGAAGCGATCGAAATACCTCTTTTGCAAAAGATTAATGGTTTCTGACGACGTTTAACATGCCGGCAAAAACAAGTTACATTAAGGTGGTATACACTAAGTACTGGGTGGAAGTGACCCCAATGGCGCACAGAGGGTTAATACAATTATAAAGTAGAAACCATTCGCTCAAGCCAAAGAGATCGCATCATAAATACCGAAGATATGAAAAAATGATTTTTAGCGACATCTAGCGGCGTTCAAAAAAATATTTAAAATCAGACAACTGCATTTGACACACAGTAGTGATGGGCGAGTCCGAGATGTATAGACAATCGAGAGAATCGCCATCGTTGCAAAACACAATCGAGTCAAAAGTTGACTCGCTCCTCGACTACACAATCGAGATGTTTTTGCGATTGTTCCGAGTCGGCGAGTCGGAGGTTGTTTCGATGACATCTCGACTACACAGCCGAGATGTTTTTGCGATTGTTCCGAGTCGGCGAGTCGGAGGTTGTTTCGATGACATCTCGACTACACAGCCGAGATGTTTTTGCGATTGTTCCGAGTCGGCGAGTCGGAGGTTGTTTCGATGACATCTCGACTACACAGCCGAGATGTTTTTGCGATTGTTCCGAGTCGGCGAGTCGGAGGTTGTTTTGATGATATGTTTTAGTTGATAAAATAAACTGAGTGAGGGTTGTTGATAAAGAAAGTAGGATTTTTATTTGAAGTGAGGCAAATACATAAATAAATGAACCAAATTCAAAAATATGCTATACATAGACGATGCATTTTTGCAATCACAACTAAAGAGTGTCGTGCATAATAATAATAACTAATTATTTAAACATTAATACATTTTCTGAAGTGAGACGCTTATGAAATAAATGAAGTTTACGAGTAGCAACAACGGCAATAGATTTCTACCACTTTGTATGTTTTTTAAAGCAATTTTGATATTCAAGCGGCAACAACAAATATTATGTATTTTTTGCAGCGAGTCCAAGATGTAGGGTTGCTTTGAAAACGAGAGGAATCGTTGGCGAGTCCGAGATGTTTTAGCGATTGTTTCGACTGACGGCCATTTACGACTTGACTCGAGTACGAATGAAAACCATCGAGAGCATTCGAGATGTTTCAACAATCGAGAGAATCGAATAAAACATCTCGGACTCGCCCATCACTAACACACAGTTAACAACTATTATCATTTAATCAGGCAACATTTCAAAAATTAGTGGTAGCTACAAATATTAATTATTATATACATATATTAATTATTACAACACTCCTGAATTGACTAAGAAAGTACTAACGTGGCTATGCTTCATATTTACAAATACACATGGATACTGTGGGTGACCACAACCCTTACTTCCAATTATTACACCACAAAGCTCACGGTTATCATTCACGCCAGGTCCACCGGAATCGCCATGACAACTGCCCGTTCCGCCAACTCCAGCACAGAAGTTCGTTTCTGTTATCGCAACGCCAATACTTCTATACTTGTCGGCACAAGTTGTCTTATCCAATACTTGCACAAGACCAGTCATCAAGTTATTCGAAAGGATGACTGCACCTTCCCGTGTTACACCACAACCGCTTATTCGAATCTGATCGCCCACCTTCGGCGAACTTCTGCAGATGCCTATTGTACCGACTAACGGCCTTACGTACTCTAACAACGGCGATATCCATGTCCTTTGTATCCCTGTTATATCCTTGCGGTATAAATATCTGTTGTGCAATGCTTTGTTGCCCTTGCTCCGTCAAACAGGTAATGCCGGCTGTAATCGTGATATTACTCGCTGGAATATTGATTACGCAATGAGCTGCCGTGACAGCATGTTGCACACTAATTAATGCGCCCCCACAAACTTTTTTGTTAATTTGCACTAATACCACATAACTAACTTCACCTACATGGACTGGCGATCCTCCAACAATGCGAAAATCGGCTTTTGAATTGCCGTACACAAAGTTGAGGTGGAGCGTACACTCAAATAAATTTTGGTATAAATTTTAAACTTTTTTGGTCGATATATAGGACACGACTGAAAAATTATTAAAATTTAAATTTTGAAAAGTTTAAGAGATTTTTAAACTTTTAAGGTTTCGATTTCATTCCAAATTAAAATTTATTTAAGACTTTCAAAAGTTTAAAATTTAAACCTTTTTTTGGTTTAAATTAAAAAAAAATATCTGCTCCCAAATCCTCTTCATGCTTTTCCCTATTGTATCTTCTTTCCTATCCTTTTTTCTCCTTTTCTCCCATATTGTTCTCCTCCCAACATCCCCTTAATCCTTTTCCATATTGTGTCTTTTTCCTATCCTCTTCTTCTCCTTTTCTTCCTTCTTCATTTTATCTGTTTCCATAGTTATTTTGTGTTTGTTTGTTTCTCAATTCATTCATTCAAATTGTCTAATAACTATAAATGAGCTTTTTATATTGTTCATTTCTCGAAAAGGCAAGTTGGAATTTCAAATCAAAAATTAAAATTTTTTTGTTGAAATCAAATTTTACGACCAATGAAAGTTTAAGATTTAAACCTTAAAAGTTTAAATGAGAAAAAGTGTAAGATGTAAACCAAAAAGGTATGAAATTTATTCCAAAAAATACTTTGATATATTTGAACTTTTGTAAGTTTGAATTTTAAACCAAAAAAGGAATAAGATACTTTTAAACTTTCGAAGGTTCAAAATTTAACTCAAAAAAAGTTTTAAATTCCTTTCAAACCAAATCAAGGTTTAAAAAATATTCCAATATTTATAACAGTGTACTAAAATTAAATGTGTCACTCCGTTTTAATTACTTCTGTGAAATTTTTTATATTATAATTGCTAAATTTGTATGATACCCGGGTTAAGGGTGGATTCAAATAGAATATCATAGGTGAGCCTACGCAGATATGAAAAGTTATATATCGTTGAAAACAGTATTAACAGGAAATTGTTTCGAAATAATTTTATATATATGCACTTGTTAACAAATTATTCGAGGAAGATGAAAAAAGGAAAAAATAAATTTCGATAATATTTTTACAGTTTCTCTGACATTTATCGAGGTACATTAACAGTCCGTATACTGATGGAAGCGGTGAAATGTCGTATTTTCAACATCAAAATTATGTTCATAGACTAAACAGACATAACCTGTGAAAAAGTGTTTTTGGCCAGTACTCCAGATTTTGAGGGTGTATTGAAATTTTAAGTATGCATTCTTCGTATATTTGTTACGGCCTATAACATATGTGAACCTAGAAAAAAGTACTTTAAATTTTTTTTTTATTTTGTCACACATTGTTATCAAATGATCGCAAGCCTTCTTGTCAATATCTCAAAAGTACCAACTTTAAAGCAAATGTTTTTTACACCAAATGTACATATGTCTTTTTCTTAGTTGGTTGTCTTTTTTAAAGTAACTCTTAAGTATTATTAAATAATACGCATGAACTAATTTTTTTTTTATGAAATAATTTTTGTTTTAAATAAAAAATGGCAATAAAAATCAATTATTTTCTTGCATTTTAAGGTGGTAGCGTTCCTCGAAAAATATATTTACTGTTTTCAACCGAAAATGTCGGAAAATAAGTAATGGAAAAATCCCGGGAATCCGGGATTATAAAAAATAATCTCGAAAATCCCGGGATCGAAAAAATCGGAAAAATTGGAATCCCTAATACATACCTACACATACTACACCTTTTCAACAAGTACTTCGGAAAGTGTTAAATTAACTTCGGAATAGTAAATTGTACTTCGGTAACTATAAAGTGAACTTCAAAATAGTCACGGTAAAATGAAATAGTAAAATAAGCACATCTCACACTGAAAAACTCCCATTCAGTGTATGAATACACACGCTTTTGCGTTAACTTATGCAATGCAAAAAGGACTTGGCTACATAAATGCATACAAGCAAACATATAGTGAACTACACTGCGTATACGTAACTTCTTTACATACATACATACATACATACAGGTGAAACTAATAAAAGCGTGTTAAAAAACTTTGAGAATAATATTAAGCTGAATCCCAAACAATTTTGGTCTTATATAAAATCTAGAAGAATTTGTTCAAATATACCTAAGTCGGTTTTTTATAAAAGTGCATGCGCTGCATCGGTGTCTGAAGCTGCCAATCTATTTGCGGAATTCTTTTCATCCAATTTTGTATCGGATGATGATGTGGATGACAGTTTGGGACGTGAAAACCTTTCAAATATAATTTCCACCTTAGATTTTGGTTCCCTAGTGCTTACTGAAGATGATATCATTGTAAGTATTAAAAATATAAAATGTTCTTATCAGACTGATATTGATGCATTCTCGGCTGCTTTATTCAAAAATTGCCTATCCTTGGCCAAGCCACTAACGCACATCTTTAACAAATCCCTTTCTGCAGGCCTATTTATAGATGACTGGAAACGTACATCAATCACGCCAACCTATAAAAGTGGTAATAAATGCGATGTCGAAAATTATAGACCGATCAGCAAGCTGTCTTCGGTGGCTAAGATTTTCGAAAATATAATTAAGACCAAACTTTATTTTAATGTCAAACATTTGATATGTCCAAATCAGCATGGGTTTGTTACGGGTAAATCCACAATTACTAATCTTGCTGTCTTTACTGAGGATTGTTTCTCAACATTCCGTAATGGATACCAACTAGATTTTATCTACACGGATTTTTCTAAAGCATTTGATAAGATTTCGCATAAAATACTGTTAAAAAAACTGGCCTCTATGGGTATCCATTCAGTATTTCTTGATTGGATTAAGTCATACCTACATCGCAGAAGTAGTGATGTGGTCATTGATGGTGTTTCGTCTAAATCATTTATTGCGACTTCAGGGGTTCCTCAAGGTAGTATTTTGGGTCCATTATTCTTCATTCTTTTTATAAATGATATTAATTCCTGCTTTAAATACGCTCAATTTCTTCTTTTTGCTGATGATCTGAAAATTTATTTGGAAATCAAAAATTATGATGACACATCAAAATTACAATCCGACATCAATAAGCTTAATGCCTGGTGTGCAATAAATAGTATTTTTATCAACATCAAAAAGTGTCACAAAGTAACCTTTTCAAAGTTAAAAAACCCTATTATGTCAACTTATTCAATAAATAATATCTGCTTGGACTCGGTTAATGAGATAAAGGATTTGGGAGTACATTTTGATTCGAAACTCACTTTTATTACGCACTTAAATAGAGTGATAGCGGACGCATTTGCTATGCTTGCATTTGTGAGACGAAATTCTAAAAAATTTACTGATCCTTACACACTAAAGGTTTTATATTCAGCATTTGTTCGCTCTAAAGTAGATTATGCATCTTTTATATGGAGACCCCATCATTTAATTCATATAAATCGTTTGGAAAAAGTACAGAGGGTATTCATACGATTTGCCTTGCGCTCTTTAAACTTTAATGAACCCCTGCCCTCTTATTCTTCTCGGTGTCAACTAATCAGTCTACCTACTTTGCGTAATAGAGCAGTTATTCAGGCTATCTCGTTTTTAATGGGCATAGTGATAGGGAATGTTGACTGTCCCTCAATTCTTGAGAATATACATTTCTATATTCCCAGTCGGAATTTCCGTAATTTTAATGTTTTCAGAGTTGGCTTAAGCAGAACGGTATACAGCGCAAATGCACCATTAAATAGAACTATGTCTGAGTTTAACTATTTCTCAGGTTTCTTAGATATTGACTTTACTGATCCGATACAGACTGCTCTTGAACTGAACACATATCTTGCGCGCACTTAACTTCCGGTTTACCTTTATATTTAAGTGAAACTTTTGTATATGTATTCGCATATCTCATTGAATTTTTCGTTTTCTGCTATATTTTTACTATGTATCTATTCAGATCATAAATTTATATTTATTTGTTATATTAAATTACGCTTAAATGTCTGTGTAAATATGAACTATTTTAGACATCAATAAATAAATAAATAAATAAATAAATAAATAAAATTATTCGCCGTAAAATTTCAGAAGAAATCTTTATACAACGCACCTAAAAGAACACAGGAAGCGAAAAACATACATTCTTCGGAATATTAAATGTGTTTTTTTTTTCGGGTTCTACTGAAGCGATCGAAACACTTCTTTTACAAAAAATATTAATTATTTTTGACTACGTTTGACATGCAGGTATACAAAATTTACATTAGGGTGGTATAAACTAAGTGATTGCAATGGCGCACATAGGGTTAATAATATCATCATCATATATATTATTTCTAATTGGTGTTTTATAAATATCCCTTTTTCTGCTCACATAATTTACCAAAATTAATAAGTAAGGCATCGTTTTAAAGGTATTAATTATCTATGCATGCGAAACGTTGTTTTATTGGGCGTGCTACTTTTTTTAATAGTTTTTTTGCAAAAATAAAATGTTTAAATTTAAAGTAAAAGATTTGCGCCTAAAACTATGCCTTCAGAATTATTTTATTCTAACTAGAGTGCAGAGTTAGATACAAATATAGATGTCGCTCCAGTTGAGAAGTCGTGTATATTTTAAAACACTTTTATAAGCTTCAGCTGTATGTTTGTATGTAAACATTACACGTGCGTATTCATACCTACGCTGAATGGGGATTTTTCAGTATAGGATGTGCTTATTTATACACAGCTGTACGTAGTACAATATATGTACATATATGTATGTATACTTTTGATCACATAACGGTTGTACGTAAGACCATAAAATAATTGAGATAGATATGGACTTACATACATATATGTATATATAAAAACGATCAGGATTAAAAGCAATTTATTGAACCATGTCCGTTCGTTCGGCCGGACCACTCTAACTTTCGCAAAAAGCGCGAGTGATGAAATTTCATATATGCAATAGCGTTATGCTGTTATGAAGAAATATGACGCAATTTTGAAAAATGAGCCAAGAGGGGCAAATTTTCCAAGATTTGTAAGTAAAAACTCAGGAACTGTAGCAGATAAATCGATTAAGCTTGGGCCACTGATTTGGTTGCCAATCGACTGGCACCACGTATGTTTTATTACTTTTTGCGTAAGATACGCACGGGTCCAGCTAGTTACATTGTATAAACCGTCCTTTCAAGCCAAAGACAATGGTGTTTTAAACTTAGATACCGGACTATAAATACTGAAGATATGAAAAAAAAAAAAATGTATTTCGGAGGCATCTAGCGGCGTCCAAAAAAAATAAAATAAAAAACAAAATTTCGGAAATGTTTTCCAAAGAGACATCACGGTGGTAAGGTGGACTTTTTTTTTAGGTCTCTATAAGGCGAGACGGCCTAATGTATGTATGTATGTACATATGCATTTTTCACTTACTGATAAACTTCCTTTATATTCCATTCAATCAACGGCATTAATATCAATTGCTCCAAAAGATTTGCCAAATAATTCACCACACGCTCCCAAAACGCCAAAGGCTGTCGCAAACTGGTAAACAACAATGGCACATATGCCGACTCCGCCGGATTGCCAATCAAACGATGCGTTGCAAAGATTGGTTGTATCATAAAAGACACTACCAACGGACAACCGAAATGTGCACCCAAACCCATGGTGAAGTCATTCAAAGCATAACCCAACAAAACCAAATCAAAATCACCAACACCATGCGTGCGCAAAAATTCACGCATACGCGGATGGCTAAGCGTCAAATTGCCGGTGATTGCATAACCCCGCACTATGTTGAATATATTTTGATAGAACGATTGTGGTTGCTTGATCATTTGTGCCAAAGTGGAACGATCAAAGCTGGCACCAGCGCCCAATTCGATGTGCAGGTATTTGTATGGTGCTTGCGGGTAGAAATTGGGTGATACACCAATAACGGTGACATCGTGTCCGGCACGTGCTAGCGCATCGGCGGCGGCGGCATGTATGAGCGTGTGCGATTGACAGGGTGTTGGCAGGAAGGTGAGTATGCGGGCGGCGTTGACGGGTGCAGGCGCGAGGCAGCAGTAGAAGATAGTGAAACAGTAGAACGAGAAGACGGTGAAAATGGTGTTTTGTTTGTGCGCAAACATTTTTCTCTCTTTTTTTTTTCAACAAATTAATTTTGTTTGACTTGGATTTTTGACAGAGCCCACACGAGAAGTTCAGCACACCGCGCGGCGTCAATACGCATAGATAACTAAGCTGTAATGTAGAGGAATTTCGTATGAAAGCGCATCAAATCACAGACAATTGATTTGTACGATAGAAAATGAGTATAAGTGGAGAAGAGCGTATAAATTCTATTTATGTATGAAAAACGTTTTGGGTGCCTTATCTGAATTAATGTCAAAAGCTTTTTTATTTTATACATGTACGTGTGTGTATTATACTATAAAATGTGCGATCACATTTTCTCTAACATTAATTCATTACTCAATGTTCTCTTGCGCTCTGATTAGCGTGCATAGTGTATAGCATACAGTGAAATGGCTCTGGGATGCGTAGTCGAAATTCGATAAAAAAAAAGACGATAAGTCATCGAAAAATGTCAAAATCGGGGACAGATTGGTATGGCGGCGACTTCCGGGGGTACAGATTGGTATGGCGGCCGGATGTGGTTGTTGTAAGAAAAGGGACCATAATGACAAGGTCGTAGCAATCAAGACAGAAACGCAATTCCGGAATTGGGAATTGAAAAAACCAATTCATAATTCCGAAAAGAATTTAAGGGGCCTATTATGAATTAATACGATACACGCTAAACGCTTGCAGTCGGGTAATTCGTATTACGAAATAATTTCTATCGTGTGAAACCCGATAGACTGTAATGGAAATAAAGTTAACGCATAACTAATTGAACCCTAAACAAATGTCATTCACGATAGTGCACCTAGCGGGCGTGTGGAATTCATAATATGGAAACTCATTTTATACGATACGCTTGCAAGCGGCCGATAGCTATCGTATGACAATCCATAATAAGGGGGTAAGGCTGAGTTCCTAAAACGCAATTCCCGGTGATAGCGTAAACGCCAGCTATTCCACGAATAACATATGCAAGAATGTAAAATCAACAACCTACAAAACAGAAAGAAGAAGAGCAACTTCTATTGCTTTCACCATCGTTATTGGGCCATAACAGCAACCCTGAAATCAGCTGAGCACAGCTGTTCGACCTTTTTAACACACATCCCAGAGTCAAGTCACTTGTATCCATTCACAATGTTAGCGTGAACAGCAACTTGTAATTCTACAATTAAACTTTTATGCATTAGGGTATTTCAAATTTATGCAATATTTTTTTTCAGCGTCAAAAATTTTGTAAGTAGAAAATTTTTCCATGACTGTTAATCACAATGTGCACGACCCAAAAATCAACAGAGATAATTAAACGAAGAACTGGAAGCCTTAAGATTTCGTGTAGCAAAAGCATTTCTCAAAAAATTCCCACTTTTCGGTAATTTTCATTTTAAGCTCAATTTTCTTAATATTTAACCATCTAGGCAATTTTCATCTAGAGGAAATTTTGCAAAAGTTTGTCTATTGCGAATTTTTTTTTCAAAATTTGCACTCAAAAACTTCTTTTGAAAAATTTCCCTAAAAGGAAATTTATCAAAAATAGCAAATTTTTGCCAAATTTTGAGTGTGAAAAGTTCTTTTGTGCTTTTCGTACATAAAGTGTTTTTGAAAAATTTGCCATAAGCGGATATTTTTGGGAAATTTTCAATTTTACTTATTACATCAACAAACAACCAAAGTGGTAAGTTTAAATTTTACTTTTAGATTTGTTGCTAAAAACTAAAAAGTGCGAAGATTTTTCGAACTTTTCAACTCAAAAATTTGTTTTGGAAAATTTGCCTAGAAAGAAATTTATCAAAAATGCCAAATTTTGAGTGTGAAATATTTGTAGTTGTTTGCCGTATATGAAATTTGTTTGTAGAAAAATTTCCCGAAAGGGGATATTTTTGGAAAATTTTAAATTTCAATTTTAATTTGTTGGTTTTTAGTCAATTGAGACTTTTTTCTTGAACTTTTCAACTTAAAAACTTGTTTCGCTAAATTTACATTAAAGGATATTATCCACAACAGTACAATTTTGACAATAGTTCTACAATCGTTTTATTTATTTTTTTTTTGTAAAATCGATAACACCCTGTACCTACTGAATTTCGCTTGTTTTGTTCTAACGGCGATCTTTTTTTTTGCGATACGGTCTAATGTACGTGCGTGTATAAAATATGTGATCACATTTTCTCGACCATTATTTGTTTACTCAATTGTTTACTCTTGTGCTCTAGGTAGTGTGCTGGACCATGTAAAATGTGCTTTTGTGAAGCTTTTTCGATTGTTTTAAACTTTTACGTGCACAATTAAACTTTTACCTATTAGGGTGTTTCATTTTAAAACGATTTTATTTGTGATTTTTGTGAGAATAATGAGTGTGTAAGCTTTGTGGCGTTTTGAGAGCATTAAATGTATTTTTCAAAAATTTCCCATAGTGGAATATTTTTGGAAAATTTTAAATTTCAACTTTTCAACTTAAAAACAGAAAAGGGAATTAATGCAGAAAAGTGTTCTGCGCAAAAACACTGTGGTGTTTCACCATTTTTTCCCAACCGGCAACACCCAACTTAGGAAACCCTCGCGAGTGTTCAGTGAATTTTGTATGGGAAATATCGGAAGTTTAATTACGTATATCTCGGGAACCATAGGCCTGCAGAAGGTGGGGTGTTCAGTTTTGTGATCCCCTCCGCCCGCCCTAGCCCCTAAAGAACCGTTTTTTTCTAGCCCGGGTATCGTCGTCTAAAATTTTACCCATTTTTCATCGGAAAATTACGTATATTTTTAGGAGAAATCAGCAAACAAATTTTATATAACAAATGAAATTTATGCATCTGGAGCATTTTGTCCATTATTTAATGGAATTATTTTTACGAAATTTCGCTTTTGGGAAATTTTTCTAAACTAGCCATTTTTGCCAAAGTATTGTGTGTGAAAGTTTTGTGGGGTGTGCATGAAAAGTGATTTCTGAAGAATTTCCCAAAGAGGGATCTTTTTGTGAAATTTTTTGTTTGAACTTTTATTGTTAAATTTATGGCTCATTTAACAAAAATCCGGTTTTCACTCAATTTCTTTTTTTGGGAAATTTTTCAAAACTAGCCATTTTTTGCCATTTTAATTAAAATCCGGTTTTTACTCAATTTCTCTTTTGGGAAATTTTTCAAAACTAGCCATTTTTGCTAAAGTATTGCGGGTGAAAGCTTTACGGTGTTTTATGTGCAGGAAAAGTGGTGGACAAATTCCTCAACCGCTCAATAGCAGAAAAAAAATCAAAAAAGAAAAATTTCCCAAAAATGTCCCTCTTGGGAAATTTATAACTTCAACTTTTATTGTTAAAATTAATTTTTAGAGCAAATGTATATTTTTTTAATTTATTTTAATCTAAAATATATTTATATGCATTTCGCTTTTGGGAAATTTTTCTAAACTAGCCATTTTTGCCAAAGTATTGTGTGTGAAAGTTTTGTGGGGTGTGCATGAAAAGTGATTTCTGAAGAATTTCCCAAAGAGGGATCTTTTTGTGAAATTTTTTGTTTGAACTTTTATTGTTAAATTTATGGCTCATTTAACAAAAATCCGGTTTTCACTCAATTTCTTTTTTTGGGAAATTTTTCAAAACTAGCCATTTTTTGCCATTTTAATTAAAATCCGGTTTTTACTCAATTTCTCTTTTGGGAAATTTTTCAAAACTAGCCATTTTTGCTAAAGTATTGCGGGTGAAAGCTTTACGGTGTTTTATGTGCAGGAAAAGTGGTGGACAAATTCCTCAACCGCTCAATAGCAGAAAAAAAATCAAAAAAGAAAAATTTCCCAAAAATGTCCCTCTTGGGAAATTTATAACTTCAACTTTTATTGTTAAAATTAATTTTTAGAGCAAATGTATATTTTTTTAATTTATTTTAATCTAAAATATATTTATATGCATTTCGCTTTTGGGAAATTTTTCTAAACTAGCCATTTTTGCCAAAGTATTGTGTGTGAAAGTTTTGTGGGGTGTGCATGAAAAGTGATTTCTGAAGAATTCCCCAAAGAGGGATCTTTTTGTGAAATTTTTTGTTTGAACTTTTATTGTTAAATTTATGGCTCATTTAACAAAAATCCGGTTTTCACTCAATTTCTCTTTTGGGAAATTTTTCAAAATCAGCCATTTTTTGCCATTTTAATTAAAATCCGGTTTTTACTCAATTTCTTTTTTTGGGAAATTTTTCAAAACTAGCCATTTTTTGCCATTTTAATTAAAATCCGGTTTTTACTCAATTTCTCTTTTGGGAAATTTTTCAAAACTAGCCATTTTTGCTAAAGTATTGCGGGTGAAAGCTTTACGGTGTTTTATGTGCAGAAAAAGTGGTGGACAAATTCCTCAACCGCTCAATAGCAGAAAAAAAATCAAAAAAGAAAAATTTCCCAAAAATGTCCCTCTTGGGAAATTTATAACTTCAACTTTTATTGTTAAAATTAATTTTTAGAGCAAATGTATATTTTTTTAATTTATTTTAATCTAAAATATATTTTTGCAAATTTTCCCTTTTGGGAAATTTTTCTAAACTATTTTTTTTCGCCAAAACATCGCATATGAAAGCTTTCT
Organism: Urophora cardui; assembly: GCA_960531455.1. Taxonomy (NCBI): domain Eukaryota; kingdom Metazoa; phylum Arthropoda; class Insecta; order Diptera; family Tephritidae; genus Urophora; species Urophora cardui. The sequence goes on from OY482671.1 coordinate 7,820,190, forward strand.
AGTGTTTTCCGTGCAGGAAAAGTGGTTTAAAAAAATTTCCCAAAGAGGGATATTTTTGGGAAATTTTTTCTTTTAGATTTTTTTTTTACTATTAAGCGACTGAGTCATTTTTTTTTTTAGAAATTTTGCTTCATTCAATTTAAAACCACGATATAAACTAGAACTAGAATTTCTTGAGAATATTTATCCAATATCTACTCACTCATACAACTTCTCCGTTTCCGTTATCATTGCATTCAACATGCGTTGTATTTGCACAAAACCGATCACAGCAGTGCACACACGATCCCAAAAACCAAATGGTGGTGCGATATTTAATATATGTGATGCCATAGAAAGCGACTCCAGTGGATTACCCGCCAAATAATCGGTAAAGAAATATGACAACGACACCCACGACACAATGATCGGGCAGCGAAAATGCGCACCCAAACCGATCGGGAAATATGTAGTGGAAATGCCGTAAATCAATAAATCAACGGAACCAACACCGTTTTCACTTAAAAATTTCTGCATTTGCGGATGTTCCAACACATCTACGGCCGCTGTATTATATTGACTCATACGTTCGTGTATCTGTTCCATAATGGACAATTTGTCATTTATAATATTTTTTAAAACTTTCGCATTCAATTTGGCATCATTCTTTAATTGCAAGTGCATGTATTTGTAAGTGGAATTTGGATAGACATTTGGTATTGGTGCAATAACAGTGACATCATGTCCCGCCAGAGCCAATGTCTCTGCAATGCGGCAGTGAATCAACATGTGCGATTTGGTGGGAACGGGAAAGAAGCCGAGTATGCGTGCGGCATTTGTGGCGGGTGGCAGTTTGGGTGAGACGACAAGCAGCGCTAATACATAAAGTGTCAAAGCGTTGAAACCGTTTATTTTGGCGCTCGACATCGCGTTTTCTTTGTACGCGTAATGAAGCGGGTGAACAAACTGAGCAAAATGTGCTCGGCGTAATGGCTTTTATTTTATTTTGTAATCTCTAAAGAAAGGCATGCTACGTAAGTATGTACCTACATATAAGCATAAATATCAAAGATACCATTATCAAAATTTTCTTGTAAATCATGTCAACGACATTTACACTGAAAAGATAAGCGCGGGAACACAAGGTGGCAGCGCAATGGGATCGGTCGCGTAAAACATTTAATATATGGATGTTTTTTCTTTGCAAAGAAAAAACTATAATAAAATTTAAGCACTTTAAGTGTTATAGAAGTATACTTGGCAAAATTTCACCTATGGGATATTTTGCTAATTTTAGCTAAAATAATGCGTGTGAAACATTTAGGCCGTTCTCTGTCTGTGTAAAAAAGTGGTTTAAAAAAAATGTCCCAAAAAGGGATATTTTTGGGAAATTTTTAATTTTAACTTTTATTGTTAATTTTTAGGCAACCGCGTATTTTTTTGCTTTTTTTAACTAAAATCCAGTTTTTGAGAAATTTCCCTTTGGGGAAATTTTTCCTTTTAGATTTTTTCCTACTATGGAACGATCAAGACAATTTTTTTGGAAATTTTGCTTGTTTCAACTTTAAAATCACATTAGTATATATTGCGCGCGAAAGTTTTCTCGTGTTTTTTTGTATGAAAATTGGGTTTTCCCAAAAAGCGATGTTTTTGAAAGACTTTTTCATTGAGACAAAGTTCAAAAAAGTCTCAGAAAATTTTCAATAACTTTCATATAAGTAAAAAATAAGAATAACTTTCATATAAGTACTTCAAAATTCAAGCAAATTTCCAATTTGAAATTGTATGAAAGATTTTTATCGAAGATATAAAAAATAAATTTGTTACTCAAAATAATTACCTACTTAAAGATATTTTTGAAATTCGTCTCATTGAAAAAGTCTTTGAAGACTCAAAAAACAATTTGTTACGGATAATAATTACTCAAAGACTTTTTTAAAATTTGTCTCAATATAAAAGTCTTTGAAGATATAAAACAAAATTTCTCATTTATAATAATTACAAAAAGACTTAAAAAAATATCTCAGAAATAACTATTATGGAAAGACTTTTAAAATATGTTTCTTTCAATAATAATTATTTTTTGATTTTTATTTTTTCTCTTATAATAATTACAACTCTGGTTTTTATTTTAAAATTTTTATGTTAATTTTTGTGCAATTGTATAACTTTTTGCTTATTTCGATCGAAAGCCATTTTTTCCAAACTTTCCTTTTGGCAAATTTTTCAAAACTATCAATTTTTCGCGAAAATATTGCTTGTGAACGTTTTCTGTTGTTTTCTGTGCATGAAAAGTGGTGGAAAAATGCCTCATCCAATCAATAGTAGATAAAAAAAAAAAGAAGAATTTTTGTTTTAAAACATGCAAGGTTCTGTTTAGAAACACTGTTTTCTGTGATAAAAACACGATTTTCTAAATTTCCCTTTTGGGTAATTTTTCAAAACTTGCAAATTTTTGTTGAAATATTGCGCTAGAAATTTTGCAAAAGTTTGTCTATTGCGAATTTTTTTTTCAAAATTTGCACTCAAAAACTTCTTTTGAAAAATTTCCCTAAAAGGAAATTTATCAAAAATAGCAAATTTTTGCCAAATTTTGAGTGTGAAAAGTTCTTTTGTGCTTTTCGTACATAAAGTGTTTTTGAAAAATTTGCCATAAGCGGATATTTTTGGGAAATTTTCAATTTTACTTATTACATCAACAAACAACCAAAGTGGTAAGTTTAAATTTTACTTTTAGATTTGTTGCTAAAAACTAAAAAGTGCGAAGATTTTTCGAACTTTTCAACTCAAAAATTTGTTTTGGAAAATTTGCCTAGAAAGAAATTTATCAAAAATGCCAAATTTTGAGTGTGAAATATTTGTAGTTGTTTGCCGTATATGAAATTTGTTTGTAGAAAAATTTCCCGAAAGGGGATATTTTTGGAAAATTTTAAATTTCAATTTTAATTTGTTGGTTTTTAGTCAATTGAGACTTTTTTCTTGAACTTTTCAACTTAAAAACTTGTTTCGCTAAATTTACATTAAAGGATATTATCCACAACAGTACAATTTTGACAATAGTTCTACAATCGTTTTATTTATTTTTTTTTTGTAAAATCGATAACACCCTGTACCTACTGAATTTCGCTTGTTTTGTTCTAACGGCGATCTTTTTTTTTGCGATACGGTCTAATGTACGTGCGTGTATAAAATATGTGATCACATTTTCTCGACCATTATTTGTTTACTCAATTGTTTACTCTTGTGCTCTAGGTAGTGTGCTGGACCATGTAAAATGTGCTTTTGTGAAGCTTTTTCGATTGTTTTAAACTTTTACGTGCACAATTAAACTTTTACCTATTAGGGTGTTTCATTTTAAAACGATTTTATTTGTGATTTTTGTGAGAATAATGAGTGTGTAAGCTTTGTGGCGTTTTGAGAGCATTAAATGTATTTTTCAAAAATTTCCCATAGTGGAATATTTTTGGAAAATTTTAAATTTCAACTTTTCAACTTAAAAACAGAAAAGGGAATTAATGCAGAAAAGTGTTCTGCGCAAAAACACTGTGGTGTTTCACCATTTTTTCCCAACCGGCAACACCCAACTTAGGAAACCCTCGCGAGTGTTCAGTGAATTTTGTATGGGAAATATCGGAAGTTTAATTACGTATATCTCGGGAACCATAGGCCTGCAGAAGGTGGGGTGTTCAGTTTTGTGATCCCCTCCGCCCGCCCTAGCCCCTAAAGAACCGTTTTTTTCTAGCCCGGGTATCGTCGTCTAAAATTTTACCCATTTTTCATCGGAAAATTACGTATATTTTTAGGAGAAATCAGCAAACAAATTTTATATAACAAATGAAATTTATGCATCTGGAGCATTTTGTCCATTATTTAATGGAATTATTTTTACGAAATTTCGCTTTTGGGAAATTTTTCTAAACTAGCCATTTTTGCCAAAGTATTGTGTGTGAAAGTTTTGTGGGGTGTGCATGAAAAGTGATTTCTGAAGAATTTCCCAAAGAGGGATCTTTTTGTGAAATTTTTTGTTTGAACTTTTATTGTTAAATTTATGGCTCATTTAACAAAAATCCGGTTTTCACTCAATTTCTTTTTTTGGGAAATTTTTCAAAACTAGCCATTTTTTGCCATTTTAATTAAAATCCGGTTTTTACTCAATTTCTCTTTTGGGAAATTTTTCAAAACTAGCCATTTTTGCTAAAGTATTGCGGGTGAAAGCTTTACGGTGTTTTATGTGCAGGAAAAGTGGTGGACAAATTCCTCAACCGCTCAATAGCAGAAAAAAAATCAAAAAAGAAAAATTTCCCAAAAATGTCCCTCTTGGGAAATTTATAACTTCAACTTTTATTGTTAAAATTAATTTTTAGAGCAAATGTATATTTTTTTAATTTATTTTAATCTAAAATATATTTATATGCATTTCGCTTTTGGGAAATTTTTCTAAACTAGCCATTTTTGCCAAAGTATTGTGTGTGAAAGTTTTGTGGGGTGTGCATGAAAAGTGATTTCTGAAGAATTTCCCAAAGAGGGATCTTTTTGTGAAATTTTTTGTTTGAACTTTTATTGTTAAATTTATGGCTCATTTAACAAAAATCCGGTTTTCACTCAATTTCTTTTTTTGGGAAATTTTTCAAAACTAGCCATTTTTTGCCATTTTAATTAAAATCCGGTTTTTACTCAATTTCTCTTTTGGGAAATTTTTCAAAACTAGCCATTTTTGCTAAAGTATTGCGGGTGAAAGCTTTACGGTGTTTTATGTGCAGGAAAAGTGGTGGACAAATTCCTCAACCGCTCAATAGCAGAAAAAAAATCAAAAAAGAAAAATTTCCCAAAAATGTCCCTCTTGGGAAATTTATAACTTCAACTTTTATTGTTAAAATTAATTTTTAGAGCAAATGTATATTTTTTTAATTTATTTTAATCTAAAATATATTTATATGCATTTCGCTTTTGGGAAATTTTTCTAAACTAGCCATTTTTGCCAAAGTATTGTGTGTGAAAGTTTTGTGGGGTGTGCATGAAAAGTGATTTCTGAAGAATTCCCCAAAGAGGGATCTTTTTGTGAAATTTTTTGTTTGAACTTTTATTGTTAAATTTATGGCTCATTTAACAAAAATCCGGTTTTCACTCAATTTCTCTTTTGGGAAATTTTTCAAAATCAGCCATTTTTTGCCATTTTAATTAAAATCCGGTTTTTACTCAATTTCTTTTTTTGGGAAATTTTTCAAAACTAGCCATTTTTTGCCATTTTAATTAAAATCCGGTTTTTACTCAATTTCTCTTTTGGGAAATTTTTCAAAACTAGCCATTTTTGCTAAAGTATTGCGGGTGAAAGCTTTACGGTGTTTTATGTGCAGAAAAAGTGGTGGACAAATTCCTCAACCGCTCAATAGCAGAAAAAAAATCAAAAAAGAAAAATTTCCCAAAAATGTCCCTCTTGGGAAATTTATAACTTCAACTTTTATTGTTAAAATTAATTTTTAGAGCAAATGTATATTTTTTTAATTTATTTTAATCTAAAATATATTTTTGCAAATTTTCCCTTTTGGGAAATTTTTCTAAACTATTTTTTTTCGCCAAAACATCGCATATGAAAGCTTTCTAGTGTTTTCCGTGCAGGAAAAGTGGTTTAAAAAAATTTCCCAAAGAGGGATATTTTTGGGAAATTTTTTCTTTTAGATTTTTTTTTTACTATTAAGCGACTGAGTCATTTTTTTTTTTAGAAATTTTGCTTCATTCAATTTAAAACCACGATATAAACTAGAACTAGAATTTCTTGAGAATATTTATCCAATATCTACTCACTCATACAACTTCTCCGTTTCCGTTATCATTGCATTCAACATGCGTTGTATTTGCACAAAACCGATCACAGCAGTGCACACACGATCCCAAAAACCAAATGGTGGTGCGATATTTAATATATGTGATGCCATAGAAAGCGACTCCAGTGGATTACCCGCCAAATAATCGGTAAAGAAATATGACAACGACACCCACGACACAATGATCGGGCAGCGAAAATGCGCACCCAAACCGATCGGGAAATATGTAGTGGAAATGCCGTAAATCAATAAATCAACGGAACCAACACCGTTTTCACTTAAAAATTTCTGCATTTGCGGATGTTCCAACACATCTACGGCCGCTGTATTATATTGACTCATACGTTCGTGTATCTGTTCCATAATGGACAATTTGTCATTTATAATATTTTTTAAAACTTTCGCATTCAATTTGGCATCATTCTTTAATTGCAAGTGCATGTATTTGTAAGTGGAATTTGGATAGACATTTGGTATTGGTGCAATAACAGTGACATCATGTCCCGCCAGAGCCAATGTCTCTGCAATGCGGCAGTGAATCAACATGTGCGATTTGGTGGGAACGGGAAAGAAGCCGAGTATGCGTGCGGCATTTGTGGCGGGTGGCAGTTTGGGTGAGACGACAAGCAGCGCTAATACATAAAGTGTCAAAGCGTTGAAACCGTTTATTTTGGCGCTCGACATCGCGTTTTCTTTGTACGCGTAATGAAGCGGGTGAACAAACTGAGCAAAATGTGCTCGGCGTAATGGCTTTTATTTTATTTTGTAATCTCTAAAGAAAGGCATGCTACGTAAGTATGTACCTACATATAAGCATAAATATCAAAGATACCATTATCAAAATTTTCTTGTAAATCATGTCAACGACATTTACACTGAAAAGATAAGCGCGGGAACACAAGGTGGCAGCGCAATGGGATCGGTCGCGTAAAACATTTAATATATGGATGTTTTTTCTTTGCAAAGAAAAAACTATAATAAAATTTAAGCACTTTAAGTGTTATAGAAGTATACTTGGCAAAATTTCACCTATGGGATATTTTGCTAATTTTAGCTAAAATAATGCGTGTGAAACATTTAGGCCGTTCTCTGTCTGTGTAAAAAAGTGGTTTAAAAAAAATGTCCCAAAAAGGGATATTTTTGGGAAATTTTTAATTTTAACTTTTATTGTTAATTTTTAGGCAACCGCGTATTTTTTTGCTTTTTTTAACTAAAATCCAGTTTTTGAGAAATTTCCCTTTGGGGAAATTTTTCCTTTTAGATTTTTTCCTACTATGGAACGATCAAGACAATTTTTTTGGAAATTTTGCTTGTTTCAACTTTAAAATCACATTAGTATATATTGCGCGCGAAAGTTTTCTCGTGTTTTTTTGTATGAAAATTGGGTTTTCCCAAAAAGCGATGTTTTTGAAAGACTTTTTCATTGAGACAAAGTTCAAAAAAGTCTCAGAAAATTTTCAATAACTTTCATATAAGTAAAAAATAAGAATAACTTTCATATAAGTACTTCAAAATTCAAGCAAATTTCCAATTTGAAATTGTATGAAAGATTTTTATCGAAGATATAAAAAATAAATTTGTTACTCAAAATAATTACCTACTTAAAGATATTTTTGAAATTCGTCTCATTGAAAAAGTCTTTGAAGACTCAAAAAACAATTTGTTACGGATAATAATTACTCAAAGACTTTTTTAAAATTTGTCTCAATATAAAAGTCTTTGAAGATATAAAACAAAATTTCTCATTTATAATAATTACAAAAAGACTTAAAAAAATATCTCAGAAATAACTATTATGGAAAGACTTTTAAAATATGTTTCTTTCAATAATAATAATTTTTTGATTTTTATTTTTTCTCTTATAATAATTACAACTCTGGTTTTTATTTTAAAATTTTTATGTTAATTTTTGTGCAATTGTATAACTTTTTGCTTATTTCGATCGAAAGCCATTTTTTCCAAACTTTCCTTTTGGCAAATTTTTCAAAACTATCAATTTTTCGCGAAAATATTGCTTGTGAACGTTTTCTGTTGTTTTCTGTGCATGAAAAGTGGTGGAAAAATGCCTCATCCAATCAATAGTAGATAAAAAAAAAAAGAAGAATTTTTGTTTTAAAACATGCAAGGTTCTGTTTAGAAACACTGTTTTCTGTGATAAAAACACGATTTTCTAAATTTCCCTTTTGGGTAATTTTTCAAAACTTGCAAATTTTTGTTGAAATATTGCGCTAGAAAGCTTTCTTGTGTGTTCTGTGCATGAAGGGTGGTTTTTGAAAAATTTCCCAATATGGGAAATTTTAAGTTTCACTTTTATTTTGCTTTAATTTATTTTAAAATTTTTGCCTATTTAGCTAAAAACATGATTTTCAAAATTTCCGAAAATGGCATATTTTTAGGAAATTTTAGTTCCTACTTTTTCTTTTTAGTTTTTACAAAACTATTCCATTTTTTTTAATTTTTACTTATTCTAACTTGAAAGTATGTTCTGCAAAATTACCCAAAGAGCGATATTTTTGGTAAATTTTTCATTTCAGCTTTATTTTTATTTTATAATTTTCGCTTATTTCAACTTAAAAGCATGTTTATCAAAATTCTCCAACATGAGTAAAGTTTTGTAAATTTTTAATTTCAACTTTACTTTTTATTTTACTTAATTTTGTTTTTTTTTTTACAGTTTTCGCTTTTTAGCTTAAAATTATGTTTTGCAAAATTAATTTTTAATTTTTTAGCGCATACTTAATTTTTTTTTTAGAGTTTTCGCTTATTTTAACTTAAAAGCATGTTTTTTTCAAAAATCCCCATAAGGGATATTTTAGGGAAATTTTTAATTTTAACTTTATTTTGTAATTTTTAGAGAATACCTCCATTTTTATACTCAGCTGTACTAGTACACAGAGTATTATAGTTTTAATCACATAACGGTGGATTGTAACACCATAAAATAATCGAGATAGATATTGACATATATATCAAATTGATCAGGGTGAAAAAAGAAATCGATTGAGCCATGTCCGTCCGTCTGTCCGTCTGTCTGTCTGTACGCACGATAACTCGCGCAAAAATTGAAATATTTTGATGAAATTTGGAATGAAAGTTGGTATCAAGACTGGAACGGATGGTATTGAAAATGGGCGAAATCGGACCATGACCACGCCCACTTCCCCTATATAGAAAATATCGGAAATTTGGTATCTCAGCCACTAATATAGCTGGAGCAATGAAATTTCACCCACGTGTGGAGCCCAGGCCTTTATGAAGAAATTTGGTGAGATTTTGAAAAATGGGCGGTGCCACGCCCAGGGCCAAACATTGAAAGTTTTATATGTCATAACTCAGAAACCGTTGAAGATTTGGTAGGCGTGATATACTTACTTAGGCAAATGTTTGGACGAAAAATTGCCAAAATCCGTTAACGACCACGCCCACTTTTATATATGGGTATTATAAAGCGGCCTAATAAAAACATTTTAAGCGATATCTCTGTCAAATATAAAGGTATGTCATTGAAATTTTATGGCAGGAGTCCAACTGCGGATATAAAACGAAAAGCATAAAAATTTTGGAAAATGGGCGTGGCACCGCCTCTTTTTAGAAGCAGGAATATACGAGATTTCTGAGCCCATAACTCGACAAATAATTGATATATAATGACGAAACTTGGTGTGTAGACTTTTATTACTTGTGGTAATACATGTTGAAAATTTCAGCGAAATCGGTTGACGACCACGCCCACTTTTATATATGGGTATTATAAAGTGGCCTAATAGAAACATTTTAATCCATATCTCTGTCAAATATAAAGATAATTCATTGAAATTTTGTCGCATAAGTTCAACAGTAGACCTGAACCAAAAAATAAAAAAATTTTGGAAATTGGGCGTGGCACCGCCTCTTTTTAGACAAAGGAATATACGAGATTTTTTAGCCTTTTTTTTAACTTGTGTTACTAGACACACAAAAATGTATTGAAATCGGTTTGTGACCACGCCTACTTTTTAACAAAGATATTTCTGGAACGCCTTTGGGAATTTGTAACGTGACATCTTTGTAACTAGAAGTCATAAAGGAATGAAATTTTGCAAAAAGAATAATATTCGTATGCTTTGTTGGATCACTGAAAAAATGTTTGAAAATAGGTGTGGCTACGCCCACTTTATGCAGCACTCGCCTTATATAAAATACGCCGTGTTTCCATCAAACGCAAACAAACAATGAAAGCATACAGCTGAGTATCTAATGTTCGATTCCACTCGAACTTAGGCTTCCTTACTTGTTTTTTTTTAATTTTTGCCTATTCTAACTTAAAACATATTTAGCAAAATTTCCCAAAAAGAGTTATATTTTAGGGAAATTTTTAATTAGAACTTCCCTTTGTTAGTTTTTAACGATAATAATTTTTTTTTTACAGTTTTCGCTTATTTTAGCTTAAAAGCATATTTTGCAAATTTCCCAAATAGGATATTTTAGGGAAATTTTCTATTTTAACTTTGTTTTGCAAGTTTTGAGAGTATACGTTAATCTTTTAGTTTCTTTTGCTTATTTTAAATTAAAAGCATGTTTTGAAAAATTTGCCAAAAAGAGATATTTTAGGGAAATATTTAATTTCAACTTCATTTTGTTAGTTTTTAGTAAATCTGTTCACTTTTTTACCACGCTTGCTTATTGCAATTGCAAACTAAGTAGTAAAGACTAGGAAATTTGTACAGCCTTCCTGTGACCGCCATCGTTGGTTCGCTCTACAGGCATAATATGTACATATGTATGTATTTTGAAATTACCGAACTAAACAAAATTAGTTTTGTAATTGAGTTTTAATTTCGTATAATTAAGTGTGTTGAAAAGTTCAAATGCATAAGGGTCAGAATTTTTCAAATCAGCACAAAAAATTTTTTTCTTTGATTTTTATGATTCGCGTCTTAATCGATAGCTCTCCGTGTCAAGAATTAGTTCCCGAAATATTTTTGCAAAATGAACATTTTTGCAATAGTTATTCGCCAAGAAAGTTTTACATCAACTTCTTTAAAAAAAATTATTGTTAATCGACGGTACAATTAAATTTAACGCGAACTACGCCAAATGTTAGGTAATTATGTATATTTTAAAATAGTTTTTGAAAAAAATAAAAAAAAAAATTTTCTGTATCCTTTTTAAGGATAATTGTTGTTATCAATGTTCTCCGCCTAGGAAAAATTCGGAAAAAATATTGTAGATGTGATGATGCATCGTAAGCTGAATTCCGAAGAAAAAAAGATGGGGACTCTTACCGTTTAAATGCAAAATGCGATTGAACGATTCCCCTCTTCAGCTTAGTAACATAACACTACTCTAAAATGATTAATTTGAAATAATTCCAAGAGATTCAGGTATAGGGGAGTTGGTCCGGTCTTCCTGATCTCAAAAATTGTTTTCTTTATATCTTGTATGGTTAGTTTTCGAGATAACGGTAAATTTTTGCAGTTTTGGGTATCACTACATTCAAACCTATTTTTTACTAAGGTTGCAAGTGCGATAACCGCAAGCAGTACCTTGTTAGAAAGATAATTAAAATACGATTCTAACGACATGCAACTTGCAGTGATTGAACAAATTCTTGCTCGTCAAAGTCAGAATTTTGTTGGTTTTTCTGATTCATTTTTTTATTCAAATATTTATCGTTTTTATAAAAAGGATTATGCACAGTATACACAGTAGATTCTCTACAGTACAAAGTTTTGGCAACGGTTGGTATGAACGAGTGATACGATCGAGTTCCAACTAAGGTCATGGTTTACTAGAAACGAGTGCTTAAAGCATTCTTTTCGATTTATGCTCCTCTAGTGAGCATTTAATTACTCTGAAAAAAAAAACGTTGTAAATACAAAGACTTTTGCCGTTAAATGAACAACTTTCCGCAGTTGAAATGTGCCCAACAACGCTCCGTTGTTGTTTCAAAGATGCGAGCGTTTTTGATTTAAATACTTTTCGTATTTAAGTTAACAACGGAAACTGTTAAATGAAATACTTTTACATTTAAGTTAACAGTTTTTACTTTTAAATTAACAGCAAAAATTTTTAGTCCAAATGCGAGCACTGTTGATTCAAATACTGTTCGTATTTAAGCTAACAACTTTTGCTTTTGGATTAACCGCAAAAGTTTTTGGTCCAAAAACGGGCACCATTAAAGCAAATACTTACGCATTTAAGTTAATCTCAAAAAAATTGTAAACAATAGTATTTTTTTTTTTAATATAATAGATATTATTTTATTTAGTTTTTTTTTATATAATATATGTTTACATAGTAATATTAATACTAAGGCCCGGTTTCACCAAACAAACTTTTTCCATTCAGTGATGGTCGTTTGATGCATCATTTGAATCAATCCTGCACCTCAAATGATATATCAAATGACAATCACTGTCTGTAGGGCTTTTTACACACACAAACACATAAACAAAACTGATTTTATTTTATTATTTCATAACACATTCTTTATATTAACTTACATTATTTTCCGACCGCCAGATTTGTAGGTTTCTGCGCAATCATCGCCGACAAGTTTTACCTCGATTGCTCGCTATCGGAAAATGGGATAATCAAACATATCTAATCTGAAAATATAAAATATATGTATGTATTTTTAAACGTACAAATGTACATATAATATTAATATATTATAATAATATATAAATATTATTATTGTGACTTACCTTTATTTGTATTTATATATTGCATATACATATGTATATGTATGTATATATTTTTCCCGAAAATTTAAGTTTGACAAAAATTTTTTCTATTTTTTATTTACTTCAAAATTTTTCAACAGCAAGGGAGTTTTTGAATCAAAAACTCCCGTCTTTGAATTAACTATGGAAAGTTGTTGAATCAACAACTTTGCCGTTAAAGCAAATACTTTTGCTGTTGAATCAAAGACGGAGGTTCAACAGCGGAAAGTTGTTGATTTAACTACGGGTATTTTTTTCAGAGTACCTGCCACTTTTTTACATTTTCTGGCTCACTTTTTTCATTTATCCTTTTACGATCTACTTACTATCAACTGTGACCATAGTTGGAACTCGATCGTACCACTCGTTCATACCAACCGTTGCCAAAACTTTGTAATGTAGAGAATCTACTGTGTATACTGTGCATAATCCTTTTTATAAAAACGATAAATATTTGAATAAAAAAATGAATCAGAAAAACCAACAAAATTCTGACTTTGACGAGCAAGGATTTGTTCAATCACTGAAAGTTGCATGTCGTTAGAAGCGTATTTTAATTATGTTTCTAACAAGGTACTGCTTGTGGTTATCGCGCTTGCAACCTTGGCGAAAAATAGGCTTGAATGTAGTGATACCCAAAACTGCAAAAATTTACCGTTATCTCGAAAACTAACCATACAAAATATAAAGAAAACAATTTTTGAGATCAGGAAGACCGGACCAACTCCCCTATACCTGAATCTCTTGGAATTATTTCAAATTAATCATTTTAGAGTAGTGTTATGTTACTAAGCTGAAGAGGGGAATCGTTCAATCGCATTTTGCATTTAAACGGTAAGAGTCCCCATCTTTTTTTCTTCGGAATTCAGCTTACGATGCATCATCACATCTACAATATTTTTTCCGAATTTTTCCTAGGCGGAGAACATTGATAACAACAATTATCCTTAAAAAGGATACAGAAAATTTTTTTTTAAATTTTTTTCAAAAACTATTTTAAAATATATATAATTACCTAACATTTGGCGTAGTTCGTGTTAAATTTAATTGTACCGTCGATTAACAATAATTTTTTTTAAAGAAGTTGATGTAAAACTTTCTTGGCGAATAACTATTGCAAAAATGTTCATTTTGCAAAAATATTTCGGGAACTAATTCTTGACACGGAGAGCTATCGATTAAGACGCGAATCATAAAAATCAAAGAAAAAAAAATTTTTTGTGCTGATTTGAAAAATTCTGACCCATAAATTATTTGGGCATTGAATGTAAGTCAAAGATTAAATATCTTTATTCAACTTTGCATTGTTGTTATGCAATTTGTGAGCAGTCAATTTCATGGATATTTGGTATGATGGTAAAAATAACTTCGTAGTTGGTTTTGTTGGACTAGTTATGGTGTTATTGAGAAAATTTTTTGTCTAATTTTTTTTAAAGATTGTGTGTACATGCTTAAATCTTTGCATATTTCTATGTATGTAAAGACAATTGGTTCTCGAACAAATGCGAAGAGGACCAGTTGTGAGTGAGTTGGCATTTAAATGCACCGGTACTTTTGGAAATAGTTTTTGCATATTAAAACATGGGAATAATCTTTGCATCTTAAAATGACTGGTCCTCGTATACATGTCAAGTGGCCCAGTTTGAAGTCAGTTGGTATTTAAATTCACCTCAGGTTTTACTATGACATGGGAATAATCTTTGCATCTTAAATTGACTGTGCCTTGTATACATATCAAGTGGACCAGTTTGAAGTCAGTTGGTATTTAAATACACCTCAGGTTTTACTATGACATGGGAATAATATTTGCGTCTTTAAACGACTGGTCCTCGTCTATAGGTCAAGTGGATCAGTTGGAAGTCAGTTGGTGTTTAAATGCATCTGGGACTTTTGTAAATAATTTTTGCATATTAAAATGACTAGTCTTCGCACACATGCAAAGTGGATCAGTTTGGTGGGAGTTGGTATTAACATATGTTAGTGTACATACCTATTTTTTGTTTTTTTTTTTTTCGCTGAATGGCAATCATTGTGAATATCTTTATGAGTGTCAAAGCAACTACATCGCGAATGCAACATTCAATGAGTAGCTAGTGCAGTGGTATGGTTGAGGTGGAGAATTTGTTGCCAAAAATTAATGTCGCCATAAACACTTCCACATTTACGAGCCAATGGAGGGCTTAGAGTTATTTTACGGTGCATGTAATTTGCTTTCCACCCCATTGCCTTCGTTGTCGCTCTTAAAATTTGCCATAAGCTCTTCTTTATACCTTTAAATCAATATGTTGGGCCACTAGAGTGAGTGGTGGGCTAAATAGTGGAGTGTTGGAACTTTGAGGTGGGTAGGTAAGTCGCTTTAAAAGGTGTATACAACAAAGTAGTTGTTTCACAAGTTGTGCATACATATATACATACATACAAGTTTTGGCAGAGAAAAGCACGCAAAAATGAAAACGAGCAAAATACAAACAAAAAACTATTGATATATCGATATCATTGCTGCTGCAAGAGCCTTGTCTCTGCACGAGTAGTAGAACAGAAGTATCATTTATGTTGAAATATTTATTTATTTATGTATTTACCTGTTCGATATATATATCCAGTATGTATTCTATTTAGTACATGCAGCAGCACACACCACTTCGAATTTAGAGCTGCCGCCACTATTTATAACGTTTTTGTTGTTGCTTTTGCAATATTTTATGAACGCATTGGCAAAGTGATTCTTGATAGTTTCCACTATCGTACGTGTTTGGACGTGTTTGAACGTGTTTTTTCTTGTTGTTTATTATTTATCCATGAAAGATGAAGAGCAATGGAGCATTTTCTAAGCTGAGCCAAAGAAAAGATAAGAAAAAAAAAAAACGTGTCAGAAATTGTGAACGCAAAAATGAGAAATGAAGGAAGTGTACATATGTACATACATATGTACATACTACATTGGTTGATAAAGTGAGGTTAGGAAACTGATTGGGCTAAACTAGTACATATGTAACTTTTTTTTGGTGCGGAGTTACCAAAATTTCTTTTCTGCAAAATGAAGCCTGATATTAAGCGCATAGACTGCTGATTGGTGTTTTTTCCTAAACATATGAGAACGTGGAAAAAACGGCGAAAAGCTCGATTATTTTCAAAAAATGAACTTTTGAGTTATGCCATTTTTGAAATTTCAAAGCCTGGCCACTACATCTTGTTGCTAAATAAGTTTCCTAACTAATGCCGAAAAAATCAATAGAATCGAAGCATTGGTTACCGAGAAATCAAAACTAGCAAAAACGGTTTTGCGATCATATTATTTATTTATTTATTTATTTATTTAAGTCTATGATTACATGAATCTTACAGACTAGATAGAAGGTTGTATAAAGGTATGATGACATTATTTACATATTTTAATTCAAAAAACAATGTAACCAATATACAAATAATAAAAAATACCATGTAGGTGGCGAGCGTGTCATAAAGGGCACATTGGGCCAGAAAGGACCCAAACTAGGATAGAATTCTGCGAAGTTTAGTGATATTTAAATTAATATAAAATGTAGTTAAATATACCCAGTAAGGGGCTAGCGTACCATAAAGGGCACTTGGGCCTGAAAGGACCCTGTCAAAGATTGAACTTTAGTATTGACTTAAAACTAGAGATACAAAATTTTTTACGACTATGCTATTTAAAAAGAAAGTATAATCAAATAACCTAATTAAATAATTCATTTAGCAAAAGTTTAAATTTAGATTTAGGCATAGAGAAGTCGAGAGTAGTGGAATTCATGATGGAATTATAATCCTTAAGCGTTCGGTAAACAGGAGAGTTAGAAGCGTAAAGAGTTCGGACTCGACCTAGATAAAAAATATCATGGTAACGAAGACTTCTTGTAGGGATATTGAAATGAATGCATCCAAGAAGGTAAGTACAATCAATAACTCCTCGTAAGATGTCGTAGACAAAAATGAGAGAGAGTACTGTCCTTCTGGAGCTTAACGATTTTAAATGAATAAGCTGACATCTAGCACTATAGGAAGGTATCGGATCAGTAAAGTGTAAGGAGCGCAGGGCGAAACGAAGAAAAATTTTTTGAACTCGCTCAAGCCTCCGGATGTGACAGTCGAAGTATGGCCGCCAGATGAAGATAGCATATTCTAACTTAGAACGTACAAATGCAGTATAGAGAAGTTTCAAAGTATAGGGGTCAGAGAATTCAGAACTAAATCGACGGAGGAAAGAGAGCATAGAATATGATTTTGCAAGAGTACAATTCATGTGGCTATGAAATAAGAATTTGGAGTCGAAGACAACACCAAGATCAGAAATTTCATCCACGGTGCTCAGTAAAGAGCCATCGATGAAGTATGATGTAGGAACCAAAGAACGAGATTTACTGAAAGACACATGAAAACACTTCTTTAAATTTAAATGCAGTTGATTTTTGCTACACCAGTTAGCAACATTATTAAGGTCGGATTGAAGTTTGGTAGAATCTAACACACTTGAAATATTCAAGAAGATTTTTAAGTCATCTGCGTATAAAAGGAATTTCGAGTGATTGAAGCAACCCGAAATATCATTTATAAATAAAATGAATAACATGGGACCTAAGATACTTCCCTGCGGAACACCAGACGTGGCCATAAAAGCTCGGGAAGCTGCATTATCCACAACGACGTTGCACAAGCGTGAAGCGAGATAAGATTTGAGCCAAGCAAGGAAAATGGAATGAAATCCTAACCGTTCTAGCTTAGAGATTAATATTGGATGGCTGATTTTGTCGAACGCCTTTGAGAAGTCTGCATAAACAGCGTCGACTTGCTCACGATTATTGAAAGCCGACAGACAAAACTCAGAGAAAATTGTGAGATTTGTCACGGTAGATCTGCCCAACATAAAACCATGTTGGTTATCTGAAATTAAACGTTTAACTGCGAAGTATACTTTTTGCTTAACTATAAATTCAAACAGTTTAGAGACTGTCGACAGTTTGGCAATTGGACGATAATTGGCAACGTTGTTCTTGTTACCTTTCTTGAAAATAGGTGTGATAGAGGTAACTTTCCAAGCATCAATAAATATGCCTGCCTCCAGTGATTTGTTGAAAATTAACAAAAGCGGGTAAGCAAAAGCTGGACAATTCTTGAGGAGTATAGAAGATAGGCCATCTACATCGGTTTGTGAGGACGATTTGATGTGCAAAATGCCATCAATCACATCTTCGAGTGTTAAAGTAAGTGATCCAAAATTAAGAGGGGAATCTTGGCAGTCCTCTGGCAAGAAATTTGAAACTGAGTTCGTATTAGGCTCAAAGTTAGAGCTAAAGAAATCAGCAAAGAGATTTGCAGCTTCCGCGGCGGAATACGCATAGTTATCCTTATAGAAAACTTCCGAAGGAATGCTAGAACACGATTTCTTTGAATTAACATAACGCCAAAAGGCTTTCGGGCTTAATTTGATATCAGCCTCAAAGTTAGAAACATATCTCCGGTGAAGAGATTTATTAAGAGCCTTAAACCGTTTCGAATATTGCAAATATGCATCTCTATGAGAAACAGAATTAGATTTTTTGAATTTTTTAAAGAACCTGTTCCTTAAATTCTTAATTTTCTTCAATTCTTTGGTGTACCACGGTATTTTGTAGCACCTTCTTTTCACTAGCGGAATATTATTTAAACATATGCTTTTCGTTTTATTCATGAAAGAAGAAAAGCAGTCGTCTATACTAGAGTCAGAGAAGACCAAATCCCAATCAATTAACGGCGTCTGCCTTTGGTATTGGTATTCCAATTGGGGCTTTTAATAACACTTTGCACAGCAGAACTAGCAGAGAGTGTATCGCTAATGGAATCAGAGAGCGTAAATGACGGTCGCTGCATTTGTGCAGCAGTATCAGCATACGATAATACCTGAGTATTTACTACAGTGACGCTGTGATCAGAGCTCGATGTCGTAGTTAAACTCGGCGCTTTGGTTATTGTGTTTGTTAGAGCAGCACCAGTCGATGCAGTAGATGACGACAGCTTACTCACTGCATTGGCGGTAGCAGCAGAACGTTGCATTTTAGCAGCAGCAGCGTTTGAGATCGAGAGAGCAGATGCACCCTTATTGTGGGAGGCTGCAGTATTTTTATTGGGCGCCGTTAATGCAGCGGCAGAATGTGATGACGTCAAATTACTCACTGAATTAGTTGAGACAGCTACACGCTGTTGTTTAGAAACAGGTGCTGGAGAGTTGGAGAGAGTAGAAGCGGGAGAATGAGAAACTGACGAGGAGGCAATAGCGCAACGTAAAGTTTTTATTTCAGATGTTAGTGACAGTAGGGTGGCCTCTTTATTTTTAATAATTTTCTGCAATGCAAGAGTTTCTGCTTGCAGGGCATCAACCTTTTGGATAAGCAACTTCTTGTCGTTATGTAGAGCATTAACTACAGATAGAACACATGCATGATCGCTCCTAAGAGCGGCGATTTCACTTAACACGATCTTAAAATTGGCCTGAATTTCGCTGTTGATTTCCTTAGATGAATCGATGGAGTTGATAGATTTGTAGTTAGCACTGTTAGCAGCTTTTGCTGGTGGTGAGCGGAGAGAGTTTCGGCGCTCCACAGTGCAAGCTGAACAATAGAATGAGTTGTCGGACGTTTCATAATACTGAAGATCGGCCGGCCGCACACCCACACATTCGATATGAAAAAACTGTTTGCAGTTGGCACACGACACCTTTTCTTGGGGTCGTTCCACCCTATTACCGCACAAGCACGGCATGATGAGAGAATCAAATTAGTTTGTAGATATGTATGTAATTTTATTTAAATCCGGTTATCAAGTTTGTATATATGTATGTAAATTAAGTTATAAACTAAAGACAAATTCCAAATCACACTGGTAAGAGTCACTATCTCAATTTCTAATATTTCCAATAAGTGCACCATAATAGAATTAAAAGCGATAATAATAAACGAGCGCACAATACGGAGCGACAGAAAACACGTCCGAACAGGTTGACGGCTTAATTTCAATTTTACAGTGTTTATTAGCATTCAAAATTGATCCATATCGAAAAATCGATTTTAGGTGGGCCGCTTGAGAAAACTTGACTCATATGTATAACCAGGGTAGGAAGAAATTCAGGGTATGAGTGAGTGAGTGAGGAATCCCATCCTCACGGCGGGATGATAAGTGACCGTTTGCGTTTCTGACTCATCAAGAACGCAGAGTGAGAGGTTTGTTTGTTTCTTCACTCATTTTGTATGAGTGATGTAGAAATGAGCCTCTCACGCTCAGTGATGCCACTAACATATTTTTCTTCGTACCAAAAAACGTACCAAATTGCTTTTGAGAGTACCAAACAGATTTTCCGTGGTAACAGTCGCAGTTGACAAATGTTTTTTTTTTTTTTCATTTATTGTATTTTAGTGGAAAACTAACTTCAATATATCGCTACCTAAATCATAAATTGACACAACTCAAAATTAAAAAAATTTTCAGGAGCTAAAAAACTTTTTCTTCACAAGCAATGATGTTGAAAGGGCTAAGTATAATTGCTATTTTCAGTCAAAAGGACAAAAGTTTTTTTTTGCAACCGGTTATTCCCTCCATACAATTCGTTTGCTAATTTTGCCAACTACTCTGAAAAAAAAACGTTGTAAATACAAAGACTTTTGCCGTTAAATGAACAACTTTCCGCAGTTGAAATGTGCCCAACAACGCTCCGTTGTTGTTTCAAAGATGCGAGCGTTTTTGATTTAAATACTTTTCGTATTTAAGTTAACAACGGAAACTGTTAAATGAAATACTTTTACATTTAAGTTAACAGTTTTTACTTTTAAATTAACAGCAAAAATTTTTAGTCCAAATGCGAGCACTGTTGATTCAAATACTGTTCGTATTTAAGCTAACAACTTTTGCTTTTGGATTAACCGCAAAAGTTTTTGGTCCAAAAACGGGCACCATTAAAGCAAATACTTACGCATTTAAGTTAATCTCAAAAAAATTGTAAACAATAGTATTTTTTTTTTAATATAATAGATATTATTTTATTTAGTTTTTTTTTATATAATATATGTTTACATAGTAATATTAATACTAAGGCCCGGTTTCACCAAACAAACTTTTTCCATTCAGTGATGGTCGTTTGATGCATCATTTGAACAACACGATGTGTGGAAAGAGACACGGCCACAAAGGTTTGCATCACATTTTCACACCGCCAATATAAAGATTATGGAAACTTGTATGCAGTAGTGGCACAAATATCCATCAATCCTGCACCTCAAATGATATATCAAATGACAATCACTGTCTGTAGGGCTTTTTACACACACAAACACATAAACACAACTGATTTTATTTTATTATTTCATAACACATTCTTTATATTAACTTACATTATTATCCGACCGCCAGATTTGTAGGTTTCTGCGCAATCATCGCCGACAAGTTTTACCTCGATTGCTCGCTATCGGAAAATGGGATAATCAAACATATCTAATCTGAAAATATAAAATATATGTATGTATTTTTAAACGTACAAATGTACATATAATATTAATATATTATAATAATATATAAATATTATTATTGTGACTTACCTTTATTTGTATTTATATATTGCATATACATATGTATATGTATGTACATATATATTTTTCCCGAAAATTTAAGTTTGACAAAAATTTTTTCTATTTTTTATTTACTTCAAAATTTTTCAACAGCAAGGGAGTTTTTGAATCAAAAACTCCCGTCTTTGAATTAACTATGGAAAGTTGTTGAATCAACAACTTTGCCGTTAAAGCAAATACTTTTGCTGTTGAATCAAAGACGGAGGTTCAACAGCGGAAAGTTGTTGATTTAACTACGGGTATTTTTTTCAGAGTACTTGCCAAAAATCTCTAACAAAATACACGGTAATTGTTGGTGGCATAATGCTACGACCGGTATAGTTTGGTCATGCTAGTGATCAAGAATTGTATCGATTTCATAACATCTACTTCTTTGGGATACCTATCGCGTGTTGCCGATGTAATTAATCAACATAATTATTGTTCTTTTAGTGGACGAACAAAAATAATATATAGAAAAATAAAAAAATAAATGGAAATAAATAAACATTGTTTTCCCAAACCTTTGCTTTTAAAGCCTAGTACTGAGTTCACAGCCGTAAAATTTCGCCAGCAACATGCATTTATTTTGCCGTGAAATGTTTCAAGAAATTTTTTTTGTCAAATGAGAATAAACGCCAAAATGAAAATTGAGCAAATGTAAAAAGAAAAAAATTGCAGCATCGCCTCAGAACCATCTTTCAAATTTTGGCCAATAAAAAAATTTCATACAAAATAAAAATTCCAATTTCAATGTCACTTTTCACTCGAAAATAAATGGCATTGTCTATTTAAATTGGCGTGAAAAAATTTTGCTGGCATGATGTTGCTAGCATGTTGCGCAACGTTTTCACGGCAGGAACTCAGTACAACTTTGTCGTGAAATATCTGTGAAATTTCACAAATGTTTCACAGGCAGTTTGTTTGTATGGATTTTGAGAGCAGTTTCACGTGAAACTCGAACTCAGTACTATGCTTAAAGAAAAAGTACCAAAATCAAAAGCAAAGTACCAACGTACCAAATCGTTTTCAAAGTACCAGTTTTGGTACGAAAGTACCAAAAGTGGCAACGCTGCTCACGCTACGTGTCAGGCGAGCTGCCGTAGGTTTCCTCTTCTCTCGGTGTAATGCGTGCGAGCATGTGAGTGAGTGACGAAGCTGCGCAGAAAATCAGTCAATAATGCATACATTAGAATACGTGAAGCAGGACCCCTTCCCCCCTCAACGGATCGAAAATTCAATATGCAAAAACGAATGGTAGATTTATGTGCTAATTTCGTCCAACAACCAAATTTGTTTTTTTTTTTTAATTTAACAAAAAAAAAATTTTTTTATAACAAAAAAAATTTTTGTTTTTTGAATTTTAAGACTTTTCTTTTAATTTCTTCATATTACACACTACGCCAAGCTATGAGGCCTCGCTCATGTTCCTCACTCACTCAGAGTAACGTATGAGGGCGCAGCTGAGGAGATGTACCGCTGCTGGCTTGCCTCCTCGTGGCTGCGCACTCTGCTGCCACTCATGCAGAGCGCTCCCGCTATTTGATGGCCTCTGTTGTTTGTACACTCAGAGAATACTCATTCAGCTGCAACCTCATGAGTGAGGCATGTGTGAGTGAGCAGCCAAAATGAGGCAAATCCATGATTCAACAATACAGGTTTACGCATGACGACATACCTTCATACATAGTGGGGCCAGAAGTGCCATGCAAAGAGGAATGTAGAAGAATTTGACAGATTCGGCCCCTATGGAAATACTAGCGTGCGTGTGTGTGTGGCATATGTCAACAAAAAAAAAATGCTTGTGTTCGTGTGTTTATGAAGATTGAAGAAGAAGTCAGCTGATCTTATGCATTCTCCTTTATTGTTCCTCCATGGGCAAATCCGAACACTGCATATAACTTCCTCCCTTGCATTGAGCATAATGGTGCTTATTAGGGACACGATATCGAATCAAAAGCATCGATCTGGTACTCATTTAAAATATCGGTTAAAAAGAATCGCGAACCCGATAATATCGAAACTAAACTACTCGATACTCAAAGTATCGGTATCGAAAGCGGTAATTTTCTGGAAGGTGCAACCTTAAAATATCCTCTAAAATAGTTAAAAGAGGTACCAATCGACACGTTCTGACCTCTAGACTATGAATTCGAAAGCGGAAATAAAAGAAATGCAATTTTTTAGTGGCTAGCACGAAATTTATTTTTTATCAATTTTAATTTGACTGGAAATAAAAGATTTTTCCACATTTAAAAGATATTTATTAAAACGGTTTAAAGTTGCCCCGTCTTCTAGAAAGTTAACAAAAACGCAATAAAACTGCATCCTGAGGCATACGCATGTCGCTGTATTAGTGCTAATTCCATGGCATAGTATGCCATGGCTGGTTCCAAAGTTTTGATTTTGACGTAAATCCTTTTCCAACTCATAAGAATAGTTCTAGCTGATTAAAAAAAAATATACAAGTTTATTAAGTTCTTGAAAACATTTTTTACAAACCAACAGTTTTTCAAAACAACAGGTGTATTTAATGCAATCACAGTTGTAAAAATATATTTGCCAAATACTTAGTATTTTGAAAAACAAACATCTTAAATAACATTAACAATTAATTTTCATTGAGATTATAGCTTTGTTCGCGTACTTTCTCCAACAGCATTTACTCAGCAGCCTCCAACAACCAGGTGTTGGAGAAAAATGTCACCTATCCTCTCACAAGAGAAAAATATCGTAAGAGGTAAACGAACACAAAATTTGCAGAGTTCAACAGCTTTTGCAAACAGCTGATTTTTATTTACATTCACAAGCCCCAAATTCAAAGGATAAAAAGGATTAAAATTAAAATGATAATAAAATTGGTGGAAATTATTGCTGTTAATTATGTATATATGTACATATAACATAAAAATAATAAAATAGAACATAGTTTTTTTCTTATTTAATTTCTTTTGATTCGTTTTGGGTTTCGTTTTGGTCAGTCTTTTGTCACCTCGCGATAACCTCCTCAATCTAAAAAAACGTTCGCATAGGCTCGCAAAAAGGTTTTTTGAAGTTCGGAAATGCATCCGGAACTCTCTTTTACAATAAATCGACACTGTTTGTTCTACATAAATGCTAATGGAGTTACAATTCTGCCTGAAAACAGTGGAGATATATGCACATATGTATGTATCTGCAATACAATTAACTTCATGTTGTTGTTGCTGTAGCCACCAAGACACTCCCCGAAGGTTTTGGGGAGTGTAGGGGATGTGACAGTCCTTTTCCGGATAAATCCGGTACGCTCGGGTATTAGTCCCTTCTGACACTAGCCCGACTGTCGTGCGAACGATTTTTTCTGGCCATAATCAACCTTCTAGGCCGGTGGATTTTCGTCGCGTCTTACGACAGGCATTCCTTACAACGGGTATATTCTAGACCCCCTAACCCGCTGGGGTTCGCTGTTACTATCTAATAAATAGGATTTCATTGTAATAATTATCACACTAACAATTGCTTTTCTTTGTACCCATGTCCATACTGTTTTCCGTCGCAGTATGTCTTCGCGTCTGCTGCCCCGCAGAAGAGATTTCAATTTAATGCACCCGGCCCTGGCCATGCTTTAAAAAAATAACCCTCTATGGACCAATCCACAGTACTTTTGAGTAGAACAAACTTTTGCGTTGGCGGCATTTGGCCGCGCTTTAAAAAAAATAGCCCCAGCTAGCAAAATTTCCTTTCTCGAATTATATCTGCGGAGCGATCGGGAGTGTTATAATTAGTAAAATTAACATCCATAGAAGATTTCCCGAAAGTTCCAGTGGTTTGAAAATAAATACGGCGGGCGCATTATACTGAAGCCGACCAACTGCAGAACTACTCTCGGAGGGTGTGCCACCCACTGCCTAGAGTAAATGCTATTTTTAAAATCCGGATAATTGGGTTGTAGTTAGAATTTGTTGTCTATCTAGGCTCAGTGAAACTTTCAGGAAATATTCTGTAGATGATAATTCATCTTATCTTAACACTTTCAACTATTATTAAATTATAATATTAAAGTTCTCCAGAAATAGATTTCTCCCGGCTGAGGGTTATTTTTGTAAAGCGCGGCTGAAGGCAAAAGATGTTCCATACAAAACAACTATGGATTGCTCCATGGATATTAATCCAGAAAGAGAATTCTGCTGGCTGAGGGTAATTTTATTGAAGCGCGGCCAAAAGCCGCCAACGCAGAAAGATGTTCTACACATACATACATTAATTTAACAAGGAATGTCTCCTGAACTATAAGCGTCCGGAGGGTAGTACTTTGTTTTTTGTGATCTGTGAGACCACTCCTACCCTCTGGAAAATTAATTGTTATCGGATCGTGGATCATTATATACAAATTTTCCCTCTATCCAGGCTGGGGATCCAACCCATGACCTCTGGTATGGCAGACTAGCCACTGTCCGCCACACCACAGTGGCCACAACACTCCCCACTGCACCACAGCGGCCCCGTTAATATATATTCCCGCAAAGGAGATTACAATTTACTAAGGTACATAATATGCATATAAATACTTCGCAAAAAGTATGTAACTTATTTTGCATATTTAATTTATCCATATTTGTTGTCAATTTAGTGTATTTTTCCAATTTTATAATTGATTTGTATATTTTGCAAATCTTGTTACTTGCAAAAATTCAAGTCAGCTGTTGTTTGATCAGCTGTTTTCCTGTTGGAAAATTGCTGTTGGCAAAAATTTGTCCAACAGAATTCAACAGCTTCTCACAAAATGAAATGTCAGTTTTCTCTCTCAGTTGGTTCTCTTCTGTTGGAGATTTGGCGTAAAAAAACGGCGACAAAGTGTTTGTTTTTAAAAGTTTTCGAAAAACATCAAAAAATATCCGTAAACGAACAAAACTTATATGTATCCATCATTGAATTTTTTTTGGAAATTTGAATTTAAATTATCGAAACAAAGAAATGATGAAACTCAAGTGGCAGAATATCTGTGCATTCCATGTTATAAAGAGAAGCCATTACGCATTATGATTTTTCTTCCGGACTTCTTTTTTCCACTTACGGCCAAACCAGAAGCTTACAGGAGGCAAATTTAAAATTTGTATTTCCATATATTTTATATTTTAAAAATAATTTATTTTATAGTTGTCAAATTGAAAAAATTGTCAGAAAAAGTGCCGAATGTAAAAAACCTATCGAAATATAAGCTGGCTCATTTGTTTTTAACCGCCTAAATGGTATTTCGTTGGTTGAAAATCAATAAACAGATTTGGGTAACTTCATACAACTTCATACAAAAACCTTACGAAGGCCCAAACCTGCACTTATTTCAGCACGTGGATCAGACCTATTTTTCAATATGTACCAGTGAAAATTACTCGTGCTTGTGCATTTTTCGGCACTATTTTGCGTTGCACAATTTTTTGGACAAATATGACACAATTTTAATTTTCCATCACTGAATGTACTCATTTGTTCGATACCGTGGTTGAAGTACTCGATACCAAAAAATATCGCCGCAAAAGAATCGAGTAAAAAGTATCGGTATCAAATGCAAAAAATATCGATTTGGTATCGTATCGTATCGAAATTCGTGTCCCTAGTGCTTATGCACAAAAACTGTGGTTATTCTCAAGAGACTCAACTCAAACTCAATCTCGAGAAATAACCAAATAATTTAAATTTATTAGTTGGAGTGTTATTATTTTTAAATTTTTTTTCTGAGATCAACCTAATTTATTTAGTAAAATATATGTATTTTTTGCATACAAAGTCGACTTTTTACGAAAAAAAATGAGTCTGAGCTATAGCTCGGTTTTTTATGCATTAGGCCCAATGCATCGACTCATCAATCTTTGTGAACCATGGTAAACAGCGATGCAATCTCTTCACCAGATTTTCGGTTTTCTCTCAAAATGGAGGCTGCTGTAATCTTTGCGACTTTACAAAGCCTATCCTCCCAAAACCCAAGCAATTATTTCTACACCAGCTTGGCATAGACTACAAGCCCTTGTTAGATTGCTTTACTAACATAACTTTTCTCCAGTTGCAGCTTTTTAATTGCACCTACCAATTTTAGTAATCAACTTTTAATATCTGTCCCTTGCTAACTCAATTTCCAACCAATCGCTTCCAGTCCATTTACTGGCGCTCAATTAAGTCAAGTCGTCGCTAAATACTAAAATCTCATTACAGCAGTAAGCACTTAGACGGACAACAACTTCAACGCCAAATCAAACACACACAAACGTGAACATGCACATACCGCAGAGTGTCACTTTATCATTCATAATTTAATATTTGCTTGAGGCAAAAGTGGGTGAGTGAGAAAAGAAAAAAAAAATTGGAAAAGATGGAATACCAATCACATTAAGCAACAGAAACAGCCAACCAAGCAGAATCTGAGGCACTTAACCTAAACTCAATTCGACTCTGAGGCGTGGTGAGGCGAGTTGAAGCGAATTAAGGCAACGCAATCAAGCGAGTGAATAGTAACGATTGTGTTAAAGTTACATAGTTAGTCACAGTTACTTGGCGTTAGTTACTCAGTTATTGTGGGTTTGTGTGTAGAACTCAGCGTTAAACTCATTTCCTCAACACAAATTTCCGTCGATACTAAAACAACAACAACAATAACAACAACAACGACAGCAGCTGCAGCAACAGCAAAAACCACAAGCAAATATCAAAAAGCGCTCCTCCCGTTAGTGAGAAAATCAATCACACCACACAATCTGCTCGCTGTTAATACGTTCTCCTTCTTCATCATCTTCTTCTTTTTATTCTTGATAATTTCCGCACTAATGTGAATAACACACACTCGCCGCATATGTAGCTCCGATTGGTTCGGCCCTGCAGCGAACTCAAGAAGTATTGAGCAAAATTTCTAGTTCCTGAACTAGCGAAAAGGTGTCAAAAAGGAACTAGCTCCATTGTAGTTAGACTCTCACCAGTTCAGAAGGAGTGAATTGAGTCACAGTTATAAGACACACTTTGATTTGTATGCAATTTTGAATTGACAAAAATTTCATCTATTTTTTTTGTTCATCCATTTGCCGTCGAGTATGCATATTTCTACAATTCTCAGAATCCTAGTGAAGCATATCGTATAAAGAGTACAATTTGCATCTTCAATTAATGTAATGAAATGTTCACTTAATTATGCTTTTCCGATCCCTCAGTCTTATTTTTAATTCTTTTATTTTATTACTTTAAAAAAAAATTATCATCTGCCTCGACACCGCCAGGATTCGAACTATCAGAACTATCGAA
The DNA here is from genome assembly GCA_960531455.1 of Urophora cardui. Classification (NCBI taxonomy): domain Eukaryota; kingdom Metazoa; phylum Arthropoda; class Insecta; order Diptera; family Tephritidae; genus Urophora; species Urophora cardui. The sequence goes on from OY482671.1 coordinate 7,848,549, forward strand.
ATTGTGCCAATAAACGAACTAGTGAAAACTGTAGAATTTCGTACTAGTTCGGAACTATCGAAAATGTAGTGCGGAGAATGACAATTGACACCGCCTAGGACATCGCCGTGTTAAATTCGCCAGTTGATAACAGGCACATTCTCTGTATACAAATTTTTAGTCTGAGCAGTCGCCTAGTGAAATTTTCTGGCGAATAATTTTCTACAACATATAGTAAGTCTAATATATGTACATATGTACATACATACATGCATGTGTATTTGTATGATTCGCAACTGCGAAGTACATAATTGGACCGTTACCATTACCATTACGATTACCATTACCGTTACCATTACGATTACCATTACCATTGTCATTACCATTACCATTACCATTACCATTATCATTACCACTACCATTACCATTAGCATTACCATTACCATTACCATTACCATTACCATTACCATTACCATTACCATTACCATTACCATTACCATAATCATTACAATTTCCATTACCATTAGCATTTCCGTTACCATCACCATTACCGTTACCATTACTATTATGACTACAATTACCATTAACACTAACATCATAATTAACATTAGCATTAGCATTACCATTACCATTACCATTACAATTGTCATTGCCATTACCATTACCATTACAATTACCATTACTATTACCATTACCATTACCATTACAATTGCCATTCCTATTACCATTACCATTACCATTACCATTACCATTACCATTACCATTACCGTTATTACCGTTACAATTATCATTGCCATTACAATTACAATTACCATTACTATTACCATTACCATTACCATTACCATTACCATTACCATTACCATTACCATTACCATTGCCATTGCCATTACCATTACCATTACCATTACCAATACCATTACCATTACAATTACCATTACCGTTACCATTACCAATAGCAGTACAATTACCATTACCATTACCATTACTATTACCTTCGCAATTTTCCTTGACTTGATGCCCTTTTCTTTGACTTCAGTTCATTTCTCTTCAGCGAAAACTTAAGTACCTACTTAACAATTATGACTTAAATATGCTTAATAAATACTTGAGTGTAGTTTCTGCATTTTGCAGTTCGAAAAACAACAACAAAAACAGAAGAAAAGGTGGCTTATTTACATTCAATTAAGCAGCAGATTTTGTTAATTTTTATTCATTTTGGTTTTTCATTCATTTTCACTATCGCGATTTTACCATCGCCATTTCTCTAACACATTTCTTATTGCCATTTTCTTTAACTTAAAAGCACCTAAGAGTACATATTTCGCTTTGCAATTTTTTTATTACTTTTCTATTTATTTCAAGTTTCGCCGCTGTTTCTGTTTCTTTTCATTCAGTTTTTTCTATTATTTTTTTGGTTTTTTTTTGTTATACCTTATTATACCATTTTAATTTTTGCCTTTCCCTTCAGTTTCTCTTCAATTTTTCTTTTTCTTCTCATTTTTTTTCCTTTGATTTTTTTTGCTTTTCTCTCTTTCTTTGCTCTTTCCCTTCTCTTCCACTTCTCTGTGTTATTTTTAAGTTTCGTTTGGCGCCTTCAAAGTTTCTTGACTTTTGATAGTTTCTTTTGTTTGTTTTAATTTCTTTTGCTTCTTTTGTTTTTTTATGTTTTTTTTTTCATTTTCTCTTTTATGTCGCAGAAATTCAATTTTCGGTAACAAGTTAAATTGATTAAGCCAAGAAGAAAAATATTTGGCTAAAATTTACACCTGTTCGAGGCTGTTTATTCTGCTCTTCTCCTCCTTATTTTGGCTGTTTTTCTGCGCAAAGTAAATGATGAAACTTTAAGTAGAGTCAACAAGAAATACTTTTGCGCTTTTTTCTTTCAAACTTTTCTTCAGAAAGACTTTAAAATTTCACCGTAAATTGCTTTTGTTTGCAAAAGTTTTGCTGTGCGCCTGAAAGTGGACTTTATGACTTCATGCGATAAGCAAAGTAAGTGTGTAAGTGAATAACTGATTTATTGACTGTTGGATGATGAGCAGCTCATTAAGGCCTGGAGTACTTTTTGGCAGCAAGCAGATATTTTTAATAGCTAACTTTTCATGATTTCAACGTTTTTTGGTCTGTTTTTTTTTGGTCCAATTTAATAAAACGTGCAAAATTCTTGGACAGAATATTTTTTAATAATAATTTTAATAATTTTTTGGAAAAAAATGTCAAAAACTGTTAAATGCAAATCGTAATACAATGTTCTGTAAAAAGATAGTAAAATTACTCAAGAATTAATTTTTGAGTATAGTTGCAACCATTAACTCCTCCCAAAATCGTGCTTTTGAGTACTTTTTCGGGAGAGTCCGCAAAAAAACCGCATTTGCGTGCACGCTAGAGTGTTAAAATGTTCTAGAAAATTGTGCCTCGTAAAATTTAATTAGGGGTCTACTCGCACTAAATTTTCATATAAAGCATGTAAAGGATCACAGGAAGGAAAATGCAAATATGACGCCTTCAAATATGCAACACATTTTGTATATACATACCTACTTTTTAGCGCCGCCTTCAACGCCTTAAATACGCTATCGCGCTTTCAATTTCACATTGCACTAACGCCACTGAAGGTCAGCATCATTAAAATTCATAACAATAAATATATGCACATATTGACTTAACCCTTTCGTGTGCACAACGCGCGCATAAATATACAAACAATTATTAACAAGCAGAAGCAGCAACAACAACACCAACAAATTGACATGACACGTCATGCACCGCTTGATCTTTTCATGCATCAAACATGACAAGGCATAGCAAAAAGGTAATTAATGCCACTATCACGAACACCGTCGGCGGTACCGAAATGACGTTTTCGGCAAATCGGCATTATGACAACCGACGGCGTGCCGAATCTTTCGAAGTTCGGTAAATCGGCATTATGAACACCGAATGAACGAACATTTTGACAGTTTTTCGTGCCGAAATTTGCCGCAAGTATTTGGTTGCGGCGATATTAACAAAATATCAAAAATTACAATAAAAGTTTAAGTAAATTATGTAAATGCATGTATGAAGTTGTAATAAATGTTATTGAGTGTGAATATATGTAAATACATTAATCAACCGGTCGCGAGAAGCCACAAACATGGCGTGGGTCCATTGCATTTTCCACCGCGATTGAATTGCTGTTATATGCAAAGAAAAACTTCAAAGAAAAAATTATGAAATGATAAGAAGAGTGATTTACGTGCGTATGTAGGTTTTGGAAATTAAAATATATTTTCACCCAAGAATAATAACGCATTTTCTGAAGTTGATAATTATTGTTTGACTACTATAAAAAAGCAACTAACGAATTATGAATGTGTATTACCAACAATTTACGATTTTAGTAAAAATTTTCGTCTCAATAAAGACGCGTTCAAATAAATATTGCAAGTGGTGGAAGGTCGGCTTCAGTATAATGCGCCCGCAGTATTTATTTTCAAACCTCTAAGAATGTTTCAATGAATCCTTCAGGAAAAGTTCTGTGAATGATAATTTCACTAGTTATAACACTCCCTATGCAAAATTACTGTAAATCTCTCCAGATCTAACTCCAGAAAGGGAGTTCTGTCGGCTGATGGTTACTTTTCAAAGCGCAATGCATAAGGGTGCTCTACGCCAAAATACTGTGTTATTAATGAACTATAAGTTTCCGCAAGATTGCGTTTGCATTTTAGTGATCTATCAGAAACGAAAGTTCCGGTGCCGGGTACATTGTTATTGAAATTTTCCTCTGTTTTTGTATACAATTTGCTTTAATGTAGTTCAAAATAATTCTATGAAAAACAGAAAAAAGGACAAGGTAAAGATTTCTTTCCCGCAAAATTAAGACTATTTTTTTTATCTTCAGCCTGTAACTAAATTTACGCTTGTTTACTTAAAGTAAAAGGATTGCTATGATCTCTCAAAAACTTTCTTTCGTTCAGAGAAATCCTTTGCTCCTCTTCCTCTACTAATAAAGCTGCTATCGCAATAGAATCCATTATTTTATTATTTAAATAACTTGTTTTTAGTAAAATAAAGTAAAAATGTTTTTGGTTTTATCAAAAAGATAAGAAACCTGAGAAAAACCCACTCAATTTCGCATCATCACTTGGTAACGCTGATTCGAACATAGTTCATATAGTTGGAAACACTTAACTTCGAACCGACGGGGTAGCTGATACGATTTTCGAGGAGTTCGGCACCGTGGCTTTCGGCGTTTCGGTAGTTCGTTCGGCGTTCGTGATACTGGCATAAATTCAACAATAACAAACATGTTGGTTTTCGCTTAACCTTCAGTGGTGGGTTGAGCAGCAGCGATGACAGAGAAAAGCCGGAATTACAATAGCGATGTGGCTGTGGCAGCGTCTGTTTTTCGAAATCAGCTGATTTTTAGAAACTACGGTTTGCAATGAAGCGGCACATAATACAGCAGAGGCAGCTGGCAGCACCGCTCCGTTTAGCCCAAATTCTAAATTCGCTGCTGCTGCCTTGGATCGCAGCCAACTTCTAAGTGTTGATGTGAACTTATGTCTGTTTCCGTACTATCCAATGTAATATATTTTTTACTAATTTTGTGTTTCCGTACTTTGATGCCAGCAAGCGGGAGATAATTTAATTTTTACTTAATTAATTTCCACTAGCAAATATTGCTGGCGGGATGCAAAAGCAAAGAAGAAGAAAGAGCAGAGGAAAAAATGAAACAAGATTGATTATTTTAGTTGAAAAAAGTGAACATGAAAATGGTAAGTAAATTTATGTCACCACGTGTCCAAGGTAAAAGGAAACAGACCGAATATATAAAGAAGTCACTGCCAAATACTGCGAACGCTCTATTGTGTTTGGTCTGGCAGTCACTGCTCATATTAGACGCATCAGCTGATTCCGAAAACCGTCGCTGCCCGCTGCCACATCGCTGATGTAATTTGGGCTAAAGGCAGAGAAAAGGTGAAGTTCAGCGAGTGGAAGTGGAGAGAAAAAAAAGCGGTAAAGGCATGCTAGCAGGAGCAGCAGAAAGAAGCAGAGTGTAAAGAGAGAATATGTTTAAGCGCAATCAACTGTTTGTTCGTTTGTTTGTTTGTTTGTTGCTGTTTCATTTCCCATTTTAGTTTAGTTATAGCATTTTTTTTTCATTTCAGTCGGTCGGTGGGCAAACTTCTATGCCGGCCGACTTAACTCCTCGCGTTCCTTTCCACCACAAAAGCACACATTTACGAGTATAGACCAATTTCAATTTGTGGTAAAGGTCACCGCCATTTTTGGCCATTAATTATTTATGAGCATACTTGCAGGCGTTTGACATTTTTATTCACTTGCGGGTCGATGTTTAATAAAAACAGCTTACTTAGGTACTACATATAGACTGACAAAAAAAATTAAAGCGTGAATAACGGGTATTCATGAACATTGATGTGTAAACAGTTTCGAAATCGGATATTCATTCCCTTTTCCTTATTCCTTTTTTTCTGGTTTTCTATGGATTAAAAGGCGACTGTCGTTTTTGTAATTTTTTGTTGTCATTGTGACTGCTACTATTTTGTTGTTTTTGTTGTTTTGGTTTTTGGTTTTTGACTTTTGATTTTTTATTTTGTTTTGTTTTGTATTGCTCAGAAACTTGCAAGATCATCCGAGTCCACGTTTGACCCATATCTGGAGACCCGGCCTAGGAATCATAAAGAGTAGAGCTCCGTGTAGAAGTCCTGCTCAACATCTTTCATTTGATACCAATATTGCTCAGAAACATTCAAGGATCATCCGGTCCTCGTTTTGACCCATATCTCGGGACCCGACCAAGGAATCATAAAGAATAGGGCTCCCTGTAGAATCCCTGCTTAAAGCCTTTCGTTTGATATCAATATTGCTCAGAAACATTCTAGGATCATCCAGGTCCTCGTATTGCCCCATATCTCGGGACCCGACATAGGAATCATAAAGAGTAGAGCTCCGTGTAGAATCCCTGCTCAGAACCTTTCACTTGATACATATCTCCGGACCCGACCTAGGAACCATGAAGAATAGAGCTCCCTGTAGGAGGCCTGCTCAAGATCCTTCATTTGATACCAATTTTGCTCAGAAACCTTCAAGGATCATCCGGTTCCTCGTTTCATTGGCGCACACAAGGGGGGGGGGTTTTGGGGTTAAACCCCCCCCCCCCAAAATTTGACAATACCATAAAAATAATTTTATAATAGATGGTACATGCAAAAATATTTGTGTAAATAATAATAATAATACAATGGCGCTATTATAAATCTGACGAGTTTTATGGCCGAGCTTCTCTCCCAATTCGAGGTGTGCTCCTTTTGGGTGGACCTACAGTTTTATGCCGGCTCCGAACGGCGAATGCATTTTTTGTGAGAAGCTTTTTCATGGCAGAAATACACTCGGAGGGTATGCCGCCCACTGCCGAGAGGTGACCGCTGCTCTTAGAAAATCCAATAATTGTATTTTTACTAATTAGAAAAATTTTTTGATGTTTTGCTCGGACCGTGGTTTGAACCAGAGACCTCTGGAACAGCAGGCGAGCACTCTACCCACTGCACCACAGCGGCCACTATTTGTGTAAATACATGTTGTAAAATCTATGAATATTCGTGGATGTACATTGCCAACAACTACTGATTATGTTTATAAACAAGCAGTGCGGAGACATTTCCCTAAAAGTATGCTGTGGATATTAGCTGAGGTTTGTTATACTCAGCTGTACTAGTACACAGAGTATTATAGTTTTAATCACATACCGGTGGATTGTAACAGAATGAAATAATCGAGACAGATATAGACTTATATATATCAAAATGATCAGGGTGAAAAGGGAAATCGATTGAGCCATGTCCGTCCGTCCGTCTGTCCGTCCGTCCGTCTGTAAACACTAACTCGCGCAAAAATTTAGATATTTTGATGAAATTTGGAACGCAAGTTGGTATCGGGACTGGGACGGTTGGTATTGAAAATGGGCGAAATCGGACCATGACCACGCACACTTTTCGTATATAGAAAAAATCGGAAATTTAGTATCTCAGCCACTAATATAGCTAGAGCTATAAAATTTTATCCACGTATTGGGACCAGGCTCTCATGAAGAAATTTGATGAAATTTTATAAAATAGGCGGTGCCACGCCCACTTATTAATGGGCAAACATTGAAAGGTTTATAAGCCATAATTCAGAAACCGTAGCAGATATATCGATGAAATTTACTTACTTAGGAAAATGTTTGGACGAAAAATTGCCAAAATCGGTTGACGACCACGCCCAAATTTATATATGAGAACTATTAAGGGGCCAAATAAAAACATTTTAAGCGATATCTTTGTCAAATATAAAGATATGTCATTGAAATTTTGTGTCATGAGTCCAACTATGGACATAAAACTAAAAGTAGAAAAATTTTGGAAAATGGGCGTGGTACCGCCTCTTTTCAGACAAAGAAATCTGCGAGATTTCGGAACCCATAACTCTACAAATAATTGAGATGTTATGATGAAAATCAGTTTGTGCACTTTAATAACTTGTGGTAATACATGCTCAAAAATTTAGCGAAATCGGTTTATGACCACGCCTACTTTTTAACAAAGACGTTTCTGGAAAACCCTTTGGGAGTTTGTAACGTAACATCTTTATAATTAGAAATCATAAAGGGTTGCAAATTTGCACTAACAATAATATTTATATGCTTAGTTGAATGATTGATAAAAATTTTGAAAATGGGCGTAGCTGCGCCCAATTTATGCTGCACTCGATTCATATAAAATACACCCTAATCGAACAAACGCAAACAAAACAATGGAAGCATACAGCTGAGTATCTAATGTTCGATTCCACTCGAGCTTAGGCTTCCTTACTTGTTAGTTTTAAAGCCCGTCTCCACATAACTTGTTTCGCCAAAGAAACATGTAGCAAAACATCTCGCTAAATAACCCGTCTCCACGTGGCTGGTCGTGATTCAGTTTAACATTTCTCTTTCTTGCTCTTCTTAAATGTTTGTATGTTTGCTTATTTTTGCGTTTTTGTTTTGGTCTGTGTGAGATTTCGATAGATTTTCGATACAAAATTAGAGAAGACATCGATATCATCGAGGTTGGCAAGATGATTCAGAATGAAACAGTGTTTCAATCTTCACTCGCTCTCAGAAATTTTGTATGGAAATTGGCGAGTTTCGGCACTGGTTTCCGTGTCGAAACAAGATTGAGAGAGAAAATGGAGAATAAAGAGCGAAACACGTTATGTGGAGACATGGTATTAGTTTAAATACAGAGAAAATGCAATGAATTGAGATTTAAAAGGTGCCTTTGTTTAATGTGTCCATACGTAGGTCCACTCCCCAAACATAAATTTAAGTAAAAATTGCCTGGACGAGTTTTAAGTATTTTTTTTTAATTTTCCGTTGGATATTGAAACCCCCCCCCCCCCCACCCAAAATATTTTTCTGTGTGCGCCACTGCCTCGTTTTGACCCATATCTGGAGACCCGGACTAGGAGTCACAATGAAAAGAGCTTCATATCGAAGTCCTGCTCAAAACTTTTCATTTGATACCAATATTGCTCAGAAAATTAGATAGGTAGATGTAGGTATGCATATCCATACATTTGCAGACATGTTCAAACTGGTAGGTCCTTTTTACTTTACCTGTTTTTCGAAATTACTCGTAGCTACAGCAAAGATGTTTACACATCAAAAATAGTTACAGCAAGTTAACTTTCATTGCTAATTTTTAATGTGAAAAGTGACTTTTCATGCAGCACATTTTTTTTCGTCGCTTTCTCTAGAGTAGCGAGCAAATATTTCGTTTCGCTTCAATTTCATTGGCTGTCAATTTCACTTATTTGCAAGTTTACTACTTTAATTGACCTAAATAAATGTAGAGAAGTAATTGTAACTCAACCATCATGCTTCAATTGGCAGCAAAAGAACACTGTGCAACACATTTTGGGAAAATTCTTAGAGGTAAGTACATACATTTTTTGAAGCATAAATTACTTTAACCCAAATAAATTCTTATAACCCTTCTTTGCACATTCCAATCTAAGCACAAATTATTTATAGTTCACAAAAAATTCCGTAATTGCTTCAAATTTAATGAATAACTCAAAATAAAAAAAATCACAAAAGTTTCCCTTGGAGCAAAATTTTTTCCAAAACACTTCATGCAGAGAATGTGCTAAAAAATACTTTTATGTAATGTTTTTGCAAAAATTAGCAACTTCTAAAAAATTCGGTAATTGGGAAATTTTTTCAGATCATGATCTTAAGCTAAAAAAAATCAAAATTTCTAAAAAGATTTAAGCAACTGTCTGAAAAAAATAAAATAAAGTTGAAATCAAAATTGTGTTCCCTTTTAAAAAATTTTCTTTTAAAACACGAAATTTTCTCGAATCCTCATTTCAGCTGAAGCAGAAAATTAGAAATTCTAAAAAAAATGCCAGACTGTTTAAAAATGAGCAAATTGGGTTAAAATAAAAAATTTCCCAAAAATATCCCTTATAGGGAAATTTCGCCAAAACACTTTTTATGCCCAAGAAAACTCAACACATGCTTGATTTTTGCTATTTTTTGTAAAATAAGCCACTTCTGAAAATTTCCCAAAAGGGAAATTTCGAATAACCTGGTATTTTTACAGAAAAGCATTGAAATTTAATAATAAAGCGATTTTATAAAATAAATATTGCCTAAGCATTTAAATTTTAACTGAAATGCATATATAAATGTATGATGTAGGTATGCATATCCATACATTTGCAGACATGTTCAAACTGGTAGGTCCTTTTTACTTTACCTGTTTTTCGAAATTACTCGTAGCTACAGCAAAGATGTTTACACATCAAAAATAGTTACAGCAAGTTAACTTTCATTGCTAATTTTTAATGTGAAAAGTGACTTTTCATGCAGCACATTTTTTTTCGTCGCTTTCTCTAGAGTAGCGAGCAAATATTTCGTTTCGCTTCAATTTCATTGGCTGTCAATTTCACTTATTTGCAAGTTTACTACTTTAATTGACCTAAATAAATGTAGAGAAGTAATTGTAACTCAACCATCATGCTTCAATTGGCAGCAAAAGAACACTGTGCAACACATTTTGGGAAAATTCTTAGAGGTAAGTACATACATTTTTTGAAGCATAAATTACTTTAACCCAAATAAATTCTTATAACCCTTCTTTGCACATTCCAATCTAAGCACAAATTATTTATAGTTCACAAAAAATTCCGTAATTGCTTCAAATTTAATGAATAACTCAAAATAAAAAAAATCACAAAAGTTTCCCTTGGAGCAAAATTTTTTCCAAAACACTTCATGCAGAGAATGTGCTAAAAAATACTTTTATGTAATGTTTTTGCAAAAATTAGCAACTTCTAAAAAATTCGGTAATTGGGAAATTTTTTCAGATCATGATCTTAAGCTAAAAAAAATCAAAATTTCTAAAAAGATTTAAGCAACTGTCTGAAAAAAATAAAATAAAGTTGAAATCAAAATTGTGTTCCCTTTTAAAAAATTTTCTTTTAAAACACGAAATTTTCTCGAATCCTCATTTCAGCTGAAGCAGAAAATTAGAAATTCTAAAAAAAATGCCAGACTGTTTAAAAATGAGCAAATTGGGTTAAAATAAAAAATTTCCCAAAAATATCCCTTATAGGGAAATTTCGCCAAAACACTTTTTATGCCCAAGAAAACTCAACACATGCTTGATTTTTGCTATTTTTTGTAAAATAAGCCACTTCTGAAAATTTCCCAAAAGGGAAATTTCGAATAACCTGGTATTTTTACAGAAAAGCATTGAAATTTAATAATAAAGCGATTTTATAAAATAAATATTGCCTAAGCATTTAAATTTTAACTGAAATGCATATATAAATTCGTCCTAAATATGCAACACAGTAAACAAAAAATTTTTTAATATTTTTTTAATTTTTTTTTTTAATTTTTGAATTTTTTTTTGAATTTTTTTTATTAATTTTTTATTAGTTTTTTTTTTGTTTTTTCTTCCTTTTACAAATAAAAAAAAAACTAGTCACATATTTCATTAAAAAATAGTTTGTTGCACTGTGTAGTTATTTTTTGCACCAAGTACTTAAATAACATATTTAATTAACACAAAAACATTGAGTACTTTAAAGCATTTTTTTCCTGTAAAAACATAAACAAAAACAAATATTCTCATTTTGATTAAAACACTTTAACTATTAATTTTACTATCGAAAACAAAATATCTTTACTATTTATAAGCTCTACCCGTAAACTACCACAAAACATCCAGCAATAAATTCCAAATCATAAACTACACAAGTATTTATGCAAATGCTAATAAATTAGCGCAACTTTAATTGCCTACAATTAGGCGTTTAGCAAATGAATTTATTGCACGTGCTTAAGTTTTTGTTGCAGTGGATTTGAGAAATGTGAATTACCAACGCAATAAAATATTTTTGGCGCGACCGCAAATAAAATGCAAATGACAGGCAGTGGATTAGCGAGCGCGAGATTGTGGTACATACATATGTATGTATGTATATGACTTTATGGAGGATACGTAGGATAATTAAATGAAATTTGAAAAAGGAAAACATGACATAGAGTGAATAGGGGAGTGCTGCCTAGGCCACAAAGAGCAAACACTCGATTCATTGAAATATCTCAAATGCGGTGTTGCGCCACTAACTTACTCCAAACTGACGCATTTTACACGTCTTCGAAGACCAGTTATGTTAACACGTATTCAAATGTGCAAAAATCATTTTCATTCTATCAAAATGTTTGTAATTCAAATACCAACTCACGCCAAACTCGTCCACTGTGCATCTGTTCGGGGTCTAGTTGTTTTACTATGCAAAAAAATTCCCATGTTCCATAAAAACTCCGGGCACATTTAAATGCCAACTCACTCCAAACTGTTGAATTTCACATGTTTTCGAGGACCAGTAATTTTACTATGCAAACAAATTTGGCATGCGTCATCAAAACCCCGGGTGGGCGTAATATCCAACTCACTCCAAACTGGTCCATTTCACATGTGTTCGAAGACCAATCGTTTTAATAAGCAAAAAAATTTGCAGTGTTGCATCAAAACCCCTTGGTACACTTAAATAACAACTCACCAAAAACTGTTCCACTTTACCAGTGTTCGAGGACCAGTCATTTTAAAATGCAAAAAAATTGCCATGTTGCATCCAAACCCCAGCTACACTTAAATAACAACTCACTACAAACTAATGCACTTCACACGTGTTGGAAGACCAGTCATTTTAATAATCAAAAAAAAAATTTGCATCAAACCCCAGCTACACTTAAATACCAACTCACTCTAGACTGTCCTACTTTACATGTGTTCGAGGACCAGTCGTTTAAGTATGCAAAAAAATTTCCATGTTGCATCAAAACCCCAGGTGTGCTTAATTACCAACTCACTACAAACTGGTCCATTTCACATGTGTTCGCGCACCAATTGAGTAGTCCACTTTCAAACAGGGCCATGTGGATTTTTCATATTAAGCTACAAATTATAAAAAAAAACCACTACGGCGTCGAGCTTTATTTTATTTGGATATTTTTTGTCATTACCTGAAAGCATAGCCCATAAGGAATTTAACGATATAAAAAATGAAACTGCAATATGAGAGATTTTTTTGAAAATTCAATCTTAAATATTTCACGTAGCTAGTTTTGAAACAGTATTTCTTAATTTGGAAATTGAAACGCATAATAATTACGTCAATGTGTGCCTAGGCGTATGAGCAATTTTTTTTTGTCAGATAGACTTTTGAAAGTGTATAAATAAAACCATTGAGACTTTTGAAAGTGTATTCGTCGTTAATGCTATAGTTTTTTAGAATATGAAAGGATTTTATGATAAATTCTTATTGTACATTATACACCTTTAAATACTAGTAGACCATCCATCAAAAATTCAAATCGATAAATGTCACATAGCCCTGCTTGAGAGCGGATTACTCAATCAGTCTTTGCATGCACAGAAATATGCAACGGCAATCAAACATATACACAATCTTTACAAACTCTAGATAGTTTTCCATTTGTGAACACTTAAAAACTTCCAGCGGTAGTGGATGCAAACTAGGTTGCTCTAGCTAGGACCAAATATGTAGCTACGCCCAAATGTATGCAAAAAAAGATGAAAAATTAAACCCAATTGACTTCCAAAAACAAACACATTTCAAACTGCAGCTGCATGCTCAAATATTAACAGATTCGAACTCAATTAAAATGTAAAATTTGGCATTTATTTCAATTCAGTTAAATTTTTTTTAGCATTTTCTGCATTTTTTTTAAGTCAACTTTTGGCAATGACATATTCTCATTGTTCAAAAGTAAAAATGAAAAAAATGCAATAACCGTTGGCACCATCTTTCTCACTCTCCAGTGTATTGAATAACAATTAAGCGAAATAAGTATACCTATTGCATACAAGTTCGGGCCTGTTTGTGCCTGTCACATATATGTATGTATGTAGATAACAATTCACAAAGTCGTTGAAGGACGTGATCAGCGAGTAGCGCAGAGCAGCGCGGCGTTGCGCGAAAAAGTTCGAATTATTTTAAATTGTGCAATATTCGTTATTCGAGAGCTGCTTGGCAGTTTATACATATATGTACATACATACATATATACCAATGATGCCCAAACATTTCTTACGGGCGAGCAATATCATAATTTAAAGAAAAAAATTTTTTTTTTCTATATGTTTGTTTTTGTAGTTTTCTACAACTTCATTGATATCTTGATAACCCAGTAAAAAAATCAGGACACAAACATGTGTATACATTTTTAATTAATAAAATTAATATTAATATTTATAAATAAATAATTAATTAATATTGAAAAGTGGATTGGTTTTAGAAAGCTTAAAAAACATCTTTAATACGAGATTTATGGACTTTGGCTACAATTACTGAATTTATTAATTAATTTTCAATGCCCTCTAAATTTTTCAAAATATATAAATAAATAATTAATTAATTATTAGTGTGACAAAATTATTATATATATTTTCGTCAATGTTTTTAGTACATATAATTGCGAAAGTGTATTTTCAAAATTAAAAATTGTAAAATCAAAACACAGAAACCGGATGTCAGACAAACACCTCGAGTCGCTTTTGCAACTATCAACCACAAATGTTGAAATAGACATGGATAACATTATCGAAAATATGAACGAATCAAATTAGTATATATATGTCGTCCCCTCAATATAACAATAGCGTATAATTTTTTTTGGGTTTTGAGAAAATCGAGTTTAAAGTTTTTGTCAAATCAAATATCTATTAAATTTTTGAACAAGAAATTATACACCATTTTTTCCAATGACATTTTGACCCACTTTGTGGAAGTAGAATTTGACGAAATTTTGACCAGACATAGAATCAATGATGGAGATTCTAAATATGCAATAAAAAAATAATGGCGTATGAGCACATACGCTATTGTTATATTGAGGGGACGATGTATATATCTACGGCTGAGAATAAGATCGCCCTGTTTCAAAATTTGTTTCAAAAACGCCCTATTCCAAAAATTGTTTGAATAACGTCCTATTACAAATTTTGCTTCAAAAACGCCCTATTTCAGACAATTATTCAAAAACGTTCTATTTCAGAGAAACATATATGGAATTTTCTCTGAAATAGGGCGTTTTTGAAGCAAAATCTGAAATAGGACGTTATTCAAACAATTTTTGGAATAGGGCGTTTTTGAAACAATTTTTGAAATAGGGCGATCTTATTCTCAGCCGTCTATATGTACATACATGCATATATGTATGTCCCACATTTCATTCTTTTCATTGCTGGGTTGTATCTGTTCGAATCAAAATAAAAAATTGTTTTTTTATTTCCATAGAAACGTTTCGGGAGTATACAAATTTTTTTCCTATGCTCGCCTATGCTCGCCATATACACAAATTTCTTATGGAAGTGTATAGGCGAGTAAAATCCTATACTTACGAGCATTACAAAAACAAAATGTGTATGCGAGCATAGGGCTTGGGCATCTATGATATATACATATTTATAACAGATTGAAGGTGTACTTTGCAAATTGTCTATTTGCCTTTATTGTCAAAAATACAAAAATATACATGTACACAGCGTTGCCGTTTGGGCCACTAAAGTGGCAATTTGAACCTTTTTTAAAGCCAGGCCACCTGAACCCAACTTTTTTAAAATATGCAATATTTGAACCTTTTTAAAAATTGGGGCCACTTTTGGTCCTTTTTTACTTTCAAAACTATAATTATTAAATAATTTTTGGGTTTTTCTTAAATATAAGAACAAAAAACCTTTTTGTTACTATTTTACTTTGCATTGGCAACTCTCCGTTTCGAAAGGTTCTTTATTTAATTTGTTTGTCAACACTACCCTTGAATACCTTGAAATTTGGGCTGTTCGTTAAGATAATAGCTTTGTTCAATAACTCAAAATTTTTAATTGCTTTTACTAATTGTTGCGAATTTTATGTTCAATAACCCAAAAAATTTGCAAAAGAGAGCCAAATTGGGAGAGTAAGACTTCGAGAGAGTTGAAAATAGTTGCAAGTAAAATTTTCACTTGCAACTACTTGCAGCTTTAAAAAAAATAGAAGCGTCAAAAACATATGATCACAAAAATTTCAATTGGAAATATGCAAACATTTTAATCGCAAATTTCTAATTGCATATTAAATAAATTAGCGCAAAAAGGAATCTTGACGATGTTGTGGAATATCCAAAGTAGATTTTCGTCTTCCTAATTCACTTATTTATGTACATTCATTTTCAATTTCAAAGATTTGAATTACAACCTAACCTAAAAGTCAAATTGTAAAAACAGCGCGTCAGCTGTTTACTTGCAAATGTTTACGATTTTGTGTTCAATAACTTTGGTTGATAATTTTCTCTTTTTCTCGTTTTTACTCTTAATTTGTCACTGACGCTCTTCTTGCAAGTAAAGTTGTTGAACACAGCTAATGCAAACGCACGGAGCAGCCCAGACACACAAAAACACATATAGCGTTTTACCACAATTTACATTCTTTGCACTCATATTGGCTTTTTTTGGTAAAAGTCCTACGGTTCTTGTACTTTCCCACGGCTCAACGAACGCAACAGTTTTTTTTAATTCCTTGCCTTTCTCGGGTTATTCCGACTGCTCAACGAACGATCATATTAACGCTGCGTTAGTGTAGAGAATATTTTAAATTCCATTTTCTTTAAGCATTAAATAACCCACAAACATATATAAAAATGTGTTTTAGCTAAAACAAAAATTGGGGCCACTTTTTTAATTTTTTGGGCCACCTTTTGAAATTTTTGAGCGGCAACACTGCATGTACATCTGCGCTGCGCCTGACAAACAGACAGCCAGTCAACCAACCAAACCGTTCACAATTCCTCGTGGAACTTTTCGCGCAAAAGCCTCTTGTATGTACCTATTAATTTTAATTGAAAATATCTGCAAGCGATCAATGCAAATAGAGAGGCTGATGGCTGATGGCGGGGATGAGCGAATCAACTGAATGAGAGGTTGAAGGACTGCGACGCTGTTAGGCAGCTGTTTGGCAGAGGGACAAAGAGGACAGTTGGGAGGTAAAGCGGCTGATATTGGTATTGTCAGTGGAGCAGAGGTTTTTGCTACCTCGACGAGCAAATGGACAGCAACAACAACAACAACAACAACACAACAGCAACAACAGCGACGCTTCCTACAATAACAAACTGTATTTGTTACAACAACAGCAGCACTTCCATTTAAGTACCTAAGTACTCCCATTTCATGTCCATCGAACAGCCAAGCCAGCTGCTGCATTTCTCATGCTTCGGAAATTCGCAAAAATTTTGCGACTTTTTTATTTAAACTTGTTTTGTATTGTTTTTGATTAGGGATGGCAACTATAACCGGAAAAACGATTATAATCGGTTAATTTCTTTCGGTTAACGGTTAAAATGTATCGGTTTTTTCCTTTTGATTATTTTTTCGATTAACCTTTTTCCTCTAAAGTCGAAAATAATCGAAAGGAAATAATCGAGAATTACCGCCTTTTCATTCGAGTCCGAATTCAGTTACCTACGGTTTTGTGAGTATATCCAAAAAATCGCAATATACGTTCCCTCCAGCCAGCGTTGCCGTATTGACGATTTTATGCAATGATTTGACGATTTTTCTCAATAAATGACGATTTTTTCGTTTATTGTATATTTTTTTAAGGAAAGAGGCATTATTAAAAATTTAAACCATCTCAGTACAATAATTAAATGGCTATCTTCATGAAATAAATCCTTATATTTTGTAAATTATTTTTCAAAGCAAAATGTTAGTATTAATGAATGATTGATGATGTTATTTAAGTAAGCGCAATGCGCAGATAAATGTGCACAGCTTTTTTTAAATATGATTTCATTTATATACGGATTTGTATTAATTCGTACCTCCTTAAAATTGTTTTTGGGAAAATTTTCCATTAAGGAACAACGCCCCGAAATAAATGACTTTTTCAGCGGGGTAGAGGGGCTCTCACAGGACTTGGAACTGAAATCAAAAATTTCCGGAGGCTTGTAGTTTACAAGATATTTGTTGTTAAGATTTTAAAATTTACCAAACAAAACACGAAAACTACGATTTATTTCCGAGATAAAAGCACGTATTAAAACGAGAAAATGCATATATGTATGTGTGTAGAACAATATTTTGCGTTGGCGGCCTTCAGCCGCGCTTTAAAAAAAATCCTCAGCCGACATAATTCTCTGGGGTAATATCTATGGATCCATCTAACCTTAACGACAATTATCTCGTAAACTGTAAACTTCCTGCAAGTTTTGATTTCAGTTTTGAGATATCTGAGAGCCCCTGAAAAAGTAATTTTTTTTTCGTGGTGCGCTTTCTTAGTGGAAAGCCGACACTTTTTTGTTTATAACGTGTTTTTAGTATTGACGATTTTTTCGCTGAAATTACGATTTTTTATTATTATAATAAAAACGAACACACATAAATAGTATGTATAAAAATTAGCTTGTTTGGCTTCTTGGGGTACTACGTATTAATTTATCAGTAATTGTAATCGAAAAACGGTTATAATCGGTTAATTCCCTACGATTATTCGCGATTAATAATCGAACCCTTTCGATTAACCTAAAAAACGGTTAATCGATTATTAAATTTTTTTTGCCATCCCTATTTTTGATTGCTTACAATCTTATAGAGATCGTTTATTATTTATACTCACAGGCTTACATACATATGTGTGTATATACCCTGCAAAAAATGCGATTAATCCGGGACGTGTCCGGGATCAATCGCAAGGGAGCATGCGACTAATACAATTTTACATCCCTTTATATGGAGTGTTTTGTTCAACTTGTATACCCGAAAGGGTACCAATGTAGATTAATCACTAACATACCGAACGGGTACAAATGTAGATCAATCGCTTTCATCCCGAACGGGCACGTATGTAGATCAATCGCTTTCAGAACGAACGGGTACAAATGTAGATTTTTCCTTAAAAAAATGTAAATGTTCATGCATATTTAAATAATGTTTTACTTTTGTAAAAAAATCTCAATAAATAAATTTAAAAAATTGTAAGTTTTTACTATGCATTATATGAGCGTAATGTAAAGGATTTTTTCATAGGATATTTTAGGCAACATTTTGTTAAAATTGTTATTAAATTCGTTTTACCGGTTGTTCTACAATTTTTTAAATACACTGCACATTTTTATAAAATTTCTACATCTAAGGAATCTAGATTTGTACCCGTTCGGAATGAAAGCGATTAATCTGCATTTATACCCGTTCGGGATGAAAGCGATTAATCTACATTTATACCCGTTAGGGAACAATTGGTCTACAATTAGTCTACATTTATACCCGTTCGGGAACAATTGGTGTACAATTAGTCTACATTTATACCCGTACGAGAACAATTGGGGACTAATTGTGGACCGATTGTTCTCGAAAGAGATCAATCGAGGACAAATCTCTTTCGGGATTGATCGCACATTTTTTTGCAGGGTAGTAAGTGCCTATATATGTAAGTACATTAGATCGCATCGAAAAAAGTTTTCCTTCCGCGTTGCTTTATCAACTAAAATAAAAATCTTCCTTAACAGAAAATTAATCATTTTTCATCCCCAAAATTTGTCAATGGGAAATTAAAAAAAAATCTAAAAACAATTTTTTTTTTCGAAAATTTAAGTTTTAAAAATATTTTACTTTCTTGCAATCTTAAATGCTTTTTAAGCATTTTGTCGAATGCCTTAATTCACCACTGAGTATATTTTGGCATGTTTCAGAAATTTCCCTTTACGAAATTTTTTAAAACCTTGAAAAAATAAATTTTTTTGATAACAAATTCAATGAAATACCTTTTGTAACAACTTCCAAAAATTTTCCATAACGGGATAATAAATTTAATGAAACTCCTTTTTCAAAAACTTCCTAAAAACCTTCGGTTTGGGTAATTTTTTAAAAACTTAAAGTCAATATTTTTTCGAGTAAATGCATTAAAACCTCTGTAAAAATTTTGGCACATTTCAGAAAATATCTTTAAAAATTCGAACTTGGGAAATTTTTTTAAAAACTTGAAAACGATAAAAAAAAATTTCAAACAAATGTGTTAAAACAACTTTTATGACCATTTTTGTGTTCCAGAAAATTTCCTTAAAATTTCCGATTTGGGAAATTTTTTAAAAACATGAAAAATTGTTAGTTTTTATCTAATAAATGTATTACCTAACAACTTTGTGAAAATTTTGCCTAGTTTCTGAAAATTTCCTTATAATTTCCCTTTTGGGGAATTCTTTAAAAATATGAACAAATTATTATTTTTTGAATAAATGTATTATAATAACGCCAAATTTCGAAAAAAAAAAAAAACCAAAAACTGTTGCGAAAATTTTGGCGAATTTCAGAAAATTCCCTTTTGGGAAATTTTTTAAAAACGCGAAAAAGACATTAGTTTCTTCTAATAAATGCATTAAAAAACTGTTTGATAATTCTGGCTAATTTCAAAAATTTTCTTTTAATTTCCGTTTTGGGGAATTCTTTAAAAATATGAAGAAATCAATTTTCAATTTTTTATTTCCAACAAATGCATTAAAACCTTTTTGAAAATTTCTTTTTATTTCCAACAAATATATTAAAACAACCTTTTGAAAATTTTGGCGATTTAAAGAAAATTTCTTTAAATTGTACTTCTCTGAAATTTTCTTAAAAACTTAAAAAAATTTTTTTCCTAAAATATAAATGTATTAAAATAGTTTTAAGAAAATTTGGCGAGTAAATGTTTTAGAACAACTTTTATCAAAATTTTGGCGAGTTTGAGAAATTTCCTTAAAATTTCCCCTTTGAGAAATTTTTGAAAGACGAAACAATTACTATGTTTTTCTAATAATTTTATTAAAACAACATTTGTGAAAATTTTGGCTAATTTCAGAATATTCCTTAAAACTTCCTTAAACTAAATTTGGCTAATTTCAGAAATTTTCTTAAAATTTCCCTTTTGAGAAATTTTTTCAGAAGATGAAAAGTCAATTTGTTTTGTGTAATAAATGTATTAAAAGAATTGTTGTAAAAATTTTGTCGTGTTTTCCTTCAAGAATTTTAAAAACCTGCATAATTAAATTTTTTTCAAATAAATGTAGGTATGTAGGTATTGTATATTTTGTAAAAATTTCCCTTTGGTAAATTTAAAGAAATTGAAAAAATCAATTTTTTTTGTAATAAATATATTAAACTTTTTTGAAAATTTTGGCGAGTTTCAGAAAAATCCTTGAGATTACCTTTTTGGAAATTTTTTAGGAACTTGAAAACATTTTGTTTCTTTGTAATAACCGTATTAAAATAACTTTTGTAAAATTTCCAAAAAAAAATGTCTTCCAATGGTAATAAATTGAAATTGAAAACTTTACATTATAAATATACGGCGAAGTTTTTTTTTTGCGACACAGTCTAATGTGCATACATACAAACGTTCAATAAACTTACCGCATTCGATGTTCAATGTTCAATTCTTTTTTCGACTGATTTTCTAATAACCATTTGTCATTTTGTCCGCCCGCACGTAGCTGCAGGCATTCTCTAATCCCCTGCCCGGCCGTATGTTCTCTGCAGACGGCATCCTTTCATGCCACTTTTCATACATTCCTCAATTCATTAGTTTATCTACATATGTACATATCTAAGGGGCTCTGATGTCTATAAAGAAATCTCTCTCACATCAGGGTATATAATTTTTCGCTGCCATTCGACTCTATACTTCTTTGATAGTGTTTCCCTTATTTGCCTTTCTTTCCTTTTCTATCCCTTTATTTCCTTTTATTTCCCAATTAGTAGGAAAAACAAAAAGGAGCACACCTCGAATTGGGAGAGAAGCTCGGCCATAAAACTCGTCAGAGTTATAATAGCGCCATTGTATTATTATATTATTATTTCCTTTTACTGGACTGCATTGCATTACATTGCCATTTCCCGATGCGCTGGAGGTCACTATAAAATTTATGGCCTACGTGCGCGCTAAAAATGAAATAAGAAAAGCAACAACAAACAGAACCCCCGAAAAAACGTAAAAAATACACAAAAATATCACATAACAATGCAGGTATACAAAAAAAAAGAAATAAAAACAAAAAATAAAGATAAAATAAAAACAAGAAAAAAACAAGAAAAAAACAAAAAAAAAATATTTTACGCCAAATATTTGTTTCGTAACAATCGAATTGTCGCTCTTGTTGCGATTTGTCGTCGCTTCTGTTCCACTTTTTCTCATTTTATTTTTCATTTTCATTTTGCGCATTTTACAGCGCTTGTCCGTGGGGAAATTGGCAAGCGTTCGCATACGTAATAAATCAATTAAGGCAATTTATTTGTTTCCTGTAACTGTAGCTGTATTTTTAAACAAGCAAGGACACGCAAGTGCATTCACAAACATGCTCTCATATGCACATGCACTTGGGTTGCCAGACGTACTGATTTGATCAGTACAATACTAATTTTTCGTGCTCCGTACTGATGGTTTTAAAAACCTTAAGAAATATTGATTTTTTGGATTTTGTACTGATTTGTACTGATTTAAGCCGACACTGTTTTTAATTTTCCAACTGTTTTCATTGACGTTTGTAATGCCGTGGTTATGCTTAGGACAATACTCGACGAGCAACGTGTAATTGCCGTTGTGCACTCCGACGAGTGAGAGAATTTTCGGACTCCCACATCGATCAAATTTGCTGGGTGAAACAAGCACCCAGCACGCTGGAGTTTCGGGGTAATAATGTGTTATGTTGTATATGTGCGCTCTAATCATCAACTGTGCACGGTAGGCAGGAAGCGACGATAGGTTGCATGAAAATGTCGAGAAAAAAGGAAAGTGGGGTTGTGTTATGTGATGGTTATAGATGAAACATCCGTTGAAATTAAAATCCGAGCTGCTCCTTTTTCAAGGATATCCACATTTTTTGTTTTTTTGAAAGGATCAAATATTGAGGAAATCGAATATTCGCCACCGTCCAAATTTTTCCGATTTCAATACATTATTTGGTCGCTAAGGGATACAAAAAAAGGTATTAAAAAGAAAACAGGACACCTGTAGTGGAAAAATCCAATGTGAACAGGACCTAAAGGATAACCACTGAAATATAAAATAACACAAAAAGTACCCACTTTAATTTGCGTATAACTCCTAAAATTTTAACTCTACGTGAAAATTCCTTATTATATGTTTCATTCAGAATAAATAAAGAAATATTTCTTTAATATACAATTTTGATGTACCTGCAGTGCTTAATGTACTTTTGTGCATCTAAAGTGAAAATTTCAAAAAAAGAACGTTTTTTTTATGGTGCTATTTTAAGCGAATATATATATTTTCCTTATTGAGCTCCAGGCCACAAATTAAATTAAAAACAATTTTTAATTTTAATTTTTATTTGTCAATATTTCGATCTCAGCCTGAGATCATCATCAGGACTGGAAAAACAAACACAATGATTACATTTATATACATATATGTATTGATACATATGCTTAAATATAAACATAAACAGAGAAGCGAAACTTACACAAATTCCTTGTTTTAATCGACTGACTAGAAAATCAACAAAAAATATGGAACAGGTAACATTGGAACATTGGAAAAATTCATTACATTGTTCATTTTTTCCAATGTTACCTGTTCCATATTTTTTGTTGATTTTCTAGTCAGTCGATTAAAACAAGGAATTTGTGTAAGTTTCGCTTCTCTGTTTATGTTTATATTTAAGCATATGTATCAATACATATATGTATATAAATGTAATCATTGTGTTTGTTTTTCCAGTCCTGATGATGATCTCAGGCTGAGATCGAAATATTGACAAATAAAAATTAAAATTAAAAATTGTTTTTAATTTAATTTGTGGCCTGGAGCTCAATAAGGAAAATATATATGTGCTATTTTAAGTTCAAATATTTTTCTAGTTTATGTAAATATTTTAATCTAATGATCCAACTCTCATTCCTACATATCTCTACGTTAATACTAAAAAAGAGTTAGAGCTGAGATACGCGCTAGCTGTGCACGGTGGGCGGGAAGCAACAATAGGTTGCATGGGAATATCGTAAAAACGGTGGCCCAACGAATATGTGCCTAGCTGTGTGCTGGTACTAATTTTCGTTTAAAAAAATGTTGGAGATTTTATTCACGCTTGCTGTGTGTTTATGAAGTATATTAGAATATCATTTTACGTAAGTGTTTAGCCGGCGATCGTTTTTTCGATATTTTCATGCAACCTATTGTTGCTTACCGCCCACCGTGCACAGCTAGCGCGTATTTCAGCTCTAATTCTTTTTAATATTAACGTATAGATATGTAAGAATGAGAATTGGATCATTAGATTAAAATATTTACATAAACTAGAAAAATATTTGAACTTAAAATAGCACCATAAAAAAAACGTACTTTTTTTGAAATTTTCACTTTAGATGGACCAAAGTGCATTAACCACTGCAGGTACATCAAAATTGTATATCAAAGAAATATCCCCTTATTTATTCTGAATGAAACATATTATAAGGAATTTTCACGTAGAGTTAACATGTTAGGAGTTATACGCAAATTAAAGTGGGTACTTTTTGTGTTATTTTATATTTCAGTGGTTATCCTTTAGGTCCTGTTCACATTGGATTTTTCCACTACAGGTGTCCATTTTTCTTTTTAATACCTTTTTCTGTATCCCTTAGCGACCAAATAATGTATTGAAATCGGAAAAATTTGGACGGTGGCGAATTTTCGATTTTCTCAATATTTGATCCTTTCAAAAAAAACAAAAAATGTGGATATCCTTGAAAAAGGAGCAGCTCGGATTTTAATTTCAACGGATGTTCCATCTATAAACATCACATAACACAACCCCACTATCCTTTTTTCTCGACATTTTCATGCAACCTATCGTCGCTTCCTGCCTACCGTGTGTGCGCTCTAATCTAAACAAAAACAAAATGCCAGTAATAAAGATGATTTCCTCCGCATATATTGTTTTTTTTTTTGTGGAAGACAATGTACTGATTTTTTTGGGAAAGGTATCTGGCAACCCTAACATGCACCTACATACATACATACATACATACAGATATTCATAACAATAGCCAGCAACATTCAGAGAGCCGTAGATCTCTTAAATATTTTATTGGCTACAAATTTTTCGCCGCTGTTTTTCACTTTAATCGAAGTCAAACAATGGCAAGTTGTGACAAGTTGAAACGCGTTCGTATTTTTAATTGTTTGCTTGAAATATGTACATTGTTATGAATATTACTTACCAATGTCATGAAAGTAGGCAGGCGATGAAAAAAACGAAACCATTAATAAGTAAGATTGAAATTTCGTTTTCAATTTCAAAGCAATTTATTGTAGCACATTTTAGGCGCACTGCAATAATGGTGGTAAAGATGATGATGATGATCAGCAAGTTGCTTTAAAGATAGGGTTGCCAGATACCTTTCCTGAAAAAATCAGTACACTGCCTTAAAAAACAAAAACAATATACGCGGAGAAAATCGTCTTTATTACTGGCATTTTGTTTTTGTTCCCGTAGCGTTAACTGTCAATCATGTTTCTATGACTTTTAACGTTCGCGTTGCTTCCTCCTTCCTAATTGTTTCATGGTTATGCCGTGGTTATGGTTACGAGCAAAACACCGATGAAATTCGGACACATTTTCGTCATCGGTGAGAGGTGGTTACGCTTAAATCGATGATTAGAGCGCACATACACAACATAACACATTATTACCCCGAAACCCCAGCGTGCTGGGTGCTTGTTTCACCCAGCAATTTTGATCGATGTGAGAGTCCGAAAATTCTCTCACTCGTCGAAGTGCACAACGACAATTCCACGTTGCTCGTCGAGCATTGTCGTAAGCATAACCACGGCATTACAAACGTTAAATTAAAACAGTTGGAAAATTAAAAACAGAGCAGGGTGATAAAAATGAATTTCTTTAGTGATGGCTAAAAATCAGTACAAAATCCAAAAAATCAGTATTTCTAAGGTTTTTAAAACCATCAGTACGGAGCACGAAAAATCAGTATTGTACTGATCAAATCAGTACGCCTGGCAACCCTATTTAAAGACTACAGAGAATTAGTATATTTTCTCTGGCAATTGAATGGCGAAAGAATTTCCTTTAAAGCCTTTTCACCACGTAATGCCGCCACGCCTCTTGATCCCAAGCCGTTATTGTGCTTGGTGGCGCCGCTACAAATGACAAAATCAACAATCAACAAATTGCATATGTACATATATATACATAAACCACATATTCAACGTAAGAAAGCCACAGAGCAGACGTGCAGCTAAACAAAATTCCAGTAATACAAATGCAATCAAACAAACACACACACACGACTGTGCACGTAAACGGCATGAGTAGATACGCGACGCCAATTGCGGCTTAAGTTCCATTACAACGCACGCGTAATCACCTTCTGCGCTGGGGGAATGCAAACATATTTATATGCACATACATATTTACTAAGCGACGCTTAAGGTGACAAACAGCAAAGCAAAAGCAACAACCTACCAAAACAACTACGTCTTCTTTCAGGATTATAACGAAATAATGCCTGCATATTCTAAGCGAATAAAAGTTGTATGGGCAAAGGCTTAAAACAGGGTAGGAAGAATCTCAGAGTATGAGTGAGAGAGTGAGGAATCTCATCCTCACGGCATAATGATGAGTGACCGTTTCAGGGATGCCACTTTTGGTCTTTTCCTACCAAAACTGGTAGGTTTTATTCCTTTTGGTAGGTTGGTAGGTCGATTTGAATTTTGGTAGGTTTTTGCCTTCGTTCAACTTACATCACTGATTTGGTACATTTGGTCACTTTTCCACAACACTGTTGAGAAAACGTGTCTTCTCAGTAGAGTTTTGTCACAAAACTCTGCTAAATAGAAATGTTTTCTTTGAGCTTCAAGTATACTTGCCCCCACAGACACAACTCGAGGAGATTGAAAACAGAAATGCATCTGACATTTTACGCTATATGAAGCAACCAAGGTCGTTTGTCGACATGGTGTGTAATAAAGAGCTCCATGTGGTATCACAACAGTCCATCAGGCCTACCTAGGTAGTAAATATGTTAACTGCACCAAGTGGAAACAATGTCCGCTATTTCCCTCGATAAATCTTCTTACGTTTCCTTCAGGATCAGTTGCTTGCCCTCATTATTCCTCAAATGCAGGGACTGTAACAGTTATGAGTTATATCCAAAAAGTTGATGTTTTATAATTATTTTGTGAGATTTATTTTCTGCTCAGAAAATAAAAGTTATTTCTTGAGTTTTATTTTTCGATCAGAAAATAAAAGTTATTTTTTGAGTTTTATTTTTCCCTCAGAAAATAAAAGTTATTTTTAACACGCTTTTATTAGCTTCACCTGTATGTATGTATGTATGTATGTATGTATGTATGTAACTTCATCCCATCCTAAAAGTTGCAACGTTTAACTTAATCATTATTTTTTGAAACATTCACTTTACTTTTATTATTGTGTTCTCTCTTCTATTATTTCTATTCTCCTCTGGATTCGAAACCTGACATCAACATGAGACTCAGCCCACCGACATCATATAGTGCACATTCAACATTATATCCTATGCTTCATTGAGGCTTTTAAGTTACCTCTCTTCAAAATAGCCTCTATGAATTTCATTCAATTCACTCCCGGATGCAAGCCAATAAGAAACAAGCTTTCTGTTTTGTTGTTGTTGTGTTTGCAATAAAAACAACCGCATGTACATACATACGTATGCAAAGCAAGAACTGTTTTTATACTCAGCTGTACTAGTACACAGAGTATTATAATTTTGATTTCCTAACGGTGGATTGTAACAGAACGAAATAATCGAGATAGATATAGACTTATATATATCAAAATGATCAGCGTGAAAAGAGAAATCGATTGAGCCATGTCCGTCCGTCCGTCCGTCTGTCCGTCTGTACGCACGATAACTCACGCAAAAATCGAAATATTTTGATGAAATTTGGAATGCAAGTTGGTATCAAGACGAGAACGGATGGTATTGAAAATGGGCGAAATCAGACCATGACCACGCCCACCTCCCCTATATAGTAAAAATCGGAAATTTGGTATCTCAGGTACTAATATAGCTGGAGCGATGAAATTTTACCCACGTGTTGAGCTCAGGCCCCTATGAAGAAATTTGATGAAATTTTGGAAAATGGGCGGTGCCACGCCCACTTATTAAGGGGCAAACATTGAAAGTTTTATGAGTCATAACTCAGAAACTATTGAAGATATATAGATGAAATTTGGTACGCGTGATATATTTGCTTACGCAAATGTTTTGACGAAAAATTGCCAAAATCGGTTAACGACCACGCCCACTTTTATATATGGGTATTATAAAGTGACCTAATAAAAACATTTGAAGCGATATCTCTGTCAAATATAAAGATATATCAATGAAATTTTATGGCAAGATTCCAACTAAGGACATAAAACAAAAAACACAAAAATTTTGGAAAATGGGCGTGGCACCGCCTCCTTTTAGGAGCAGGAATATACGAGATTTTGGAGCCCATATCTCGACAAATAATTGATATATTATGACGAAACTTGGTGTATACACTTTTATTACTTGTAGCAATACATGTTGAAAATTTTAGCGAAATCGGTTGACGACCACGCCCACTTTTATATATGGGTATTATAAAGTGGCCTAATAAAAACATTTTAAGCGATATCTTTGTCAAATATAAAGATAATTCATTGAAATTTTGTGGCATGAGTTCTACAATAGACTGGAAACAAAAAATAGAAAAATTTTGGAAAATGGGCGTGGATACGCCCACTTCATGCAGCACTCGCTTTATATAAAGTACACCGTGTTTCCATCAAAGGCAAACAAACAATAAGCATACAGCTGAGTATCTAATGTTCGATTCCACTCGAACTTAGGCTTCCTTACTTGTTTTGTTTTTCTTTGTTCCAATTCTATTATAGGCATCAATTATAGCAATTATAGCACGGTTGCCGATCTTGGTAATTACCAAAATAGGTTATTTTTTCGCTGTTAGTTTCTTGGTAACTTTCACATGTGTTTGACAATTTTTATTTTCTCAGGAAGTTGTTTACTATTTTTAACACGCTTTTATTTCGTTTAGGCTTCATTTTTGAGCTCTCATGACCAATTTTTTTTTTTTATAAGGAAAAAATGCATGTGAAAAATTAATATTTTTGGTAGAAGTTATAAATACATATGTATGTAGATCTATTTCGGAGATCACCACATCCCTTCATCAGACTTCTTTTTACTTTTATTCTTGCGTCCGCATAAAACATCCTTTAATGAAAAATTTCACTAAAAATTCAAAAATAAATAATAGCTTAAAAAAACTAAAAAACACGGGTGCTCAGAATGTCAAAAAATATTTAAAATCGCGTTTTTTTTACTAATATTTTGATTTTGACTTTTTTGAGATTTCATATAACGTACTCTTTAATTTCTCAACTAGGTATGTATGTATATTTTTGTACTAGTTGTATGAATCGAAATATTATTGAGCACCCGCACGCTTTTCCTTAAATACTTATATTTTCGTTCATCATTTTGTTTCTAATTAAATTATTTCTCAATTTTTAGTACGATTTTTAAGATTAAAGCGTGTTTTTTAGTTTTTTTAAGCTATTATTTATTTGAGTTTTATTTTTCCCCAGAAATTAAAAGCTATTTTTTGAGTTTTATCTTTCGATTAGAAAATATGTTACCTTTTGAGTTAAAAAAAAGAAAAATTGGTAGGTTCGAAGCGATTTTGGTAGGTTTTTGGTAGGAAAAAAATTTTCTTAGTGGCATCCCTGGACCGTTTGCGTTTCTTACTCATCTAGAATGCAGAGTGAGAGTTTTGTTTGTTTCTTCACTCATTTTGAATGAGTGAGGTAGGAATAAGCCGCTCACGCTGCGTGTGAGGTGAGCCGCCGTAGCTTTCCTCTTCTCTCGGTGTAATGCGTGTACGCAGAGCCAAAAAGTTCACCTATAATCAAAGAGACTGCCATCTAAAAATGCTATATGGCCGAGGAGAGTGAGAGGGGACAAAATTGAAGAAATTTTTGCTGGAAAATCTTCTAGATTTTAGCTTGAATTTCTTCTTAAATGTTTTGAAAGGGATATCGTCTGAAAACGAGGAGATAACTTCTTGTTTATTAATTTTGTATGTCATTTTGTCAAAAAAAAAATTAAATTGTTAGAAGAAATCTGCTTGTTTTTATGAGAAAATTTTTATAAAGCAAATCAATAAGGGCATCCTCTAATTTTCACTAGAATATCATGTTCAAGAAATTAAAAGGAAGAAATTTTTATTTTTAAAAGAGCTCTTATTATGTACCTAATCCAAAATTTTCCATTAACGTCTTAACATACATACATACATACATACATAAGTATGTATGCGTGCACAGGCAGAGAAAACAAATGCGCAGTTCTCTAGCCGACTCACCCGAAATGGAAACAGCGCCGATCACCGTCTTATATTAAAATTTATATTTAACTCTTTTTTTATTTATTAAAAATCCCTCAGAAAAAATTTCGCAAAATTAAAATGGCTATAAAAAAAATTTTACCTCAGAGAGCAAAACGGTTTGGAGGTCTTACTATAAGGATAGTGGTATTTCGTTCTGTGTGTGAATTATTCCGCCTCCACCCTCTATTTGTATCAAAGTATAATATATGTATATTATAAAAGTTATAGGCAAATATGTTAACCCTTTCGGTTATTCTATGCCGTACGGCATAGTCGCACTTCAGTGGCAGATTTATGATATAAAACTTCAACATACAATTTTTTTTTTAATTTTTTATTTTTCTTTGAAGAATTCTGAATAAGAAAGCATTGAAAAATTTTTGATTACTCCAACCAGTAACTCGCGATAATTACAAAAGCAATCATCTCTTTTGAGTCTTGTTTTTTGCAAGAAAAAGTAACTTCATAAATTCAGTTATTTCACGAAAAAAAAATTTATTTGGCAAACTTTTGTACACGTATTAGTAGAAAATTATTGATTTTAACATCTCGAAAAAAATTAGGACCCTGGACTTTTTAATAAGGCTGCAGGATTTTTTTTTATTTCCTACCATGCCATACGGCATATATTTCACTCAATGGAAATAAAAAAAATGTATGGGATGAAATTAGTCGCAACGATTGCGTGTTTTTTTGAGAACAGAGGCCAACAAAATTGTCACCCGGAAACCAGTGTATACTTTTCCGAAGGTCCAACTATCTCAAATCACTTCAGTTTTCGAGATATCCTGACCTAAAAGTGTAAAGATTGGGGTCTTTCCCTTTATTTGAGGTAATGTGGCATAGAATGACTCTTTCAGTCAAGAAAATTAAATTTATCTAAAGGTACGAGTTATCACCTTCCAGATTCCGTTGAGCTTGCTAAAATATCATTTTTCCTCGCTGAGATATTGCATTTTTAAATGTGCATGTTTGCAAAGGATGCGAAGGATATTCGTGTTGCGCATTCTCAATGGCCCGAGGAACCGTTTCCGATGATACCATAAAAGATAAAGTAAGTTATATTTGCTTCTAAGAGACATGTATATATATATTTTATCTCATTTTTATCTTTTTTCTTCTTTGTTTCAGGACTGATACAGAGGTGGATCTAGTAATTTACTAGAACAAGGGCTGAAATCGTTTACACTATAATTCTAACGTTTTAAAGCGAATTTAAGCTTTAATGTTTTTTGTTTTATGAATAGTTTGTGTCAATATATCTTATTATGCACGACTTCTATCTTTTAAAATAAATACATTATATATATATTAAATCGAAATTGTATCTCGAATATCCTTTGCATCCTTTGCAAACATGCACATTTAAAAATGCAATATCTCAGTGAAGAAAAATGATATTTACAATGGCCAACGGAATTTGGAAGGAAAAAACTCATACTTTTTGATTATTCATAACAAACCCCTTAACAGTAAATAAAATGCAAATATAGATTTTTAAGGTCAAAAACAAAAAAGAAGTTCCGAAAGGGTTAAGTACATTCTTATACTTAATATATATGTAAGTACTTGATCGTATTATAATTATAAGTAAAGCTTGTATCATTAAATAAAAAACAATTTAAAAAACTGTGTGCTATTTATTTTCAGAGAGTAATGTATTTAAATTCAGGTGGCAATAATTTCAAATTGGTAAGATTATCGGATTATTACAATTAAGAAGAGTTTCTAATGAAAATCGGTTTATTACAATTAAGAAGAGTTTCTAATGAAAATCGGTTTATTACAATTAAGAAGAGTTTCTAATGAAAATCAAGATTCTCTTCTTAATAATATTAAACAGGGTTTCGTCTTAATTTTACAGGTTATCTGCTAAATTTATGTGAAAAGGTTTCCATATTTATTCTAGGAATCATCTTCTTAATTTGTTATAAGAGAATTTCATCTTATTTTTACAGATTATCTACTTAGTTTTATTAAAATGACATTTCCAGTCATAATAATAAGACTGGCATCTTATTGCAGAGAAAGCGCAGAGAAATCCGCTAAACTTTGTTCTAATTTATACGGCATTTTAGGTGGTCTTTTAACTCTGTGTGAGCGTGTGAAAATCAGTCAATAGTGCATACATTAGAATGCGGATCGAAAATTTAATATGCAAAATTAATGCTAGATTTATGTGCTAATTTCGTCCAACAACCATATATTTTTTTTTTTTATAAAAAAAAAAGTAATTTCACATTTCGACGCTTCCAAACAATACTGTAGTAAGTCGACTTAGTACATTTTCCCATTTTTGGCGTTTTTAAGTATTACGTGTCTTAGTTTAGATGCTGTCTAATTTTGGTAGCAATCGGACAATCCAATCAAAAGTTGTAAGCAAAAGAGTACATATAATACAACTCGAGATTTTTACAGAATAAAAACTTTGAGAGCTTGCCATGAAAAATCAAGTAGCAATTTTTTATTTTTTTCTTACGGTTTTATATAAAGCGTACCCTGACTTTGATATTGTCGAGTTTTGGTGTTGATCGTTCAATCCAAACAGAAGTTACAAGTGAAAATATACTTAGCATACAACCGAAGTTTCATATCGAGTTTAAACTTTGAGAGCTTCTCCTGCAAAACACAGTTTTCAGACTTAGTACAGTTTTGTTTGGAAGCGTCGATTTGGGGTAAATTTATGTACATAAAATTTAATAAACCTAAATGAACGCCAGCATAACGAACTATCATTTACCAAAAAGAATTTTTTTGTTTTTTGAATTTTAAGACATTTTTTTTTTAATTTCTTCATACTACACACTACAGAAGTTTGGCTGCCTCATCGCCAAGCTATGAGGCCTCGCTCATGTTCCTCACTCACTCAGAGTAACATATGAGGGCGCAGCTGGGGAGAGGCTGCTGGTATGCCTCCTCTTGGCCGCAGCACACTCTGCTGCCACTCATGCAGAGCGCTCGTGCTATTAGCCTCTGTTGTTTGCACACTCAGAGGATACTCATTCAGCTTCAACCTCACGAGTGAGACATGTGTGAATGAGGAGCCAAAATGAGGACGCTGGCTTAAAATAAGGCACATATTCCTATGTTGATATCATCAGGATGTCAGGACTACTCTCTCGCTCTCTCTCTGTGAGAGGAAACCTTATTTCAAAGGCATATACGCCATGTGAATAAGGCTTAGCTAATTCCTGATAATAAGGCCTTATGTGGTGTCTACCCAACAAACACTGAGGTTAGTTATCGATTTGAGAATGACTCGAGAACTAGCCTCGTTCTCAAATCTCTAACGTTAGAGGACGATTCGAAAATCTATCGAGAATCAGAGCGTTCTCAAACAAAAGGGTACCTAATTCTCAAATCGAGAAAATTATAATTCTCGAATCGAATTCTAATGTAGTTCTCTAATGAGAAAACAATATTAATGTCTCTTTTTAACGCGCTTTTATTAGTTTCACCTGTATGTATGAATGTATGTAATTTCTAGCTGCTGCCTAAATAAACATATTTACTAATGAGTTTGATTTTCCTAAGCACGCGTGCGGAAGCTTTTTATAGCTTTCACACCGACAGCCTCACACCGACGAGTCAAAGCACTTCGTTCACGCACAGAAATTTTGCAAATTTCTATTCAGTCAACATTGAGCTGTTGAGCTAGCAGGTTGTGTTGCTCGAGCAGTCTCTGAATGCTTGTAAATGATTGTGTGTTGGGGGTGGTTTTTTTATTTGGATTTTTTTACGTAATATTTTTATTAGGAATCATGATTTTGCATTTCGTCTCATATTTTTTTATTTTATTTTTTTTTGTTTGTGGTTTTTTGTGAAGTTAATAATAATAATACTAACCATTTGTAATTTAAAAATTTTAGTTTTCGACAATGATTGAGTTTCTTTTGGGTGTAGCCAAGAGCTTTTGTGCTTTTAACACAATGCACAATGTTTGAAAGTATTAGTGTGATAATCCCTGGATTAGGTTATAACCACCGCTATGTTTTTAAAATATTGACTTATTGCGGTCTTTTGCTGGGTAGTACCAAATGGAACTTGGTGGTTAAAAGGGCGGACATACATATGTGCATATAACCAAAGTAATATTAGGTATTTGGAATTTGTAGGTAAATGGGGATAATTCGACCTTTTGTACGGTTAAATTTCAAAAACCTGATATTTTATATTGATATTTGATATATATAATACCGCATTTATTTTCAGCATGTTAAGAGTTCTCCCGGCTAAGTATTATTTTTCTAAAGCGCGGCCAAAGCCGATCATTTTTCAACTACATATGTAGACCTCAAGTGCTTGCTTTTGAACTACCTTCGAACTATAGATTTTTGCACTACGCCAGGACTGTTCATATAGGAAGTAGATTAGAACGAGTTCCAAAGTTCTGCAGAGGGGGATAATTGCCACTTCGCAGGACATTGCCGTGTGAAAAAGACAGTTGAAAGTATTGCGTTGGTACACTGAGAGAAAAAAAAATATATGGAGTGGTCAAAAAATTGTTTACCTATTTTGAACACTACTTTCTTTGTTTTGAGTAAATTTTCCTTAAAACATGTTAAAAGGATTATAAAATATTGTTGTTACATGCGTTACCATGGTTTCATATACTTGTTTTGAAAAAATTCATACATTAAAATAATGAAAAATTCTTTAAGCGCCATTCCATTCCCAACTTTCCTTGTTTTGAAGACTTGATTTCTTTAATTTTGAGAAATTAAATTCCCATACAAATCCCCATGGCAATGAATTTGTTTGAATGTTTTTTTATGTTTTTTCCATATTTTTGAGAAAATTTACACAAAACAAAGAAAATTTTGTATTGGGACGCGTGTTCAAAATAAGGAAAATTATGTCTTTGATCTAGAGAAATTTTTTTTTTGAGTGTATGGAACGAGAAGCAACCCTGTCGCTTTTTGAACTAATTCTGCACTAGCCTGGAACTAGAGCGATTTGCTACAGGGCATGTACATACATACATACGTACTTATGTACATGCGACGCACATAGCAGCTCCGGAGTACTTTGGAATTGTTCTCAAAGCGCGAATTTTTATTGAATTTTTTTTTTTAGTTTTATACCTTTCCCACTGTTCGTGTATCCCCTCGCTGTGTTGCCAAGTTCCCTCAACTGATTGCATCTCGAAGAATGCGAGTGCCACTAAGCGGCAATGCGGTGGTATTAGGTCTTGTGAAGTACTTATGCGGGATTTGTAGAAGCAGTAAAATTAGTGCTAGTAGTTGTAGTTATTTTTTGTTTTTGTTATTTTTTGTTTTTGTTTTTGGTCATTTTTGTTATTATTGTGTGAAATCTCATTTGCATACGGTGCGTGCGTTTTTGCTTATCCGCCAACACCAGAGGCACTCCACTCGCGCACACACAGCCTCTGCCATGGCCAAATTATATGGTCGTCTTACTACGCCAACAACAACGATTCCCTTGTATTTGTTGGTATTTTTTTTTGGTAACTGGTTGTCAAAATCGACAAGAAAATGGCAAATTAAAGGAATTCGCCTTTATCAAAATGAATGGAACAAGGCAGATATACCAGGTAGGCGCAGGGGTGAATTCAGAAAATCCCCATGTATTTTGTTATTGTAATGGTAGAGTGTAATGTCAAAATGATATTTCGCCTTGGTTAAAATCTGAATTCGCTTGGGACTCGCTCATTCCTATTGGCCATGCTTAGAATTCGCTTGGATTTTGACATTACACTCTACCTTTGGAAATAAAAAAAGTAGTTTCTGAATTCGCCCATGCGCCTACCTCTAGGTTATTGTACCATGGAACGGCTACATTTGACAAGTGTGTACCGTCGCGGCGAAAAAAATTACAAATCAGCTGGCCCGCCGATATCACCTTTCTAGTTGCATCATGGCCTCTGCCGCTTAAGCGCCCATTCATGCGTCACGTCTCGTCTCTGCCAACGCAGCGTAGCTTTGCATGCATGTGTGCGCATGGCTGTGCATATTTGCATGTACCCTTCACGATACATTTCTTTGTGCAGCTTTATTCTGACATAATTTGCAAAATACTGAGTAAGCTTGCGAGTGTAGAAAATGAAAAAGTGCCCGCATTTTTTTGTTAGTTTTTTCGTCTTTTTTTTGTTTTTTTTTGTTTTTGGTTTTTCTTTTGCTATTTTAGTTCATGCTAAATTACTTCCACTGTCAGCTTACACAGATGGCGATAATAAAGCTATTTAAAATGCCGTTATTCATAACGAAGCAGGGATGCCACTTTTGGGCTTTTCCTACCAAAACTGGTAGGTTTTATTCCTTTTGGTAGGTTGGTAGGACGATTTGAATTTTGGTAGGTTTTTGCCTTCGTTCAACTAACATCACTGATTTGGTACATTTGTCACTTTGCCACAACACTGTTGAGAAGACGTGTCTTCTCAATAGAGTTTTGTCACAGAACTCTGCTAAATAGAAACGCTTTCGTTTTTACATGGCCGTTTTAATTCTAATAATTATTTTATGTGAATTTTATATGAGCTATTGGCCAGTTTATAATTAAGAAAAATTGAAAAAATTTTTTTGGTAGAAGTTATGGATCCATTTCGGAGACCACCACATCCCCTCATCAGACTTCTTCCAAAGCTTTCTTTGAGATTCAAGTACACTTGCCCCCACAGACACAACTGGAGGAAATTGAAAACAGAAAGGCATCTGACATTTTACGCTATATGAAGCAAACAAGGTTGTCCGTCTACATGGTGTGTAATAAAGAGCTTTATGTGGTATCACATAATCATGATCATCAGGCCTACCTAGGTAGTAAATGTGTTTGCTGTACCAAGTGGAAACAATGTCCGCTATTTCACTCAATAAATCTTCTTACGTTTCATTCCTCATTATTCCTCAAATGTTATTCCACAAATGTAAATCCTGATTTCCTCCGCACTGGACGAGCAGTGACAGCCACTAATACCCAATCCAACCTTGCCAGAATATCATTAAACGCTAACTCAAGTTTTTGTTTATGTGGGAACGCTGCTTCCTCCTCCTTTCCTTCACATTTTTATCACTCATTCTAAAATTACATGAAATTTGTACAAATAATATTAAATTAATAAAATTAAATTAATAATTAAAAAAATACTAAAATTTGCAAATAAAAAAAAAATAAACAGCGGTAAAAAAACAAAAGTGCCCGGTTACTGCAGGGTGGTCGGTTACTGGCACAGTTACCCTAAATGAATTTGTTGAATATGGTTAAATCTCACATTAAAAAAAAAATTGGTAGGCTCGAAGCCATTTTGGTAGGTTTTTGGTAGGAAAAAAATTTTCTTAGTGGCATCCCTGTAACGAAGTTAAATTGCAATAAAAGCGAAAATTTCTCAGCACGCGATAGGGAGAGTGCGAAAGAGATGTGTGATGTGTGCTGAGATAAACGGGTTTTTTATTGTTTCTATGACAATAAGAATGCTGTTTTGTAGTTTGTGATAAGGCAAAACAGGACTAACTAATAGGAGATTGCGGATAAGAAATGAAGCCGTCTCTTTTAACTGGAAAGCCAGAATAAATTGTTAGAATACCTACATAACTTATATAAATAGGCTGTTAGGAAACGTATAATAAATACAATTGCGCGAGTATTAATTTCGTAGTACATATCTATATTTTAACCCACCAACACCCAAAATAAGCGATCGGTTTGGTCATTATTTTAGAAAGTTCTAAAAATAGTATTTGGTCGTTACAGGGTTAAAATGTTTTAGAAAATTATTCGCCATAAAATTTCACTAGGGTTGTCCTCAGACAAAATCTTTGTACAAGGTACACAGGAGATAATGATCCATCAACGAACTTGTTGTTGTTGTTTTTTGCAACAAAGCAACAAATAGACAATGTAGAAAGCAGCAACATGTTTGAGCAAGTCTAATAAAAATGTATGGACGTACATATACATAGAGCAACAATAACAACAACAACAACAAGAAAACCATAACGAACAACAAAAAAGGAAAAACAAGTAAGGAAGCCTAAGTTCGAGTGGAATCGAACATTAGATACTCAGCTGTATGCTTATTGTTTGTTTGCCTTTGATGGAAACACGGTGTACTTTATATAAAACGAGTGCTGCATGAAGTGGGCGTATCCACGCCCATTTTCCAAAATTTTTCTATTTTTTGTTTCCAGTCTATTGTAGAACTCATGCCACAAAATTTCAATGAATTATCTTTATATTTGACAAAGATATCGCTTAAAATGTTTTTATTAGGCCACTTTATAATACCCATATATAAAAGTGGGCGTGGTCGTCAACCGATTTCGCTAAAATTTTCAACATGTATTGCTACAAGTAATAAAAGTGTATACACCAAGTTTCGTCATAATATATCAATTATTTGTCGAGATATGGGCTCCAAAATCTCGTATATTCCTGCTCCTAAAAGGAGGCGGTGCCACGCCCATTTTCCAAAATTTTTGTGTTTTTTGTTTTATGTCCTTAGTTGGAATCTTGCCATAAAATTTCATTGATATATCTTTATATTTGACAAAGATATCGCTTAAAATGTTTTTATTAGGTCACTTTATAATACAAATATATAAAAGTGGGCGTGGCCGTCAACCGATTTTTACTATTTTCCGTCCAAATGTTTGCCCAGGTAAGTATATCACGCGTACCAAATTTCATCGATATATCTTATACAGTTTCTGAGTTATGACTCATAAAACTTTCAATGTTTGCCCCTTAATAAGTGGGCGTGGCACCGCCCATTTTCCAAAATTTCATCAAATTTCTTCATAGGGGCCTGAGCTCAACACGTGGGTAAAATTTCATCGCTCCAGCTATATTAGTGACTGAGATACCAAATTTCCGATTTTTACTATATAGGGGAGGTGGGCGTGGTCATGGTCCGATTTCGCCCATTTTCAATACCATCCGTTCCTGTCTTGATACCAACTTACATTTCAAATTTCATCAAAATATCTCAATTTTTGCGCGAGTTATCGTGCGTACAGACGGACAGACGGACAGACGGACAGACGGACAGACGGACAGACGGACAGACGGACGGACATGGCTCAATCGATTTCTCTTTTCACCCTGATCATTTTGACATATATAAGTCTATATCTATCTCGATTATTTCATTCTGTTACAATCCACCGTTAGGAAATCAAAATTATAATACTCTGTGTACTAGTACAGCTGAGTATAAAAAAAATTACGTATACGCAGTGTAGGCGCATTTCAAAGTATGTTTTTTCTTTATTTCTACCAGAAAAAAATCTTAAAATTGAGTTTTTGCTGCAGGCGA
Organism: Urophora cardui; assembly: GCA_960531455.1. Taxonomy (NCBI): domain Eukaryota; kingdom Metazoa; phylum Arthropoda; class Insecta; order Diptera; family Tephritidae; genus Urophora; species Urophora cardui. Next base: position 7,887,820 of record OY482671.1, read on the forward strand.
TTAGTGTGGATTGTAAGTGCGCTTTAACCTCAACGCTATGTATACGACAATAACGAAAAACAAGTAAAAGCGCGGCTGTCTTCGGCCGTACCGAAGACTTCATACCTAGGGATGGCAAAAAAAATTTAATAATCGATTAACCGTTTTTTAGGTTAATCGAAAGGGTTCGATTATTAATCGCGAATAATCGTAGGGAATTAACCGATTATAACCGTTTTTCGATTACAATTACTGATAAATTAATACGTAGTACCCCAAGAAGACAAACAAGCTAATTTTTATACATACTATGTATGTGTGTTCGTTTTTATTATAATAATAAACTTGCAGGAAGTTTACAGTTTACGAGATAATTGTCGTTAAGGTTAGATGGGTCCATAGATATTACCCCAGAGAATTATTTCGGCTGAGGATTATTTTTTTAAAGCGCGGCTGACGGCCGCCAACGCAAAATATTGTTCTACACACATACTTATATGCATTTTCTCGTTTTAATACGTGCTTTTATCTCGGAAATAAATCGTAGTTTTCGTGTTTTGTTTGGTAAATTTTAAAACCTTAACAACAAATATCTTGTAAACTACAAGCCTCCGGAAATTTTTGATTTCAGTTCCAAGTCCTGTGAGAACCCCTCTACCCCGCTGAAAAAGTCATTTATTTCGGGGCGTTGTTCCTTAATGGAAAATTTTCCCAAAAACAATTTTAAGGAGGTGCGAATTAATACAAATCCGTATATATGAAATATTTAAAAAAAGCTGTGCACATTTATCTGCACATTGCGCTTACTTAAATAACATCATCAATCATTCATTAATACTAACATTTTGAATTGAAAAATAATTTACAAAATATAAGGATTTATTTCATGAAGATAGCCATTTAATTATTGTACTGAGATGGTTTAAATTTTTAATAATGCCACTTTCCTTAAAAAAATATACAATAAACGAAAAAATCGTCATTTATTGAGAAAAATCGTCAAATCATTGCATAAAATCGTCAATACGGCAACGCTGGCTGGAGGGAACATATATTGCGATTTTTTGGATATACTCACAAAACCGTAGGTAACTGAATTCGGACTCGAATGAAAAGGCGGTAATTCTCGATTATTTCCTTTCGATTATTTTCGACTTTAGAGGAAAAAGGTTAATCGAAAAAATAATCAAAAGGAAAAAACCGATACATTTTAACCGTTAACCGAAAGAAATTAACCGATTATAATCGTTTTTCCGGTTATAGTTGCCATCCCTATTCATACCTTTCATGAGTGGGGAAATGAAAAGTTACCTATGTATTTACATAGCCTGATTAAGTTTAATTTATAATTTTAATTCTGTGGGTTATTTATGGAAATATTTATTAGAAAAAATTGTGTCTTGGCTATTTAAATGGAGGAGTTATACACCAAAATGTCCATATCTGAACAATCGGTTGTATGGGAGCTATATGTTACAGTGATCCGACCTTGACAATTTTCGGTAACCCCGTTTGGGCACATATGGGTACAAATACTTCAAAATTTCACGCCGTTAGCTGTTAAAATGGAGGAGTTATACACCAAAATGTGTATATCTGAATAATCGGTTGTATGGGAGCTATATGTTATAGTGATCCGATCTTGACAATTTTCGGTAATCCCGTTTGGGCCCATATGTGTACAAATACTTCAAAATTTCACACCGTTAGCTGTTAAAATGGAGGAGTTATACACCAAAATGTGCATATCTGAACAATCGGTTGTATGGGAGCTATATGTTATAGTGATCCGATCTTGACAATTTTCGGTAACCCCGTTTGGGCACATATGGGTACAAATACTTCAAAATTTCACGCCGTTAGCTGTTAAAATGGAGGAGTTATACACCAAAATGTGTATATCTGAATAATCGGTTGTATGGGAGCTATATGTTATAGTGATCCGATCTTGACAATTTTCGGTAACCCCGTTTGGGCACATATGGGTACAAATACTTCAAAATTTCACGCCGTTAGCTGTTAAAATGGAGGAGTTATACACCAAAATGTCCATATCTGAACAATCGGTTGTATGGGAGCTATATGTTACAGTGATCCGATCTTGACAATTTTCGGTAACCCCGTTTGGGCACATATGGGTACAAATACTTCAAAATTTCACGCCGTTAGCTGTTAAAATGGAGGAGTTATACACCAAAATGTGTATATCTGAATAATCGGTTGTATGGGAGCTATATGTTATAGTGATCCGATCTCGACAATTTTCGGTAACCCCGTTTGGGCACACATGGATACAAATACTTCAAAATTTCACGCCGTTAGCTGTTAAAATGGAGAAGTTATACACCAAAATGTGTATATCTGAATAATCGGTTGTATGGGAGCTATATGTTATAGTGATCCGATCTTGACAATTTTCGGTAACCCCGTTTGGGCACATATGGGTACAAATACTTCAAAATTTCACGCCGTTAGCTGTTAAAATGGAGGAGTTATACACCAAAATGTCCATATCTGAACAATCGGTTGTATGGGAGCTATATGTTACAGTGATCCGATCTTGACAATTTTCGGTAACCCCGTTTGGGCACATATGGGTACAAATACTTCAAAATTTCACGCCGTTAGCTGTTAAAATGGAGGAGTTATACACCAAAATGTGTATATCTGAATAATCGGTTGTATGGGAGCTATATGTTATAGTGATCCGATCTTGACAATTTTCGGTAACCCTGTTTGGGCACATATGGATACAAATACTTCAAAATTTCACGCCGTTAGCTGTTAAAATGGAGGAGTTATACACCAAAATGTGTATATCTGAATAATCGGTTGTATGGGAGCTATATGTTATAGTGATCCGATCTTGACAATTTTCGGTAACCCCGTTTGGGCACATATGGGTACAAATACTTCAAAATTTCACGCCGTTAGCTGTTAAAATGGAGGAGTTATACACCAAAATGTCCATATCTGAACAATCGGTTGTATGGGAGCTATATGTTACAGTGATCCGATCTTGACAATTTTCGGTAACCCCGTTTGGGCACATATGGGTACAAATACTTCAAAATTTCACGCCGTTAGCTGTTAAAATGGAGGAGTTATACACCAAAATGTGTATATCTGAATAATCGGTTGTATGGGAGCTATATGTTATAGTGATCCGATCTTGACAATTTTCGGTAACCTTGTTTGGGCCAAAATGGGTACGTCTACTTCAAAGTTTCATGTCCTTAGCTGTTTAAATGGGCAAGTTATGCACAAATTACATCCAAAAATTTCATATATACTTTTTGGTTGTTTGTTTTTCCGACAGGGTAGGAATATGATGTATTGTGGAACGATCCTCCGTCATCCCTTGTCAAGTTTGGTTTGGAGACAAACCGGTTTCGGCTAATGTGCGCCATCTTCAGTGTCTTTTTTCGTTCTGAGTTATTTTGTGTAAGTTCGATAGTACTTATAGTAACTTCCATCGTTTGGTCACGTACTTCGTGTTCGTGTGATGTGTTCGTGCATTCGTGCGTTCGGGCGACGTGCATGCGTGTGTGCGTGCGAGTCTGTGCGTTTAGGTATGTAAATCTATTTTTGTATCCTCATTAAACAGGCAGGTAAAAGTCCGTTATTGTCCTCTTGTGTGTTGTTTTGTTTATGTCGGTTTTAGATTTTCTATCCTCTTTTCGGTATAATAGCTTAAGCGGTTCAAATAATGTGTCTGATGCGGTGTTTATTTGTTCATTTATTATTTTACCTACGAATGTCTTCTGTTTGTATATCTCCATATTTTCTAATACGTTAAGTCGTTTTCCCTTGTGTTGTATGTGGAGAATTTTAGCTGTTTTTCCTATTTTCATGGGTGTACATTTGTTTTCTGCCATGTGGTTGGCGAAATTTGATTCCACTGTCGTTGACGATTTCCTTATTTTCTTATTGTAATCTCTTACGTGTTCTCGATATCTCGTCTTGATTTGGCGTGCTGTTTGTCCTATATAGCTATTTTGGCATTCGCAAGTCAATTTGTATACGCCTTGTTTGTCAAAGGGATCTTCCTTGTTAATGTTGTTTCGTAGAAGTTTTTCCATGCTGTTCCTCGTTTTAAATGCTGCATTAATGTTATATTTTTGGAAAACGTTAGCCAACTTGTAAGATGTTGCTCCGGTATATGATAAGACTGCCCATTTCTTCTCTACCTTTTCTTTGTTTTCCGATTTCCTTGAAGTTATGTTTTTCTGTATTTTCTTCACCAAACTTTTTTGATATCCGTTGTTCTCCGCGATTGTGTATATTGTGCTGAGTTCCTTGTTGTAAGCTTCCTTTTCTAACGGGGTCTGTTCAAGTCGTGTTAATAAATGTCTGAAAGCGGCATTCTTGTGTTGTTGAGGATGGCTAGACTTATTGTGTATTAGCCCCGACACATAGCATACGTCAATCCGTCTACGTCGACGTTTGTGACTGACAGCTCAGTAAAATGTCGGCATTTAAACGTACGTCGTCACACGTACGACGGATCCGTCGCCGCAACGTACCGAAGTTGCCCAAAAGTCAACTTTTGGTATACGTCAATCCGTCGCTATGTCAGCTGATTGCTTTTGATTGTTAACCTTTAGCTACTCTTGAATTTCACTTTTTTTGCAATTTGCTTTTCGAGTTTTTTCTCATTTGTATAACATTCCTCCATAAAACAAAATGGTCAAGAATTATCAGGAGATGTGAAGTTACTGAAAACTGAATTTCAAGAGGGCAACTTAAAAGAGAAATTACAAAATATTCTAAAGAGTTAAATTTTTGCCACCACCTCTGTAGTTAAAGGTTAATCAAACAGCTGATTTGTGTATATCCGCCAATGTTTCCTATGTGGCGACCTCTCCGTCAAGTACGTGAGCTGTCAGTCACATACGTCGACGTAGACGGATTGACGCATGCTATGTGACGGGCCTATATTACTGTATCCGTTGCTGTGGCTTTTCTGTATATTTCGTAAGTAAATTTGTTAGTCTCTTTGTTTATTTTAATTGTGAGGTCTAAGTAGTTGATTTTTCCATTTTTCTCTGCATCCATGGTGAATTTTATATTTTTGTGTTGGCCGTTGAGGTATTCCAAAATTTTTTCTTCTTTATTTTCCGTTATGAGGCAGATGATGTCGTCTACATACCTGGCATAAAAATTTACCCCCAGATTTTTCGCCAGTTCTTCCATATAACTTTCCTCCAAATGTTGCATAAATACTTCCATAAGGATGGCTGATGTGGGGTTACCCATTCCCAGACCGTGAGTTTGTCTGTATATTTTATTGTCAAATTTGAAATAATTCTGGTCCACGGTTACTTTCAGTGTGTTTACGATCTCTGTTGCAATGTCTCTGTTCGTTTTTTCTGTCAATATTTTAGTTAGTGTTTTTAGTGTTTCTGTCAGTGGTATCGAAGGGTATAGGTCTTTCACGTCAAACGATACCAGTTTCGAGTCCTTAGGTACGTTCAGGTTGTTCAGTTTTTCGACTAGTTCCGTCGTGTTTTTGATTGTGTATTTATTGGACAGGTCCAGTGTCTCGGTTAGTAGTTTATTTAGATATATAGACTATCAAAACATCTTCTTTCTTTTGCACTTCTTCTTTTCTTTTGCATTTTGCATAAAAGGCTTAGTAGTGTACTTTTAACTTATTTAAAATCTATTTTAAGTTGAAATGCAACTTTTGCAAAATTTTTTTAGTGGGAAATTTTTTGGGATATTTTTGTTTTGTCTTTAATATGTCTCAACCTGCTTTTAAAAACTAATTCAACTTTTTTTTAATTGAAATTGAAGATTTTTAAAATAATTCCCAAATGGGAAATTTTTTGGGAAATTTTCTTTTGCATGTAAATTTGCATAAAAGCTTAGCAGTGCAATTTTTACTTATTTAAAATTTATTTTATGTTGAAATGTAACTTTTGCAAAATTTCTCTAGTGGGAAATTTCAAGGAAAATTTTTATGTTTACAGCAAGATATCGCAAGCTGCCCTTAAAAGTTAATTAAACCAATTTTCAATTGAAGTTGAAGCTTTTTATAAAATTCCCAAATGGGATATTTTTTGGGAAATCTTCTTTTGCACGTAATTTTGCATAGAAAGCTTAGCAGTGCAATTTTTAGTTATTGAAAATCTATTTTAAGTTGAAATGTAACTTTTGCAAAATTTCTCTAGTGGGATATTTTAAGGGATATTTTTATTTTAATTGCAATATATCGAAAGATAATTAAAACAATTTTCAATTTTCAATTAAAGTTTTTTAAAAATAACGGAAATGGCAAAATTTCTATAAAAATAATTGCCACATTTTGATTTTTCAATTTTTTTTTTAAATTCTTCTTTGTTTGCTTTTGTTATTTGTTGCGGTCGCTGTGGCTTTTGTCGTTGATATTAATGAAAAAGCAGCGCGCTTGTGCTTATGTTCATACAGTGGCTTTCAAATATTTTCGCAACTAAAATTCTTTGCTTTCACAAATGTTGCATGTCATGTGTTGCTCAGGTGTGCGTTTGTGTGGCATGTGCATCGTACATTGTACGTGAGTGCGTGTTGTGCATGCCACAGCTGTTGGCTAATTGTTGTGTGAAATTAGCGCCACTTCGCCTGCGGCTCTGCGGCTGTGCGGCTGTGACATGAAAACATGAAAATGAAAATGCGTAAAATTTCCGCTGCTGCAAAATATGTTAACTCACCACACATATGTATGTACATATGTACGTACAAAATTTTCGGTTAAGCGATCGACCAAATTGACTTATAAACCACCAGCGGGGACAAGCCAACGCGCGTGCGAATTTTTGTTATAGCAAAATCGAGCAAAGAATTTTTCAAGCCACAAAATGTCATTTTGCTTTTTGGTGGTGTTGAACGCATGGTGGAATTATAATGGTGGAATCAAATGAAATTATGTTTCTTACTTATTAATCAGCTGATGGACAAATGTGCCAAATTTTCAGCCATTATTATTTTGCTTTATGTCTTCTATACATATTTCCGAGAAAAGTAGTGAAATCGCGTATGCAACTAGTTTTTCTGAGGCTATTATTATATTATTATACACTTTGTGTGATTTCTGTGTGGATAATTATACAATTATTTTTCATTATTTCAAGCGGTGAACGCTTGTCAGCCATTTTGAAGAAACTTTTAGAGCCGATTCATAAATTGCACGAATTTCAATAAGTAAACAAAACAAAAAAAAACACGTGTTTTTGCATTTGACAGATAAGTACATAACAGTAAATTTTGTTGTTGCCCATTTACCACCACCATATACATATAATTTCACCATGTGTTGAACGTTTGTTTTATTTTTAATTTTTTTTCGAAAGGTTTTAGTTGTATTTTGTTATTTTTTGTTTTAATTTTTGTTCTATTCTTATTTTGTCTTTCGATGAGGTGCCAAGCAAACCTTCATTCATAAAACTAAACTCATTCAGCTTTTTTGGCAATACTAACCATCCCACATATAATATTTTCTCATAAAACCTGACATTTGAAATCATAAATACCAATAAATGGCACTTTGGCTTTTTGGCAGCTTTCATAAAAGCGTAGAGCACAGCCAAGACTTCTCATTTACAAGTGGATGCATACGTTTAGTTTTCGTGTACAATCGAAATATGTGATTTCCAACTTACATATAATCTCAGGGAAATATGCCTAATGGGACATTTTTGTTTAGATTCTAGTAACTAGTAACTTTCCCAAAATTTCCCTGGTGGAAATTTATTTATGTTAGCTTAAAATATGCTTAAAGCTGCCTTTAAAAATTAAGTAAAATGATTTTTATGTGAAATTTTTTTTTTTTTTAATTTCCCGAGTGGACATTTTTTGGGAGATTTTCTCTTTAACTTAACTTTGCATAAAAGCTTTGCAGTGTACTTTTTACTTCTTCAAAACATATTTTTTAGTTGAAACTGTACCTTTTGCAAAATTTCCCTGGTGGGAAATTTTCAGGGAAATTTTTAGTTTGATTGCAATGTGTCTCAAATTTAATTTGTTTTAAATTTCCCAAATGGAAATTTTTTCGGGAAATTTTCTCTTTAACTTAACTGCATAAAACGTTTTGCAGAGTACTTTTAATTTCTTCGAAACCCATTTTTTAGTTGAAACTGTAAATTTTGCAAAATTTCCCTAGTGGAAAATTCTCAGGGAAATTTTTGCTTTCACTGCAATATGTCTCAAGCTGTCTCTAAAGCTAATTAAGACAATTTTCTGTTGAAATAGAAGTTAAAATTAAATTTTTTTAAATTTCCCAAATGGGATTTTTTCGGGAAATTTTCTCTTTTTCTTAACTTTGCATAAAAGGCTATTCAGTGCACTTTTTACTTCTTCAAAACCCATTTTCTAGTTGAAACTGTAACTTTTGCAAAATTTCCCTGGTGGGAAATTTTCAGGGAAATTTTTCCTTTCACTGCAATATGTTTCAAGCTGTCTCTAAAGCTAATTAAGACAGTTTTCAATTGAAATTGAAGTTTAAATTTAATTTTTTTTTTAATTTCCTAAATGGAAAATTTTTGGGAATTTTTCTCTTTAACCTAACTTTGCATAAAAGGCTTTGCAGTGTACTTTTTACTTCATACACCCATTTCTTAGTTGAAACTTTAACTTTTGCAAAATTCCCCTGGTGGGAAATTTTTGCTTTGACTGCAATATGTCTCGAGCTGTCTCTAAAGCGAATTGAGACAATTTTCAATTGAAATTGAAGTTTTTTAAAAAATTTGCAAATGGGAAATTTTTTGGGAAATTTTAGTTTTCATTTCATTTTCATAAAATGCTTTGCAGTGTAGTTTTTTACTCATTCTCATAAATTTTTTTTTAATTTTCTCTAATGCCTATCTTATACCTCACACTCCATACCTTATACCCCACTCCCTTCTAGAACTTGTAGAGAAGCTGCTAGCTAGGTTTTAGTTTCCACAGGCTTTTCAGTCACACCTTACACATTCACATTATTCTTTTCTTCAATTATTCTCCTTCTTCTCACCCATCGTTTCTATTCACTTTTTTTTTGGCATTTCAGCCGCTGTCCAGCTCCATTTTAGTTATTTGGCCACATTTCATTCGCCGAAGAGCTAATAAATAGTCTTCCTTTTTGGCTTATTCTGTTTGTGGCTTTAATGTAGTAGCCCATGCAGTTGCTTGTGGCATGCGGCGTCACTTTAGCTCTGCTCAATTTTCAGTGTGAATCTTAGTTAATATCAAGTTCTACTTTGCATTCGCTCCCAAGCTCAAAAATGCCTTTGGCTGTCTGTCTCTATCATCTCCACTCAACCACTATCTACTTGGCTATTTGGCATGTGAAATTGTGTTCCGCTCCATTCATGTGCTTCATTACAGTTTTGCTTCATTTGTTTAAGCAAGAAGATCACACGCTTGATTGTGATTGCGGTGTGATGTGCCTTTTCCAGCTTTGTTGGCTTGCTTTGCCATAGACTTTTCAATGTCCTTCGAGCATATTCTCGTACGTTTCGCCATCTACTTTTTTGTCTCTGTGGGTTTTTGCTGTGTGCTACTTCTGTGCACATTGGGTTACTATTTTAGCAACATTATTTTATATGAGATGCTTTCCAGACTCCATTAGAAGAGAAGAGTTGTGCCACCAGCCGGTTTCCAGCCAGTCTATGTCGTTATGCACAGATACGTTCAAATTTGCCTGCTTCCTTGTGGATACTAGTTAGTTAACTGCAACGTCAAGGGAAATATACTTTTTTTTTTATTTAAAATGCGCTTCATTTGACACTCAGCAAGTGTTGTCGTTGAAGGGAAACGGTTGCCGATTTGAGGGTCATTTGATGCGGCTGTATGTTGCTGAAGCAATGTGTGGATATGAAAAAAGAAGAGTGAAAGGCTCCGTAGGAAAAAAACTGCTGTACTACTTATATGTGTTTTGGGCCGAACTGACTGACTACTTAATATTTTTTCCACAAAATATTTTTTTATTGGAAATAGGTGTCGATTATTTTTATCGAAAATTTATACGTGCGTCGATTATTATTTATCGAAAATTGTCGATTGTTTTTATCGGAAATGTATATCTGTCTCGATTATTATTTATCGAAAAATATCCATTATTTTCATCGAAAATATATATATACCTACATACATATATCGATTGTTTGTTTTTACATGGCCGTTTAATTCTAATAATTATTTTTCTGTGAACTTTATATGAGCTATTGGCCAATTTTTAATTAAGAAAAATTTAAAAAAATTTTTTGGTAGAAGTTACGGATCTATTTCGGAGACCATTCGATTGTTATTTATCGAAAATTGTCGATTATTTTTATCGAAAATTTATACGTGCGTCGATTATTATTTATTGAAAATTGTCGATTATTTTATCGGAAATATATACATGTCTCGATTATTATTTATCAAAAATTATTTGTTTTTATCGAAAATATATATCTGACTCGATTATTATTTATCGAAAAATATTGATTATTTTCATCGAAAGTATAAATATACCAACATATATCGATTATTAATCGAAAATTTTAGATTATTTTTATCGAAAATATAGACATACATGTGCCGATTATTATTTATCAAAAATTATTTGTTTTTATCGAAAATGCATATCTGACTCGATTATTATTTATCGAAAAATATCGATTATTTTCATCAAAAATATATATACCAATTATTATGTATAGAAGATTGTCTATTATTTCTCCAAATTACCGATAGATTTTATCGAAAATATCTCTATCGATTATAATTATCGAAAATTTTTTTTATCTATTATTATCTAGAGCAAGGGTGCTCAACGCTCTCGTATTGAATGGGGAAACTCCAATACATCTACAAAAATTTATTAGTGCACCGAGAAAAAAATTTGTGTTAGATTTAAAAAAAAAAGTTACAAACTACAAGTAAATTTTTATTGTACAATTGGAAAATTTTACATACAACATAAATACATACATATGTACAATATTTACAATATATTTTATTTATATTAAATTAAGATATGAACTCGTACATATAAAAAAAATGTATCTACATATTACATAATAACAATAAGTGACAAGTTTATACAAGGCTGTTTAATAAATTGTCAATATTTATTGTCGAATCAGAGGTGGATAATTGCAGAATTGCTTCCAAATGCTTTTGTGATAAAAGGTTTCTTTGGTTTGTTTTGATTAACTTAAGGCTAGAAAAGGCTTTTTCGCAAATATATGCACATATGTGCTTCCGAACATGGATAAGTATTTTAAAATTTCATTTCTTATGAGTGGATACTTGTCATATTTTATTTCTGTCATATATGCAACTTACCTTAATAATTAATTTATATACGTACCTATAATTAATTAGCATAGACTGTGACTTGCAATAATATTTCAGCAAAAAAGCACTAATTCCTATTTTTCTTATTAAAATCTGCTTTTATTTTTCTTCAAATAATTTGAAATACACTTTTGCCACACATTTTTCAATATTTACTAGAAATTTTGTTCAGTTTTTTCGTTTGCCTACAAATCGCACCCTAAATAAAAAAATTGCACAACTCAAAATTTTTTGAATCCATGAATAACGTATTTAGGGACTGCTAAATGTTAGTCTTCTCCCAGCAAAAGTCTTCTTCCTTACCCAAGGTTTTACTGCAAAGCTTCGTTTGTAAAGAAAAAGGTTTTCTTGCATTTCTTCCATTTATTTTATATTTATTTGGGTTTTGAGTTACGTCGCTTTTCAATTCAAGAATTCAATTTTTTCAAAAAAATTTTATTTTCAATTTGTTAGTGTAATTTTCAATTTCATATGGGAAGGGCGACGCCAACGTGGCTTCAATGAAACTCAATCACATTCATTTGAAATTTTTTATACCTGTGGGCATATGGCAGGGGAAGAAAATTTTATTTTTATATTCAAAGGGCGAATTTGTATCTGTGCCTATGTCTGGGGGGAAAAACAAAAACAAAAGTGATTCAAGGGCATAGGCATGAGCATCTATGACCTAGAGAGATCTATCGATTATTGTTCTAAGCTATTTCTTAGTTTTTGAACTATCGATTATTTCTATCCTATAAATGCTTATCCGTTACTTTTTATCAAAATATATCGATTATTTGTTGGGGTAAGTGGAAAAAAAAATTCAACAACTATTTACAGCGAAGGTTGAGTGTATAGCTATTTCACGAAAAACCATTTTCGATCATCAGCACTCTTTTCGGAAGTGGATGCACCGGGGATTGAACCCGAGTCCATTCCAACTTCAGCCGCAATGACCCAACGGATAAACACACTCGGCCATTGAGACTCTGTGCAAGTTGTTGGATTTTCCCCACTTTTGCCTTTTTAATTTTCAACATTAACGTTAGTGTGTATATGCTTTTGCATATATCTCCACAAACGTGCTGAATTGTTTGTTGTAGGCAGTTCGCAATGAACATTGTTGTTGGTATTTTATTTTATGTATATACCAAACAACGTTAACAATTTTACTTGAAAGAGTTTTTAGTGCTCAGCACGAAATTTTTATGTGCTGATGATCGAAAATGGTTTTTCGTGAAATAGCTATACACTCAACCTTCGCTGTAAATAGTTGTTGAATTTTTTTTTTTTCCACTTACCCCAACAATTAAAAATTGAATTAAAAATAAAAATTTCGTGCTAAGCACTAAAAACTCTTTCAAGTAAAATTGTTAACGTTGTTTGGTATATACATAAAATAAAATACCAACAACAATGTTCATTGCGAACTGCCTACAACAAAAAATTCAGCACGTTTGTGGAGAATATATGCAAAAGCATATACACACTAACGTTAATGTTGAAAATGAAAAAGGCAAAAGTGGGGAAAATCCAACAACTTGCACAGAGTCTCAATGGCCGAGTGTGTTTATCCGTTGGGTCATTGCGGCTGAAGTTGGAATGGACTCGGGTTCAATCCCCGGTGCATCCACTTCCGAAAAGAGTGCTGATGATCGAAAATGGTTTTTCGTGAAATAGCTATACACTCAACCTTCGCTGTAAATAGTTGTTGAATTTTTTTCCACTTACCCCAACAATTAAAAATTGAATTAAAAATAAAAATTTCGTGCTAAGCACTAAAAACTCTTTCAAGTATATCGATTATTTTTATAAAGCATCAATTATTTTTATCGAAAAAATATATATCGCGTATTTTATATCGGTATTTATCGATTAAACTCCTAAACTAATTTTTACTTCACAAACTACCGATTGTTTTTATCGCAAAAATTTATATCCCTTTTTTTTATCGGTAGTTATCGATTATTTTTCTAAACAAATCTTTATTTACAAAAAAAAAACAATATTATTTAAAAAAAAAAATGTCTATTGATTATTTTTCTGATCGATAAATAAAACTAAAAAATAACTTTTATTTTCTGATGGAAAAATAAAAATCAAGAAATAACTTTTATTTTCTGATCGAAAAATAAAACCCAAAAAATAACTTTTATTTTGTGATCGAAAAATAAAACTCAAAAAATATCTTATTTTCTGATGGAAAAATAAAACTCAAGAAATAACTTTTATTTTCTGATGGAAAAATAAAACTCAAGAAATAACTTTTATTTTCTGATGGAAAAATACAACTCAAGAAATAACTTTAATTTTCTGAGCAGAAAATAAAACTCAGAAAATAATGATTAAAAATCAATTTTTTTGTAAAAATCGAAAAATAAAAGTTAATGCACCTAGTGATAGTCTGCGTTACGGTGATTACATCTGTGTACTTCTTTTGCGTTTAGCATTTCTCCTTCAGTATGATTTTTTTAGTCAAAATTTAAAAAATAACGATTATTTGCAATCTTTGGTTTTGCCTTTTGACAGCTAAACCCATCCAACCATTGCTTTTGGAATGATAGAGTTTTCCTTGATCAGTTTGGGAAATTTGGGCGCAGAATCTATAAATTTGGGATCTATGATAAACCACAAGGGGGGGAGGGTTTGAACCCCCAAACCCCCCCCCCCCCGTGGATCCGCCACTGTATAGACGGATTTATGTTTCAAAATAATCATCATTAAACTGCATCACAGATTCACCCTTGACAAATTTTGCCTTTCGCATTTGGAAACTTTTGCGCCGACGCGTCGTCTACTATACTCTGGTAGTCCCTGAACATTGGCCGTAGTTCGTCAAATGACATAAATTTCCCCACCATATTATTAACATCAAAAGGAGCATGCTTTCTACAATTTTTAACCAATTCCATCCACTCATCTGGTGTAAGATCATACTGGTGTATGGTAGTCTATGCTAGTTGGACCACTTTAGAATTTCTTGAAATGACAAAAAGACGTGAATTCTAAAGTGACATTTTTAGCGTTTGGACACTTTGGTGCAGAAATAAGACCTACATCAATTTTGCACGGATAGATTTATGATGTTCAAGTTCAAAAATGTACATAACTCGATTTCGCTAGCCATATATATATATATTTCGATTACTATTTATCGAAAATATCGATTATTTGTTAAAAATTTAAATTATTTAAAAAAATATCGACTTTTTAGAACTATTGATGTCTTTTATAAAAAAAATTATATATCGATTATAATTTATCGAATAATATCGACTATTTTTCTATTTTTTGTCGTTATTAAATTATCGAGTGTTTTTGTTTTTTATCATTTAAAAGTACATACCTCAAGTTACATGTCGATTTCAAACGACATCGGAATGGCAAATTAATTTTGATGTGGTTGATATTCATGTTGTTGTTGATCATGCTGTTGTGGTTGGCTTCATCACTATTTTAATTTTTTGCAATCTCTCTTCCACTTGCTTCGTTAACAGCGCGCAAATTCACCGCCTCCAGCGCCTTTTTATCAACACTTGGCCAACTTATGCTTGTAAATTTTTGGACTTTTTTCTGAAAAAAAAAAAAAAATAATAATATTATTTTCTAGTTTTATTTTTAAGCAAAAAAAAAAAAACATTTTCCCTTTTCTTTTTTTGCAGTTTTTCCATGGAAATTCCGCCACGTTGACCACTTCTTAATCCAGCTGACCGTTAAGATTAGCAGCAGCAAAAGTACCACAAGTAGCTTAGTTAATATTAAGTCAAGCCAGAGAGTTGGCGAGTTGAGTTTTGAAGGACAAAGGACGAAGGAAGTTGTTGTTTACTTTTTTGGAGTGCTTTTGACAGATGAACTGGTGTGTGTGGATGACGGAGGAAGTGAAGAGCCAAAGTAAGGTAGTTGGAGCAGGAAAGTTGGTTGATGAGGTACGGAACATTGCAAAACAAGAGAAGAAATAGAAAAAAATCACATTAAGCTTAACAAGCAGGAATAAGCGCAAAACACAACACCAAAACAAAACAACAAAAGTAAAAAATTTCGTCAGAAAGATAATAAAAAAATTACAATTATCAAAATGTACGATAAAATTACAAAAAAATCACAACCACAAAATGGCAAGGAAAAAATACAAAAAAAAATGTTTTTTTTTAATTTTATCGGAAAATAAAAAAAATAATTATTTATTTACTTTTTTAATGCCCAATACCGAATTTGAATATCGAAAACCAAATGCCAAATACGAGTAACTAATACTAATTGCGAAAACGATGAATGAAATGAATACCGAATACGATAACCGAATATTGAATATGAGTACCGAAAACCTAATATCCAATGTGAGTACCGTATACTAAATGCGAAAACCGAATTAAAATCCGAATGCGAGTACTAAAGACGAAATACCAAATGCGAGTACCGAATAATATTTGCAAAAACCGAATTTGAGTACAGAAAACCAAATACCAAAGGCGAGTACCGAATACTAATTGTGAGTTCCGAGTCCGAATATGAGTACCGAATACTAATTCCGAATACCCAATTTGAATACCGAAGACCAAATACTAAAGGCGAGTACCGAATACTAATTGTGAATATCGAATCCGAACACCGAATATGAGTATCGTAAACCAAATACCGATTGCGGGTGCCGAATACTAATTGCGAAAACCGAATTTTAATACGAGTACCGACAACCAAATACTCGATGTGAAAACCGAATATTAATTGTGAATATCGAATCCGAATACCGAATATGAGTACTGAAAACCAAATGCCCAATGTGAGTACCGAATACTAATTGAAAACCCCAAATTTGAGTACCAAAAAGTCTAGTACCGAAGTGTCTCAGTGTCTCCAAGCTTATACAAAAATTATGAAAATTCGAGGAAATTTCCAAAATTTCAAAAAAATTTTCTGATTTAAACATATTTCATCGGAAAATTTCGTATATTTTTAAGAGAAATTAGCAAATTAATTTTATCTAGCAAATGAATTTTATGCATCTGGAGCATTTTGTCCATTCTTTAATGGAATTGGGGCAGCTCCAAATAAAGGACTAGGCCAACAATATTTTGCAGTCTTACTTCTGTACTAGAAAGGCGACTTTCTGCAGGTAGAGCAATAATGATTTCAAAAAAAAGAACCAATTCACTCCGCCCTAGTACACATTTACCTGCAACAATTCCGACAGTTCATCGGTTCATACAAACAGCGGACCCCAAATATTTATAGGTTCATATGTACGTGCGTACTTGAATGGCTAATTAAGTGCGCGCGTGTGTTTTGTGTTTCCGTTTGCTTGTTTAACTGTATTTGTTCTTTTTTTTTTTTGTTTTTTTGTTTTTAAGGGTAATAGTCTACTATTTAAATTTTAGTGTTTAACGTTTAGCACCCGCGCTTACTTTTTTAATTTTTATTGTCAGTTTTATTTTGAAAATATATTTTTTCTCAAATTTCAATTAACTGCCGCTAAACTCTAATTAAATGCAAACAAAGACTTTTCTGTTGTTGTTCTTTTATTCTTTGATTTTTTTTTTGTGCGGTTGCTTAAGTATTTTTTGCCGATATTTTTGGGTACAAAAGCGAGGACAACTGCTTTGAAGGTCACATAAAGTGATTGTAGATTAAACACAACTACTTAACTATCGTGAATTAAATTGAAATATTATAATAATTATAATGAAGTTTTCAACAATTTTCCTAACAGCACTTGTGGCTGCTTTGCTGTTGGCGGCTCCATCGGCTGCTGGTAAGGACAATACTCTATCCGACAACAACAACGCTGCAGAAGAAAGCCATAAAATTGCTGTTGCTGCTGCTGTCCCTAACAAAGTTTCGCCATTGGAAAGTGCAAGTACTGCTGGAGCCCAGTTTCGAGGTAATCATAAGGACGCATCTGGAAGTAAACAAAAACAACACGCAGATGGTAGTGGTGGTAGTAAGCATGGCCGTATTTAGGGGGGGGGGTTTGGGGGGTTCGAACCCCCCCCGAAATGTTAGCTAAATTTTTATTCAAAGCCATAGGTTGAAACTTAACCAAAGCGATGAAAATTTAGAGAGATTATTCGCGTGATTATTCGAATGCGAATTAAGTTATGTGGAGACTAAAAATAAATAAAAATGAAAAGTTAACTATGATGATTATTATTTTTTTGCGTTACATATATGAATTTCGCTCATCTCTAAAATCAATCCAATTTTGTATTTATTGGTTGAGTTTCTAAGATAAAGCTGCTCCGCAATTGTTGAGTATTTGTCTTAGAAACGCACTGTTGAATACTTCCGCTCAGCTCAACAGTTGGCAAATTTTCGCCATTTTTTCCACCAGAAATTTTGTTCGCTACTTGAGCTCAATATGTTTTGTAAAGCCAAACAGCTGATAAATTCATCAAGCCATTTGTAAGACGTAGCTGTTTAACTCAACTGCTACTAGGGACACGAATTTCGATACGATACGATACCAAATCGATATTTTTTGCATTTGATACCGATACTTTTTACTCGATTCTTTTGCAACGATATTTTTTGGTATCGAGTACTTCAACCACGGTATCGAACAAATGAGTACATTCAGTGATGGAAAATTAAAATTGTGTCATATTTGTCTAAAAAATTGTGCAATGCAAAATAGTGCCGAAAATCGGTCGAGTGTGCAGAAGTGACAAGCTGCTTCCTAAAGGGCCGAAAAATGCACAAGCACGAGTAATTTTCACTTGTACATATCGAAAAATGGGTCTGATCCACGTGCTGAAATAACACTGGATCACAAAATGAAATTTTTTGTCTGTACTTTCAACGTGACTATCCTACCTATATGTAAAATCGGTCGCTGATTCCGAAAATCGGGTTCATTTTTAATTCTATGGGAAGGTTTTTGAGATATCGGCAATTTACCGTTATTTGGCCAATTGCTCCACTTAATCCTGTATACCTCTTTAACGCAGTGAGCTATCTTCTTTGGAGTGACACCATACGAAAGAAAATTAAATTTCCTTTTCATGGCTGCTATAACATTTTTCCTTAACTCTTATAGTCTCTGAAATATTAACGATACAATTTGATTTTTTTCGATTTTTTACGATTTTTTGAAGAAAAAATTGACTTTGTCAGGCAATATCTTTAAAACCAATGTTTTCACCTTCGGTTTTACTCCTTTACGTGAAGCTCCATTCTATTGGGAAAAAGATAAGCTATCAACGAAGAAAATCCATGGTAAAATGGAAAAGTTATAGGCGATCAAGTAAATACACCCAAGTCGCGCAATGCCTCTGCACGGGTATATTCTATGCATATTATACCAATACCTACACATCTGCAGTAGCAGCACATTGGCAGCGCAGTAGATACAAGCGCGTTTACGGGTATAACATGCATAGAATATACCCGTGCAGAGGCACTGCGCGACTTGGCTGTATTTACTTGATCGCCTATAACTTTTCCATTTTACCATGGATTTTCTTCGTTGATAGCTTATCTTTTTCCCAATAGAATGGAGCTTCACGTAAAGGAGTAAAACCGAAGGTGAAAACATTGGTTTTAAAGATATTGCCTGACAAAGTCAATTTTTTCTTCAAAAAATCGTAAAAAATCGAAAAAATTCAAATTGAATCGTTAATATTTCAGAAACTATAAGAGTTAGGGAAAAATGTTATAGCAGCCATGAAAAGGAAATTTAATTTTCTTTCGTTTGGTGTCACTCCAAGGAAGATAGCTTACTGCGTTAAAGAGGTATAAAGGATTAAGTGGAGCAATTAGCCAAATAACGGTAAATTGCCGATATCTCAAAAACCTTCCCATAGAATTAAAAATGAACCCGATTTTCGGAATCAGCGACCGATTTTACATATAAATAGGATGGTCGCGTTCAGAGTATTTTTTGGCTGTAGAGCAGTGTAATTGCAGGTTCGGGCTACATCGTAAGGTTTTTTGTATGAAGTTACCCAAATCTCAGATTAAACGAGGCGCACACTTACCACCGAAACTTGCTTACAATTTGTAATTACCATGCGATAGAAATAATGATAACTGGAGATATAGGATTATATAATTTTCATTTTCATACGATAATTTGACGTTTGCAAATAAAAAATCGTAATTTTAGCGAAGGAATCGTCAATATTTTTTTTCTTTCTCATTTTACTAAAAACACGTAAACAAAAAAGGGTCTGTTTTCCATTAATGCCCCTATGACACTACGTTTTTTTCCTGGTATTCTACAAGGTTTTTTGTGTGAAAGAGGTGGTCAAATACAGTTTTGTGTTGGTGCAAGGGAATAAGCTATGTTGGAAAAAACCAACGAAATACTATCTAGGCGGTTAAAAACCAATGAGCCAGCTTGTATTTCGATAGGTTTTTTGACATTCTTCACTTTTTTCTGACAATTGTTTCAATTTGACAACTAGAAAATAAATTATTTTTAAAATATAAAATACTAGCTGGCCCGGCAGACGTTGTTCTGCCTAAAATTTATTCCTATAAAGCTATACAACTGTCAATTCTCTGAACAAAACAGATATACATATATTCACCGCGACAAACCTAATTTCTCCTATCCCTCTCTCTGTCTCTATCTCTATCCTTTTATATATATAGATATGCAAAATGTATGGGAAAATAATTTTTTTTTTGCAATTTTCGGGAATTTTATTGGATCTCCTCTTCTGGCCAGAGGACAATCTGGATTGGTGTCAATCATCCAAATCGGTGCAGGCGTTCTTGAGTTATACGCGTTTGTACTAACGCCACTTTCTTTTATATATATAGATATACAAAATGTATGGGAAAATAAATTTTTTTTTTTTTGAATTTTTCGGGAATTTTATGGGATATTCTCCTATTCTGGCCAGAGAACAATCTGAATTGGTATCAATCATCCAAATCGGTGCAGGCGTTCTTGAGTTATACGCGTTTGTACTAACGCCACTTCCTTTTATATATATAGATATACAAAATGTATGGGAAAATAAATTTTTTTTTTTTGAATTTTTCGGGAATTTTATGGGATATTCTCCTATTCTGGCCAGAGAACAATCTGAATTGGTATCAATCATCCAAATCGGTGCAGGCGTTCTTGAGTTATACGCGTTTGTACTAACGCCACTTCCTTTTATATATATAGATATGGAAATGCAAATTTTAAATTTGCCTCTTGTAAGCTTCTGCTTGGCCGTAAGGGGAAAGAAGAAGTCCGGAAGAAAAATCATACTGCGCAATGGCTTCTCTTTATAACATGGAATGCACAGCTATTCTGCCACTTGAGTTTCATAATTTTTTTGTTTCGATAATTTAAATTCAAATTTCCAAAAAAATTCAATGATGGATACATATAATCTCAATGAAAATGAATTGTTAATGTTATTTAAGATGTTTATTTTTCAAAATACTAAATATTTTGCAAATATCTTTTTACAACTGTGATTGCATTAAATACACCTGTTGTTTTGTAAAAGCTGTTGGTTTGTAAAAAATGTTTTCAAGAACTTAATAAACTTGTATAATTTTTTTTAATCAGCTTGAACTATTCTTATGAGTTGGAAAAGGATTTACGTCAAAATCAAAACTTTGGAATCAGCCATGGCATACTATGACATGGAATTAGCACTAATACAGCGATATGCGTATGCCTCAGGGTGCAGTTTTATTGCGTTTTTGGTAAATTTCTAGAAGACGGTGCAACTTTAAACCGTTTTAATAAATATCTTTAAAATGTTGAAAAATCTTTTATTTCCGCTTTCGAATTCATAATCTAGAGGTCAGAACGCGTCGATTGGTACCTCTTTTAACTATTTTAGAGGAAATTTTAAGGTTGCACCTTCTAGAAAATTACCGCTTTCGATACCGATACTTTGAGTATCGAGTAGTTTAGGTTCGATATTATCGGGTTCGCGATTCTTTTTAACCGATATTTTAAATGAGTACCAGATCGATGCTTTTGATTCGATATCGTGTCCCTAACTGCTACCCAACTGTTGAGCTCAACAGTTGTGGAGCAGCTTTGTCTTAGAAACTTACCCATTGATCGTGTAACAGTGCCTATCCACACTACTAGAGAACACTAATGATCAGCTGATTTGTGTTTACACCAGGGCTTTGGAGCAAAAGATTTTTTTTGCTCTGGCTACGCTCTCTGTATTTTTCTGGTAGTTTTAGTTTGTAAAACCCACCGAAAGTCAAAATACAAAAACAATTCTCCGTAGATTGAAAAGAGACAATTACTTCCTCAAAAAGAATTTGACGGAATTAAACTTCAAAAAAAAAATGAAATTAATATTTATTTCAAAAATTAATTTTTTTGGAAATTTGAATTTAGATTACTGAAATAAAAAAAAATTATGAAACTCAAATGGCATGTTATAAAGAGAAGCCATTGCGCCATATAATTTTTCTTCCGGACTTCTTGTTTTCCCTTACGGCCAAAGCAGAAGCTTATAAGAGGCAAATTTATAATTTGTATTTCCATTCATTTTTAATTTCAAATATAATTTATTTTATAGTTCTCGAAAAAAAATGTCAGAAAAAACCACCGAATGCCAAAAAACCTATCGAAATACAAGCTGATTCGTTTGTTTTTAACCGCCTAGATGGTATATTGTTGGTATTTAATTTGGTTTTTTTCAATATAGCTTGCTCGCTTGCGACATTAGGGACGGCTAATTTCATTGTCCGAAATGCTCAGAATGATCGTTTTCTCAAAAGTGAAGACTTTTATCGTTTATTTGAGTCTTCATCTTGAGGAAAAGAACGTTTCTTGAAATCTATGATGTGCGTTTTTATACGTGCTTTTCCTCAACAAAAGTGCATAGTTTTGGTGTTTTCTTTGGTAAATTTTACAACTTTAACAACAAAACTCTCGCAAACTATAAGGCTCCAGCTAGTTTTAATTTAAGTTCCAAGATCTGTGAGAGCCCCCTACCCCCCTAAAAAAGTCATTTTTTCGGGGCGTACATCCTTAAGGAAAAAATTTTCTCAAAAACAATTTTAAAGGGGATTCATACAAATTCGTATATAAATGAAATCATATTTAGAAAAGAAAGCGTTCACAATTATCTAAACATTGCGCTTATATAATATAAAAATCACATTCATTGTTCCTTAATACTAATTCATAACATTTTACATTAAAAAATAATTTACAAAATATAAGGATTTATTTCATGAAGACAATCATTTACGATTTTGGCCGAGTGTAACCCCCCCCGAAAAAAAATCCTGGCTACGGCCTTGGTAGTAAGGCATCATTGCCACTCCCCAATAGTCCTAATAGCTCCAGTAACTCCAACAGTTCCAGTAGTCCCAAGAGCCCCAAAAGTCCAAAAAGTCGCAAAAGTCCAACAAGTTCCAAAAGCCCCACAGACACCAAAGGCCTCAAACGCGTAAGGAGCACAGAAGGCAGCAGTACCGGAACCACTGCTGACCAAGTCGCAAGTGCCATCACAAGACAACTCGATTGGTTAGGCGTTGACAGTAGCGATACCGATAGCGAAAGCAGTGGCGATAGTAGCGGTAAAAGTACTTTGAAAAGGCAGAAGAGGCGAAAATGGAGTTTGGATTAGAAAATGCGATTAACTAGTGCAAGCATTTTTAAAAACAAATGTTCATATGTATGTATGTATGTATGTACATATATTTCTAAACTTTTTACTTTTGAAATAATTTAAACATATTTTAATAATTTACTAGAAAATGTTGAATAAAATAAGTAAATGAAGTGCCTGCATAAGCTTATGAGTTTTTTTTATATAAGTATTAAAACTTGCATGTATGTAAATATGTATATGTTACAGCGCATAGAGAAAGGGACATAAGGGTAAAAATTCAATTTTTTGTTGGGCGTGGGATCAGTCTTATTCGATGCTCAGGATGTTTTCCACATCAAAAAAAAAATTTTTTTTACCATAGGTCCCTTTCTATGTACGTATATGCGCTGTCACATATACATACCCTGTAAAAATTGCGATTAATCCGGGACGTGTCCGGGATCAATCGCAAGGGAGCATGCGACTAATACAATTTTATATCCCTTTATATGGAGTGAATTGATCGCATTTGTTCGAGCATGTCCTATGAGAAGAGACTAATTGTTCAACTTGTATACCCGAACGGGTACCAATGTAGATCAATCGCTTTCATCCCGAACGGGTACAAATGTTGATCAATCGCTTTCATCCCGAACAGGTACAAATGTAGATCAATCGCTTTCATCCCGAACGGGTACAAATGTAGATCAATCGCTTTCATCCCGAACGGGTACAAATGTAGATCAATCGCTTACATCCCGAACGGGTACAAATGTAGATTAATCGCTTTCATCCCCAACGGGTACAAATGTAGATCAATCGCTTCCAGCACGCACGGGTACAAATGTAGATTTTTCCAAGTTGTTCGCCAAGGCAATTTTTAATAACAATCTTTAAAAAATTGTAAATGTTCATGCATATATAAATAAAGATTATATAATGTTTTACTTTTGAAAAAAGGGATTAATCTGCATTTGTACCCGTTCGGGATGAAAGCGATTGATCTACATTTGTACCCGTTCGGTATGAAAGCTATTGATCTCCATTTATACCCGTTAGTGAACAATTGGTCTACAATTAGTCTACATTTATACCCGTTCGGGAACAATTGGTCTACAATTAGTCTACATTTATACCCGTACGGGAACAATCGGGGACTAATTGTGGGCCGATTGTTCTCGAAAGAGATCAATCCGGGACAAATATCTTTCGGTATTAATCGCACACTTTTTTGCAGGGTACATATCGTCGTACCATACGAAAACTAACATATTTAAAATTTCTGGCGAAAGCTATCAATAAAAAAATTCTGTACGAAAAGTAGAACATTTGACTTTTGGCCGACGAAAAGTAATAAAATCGAGTTTTGGCTGACGAAAAGTAATAAAATCGACTTTTGGCTGACGAAAAGTATCAGTAATTATATACTGTTTTTACATGAAAATTGTTGTTGTTTAAACGAAATTGATAGTTTTCGTCAGCCAAAAGTGGATTTTATTACTTTTCGTCAGCCAAAACTCGATTTTATTACTTTTCGTCGGCCAAAACTTGAACTTTTTACTTTTCGTCAGCCACAAAAAATCTGATGTTAGTTTTCGTATGGTACGACGATATGTACTATAGGCATATAACAAATGTTGGCGAAAAATTTGGCATACCACCAGGTGGTGGCAAATATTGTACAAGTAATGAATATCACTTTTTTAGGTGATTTCGGTTCAAAAACGTTCCGCGCACAGCTGTGTTATTATCATATATATATATATTATTTCTAATTGCGAAACGGTGTTTTATTGGGCGTGGTACTTTATATGAAAAGTAAGGGGGGTAAAAGGGGGGTTTACCCCCGCAGCGGGGAGTGTTATGGAACCCACATAAAATTTATATCAAATTAAAGGGAATCAAAATGCCTATCGAATGGTATAAAAATATTTGAAATCGGTTCAGTAGTTTTTAAGTAATTGCAATTTAAAAAATGCATAATATAAACTTTGACCTTTAATAACTTTGGTTGTTGTTGTTTCCAAAAAAAAAAAAATTCACTTTTATACTCAACTTAGCCTGTTTATCAATCCTCATACTTGGTTTTTTTTATTTCATAATTGTAGAAATTTCACATTTGTACCAGATCGTGCTATTTTTTCAAATTTGTGGGGCTGGGGGCACCTCTAAACATGCGAGTAGGTCAATAAAATTTTAAAGGCTTATTACTGGGCTAGAAAGGTGCCGTTCTGGCTTTGGAACAAATTGAATTTCCAAAAAAAAAATTTCACTCCACCTTAATATATACGAGTATATCAAACCGATCAGGATGAAAAAAATGATTGAACCATGTCCGTCCGTCCGGTCGTATACACTCTAACTTGCGCAAAAATAGAAATATTTTAATGAAATTTGGTACACAGATTCTAATGGGAACAGAGAAAGTTGGGGTTGAAAATAAGGCATATGTGTGCATTTTGAAAAGCACGTAAAACATGATAATTCAATCACTAATAAAGCCCGAGTGATGAAATGACGTTATGCAGTTATGAGGAAACGTGCTGAAATTTTGAAAAATGGGCCAAGAGGAGCAAATTTTCAAAGATTTATAAGTCAAAACTCAGGAACTGTAGCAGATAAATCGATTAAGCCAAGGCAAACGTGTGGAAAAAAATTACCCAAGTCGGCAAGAACCACATACGCACATAAAAATATATATAAAATATATAAAAATATATTGCACATACCTATATAGGAATTATAAAAACATTTTATGCGATATCTTTGTCAAACATATATCTAGGTAATTCATTGAAAGTTCCATAAGGTCCACCAAACCAAATAAATAATAAGTTTTTTAAAATGGGCGTGACAGCACAAACCATACCGACTGGCGCCACGTATGTTTTGTTATTTTTTGCGCAAGATGCGCACGGGTCCGGCTAGTTATATTGAATGAGAATTTTCTGAAGAAAAATTAGTTTGGGGTGGGTGGGGCACTTCCCTTAGGTTCATTAAAAGGCGGTTGGAATAATACACTCAGAGAAAACCCGCATCGTAAAAATGACTATGAAAATATTCAGCTTTACTATTCGCTTTTTTACTATGAAAACACGGAAATATGACTATGAAACAACTTAATCTGAATATAAACGTATTATTTCAACCGTTCAAGTATGAAAGATATTCAACTTGAATATGAAAAACTTTGAGTTGACTAGTAAATACTAATCCAACTGGACAAGTATTAACACCTGTCATTATAAAATTTGTAATAGTCATCTTCAAGTTGAAACATATTTATTTTAACTACTGTTGATGCTTGAACTTCAATATGATTTATAGTAAACTTAAATATTTAGCACAGTAAAAGCAATTTATGCTGCGTAGATTTTCGTTCCTTCATTTGAATGCGGCTTTTCAAATTTCCGTAACTCTTAGATGGTTTATACATTGTTCGAGCTATATAGCATGATTGATCAACTCAAATATAACTCATTTTCCACAAGGGAAATGAGTTGGCTTATTTAAAGCCATTTTTCATACCCCAGAGGTTGGCACTCTCGCCGAACCGTGGAGCTACCACGCTCCCCCCACGTGAATACATAAAACGGTTTAAAAAACACATATGTATACATATGTATGTATGTGCATATGTACACACAAAGTTTAGACACATAGTTAAATTCAATATGAAATATATTTAAAACAAATACGCTGTCTCTTAGAATTGAATAAAAACATATTGAACTTCAATATGAATCATAGTAAACTTAAGAATATGTCATAGTCAGCTTCAGTATGAACATTTTTTAAAACAACTATGTTGTAACTTTAACTTGACTATAAAATATTCAATTTGAATATGCTGCATTTTTCAACATATTTAGGACAACTATTTTTCATAGTTGTTTTTACTATGACAACACTTCAAGTCGAGTATGGTTAATTTTAATTTTAACTACTTAATATTTATTATGATGGTATGAAGTGCAACGTAGTCAGAATCACAATTTTCATCCTAGGCGCAAAACCATTGGTAAAAATAGTCAAATCAAGGTGTAAATAGTCAGATTTACGTGCGTTTTTTGCTGAGTGTAGGAAGATTATTAGTTAAATAAATATCTATTATTATGAAGAAAAACGTGTACACTGTACAAAACTTTTTGTTTTTTTCAGCAGTTCTGATATAAAAGTAATTTCGTTTTGCGCGGAAACTTTTTTGCAATTTCGCAAAAAAAAAAAATAATGGGGTTCATACTTTTTTTACGCTCTATTCGACTATGGTATGCCGTTTTTCGTATTTGCAAAAATTGTAAAAAGTTATATGCCTAATGTACTATGTATGTACATATGAATGTGTGTGCGTATGTATACATATATGTATATGTATAAGGCTAAACGAATTTAATACAACGCTCCATAAAATAAAAAAGTAGTAGAAAAAGGTAGTAGAAAAAGTCTTAGTAGAATAAAATACATATACACTAGCCGGACCCGTGCGCATCTTGCGCAAAAAATAACAAAACATACGTGGCGCCAGTCGGTATGGTTTGTGCTGTCACGCCCATTTTAAAAAACATATTATTTATTTGGTTTGGTGGACTTTATGGAACTTTCAATGAATTACCTAGATATATGTTTGACAAAGATATCGCATAAATTGTTTTTATTATTCCTATATAGGTATGTGCAATATATTTTTATATATTTTATATAAATTTTTATGTGCGTATGTGGTTCTTGCCGACTTGGGTAATTTTTTTCCACACGTTTGCCTTGGCTTAATCGATTTATCTGCTACAGTTCCTGAGTTTTGACTTATAAATCTTTGAAAATTTGCTCCTCTTGGCCCATTTTTCAAAATTTCTGCACGTTTCCTCATAACTGCATAACGTAATTTCATCACTCTAGCTTTATTAGTGATTGAATTATCATGTTTTACGTGCTTTTCGAAATGCACACATATGCCTTATTTTCAACCCCAATTTTCTCTGTTCCCATTAGAATCTATGTACCAAATTTCATTAAAATATTTCTATTTTTGCGCAAGTTAGAGTGTATACGGCCGGACGGACGGACATGGTTCAATCATTTTTTTCATCCTGATCGTTTTGATATACTCTTATATATTAAGGTGGAGTGAAAATTTTTTTTGGAAATTCAATTTGTTCCAAAGCCAGAACGGCACCTTTCTAGCCCAGTAATAAGCCTTTAAAATTTTATTGACCTACTCGCATGTTTAGAGGTGCCCCCAGCCCCACAAATTTGAAAAAATAGCACGATCTGGTACAAATGTGAAATTTCTACAATTATGAAATTAAAAAAACCAAGTAAGAGGATTGATAAACAGGCTAAGTTGAGTATAAAAGTGAATTTTTTTTTTGGAAACAACAACAACCAAAGTTATTAAAGGTCAAAGTTTATATTATGCATTTTTCTAATTGCAATTACTTAAAAACTACTGAACCGATTTCAAATATTTTTATAACATTCGATAGGTATTTTGAATCCCTTTAGTTTGATATACATTTTATGTGGGTTCCATAACACTCCCCGCTGCGGGGGTAAACCCCCCTTTTACCCCCCTTACTTTTCATATAAAGTACCACGCCCAATAAAACGCCGTGTCGCATGCATAGCTAATTAATACCTTTAAAACGATGCCTTACTTATTAATTTTGGTAAATTATGCGAGTAGTAAAAGGGATATTTATAAAACACCAATTAGAAATAATATATATGATTTTTAAGAGAAATTAGCAAATTAATTTTATCTAGCAAAAGAATTTTATGCATCTGGAGCATTTTGTCCATTCTTTAATGGAATTGGGGCAGCTCCAAATAAAGGACTAGGCCAACAATATTTTGCAGTCTTACTTCTGTACTAGAAAGGCGACTTTCTGCAGGTAGAGCAATAATGATTTCAAAAAAAAGAACCAATTCACTCCGCCCTAGTACACATTTACCTGCAACAATTCCGACAGTTCATCGGTTCATACAAACAGCGGACCCCAAATATTTATAGGTTCATATGTACGTGCGTACTTGAATGGCTAATTAAGTGCGCGCGTGTGTTTTGTGTTTCCGTTTGCTTGTTTAACTGTATTTGTTCTTTTTTTTTTGTTTTTTTGGTTTTAAGGGTAATAGTCTACTATTTAAATTTTAGTGTTTAACGGTGCAGTGAAATAACGCCCGTGGAATTAACGCCCGCGGGCGTTATTTCCCAAAAAAGGAAATAACGCCCGCGGGCGTTTCTTCTTTTCTTGAAAAAGAAATAATTCCCGCGGGCGTTATTTCGTTTGATCCATGGGCGTTATTTCTCTTTCGGAAGGGCAATTAAGCCCGCAGACGGGTTTTTTTTAAATATGGTGTATTAGGGAAAAAGCGCCGCAGGCGAAAAATTGGAATAAAAAATCGCGCGATTTTTAATTCCAATTTTTCGTGTTTTCTGAGTATGGTGTATTATAATTGGAAAACGCGCCGCAGGCGAAAAATTGGAATAAAAAATCGCGCGATTTTTAATTCCAATTTTTCGATTCTTTAAATTTTTTTTAAATCCCTTCTAAATATTCAAATATTATGTACATATGTGTCAACTCCGCCGCTTAATAGAAATAATACCTACGAGTAATTACTGAGACAGAGAGGCTCAGGGTTATTACTGAGAGAGGCTTAGTTAAATGGATATTATTTAAAATAAATATATCTGCGGCGCTTTTCCAATAAAACAAACACCATATTTAAAAAAACGAAAAATTGGAATAAAATATCGCGCGATTTTTTATTCCAATTTTTCGCCTGCGGCGCTTTTCCCACTAATACACCATATTTAAAAAAAAACCCCCGTCTGCGGGCTTAATTGCCCTTTCGAAAGGGAAATAAAGCCCACATCGCCGAATAGGGCGCGCGGGCGTTCTTTCCCTTTCTGAGTGGAAATAATACCCACTTCAAGAAAAGAAAATACGCCCGCGGGTGTTATTTCCTTTTTTTTGGGAAATAACGCCCGCGGGCGTTAATTCCACGGGCGTTATTTCACTGCACCGTGTTTAACGTTTAGCACCCGCGCTTACTTTTTTAATTTTTATTGTCAGTTTTATTTTGAAAATATATTTTTTCTCAAATTTCAATTAACTGCCGCTAAACTCTAATTAAATGCAAACAAAGACTTTTCTGTTGTTGTTCTTTTATTCTTTGATTTTTTTTTTGTGCGGTTGCTTAAGTATTTTTTGCCGATATTTTTGGGTATAAAAGCGAGGACAATTGCTTTGAAGGTCACATAAAGTGATTGTAGATTAAACACAACTACTTAACTATCGTGAATTAAATTGAAATATTATAATAATTATAATGAAGTTTTCAACAATTTTCCTAACAGCACTTGTGGCTGCTTTGCTGTTGGCGGCTCCATCGGCTGCTGGTAAGGACAATACTCTACCCGACAACAACAACGCTGCAGAAGTAAGCCATAAAATTGCTGTTGCTGCTGCTGTCCCTAACAAAGTTTCGCCATTGGACATTGCAAGTACTGCTGGAGCCCAGTTTCGAGGTAATCATAAGGACGCATCTGGAAGTAAACAAAAACAACACGCAGATGGTAGTGGTGGTAGTAAGGCATCATTGCCACTCCCCAATAGTCCTAATAGCTCCAGTAACTCCAACAGTTCCAGTAGTTCCAAGAGCCCCAAAAGTCCAAAAAGTCGCAAAAGTCCAACAAGTTCCAAAAGCCCCACAGACACCAAAGGCCTCAAACGCGTAAGGAGCACAGAAGGCAGCAGTACCGGAACCACTGCTGACCAAGTCGCAAGTGCCCTCACAAGACAACTCGATTGGTTAGGCGTTGACAGTAGCGATACCGATAGCGAAAGCAGTGGCGATAGTAGCGGTAAAAGTATTTTGAAAAGGCAGAAGAGCCGAAAGTGGAGTTTGGATTAGAAAATGCGATTAACTAGTGCAAGCATTTTTAAAAACAAATGTTCATATGTATGTATGTATGTATGTACATATATTTCTAAACTTTTTACTTTTGAAATAATTTAATAAACATATTTTAATAATTTACTAGAAAATGTTAAATAAAATAAGTAAATGAAGTGCCTGCATAAGCTTATGAGTTTTTTTTATATAAGTATTAAAACTTGCATGTATGTAAATATGTATATGTTACAGCGCATAGAGAAAGGGACATAAGGGTAAAAATTCAATTTTTTGTTGGGCGTGGGATCAGTCTTATTCGATGCTCAGGATGTTTTCCACATCAAAAAAAAAATTTTTTTTACCATAGGTCCCTTTCTATGTACGTATATGCGCTGTCACATATACATACCCTGTAAAACTTGCGATTAATCCGGGACGTGTCCGGGATCAATCGCAAGAGAGCATGCGACTAATACAATTTTATATCCCTTTATGTGGAGTGAATTGATCGCATTTGTTCGAGCATGTCCTATGAAGAGACTAATTGTTCAACTTGTATACCCGAACGGGTACCAATGTAGATCAATCGCTTTCATCCCGAACGGGTACAAATGTTATCAATCGCTTTCATCCCGAACGGGTACAAATGTAGATTAATCGCTTTCATCCCCAACGGGTACAAATATAGATCAATCGCTTTCATCCCGAACGGGTACAAATGTAGATCAATCGCTTACATCCCGAACGGGTACAAATGTTGATCAATCGCTTTCATCCCGAACGGGTACAAATGTAGATCAATCGCTTTCATCCCGAACGGGTACAAATGTAGATCAATCGCTTTCATCCCGAACGGGTACAAATGTAGATCAATCGCTTACATCCCGAACGGGTACAAATGTAGATTAATCGCTTTCATCCCCAACGGGTACAAATGTAGATCAATCGCTTCCAGCACGCACGGGTACAAATGTAGATTTTTCCAAGTTGTTCGCCAAGGCAATTTTTAATAACAATCTTTAAAAAATTGTAAATGTTCATGCATATATAAATAAAGATTATATAATGTTTTAATAATAATAATAATATAATACAATGGCGCTATTATAACTCTGACGAGTTTTATGGCCGAGCTTCTCTCCCAATTCAAGGTGTGCTCCTTTTTGTTTTTCCTACTAATTGGGTGGACCTACAGTTTTAAGCCGGCTCCGAAAGGCGAATGCATTTTTTGTGAGAAGCTTTTTCATGGCAGAAATACTCTCGGAGGGTATGCCGCCCACTGCCGAGAGGTGACCGCTGCTCTTAAAAAACCCAATAATTGGATTTTTACTAATTAGAAAAATTTGTTTGGCTCGGACCGTGGTTTGAACCCGAGACCTCTGGCATAGCAGGCGAGCACTCTACCCACTGCACCACAGCGGCCACCATATATAATGTTTTACTTTTGAAAAAAATGGATTAATCTACATTTGTACCCGTTCGGGATGAAAGCGATTGATCTACATTTGTACCCGTTCGGTATGAAAGCGATTGATCTCCATTTATACCCGTTAGTGAACAATTGGTCTACAATTAGTCTACATTTATACCCGTTCGGGAACAATTGGTCTACAATTAGTCTACATTTATACCCGTACGGGAACAATCGGGGACTAATTGTGGGCCGATTGTTCTCGAAAGAGATCAATCCGGGACAAATATCTTTCGGTATTAATCGCACACTTTTTTGCAGGGTACATATCGTCGTACCATACGAAAACTAACATATTTAAAATTTCTGGCGAAAGCTATCAATAAAAAAATTCTGTACGAAAAGTAGAACATTTGACTTTTGGCCGACGAAAAGTAATAAAATCGAGTTTTGGCTGACGAAAAGTAATAAAATCGACTTTTGGCTGACGAAAAGTATCAGTAATTATATACTGTTTTTACATGAAAATTGTTGTTGTTTAAACGAAATTGATAGTTTTCGTCAGCCAAAAGTGGATTTTATTACTTTTCGTCAGCCAAAACTCGATTTTATTACTTTTCGTCGGCCAAAACTTGAACTTTTTACTTTTCGTCAGCCACAAAAAATCTGATGTTAGTTTTCGTATGGTACGACGATATGTACTATAGGCATATAACAAATGTTGGCGAAAAATTTGGCATACCACCAGGTGGTGGCAAATATTGTACAAGTAATGAATATCACTTTTTTAGGTGATTTCGGTTCAAAAACGTTCCGCGCACAGCTGTGTTATTATCATCATATATATTATTTCTAATTGGTGTTTTATAAATATCCCTTCTTCTGCTCACATAATTAACCAAAATTAATAAGTAAGGCATCGTTTTAAACGTATTAATTAGCTATGCATGCGAAACGGTGTTTTATTGGGCGTGGTACTTTATATGAAAAGTAAGGGGGGTAAAAAGGGGGTTTACCCCCGCAGCGAGGAGTGTTATGGAACCCACATAAAATGTATATCAAATTAAATGGATTCAAAATACCTATCGAATGGTATAAAAATATTTGAAATCGGTTCAGTAGTTTTTAAGTAATTGCAATTTAAAAAATGCATAATATAAACTTTGACCTTTAATAACTTTGGTTGTTGTTGTTTCCAAAAAAAAAAAATTCACTTTTATACTCAACTTAGCCTGTTTATCAATCCTCATACTTGGTTTTTTTTATTTCATAATTGTAGAAATTTCACTTGTTGGGGTAAGTGGAAAAAAATTCAACAACTATTTACAGCGAAGGTTGAGTGTATAGCTATTTCACGAAAAACCATTTTCGATCATCAGCACTCTTTTCGGAAGTGGATGCACCGGGGATTGAACCCGAGTCCATTCCAACTTCAGCCGCAATGACCCAACGGATAAACACACTCGGCCATTGAGACTCTGTGCAAGCTGTTGGATTTTCCCCACTTTTGCCTTTTTCATTTTCAACATTAACGGTATATACATACATAAAATAAATACCAACAACAATGTTCATTGCGAACTGCCTACAACAAAAATTCAGCACGTTTGTGGAGAATATATGCAAAAGCATATACACACTAACGTTAATGTTGAAAATGAAAAAGGCAAAAGTGGGGAAAATCCAACAGCTTGCACAGAGTCTCAATGGCCGAGTGTGTTTATCCGTTGGGTCATTGCGGCTGAAGTTGGAATGGACTCGGGTTCAATCCCCGGTGCATCCACTTCCGAAAAGAGTGCTGATGATCGAAAATGGTTTTTCGTGAAATAGCTATACACTCAACCTTCGCTGTAAATAGTTGTTGAATTTTTTTCCACTTACCCCAACAATTAAAAATTGAATTAAAAATAAAAATTTCGTGCTAAGCACTAAAAAAACTCTTTCAAGAAATTTCAAATTTGTACCAGATCGTGCTATTTTTTCAAATTTGTGGGGCTGGGGGCACCTGTAAACATGCGAGTAGGTCAATAAAATTTTAAAGGCTTATTACTGGGCTAGAAAGGTGCCGTTCTGGCTTCAAAATGATCAGGATGAAAAAAATGATTGAACCATGTCCGTCCGTCCGGCCGTATACACTCTAACTTGCGCAAAAATAGAAATATTTTAATGAAATTTGGTACACAGATTCTAATGGGAACAGAGAAAGTTGGGGTTGAAAATAAGGCATATGTATGTATTTCGAAAAACACGTAATACATGATAATTCAGTCACTAATAAAGCCCGAGTGATGAAATGACGTTATGCAGTTATGAGGAAACGTGCTGAAATTTTGAAAAATGGGCCAAGAGGAGCAAATTTTCAAAGATTTATAAGTCAAAACTCAGGAACTGTAGCGGATAAATCGATTAAGCCAAGGCAAACGTGTGGAAAAAAATTACCCAAGTCGGCAAGAACCACATACGCACATAAAAATATATATAAAATATATAAAAATATATTGCACATACCTATATAGGAATTATAAAAACATTTTATGCGATATCTTTGTCAAACATATATCTAGGTAATTCATTGAAAGTTCCATAAGGTCCACCAAACCAAATAAATAATAAGTTTTTTAAAATGGGCGTGACAGCACAAACCATACCGACTGGCGCCACGTATGTTTTGTTATTTTTTGCGCAAGATGCGCACGGGTCCGGCTAGTTATATTGAATGAGAATTTTCTGAAGAAAAATTAGTTTGGGGTGGGTGGGGCACTTCCCTTAGGTTCATTAAAAGGCGGTTGGAATAATACACTCAGAGAAAACCCGCATCGTAAAAATGACTATGAAAATATTCAGCTTTACTATTCGCTTTTTTACTATGAAAACAGGGAAATATGACTATGAAACAACTTAATCTGAATATAAACGTATTATTTCAACCGTTCAAGTATGAAAGATATTCAACTTGAATATGAAAAACTTTGAGTTGACTAGTAAATACTAATCCAACTGGACAAGTATTAACACCTGTCATTATAAAATTTGTAATAGTCATCTTCAAGTTGAAACATATTTATTTTAACTACTGTTGATGCTTGAACTTCAATATGATTTATAGTAAACTTAAATATTTAGCACAGTAAAAGCAATTTATGCTGCGTAGATTTTCGTTCCTTCATTTGAATGCGGCTTTTCAAATTTCCGTAACTCTTAGATGGTTTATACATTGTTCGAGCTATATAGCATGATTGATCAACTCAAATATAACTCATTTTCCACAAGGGAAATGAGTTGGCTTATTTAAAGCCATTTTTCATACCCCAGAGGTTGGCACTCTCGCCGAACCGTGGAGCTACCACGCTCCCCCCACGTGAATACATAAAACGGTTTAAAAAACACATATGTATACATATGTATGTATGTGCATATGTACACACAAAGTTTAGACACATAGTTAAATTCAATATGAAATATATTTAAAACAAATACGCTGTCTCTTAGAATTGAATAAAAACATATTGAACTTCAATATGAATCATAGTAAACTTAAGAATATGTCATAGTCAGCTTCAGTATGAACATTTTTTAAAACAACTATGTTGTAACTTTAACTTGACTATAAAATATTCAATTTGAATATGCTGCATTTTTCAACATATTTAGGACAACTATTTTTCATAGTTGTTTTTACTATGACAACACTTCAAGTCGAGTATGGTTAATTTTAATTTTAACTACTTAATATTTATTATGATGGTATGAAGTGCAACGTAGTCAGAATCACAATATCCAACGGAAAATTTAAAAAATGTTGGTGTTTCAAAAAGAAATTTCTGTCATGCATTTCCGTGGGAAGTATATTGAATTTTATGGAAAACCTCCTTCTTGTAGTGTACTCACCCAAACATATGTACAACAGCCACAAACATATGTACAACAGCCACGACCTACATGCATGTCTGTTTGTATAGACGCATTGAAAAATGCATTTGATGCACTTGACCAATAGTATCGCTTAAAGTATGTCAACGCTATAGCTGAGCCAGCAATTATTCTAGCGCTCTGCTTGGCCTTACGCGACGCGCTTCTATTGGCTAAAGAAAGTGTTTGCCAAGCTGAACGTGAATTCAGCTATGTAGAAGTCAGAAAAGAGGAGGAGTTTAGGAAATCACTTTTAGTGAACCAAATTGTATAAATAGGCTAAGATTTATGAATAAAGTAACACTCGACACTCAAGACTTGAATACTTGAAATGTATGATTGAATTTATTATCTTTTTATTTTATTCCGGCTGTCTCTTTTGATAGCCTATTTGATCGGCTGAACTTCCTCGGCCTTCATAAAATAGGAAGTATCCCTTGAATAACCCCATAGGACCACCAGATGGCGATCCTGCCAAATTAATAACCAGGCAATTCTAACACTTCTAGATGAGCGAAGAAATAACCAGCCAGGCTGAGTTCGACTCAATCTTCAATAGATACACAGAGCCTTATGTGCCCGTGCCAACTGAGCCCACAGAGGCATATCCAATATATACACCTACCCCAATAGATACACCTACCCCAATAGATACAATAGAAGAAGGCCCAAAAAGGCTCACGATCGAGGAGTACAAGGCTAGACAAGCCAAAAAGAGAATTCCAACAACAACACCACCGCCACCCAAAAAGAAACATCGTAGCGGGAAGCAGTTCAGAGAAAGGAAGGAGAAAGCAATTTTATATAGGCAATTAAACTTAGAGCACAAAAAAGAAAATAAGCTAGAAATTATTAATAAATTGAAAATGTTAAGATATAAAAAATAATATTTTCAAAAAAAAAAAAAAAAAAAAAATTTTTTAAACTTTTTAAACAATTTAATATGGGCTCACAGAAATCCAAGATAAGTGACCCAAAGGCCAACGTGGTCAATGAAGTTGTATTAGATAATACACAAAACGGTTCCTCCAGCCTTATAGAAATACTACTAATAATAATAACAATAATCTTAATTTTCAACTTAATACTAAAAATCCACGCTATGTATAGAAGCCAATTAAAAAAGGCAATAAACAAATCCATCAAAAATGAACAAATCTAAATTCTAAATAATGAGTCATTGGCAAAAAGTAGAAGAAAAAATTAAAGTTTCAGAAGAAAAATTCAAAAAATCATATAAATGCCTAAATAAGACTGTCAATGTTAAAAAAGACACTTTCCTAAAACACATTACTATCCTTTTTACGGAATTAGAAGCTATAAGGAGTATTTCTAATGCGTACTTTGAAAAGCTCACAAAGGAGCACAAAGCACAGGTATTAGACATATTCTGGCGCAAAAGGGATGAAATATTGAAAATCGTATCTAAATACGAATACGAAATTGAAATCCCACACACAATTGATAAAAATATTGAATTCCCTTCTGAAATTTTTGACCCAAAGCATACTCAAGAAGAATCAACAACAATGTCGGAATTTAATTTGCAATTAGCCTCAAAATCAATTCCTAATTTTTCAGGAAATTACAAGGAACTGGATGCATTTCTGAAAATCATTGAAATCATCTACAATGATTTAGCAGATACCGCAAAACCAGCATTAATCGATTTTGTAATTTACGTTAAACTGAGTCAGACGGTGAA
Source organism: Urophora cardui (assembly GCA_960531455.1). NCBI lineage: Eukaryota > Metazoa > Arthropoda > Insecta > Diptera > Tephritidae > Urophora > Urophora cardui. The sequence goes on from OY482671.1 coordinate 7,925,522, forward strand.
AACAAACGTTACAGCGATAACCATTCCAAAAACTTTTCAAGAGCTAAATACATCCCTCAAAAGTAAATATAAAAGCACAGCCACCATACCACAAATACAAAATCAATTGGCAAATCTCAGCCAAAGAAATTTGAGCGTTCTCAACTATAAAAATAAAATTCTACAATTAGTATCGGAACTAAATACGTTACAGATAGGACAACTAGGTGCAACCGCAACTACCGAACAGAAGGCTCTGATTACCAACTTAAATGAGCAATATAGCCTGACAGTATTCAAGAACGGACTGAGCGAAAGCTCAAAGCAAACAGTATTTGCCGCATTACCTAAAACTTTCGATAGCGCTGTTAATCTGGCTTTGGAAATAGAGCAAGGAACGCAAAACAGCAGCAGAAATTTAATGTTTTTCAGAAAGGAAAGACAGAATAATTTCAACAGGAACAACAACTACCAGAACACATATAGGCAGCAGAACAACGACAATAGAAACTATTCCCAGCCTAGATATTCCAATAATAATAATGGTAGACAACAAAATTGTTCCAGGAATGTGCCCAACCAGACACAAAACGGCAATTCCAATAGGTATTCAAATAACCAAAGGCCCAACTCCCATAACAATAACCAAAGACAGGGAAGTAACAATTACAAGAGACAGGGAAATAACAATCACAATAGTCGTCGCATGAACGTTGTCCAATTCCAGGGAAACGTAGGCGACCCGGAGGACTACGATGGCAATCTTCCGGGGAACAGGGACATGTAGATAAAAATAAGTCCAGAAACATTTTCGTCATCACAGAAAATCTGACAAATTACCTAATACTAAACAATTCTGAATTCAACAAGCCAATGTCTTTCTTGATAGACACAGGAGCAGACATTTCAGTATGCAAAAACCCTTTTCACGATGATTTTAAAATCGATTTAGATGCAAGATGCAAACTAACAGGCATAACTAGTGAAGAAATCTATTCTATTGGTATGTCAAAGCTTAATTTCCAAATAAACAATAATAATAGTGAACCAAATTGTATAAATAGGCTAAGATTTATGAATAAAGTAACACTCGACACTCAAGACTTGAATACTTGAAATGTATGATTGAATTTATTATCTTTTTATTTTATTCCGGCTGTCTCTTTTGATAGCCTATTTGATCGGCTGAACTTCCTCGGCCTTCATAAAATAGGAAGTATCCCTTGAATAACCCCATAGGACCACCAGATTCTATACGCAATAGACACCATTAAACGTTACTTTGGCTCATTTAAAGTCAACACATTTGAAAAAAAAAAAAGAATTCTTGAAAAAGTTTGTGTAAATAAGTGTATTATGATTCCTGCGAGATTTTAATTTTGAGTGCTAACATATAATAACGGATAACTATGGAAACGCAAGAAAAATATATGTTTCATGATTTAGCTAAAGAAAACAGTGAGAACAATTTATTTTTAGCAAAATACAAGATGAAGAAATCTTAGTTTTTCTATGTGCGTAATTTTCAAGCATTAGCATTTTCATTTAAACTTTTAACAACTAAGGACCAATCTGGACCAGGTCTCATAAGCAGATTTGAGTTGTTTCAAGTCTTCTCTTGAGAAGCCTGTTTATACATTTTTCCCTTTTTCTTAAAATATCATATTAAATGTACATAACTAGTCTATAAAAAATATTGTTGCCCAAGATGCTCCTTTTACGTATTTTTGTACAAATGTACGTCGACTGTTTTCGATAAATCTTTATTTTCGATAAAATCTGAGTAATTGAGTTTGTCCCACTCTCCATACAATTTCTTTTTATCCCGCGAAATATCGCGGAAATATTTTTTTTTTTAATTGTAACTTTGTTATTTGACATCGGATTTTTAAAATTCAAATGTCATTAGTTTAGTATTTGGAAGCTCTATATATCCTTCTAATGTCCTTTTGACCTATGAAGTCATTTTCACATAGTTAAGTCACCTAACCAAGTTTTTCATCCAAAATATCCTTTTTGTTTCACAAGAAAAAAATCGCCAAAAATAAAGTATTTATCGGATCTCTCTGATATTACGCTTAAAGTATTTGCAATTAAATGGGCAAATTTTTAAAAGAATAAAACTTTCCTGATTTTTACAACTTTTTGTAAAAAACTTACTTTGAAAATCAAAATTTTTTCAAAAATCGCAAAAAAATGCACAGCTATCGCTCAGCGAGTTTTTATTAGACCACTACAAGTTGTATGTCATTTGAAGCGTATTTTAATTGCTTTTCAAACGAGATACTGCTTGTGTTTATCGCATTTGTAACTCCAGCGAAAATAATTTTTGAATGAAGTGATAATAAATACGAATTTTACAAATATCTCGACACCAGCGCCATCTACCGGATTTTTTTTTATTTCACATTGCATTGTCTTCGGGTCCTGAACTATGTTCCAAATTTCAAGTACCTAGCTCAACTAGAAGTATCTTAAATGTTCGTTGCAAAATTCCACGACATACATACACCCATACATACATACATACAAAAAGTGAAGTTAAATAAAAGCTTGTAAAAAGAATACAAAATTACCGTTATCTCGAAAACCTAACCATAAAAAAAATAAAAAAAAAAATAGTTCCAAGCTCAGCAGGTCAATTCCTATCCTCCCCCATTCCTAGATTTCTTGTTTTTTTTTTGCTGTAAACTAGCGTTAGTGGTGGGCGTGGATTACAATATATATGCTTTTAATTTTTACGAAGGATGAGTCGTTTAGTGGGACACCAATGAGCAATATTTGGTTTCGGTAGGTCCATCCGTTTCCAAGAAACTGAGTTTTGTCCCACTCTCCATACAAATGTGACCAGTGTGCGTTGGTGAATTATTTTAAATTAAAACAAACCTCAGCTAATATCCACAGCATACTTTTAGGGAAATGTCTCCACACTGCTTGTTTATAAACATAATCAGTAGATGTTGACAAACATTAGCAATGTACATCCACGAATATTCATAGATTTTACAACATGTATTTACACAAATATGTATTTATGCATGTACCATCTTTTATAAAATTATTTTTTTTATGGTGTGCTGTCAAGTTTTGGGGTTAAAACCCCCCTTGTGTGCGCCAATGATAGGTAGTAGAAAAAACTAGTAGAAAAAAGTAGATCAAAAAAGTAGTTCAAAATACTAGCGAATAGCAAATATTAATTGCAATTACCGAATATGTGTACTGAATTTGAAATCCGAATACCGAATATGAGTACCGCACTTGAATTCCGAATACCAAATACTAGTACCAAATACGAATAGCGAATACAAATATGAATACCAAATACGAGTACCGAATTCGAATACCGACAATAGAATACCAACTACGACTACCGAATACAAATTGCGTATATCGAATCCGCATACCAAATATGAGTACCGAAAACCAAATACCAAATGCGAGTAACGAAAAGCAATTGCGAAAACCGAATCCGAATATCGAATATGAGTACCGCAAAACCAAATACCGAATGCGAGTACCGAATACTAAAGGCGAATACCGAATATGAGTACCGAAAACCAAATACCCAATGTGAGTACCGAATACTAATTACGAAAATCGAATTATAATACCGAAAACCAAATAACAAATACGAGTACCGAAAAGTAATTACGAAACCGAATATCGAATATGAGTACCGAAAACGAAATGCCAAATGCGAGTACCGAATACTAATTGCGAATATCGGATCCGAATACCGACTATAAGTAACGAAAACCAAATACCGAATGCGAGTACCGAATACTAAATGCGAAAACCGAATTTTAATACCGAAAACCAAATACCAAATGCGAGTACCGAAAAGTAATTGCGAAACCGAGTGGAACCGAATATCGAATATGAGTACCGCAAAACCAAATACCGAATGCGAGTACCGAATACTAAATGCGAATACCGAATACGAATACCGAATACGAATACCGAATACGAATACCGACTATGAGTAACGAAAACCAAATACCTAATGTGGGTACCGAATACTAAATGCGCAAACCGAATTTTAATACCGAAAACCGAATTTTAATGCCGAAAACCAAATACCGGATGCGAGTACCGAATACTAAATGCGAAAACCGAATTTTAATACCGAAAACCGAATTTTAATACCGAAAACCAAATACCAAATGCGAGTACCGAAAAGCAATTGCGAAACCGAATCGAACCGAATATCGAGTATGAGTACCGCAAAACAAAATACCGAATGCTAGTACCGAATACTAATTGAGAAAACCCAATTTGAATACGAATGCCAATTAATTTCACTACAACAAAAACAACAACAACAACAACAAAATCAACTTAAGTGTCTAAACACATTACAAAACAACAAAAATATACATAATATACATGTGTATACATATTTAGATATACATTTCAGCGCATTCAATGATTAGGTTCGTTTATTATTAGCTAGTTATGAATAGTTAGTCAAGTTTCGGCGGGCAAATCGTTTCTTGAGTCAAAAAAATAGCAGGAGAGAGCCATAGACAGCTCCAAATTTCAGCTAGTAAAATTTTCACTAGCTGAAATTATTTGATGCCAAAGAAAGAAACAGTAAAAATAAACAAACGAATACTTTTGAATTTATTACTTTTCAAATTTTCTGAATTTTTGAAATAGAAATAACGAAAATGAAATGTTTTTTTAGAAAAAATAACCATTAACAGTCAAAGATAGCATTCAAATTATTAATCGCTAATTTTTAAAATTTTTCCGTTTCTTAATTTTCTGTTCGTTTCGCTCTTTATGAGCGCAATTCTTTCCTTTTTGCTCACTTGACAGCTAGCTGCTAGTTTAATAAGAAACAAACCTATTGTGTCGTGCTTGTGTCACCGGCTTTACCGTTTTAAAATACATCGCGAACAACGACACTTATGAGTACATATCGTCGTACCATACGAAAACTAACATCTTATTTTTTGTGGCTGACGAAAAGTAACATGTTCGACTTTTGGCTGACGAAAAATAACAAGTTCGACTTTTGGCTGACGAAAAGTAACAAGTTCGACTTTTGGCTGACGAAAAGTAACAAGTTCGACTTTTGGCTGACGAAAACTATCAATTTTGTTTAAACAACAACAATTTTAATGTAAAAAAAACAGTATATAATTACTGATACTTTTCGTCAGCCAAAATTCGATTTTGTTATTTTTCGTCAGCCAAAAGTCGATTTTGTTATTTTTCGTCAGCCAAAAGTCGATTTTGTTATTTTTCGTCGGCCAAAAGTCGATTTTGTTATTTTTCGTCAGCCAAAAGTCGATTTTGTTATTTTTCGTCAGCCAAAAGCCGATTTTGTTATTTTTCGTCGGCCAAAAGTCGATTTTGTTATTTTTCGTCAGCCAAAAGTCGATTTTGTTATTTTTCGTCAGCCAAAAGTCGATTTTGTTATTTTTCGTCAGCCAAAAGTCGAACTTGTTACTTTTCGTACAGAATTTTTTTATTGATAGCTTTCGCCAGAATTTTTAAATATGCTAGTTTTCGTATGGTACGACGATATGTACATATATATGTACATGCACTAATTTCGACAACTCAATGGTTTCATCGGTTCATACAAACAGCGCACCTCAAATATTCATAAGTTCATACATGCGTAGTTAAATGGCTAACTAAGTGCGCACACGAGTTTTGTGTTTTTGTTTGCTATGTTAACCGTGTTTGGTTTTTTTATACTCAGCTGTACTAGTACACAGAGTATTATAGTTTTAATCACATAACGGTGGATTGTAACAGAATGAAATAATCGAGATAGATATAGACTTATATATATCAAAATGATCAGGGTGAAAAGAGAAATCGATTGAGCCATGTCCGTCCGTCCGTCCGTCCGTCTGTAAACAATCTAACTCGCTCAAATTGAGATATTTTGATGATATTTGAAATGCAAGTTGGTATCGAGACTGCGACGGTCGGTATTGAAAATGGGCGAAATCGGACCATGACCACGCCCACTTTTCCTATATAGAAAAAATCGGAAATTTGGTATCTCAGTCACTAATATAGCTGGAGCGATGAAATTTTACCCACGTGTTGAGCTCAGGCCCCTAGGAAGAAATTTGATGAAATTTTGGAAAATGGGCGGTGCCACGCCCACTTATTAAGGGGCAAACATGGAAAGTTTTATATGTCATAACTCAGAAACTATTGAAGATATATCGATGAAATTTGGTACGCGTGATTCACTTACTTAGGCAAACGTTTGGACGGAAAATAGTTAAAATCGGTTGACGGCCACGCCCACTTTTATATATGTATATTACAAAGTGACCTAATAAAAACATTTTAAGCCAAATCTCTGTCAAATATAAAGATCTATCATTGAAATTTTGTCGCATGAGTCCAACTATGGACATAAAACAAAAAACACAAAAATTTTGGAAAATGGGCGGTGCCACGCCCACTTATTAAGGGGCAAACATTGAAAGTTTTATGAGTCATAACTCAGAAACCGTTGAAGATATATCGATGAAATTCCGTACATGTGATACACTTACTTAGGCAAAGGTTTGGACGAAAAATTTCCAAAATCGGTTGACGGCCACGCCCACTTTTATATATGTGTATTATAAAGTGACCAAATAAAAACATTTTAAGCGATATCTCTGTCAAATATAAAGATATGTCATTGAAATTTTATAGCAAAAGTCCAATTGCGGACATAAAACGAAAAGCACAAAAATTTTGGAAAATGGGCGTGGCACCGCCTCTTTTTAGAAACAGGAATATACGAGATTTCTGAGCCCATAACTCGACAAATAATTGAGATATTATAAGGAAACTTGGTTTATACACTTTTATAACTTGTGTTAATAGACACGCAAAAATTTATTGAAATCGGTTATGACCACGCCTACTTTTTAACAAAGATATTTCTGGAACACCCTTTGGGAATTTGTAACGTGACATCTTTGTAACTAGAAGTCAAAAAGGAATGAAATTTTGCACAAAGAATAATATTCATATGCTTAGTTGGATGACTGATAAAAATGTTGAAAATGGGCGTGGCTACGCCCACTTTATGCGGCACTCGCTTTATATAAAATACGCCGTGTTTCCATCAAACGCAAACAAACAATGAAAACATACAGCTGAGTATCTAATGTTCGATTCCACTCGAACTTAGGCTTCCTTACTTGTTTTTTTTTGATTTTCAAGGTTATAGTCTTAAAGCCAAGGCTGCACAACGATATCAACAAAAAAATTTTGTTTTGTTGAATATCAAATAAAAATTAACAAAAAAAATTTGTTTTGTTGAATATCAAATAAAAATTATTGAAATTATTTCGTTTCGTTGATTATCAAAAAAAAATTATCAAAATTATTTCGTTTCGTTGTGAATCAAAAACAAAATAATAATAGAAAATTGTTTCGGGCTTACGGCTTCATTTTACATTGAATTTTTATTAACGTTATTTTTTTTGATAATTTTTTTTTGTTGGCTACCGAAACAAAATTTTTTCAATATTTGTTTTTTGATAATCAACAAAACGAAATTATTTCTGATATTTTTTTTTTGATAATTATCAAAACAGTATTTTTTTGTTCAGTATTTATCGTTAAAATTTTTCAAAGTTGAATTGAAAACAAAATTTTTTTTTCGGTTATTGATAAAAAATAACGTTAATGTGCAGCCCTGCGTAAAGCTTAGCGTATAACACATGCACCATTTTTTTTAATTTTTATTGTCAGTTTTATTTTGAAAATATTTTTCCTTCAAATTTCTCTAATAATAATTCAAACAAAGACTTGCCTGTTGTTAGCTTTTTTCGTTGCCAAGGTATTTTTGACGATATTTTTGGGTATAAAAGGGGGACCAGCTGCATGGAAGACAACAAAGTCCAAATCTGATTGCAGACTAACCACAACTATAGCTACTTAGTGTGAATTCAATTGAGAAAAAAAAAATAATTATTATAATGAAGTTTTTAATAATTTTTCTAGCAGCTCTGGTGGCTACATTGTTGTTGGTGGCTCAACCGGCTGCTGCTAAGGACAACGCGCTGACCAAAAGCAAAAACTACAACAACGCTGCAGAAGTTAGCGATAAAATTGCTGGTGCTACTGCTGCTGCTGCCGCCAAAGTTTCGGCGGATGCCCTCGACATTAGAAGTACTGCTGGAACCCAGTTTCGAGGTAAGGACGAACCCGGCAAACGAAAAAAAGCCGAAGCAGTTGGTGGTAGCAAAAAATCATTACCAGCAGCATCAGCACCCCCCAGTAGCCCCATTAAACCCGAAAGCACCAAACTCTACAAAAGCGTCCATAGCCAAAAAGGCAGCAGTAGCGGAACCATTACTGACCCATTCGCAAGTGCGCTCACAAGACAATTGAGTTGGTTATCCGTTAACGACAAAGGAGACGGTAGCGATAGCGACAGCAGTGGCGGCAGTGGCGGTGCAAAGTCTTTGAAAAAGCAGAAGAGCATAAAATAATGGATGTTAACAAAAGAAAATCCGATTAGCTAGTGCAAGCATTTTCAATAACATACATACATACATATGTATGTATTTTCGCATGTAATTATGTGTGTATGTATATTAATTTTTTAAATTTTGTTCTCTCGAAATGATTTAACAATCATTTAATTATTTATTAGAAAATGTTAAGCAAAATAAATAAAGTATATGCACGAGTTGATGAGTTTTTTATATATTAAAACTTGTACATATGTACATACATATGTATATGTAGATAAACGAATTTCAAACTATGCTCCTTAAAAATAAGTAAAAAGTAGTTAGAAAAGTAGCAGAAAAATACTTATTAGGAAAAAATATATTAAAAAGCGTGTTAAAAAGATAGCCTACTAAAGTTGTAGAAAAAAGTAGCAGAAAAGGTAGTAAGAAAAAGTAACAGAGAAGATAGTAAAAATGTTTGTTAGGAAAAAAAATATAAAAAAACATAAGAAAATTGTAGGAAAAGTGGTAAAAAACAGTAGTTCAAAAAATAGCAAAAAAGGTGGTATAAAAAATTAGTAGTAAAAAGTTGTTCAAAAATACAAGATATAATTAAGTTGGTAAATAGTAGAAGAAAAAGTAGTACTAAAAATTTATCAGAAAAAGCTAGTAGTAAAAAAGTGGCAGAATAAGTAGTGCATACAACAATTCGTGTAATGCAGTAGAAATAAGCAGTTCAAAAAAGTAGCAGCAAAAGTTGTTATAAAATATTAGTACTAAAATGTTCGAAAAGGTATCTAAATGAAAAAGTGGTAAAAAATTTACAAAAAAAAAAAACTAGCAGCAGACAAAGTAGTGAAAAAAGTATTAGAAAAAAGTAGCAGAAGAAGTAGTACACACAACAATCCATAGTAGAGAAAAATATATTAAAAATAGTAGGAAAAGTGGAAGAAAAAAGTAGGAGAAAAAAGTAAAAAAAAGGGTAGCCTGACATAATCCCAAGGGGCATAATCCCAAATTTTTTATTTGGGATTATGTCACTCCCCCAAGGGTGACATAATCCCAACTTTTTTACTTGGGCTTATGTCACCCTAGGCGTAGTGACATAATCCCAATTGGGATAATGTCATTTTCAAGCCCAAAAAAATATTTCAGATTTTTTCTTAGATTTTATTACATGAAGCAAAAAAATTAAAGCTAACAATAAAGTTAATGTTGTTATACAACAGGGCTGCTCACCTCATAGGCACTCAAAGCACAATTGTTTTTGTTTTGTTCCGAATCATAGGAAATCATATACATATTTTCACATCAAATATAAAAATAAAATTTTTTTGCACTACCATAAGCACTCAGATATCAAATTTTTTTATATGTACATATTTGCCTATGATTCATATTGAATGTGCAGAGCAAAGGCACTTTGTATAGGAGCTCGAGCACTGCCGTAAGAAATCGAAATTTACAATAACAAAAGTGTTAATGAAAAAAAAAATTCAAAAAATGAAAGCACTGTAAAAAATTTGTATTCAAAAAATTTTCATATAAAAAATAAAAAAAATTGTTATGTATGTGATACCATGGTATAAAAATTCAGAAGGTAACTTCACTTCAAACATTTTGACGGCTATTGAATTTTTCTGAAGTATATTTTTTGTAAACATTATGAGTGAGGCTGCCATACACAGCGCGTACGGAAACACTAAAAATGAAAACCTCATTGTTTTATATAGAGAGAGGAATTCACCAATAATAAAATGTGCAGTGTTGCCGCTAAAAAATTTCGAAAAGTAGCCGAAAAAAGAAAAAAAGTGTTTCCCAAATTTTTTTTTTAGCTAGAAACACATTTTTATATATTTTTGTGGTTTATTTAATGCTTAAAGCAATTTGCAAGCGGTTTGTACCCTTGGTCTTAAATAGTGAAAGTTTTGAAAATAATCTTTCTGCTGATGCACTGCTGGCAGCGTTAACATATTTGCAACAAATTCACAACTAGTTCTCATTTAAGTTGTTTTTCATTCCCCCACGTTGTGCGAAAACTCTTCTATTTCGGTTTGTTAAAATAATTTTCTTGCATTCTAAAAATTTTTACTCCCAAATAACTTTTTCGGGGGTTTCCTTCGCAGCGGAGAATTGCTAATGAAAAGTGAAAAGGTAACAAAGATGCTTTTTTATGTGAATTTTATATGAGCTATTGGCCAGTTTTTAATTAAGAAAAATTAAAAAAAGTTTTTTGGTTGAGGTTATGGATCCATTTCGGAGACCACCACATCCCCTCATCAGACTTCTTCAGGCGGCCTCAACCGAGGATCGAACTTAAGTCGTTTCGATTGGTAAGCCAATAGCATCCCATTGAGCTACCACCGCCGTCAGCTTTGTTTTGCTTAATTCTCAATTTTCCTTTTATTACAATCTACTGTTGTTGGTACAGTAGCAGAAAACGGCCATGTAAAAACAAACGTAAAAAAGCTTTTTTTATATTTAAAAAAAAACTAAAAAATATTTATTACATTATAGGTTTGAAAGTAAAAAAGGACCAAAAGTGGCCCAAATGTTTAAAAAGGTTCAAATATTGCATATTTTCAAAAAGTTGGGTTCCGGTAGCCTGGCTCTTAAAAAAGGATCAAATTGTCACTTTAGTGGCCTCAGCGGCAATGCTGTACAATCGCTAATTTTGCAGTTTTTTCTCGCTCTATTGCTTTCGAACTCCGATGCCATTTACTTCATTAGTGTCATAATTTAAAAAAACCAATTTATGTCTTCTTCGCTATATATGGAAGTAAGCTACTATACTAAAGCAACAATATTTTTTAAATAAAGCCCTTAATTTTCATCTATGACCATAAAATTTCATAACAAATAAATAACACTAATTCTCACTACAAAGTATCGATTCAGAAAATTGTGTTGTGTCGTTATTGAAGCAAGTGTGCTTTGTGCTTTTGGCATGTACATTAAGGTGGAGTGAAAACAAAAGCTTTTTTTGTTTTTTTTTTTTGAACGTACCAATGAAAAGTTGCCTTAATGAACCCCACAAAATTTTATGGCCATAGGATGACATTTTGAACTGCCCCCAGCCCCGCAAAGTTGAAAGCACGATCTGGTACAAATATGAAATTTTGAAAATTATAAAAGCAAAAAACCAAGTATGAGGATTGATAAACATGGCTAAGCTGAGTATTAAAGTGAATTTTTTTTGGAAACAACAACAACAAAAGTTATTAAAGGTCAAAGTTTATATTATGCATTCTTTAAATTGCAATTACTTAAAAACTACTGAACCGATTTCGAATATACCATTCGATAGGTATTTTGATTCCCTTTAATTTCATATACATTTTACAGTGCGTTCCATAACACCCCCCAGCGGGGGTCAACCCCCTTTTACCCACCTTACTTTTCATATATAAAATGTATACCAAATTTAAGGGAAAATACATGCGAGTAGGTCAATAAAATTTTACAGGCTTATTTCTGGGCTAGGAAGGTGCCGTTCTGGCTTTGGAACAAATTGAATTTCCAAAAAAAAAAAAATTCGCCCCACCTTAATGTACATATGTATATATATATATATATATGCTCTCTTGTTCTCAATACTGAATATGCATTAGCGCGCTCAATATTGGTTGATATTGGTTGCCACTAACGTAAAAAATGTTGATAATAATTCCCAACAAAATAACCAAAAAATTACGGACTAATAAATTATCGCCTTCATAATTCGAATGATAAAAGAAACTTAAAAGAAGTACACCTGCTTTGGTTTACAAAAAAAAATTATCTGAAACGTAAATCACATCTATGAATGAATTTTGCTTGTAGTTCGTTTGATTTTTCTTTGGTCATAGCTTTAGTAGAAATTAAAAAAAAACATTTTTAACATTAACAAATTAAGTATACCTTAGAATAATTTTATCATATTGAAAAAGAAAAATACTAAAATCATTTGATAGTTACCAAATTACCAACCGCAAAAAAATACCTATTTTGGAATTAATTACCAAGTGTGGTAACCATATGCTCAGTTTGAGTTCGTCCTTCTCCCCACCAGCTGGTACATTTACCTATTTCACCCTCCCCATGCAATGAGCCGACGCGACCCGTACGGGTAAATACCCATATGGGCTCAATCGCCCATGGCTGAGTTACACCAACGAGCAGCTGTGCGCTAGAACAATTTCACATTTTCGCATTTTCACATTTGTGCAAGCGTGTTGGGAGAGCTGGCCGCTAAAGGTAAAGGCCCAATGTACGCTTGCTTTGCTGGCTTTGTTTGCTTCAGTTTGCTTTGCTTTACTTTGAAAGCTTCTATAGCCCAATGGTAGCTTTGAACGCTGTCATATTAATCAGCTGAATCGGCAATCCAAAGAAATAAAACAAAAGGTTTGTTTCTAATTACATAGCTAGCTATGAATATTTATCCAAGTTCGTGCTAGCAAATCGTTTCTTGAATCAAAAAAGCCGAATGAGAGCCAAAGCGTGAGAGTAACAATCATAGAGAGCTCCAAATTTCAGCTAGTAAAATTTTCACAAGCTGAAATGAGATTTGTTCAACAACTTTACTTGCAAGAAGAGCGTCAGTGACAAATTTAGTGTAAAAACGAGAAAAAGAGAAAATTATCAACCAAAGTTATTGAACACAAAATTGTAAACATTTGCAAGTAAACAGCTGATGCGCTGTTTCCACAATTAGATTTTTAGGTTAGGTTGTAATTGAAATCTTTGAAATTAGAAAAAAATAATTAAAAGCCAAAAATAGCATTAAAATAATTTTTTGCTAATTTTAGTAGTTTTCCGTTTCTTGATTTCCTGTCTGTTTTGCTCTTTGTGAGCGTAATTCTTTACATTTTTTTCTTTTCATTTCACTTGACAGCTAGCTGTTAGTTTCCTAAGAAACAACCCTAAAATGTTGACTCGAAGTGCTGAACAAGTTTTGAGTTTTTTCCTCTTCTGCAAATTTTTTGCTTAACAGGTGATATTTCTTACAATTTTTTAATAATTTGTAATAATTTTCTGTTAGGGAATACACCTACTGCCTAATATCAGCAGCCATATTGGAAATTGAATTGTCAAAAATGATGCCAAAGCTTTCAAAGCGCTGTCAAATAGCAGCGCTTCAAGCGCGTGAAGTAAAGCTGACATTTGGCCAACTTTTATTCATTTTAGTAGAGCTCAAAATGATTTTGACATTTCTCACAGCCAAGCAAGCAAATCAAGCGTGCATTGGGCCTTTACCTTAAGGCCTAGCTAGAGATGGTGGCATATGTATGTATTACCACTGCTTTCCTCTAGGAGTGTAGCTAATATGCATTGAGCTTGTTTGGTTGTTGGTCACCGCTGTTCACTTAACATTCAATTCAATTGAACATGTTTCGTTACATTTGGTCACGTTTAAAGTGAATATGTTTGCTTACAAATTGACGTTGGCCACTTTGGCTCGATTTCACGCGTACATGAGTAGTGCAGTACTACTTAGTTGAAACATGAGTTGGCATGTGATGAATGTTGAAGTAAGGAGAAGCTTGCGAAAAAAGATGCATGTATTCGAGGTAAGAAATGTTGGACTAACTACATTTTCGATACAAAAAAAAAAAAATAAAATAAATTAAATAGGTAATACGAAAAGACTTGGTTACAATATTTTGATTGTATTGACGGAATTTGTAGTAAGTATAGCTTTGGTTACATTGTGAGACAATTTTAGAGCCACTGTCTTTGGGTTGAATGATTTCAAAGAAAAATGGCAGAACTAGAAAGACCAACCGAGTAAAAACTTCAATTAGTTTTCGCAATCAGAGTTCCAAAAAAAAAAGGACGAATTTACTTTAAATTTAAATTTGCATTTTTGTTGGCTATGTGTTGTTTAGAACAAAATGGCAAAAAAGGGTTAAAATTCAAACATACCAAATACAATGTTCGGGGATTATTTGTAGAATATTTAAAAATACTAGCTCCCTCCAAAAATCGAGTTTTTGACTACTTTTTTGAACGAATCCACAAAAAGTATTATTTTCGTGGTCGCTAGAGGGTTAAAATGCACTAGAAAATTGTGCGCCACAAAATTTCACTAGGGGTTTAATCGGCGTAAATTTTCATATAAAGAACATAAAAGGCGATAGGAGATGCAAAAAAGCAAATACATATAAACAGCGCCTTGAAATATGCAACACATTTCTCACACAACTGCTGCTGCTGCTGTGCTAAACCTTTTGCTACGTCTTTAATATGTCTAAAATATCTTCAATGCATCTCTACCAGCAAACTTGCTACACTGCAATAGATATCTTATCTTCACTGGGCACTCAATCGTCTGATTTCTTGTTGTTGCTGGCAACATTTTTTTTTAAATGTTATTTAATACTTTTTTGTATCAACGTTTGTTTTATTTCACTGCCAAATGCGGCAATGGAACTTTGCTTAATTTAATCCATTTCTTCCCTCCCCCTCCTGCCACTGCTTGCTTTTAATTCCATTTGTTAAATAAGAAAATTTTGTAAACCTTAAAATGTGTGTGGAGTTAAAGGGGTTAAAATAATTGATAAAGTGCAACAGCAGCAGTATTTGGTAGTAAAAGGTTAAAACGGCGTAAAATAAACTATTCGCAGATGGAACGTGATAAAATTTATTATGGACGCGCTAAACTTTGTTTGCGATGAAAATGAATGCAGCGTAATTTGTATTTAATTAGCGCAGCAAAATGGGCGTAAAATGAGATAAAAAGGCAGTGAAGATATAAATGAGTATGTAAACAAAATTCAGTTGTTTTAGTGTTACCGTTAGAGTAAAATAGATTGAAGTTAAAAATAGAAAGTAGTAGAAAACGTAGTGCGAAAAGTAGTACGAAAAGCAGTGGGAAAAGTAGTAGTAAAAGTAGTAGAAAAATTAGTAGAAAAAGTATTAGGAAAAGTAGTAGAAAAAGTATTAGAAAAGTTGGAGATAAATTTTAAATAGCAAATACTAATATAAAGCGAATTAAAAGGTAGTAGAAAAAAGTAACAGGAAATTCAGTTGAAGAAAATGTAGAAGGAAAAGTAATAGCAAAATTATAATAAAAACGAGCTTATAATGGGTTTAAAAATAATACAGTAAAATATGCAAAAATGAAAATGGAGTATAAACTGTAGCAGAAGTACATAGAAAGGTATAGTAAAACAGTAAGAGAAAAAGTGTAGTATAAAAGGTATTAAAAAAAATCAATGTAGAAAAAAATAAAAGCAATCCGAGTTAGGTTGAAATAAAAGGCAGTAGAAAATTTGGTAGAAACAAAAAGGTATGTAGTAGGAAAATAAACAAATTAAAAATTTAGAAAAGGTAGTATGAAAGGAAAAATGAATGATAATAGGTTAAAATGAGAAATATACTTTAAAATAAAAAATTTAAAACGTAGTAAAAATTGTAGCAGAAAAAGAAAAAGTATTAGAAAATTATTAAAAAAAGCAGTAGAAAAAAGTAAGGAAAAATGGAAAAATTAATAAATAAAAGTAAAAATGAAATGAAGGATATAGCAGAAAACCAGTTTAGAAAATTTCATAGTAGCAAAGATAGTAGAAAAAACACAAATAAAGAAATTAGAAAAGGTAGTAGGAAGAACAATTGGAAAAATGTTATAAAAAAGGTTAAAAGATGGTATAATAAAATTAAATAAATTAAAAGGTAGTAAAAAATGTAAGAGACGAAGAAAAAGTGTTAAAAAAATATTAGGAAAGTAGTAGAAAAAGTACTAGAAAAAAGTAAAGAAAAAACATAGAAATAATAAAATAAAATTAAAAGGTAGTAAAAATTGTAGCCGAAATAGAAAAATTATTAAGAAATTATTAGAAAAGTAGTAGAAAAATAAACTATAAAAGAGTAAGGAGAAAATTAAATGATAATTTAAGTCTAGTAAATATGAAATAAAAGATTGTAGAAAAACACTTTAGAAAATTTTGTAGTAGCAAATGCAGTAGAAAAAAAACAAATAAAACAAGTAAAAGCGCGGCTGTCTTCGGCCGTACCGAAGACTTCATACCTTTCATGAGTGGGGAAATTAAAAGTTACCTATGTATGTACATAGCCGGATTAAGTTTAATTTATAATTTTAATTCTGTGGGTTCATTTATGGAAAGATTTATTAGAAAAAATGGTGTCTTGGCTATTTAAATGGAGGAGTTATACACCAAAATGTAAATATCTGAACAATCGGTTGTATGGGAGCTATATGTTATAGTGGTCCGATCTTGACAATTTTCGGTAATCCCGTTTGGGCCCATATGGGTACAAATACTTCAAAATTTCACACCCTTAGCTGTTAAAATGGAGGAGTTATACACCAAAATGTGTATATCTGAACAATCGGTTGTATGGGAGCTATATGTTATAGTGGTCCGATCTTGACAATTTTCGGTAATCATGTTTGGGCCCATATGGGTACAAATACTTCAAAATTTCACGCCGTTAGCTGTTAAAATGGAGGAGTTATACACCAAAATGTCCATATCTGAACAATCGGTTGTAGGGGAGCTATAGGTTATAGTGGTCCGATCTTAACAATTTTCTGCAATCTCGTTTGGGTCCACATGGGTACAAATACTTCAAAATTTCAGGCCGTTAGCTGTTAAAATGGAGGAGTTATACACCAAAATGTCCATATCTGAACAATCGGTTGTATGGGAGCTATATGTTATAGTGGTCCGATCTTAACAATTTTCGGTAATCCCGTTTGGGCCCATATGTGTACAAATACTTCAAAATTTCACACCGTTAGCTGTTAAAATGGAGGAGTTATACACCAAAATGTGCATATCTGAACAATCGGTTGTATGGGAGCTATATGTTATAGTGGTCCGATCTTGACAATTTTCGGTAATCCCGTTTGGGCCCATATGGGTACAAATACTTCAAAATTTCACGCCGTTAGCTGTTAAAGTGGAGGAGTTATACACCAAAATGTGTATATCTGTACAATCGGTTGTAGGGGAGCTATAGGTTATAGTGGTCCGATCTTAACAATTTTCTGCAATCTCGTTTGGGTCCACATGGGTACAAATACTTCAAAATTTCAGGCCGTTAGCTGTTAAGATGGAGGAGTTATACACCAAAATGTGTATATCTGAATAATCGGATGTTGTGGAACTATATGGTATAGTGGTCCGATCTTGACAATTTTCGGTAACCTTGTTTGGGCCAAAATGGGCACGTCTACTTCAAAGTTTCATGTCCTTAGCTGTATAAATGGGGAAGTTATGCACAAATTACATCCAAAAATTTCATGTATATCTGAATAATCGGTTGTTTTCTATATGTTATAGTGGTCCGATTCGGCCGGTTCCGACAAATGATCAGCTGCATATAACAACATACCTGTATTCCGAATTTCATTCAGATATCTCAAAAACTGAGGGACTAGTTTGCGTTCACACAGACGGACGGACAGACGGACAGACGGACAGACGGACATGGCTTAATCGACTCAGCTCGTGATTCTGACCATATCGGTATATATTTTGGTGGGTCCCCCACGCTTCCTTCTGGTACTTTCGACAAAAATTTTTTGGCACTAAGTTATAATACCATTTCATTCTCATGAAAGGTATAAAAATTAGAAAATGTAGTAGGAAAATATAACAAAAACGGTTAAAATGAGGTTAAAAATGTTATAATAAAACAAAATTAAATTAAAAGGTAGAAGAAATTGTAGCGGACGAGGAAAAAGTATTAAAAAATTATTAGAAAAATAGTAGAAAAAGCAAATGAAAAAAGGACCTAAGGAAAAAGGAAATTAATAATTTAAATCGACTAAGAATGAAATAAAAGATAAAAGAAACACGTTTTAGTAGCAAAGGTAGTAGAAAAAAAAAAAAAACAAATAAAAAAATTTGAAAAGGTAGCAGGCAGAACAATTGGAAAAATATAATAAAAAAGGGTTAAGAAAAGTGTAAAAAATGGTATAATTAAACAAAATAAAATAAAAGGGTAGTAAAAATTGTAGCAGATGAAAAAAGTATTATTAGAAACGTAGTAGCAAAAGTACTAGTAATAACTTAAATCGAGTAATATTAAATAAATGATAGAAGAGAACCGTTTTAAAAATTTTTGTAGTAGCAAAAGGAGTAGAAAAAAAAAATAATAAAAGAATTAGAAAACGTAGTAGGAAGGGCAATAGGAAAATATTACAAAAACCGGTTAAAATTAGGTTAAAAAATAATGTTATAATAAAACAAAATTAAATTAAAAGGTAGTAAAAACTGTAGCAGACGAAGAAAAAGTATTAAAAATTATTATAAACGTAGTAGAAAAAATACTAGAAAAAAGTAAGGTAAAATGTTACAATAAAATAAATTTAAATTAAGAGGTAGAAAATTTGTAGCCCAAGTACAAACATTATTAAGTAGTATTGAAAACAGTATTACAAAAACTACCAGAAAATGTAGTAGAAAAAAACTAGAAAA
Organism: Urophora cardui; assembly: GCA_960531455.1. Classification (NCBI taxonomy): domain Eukaryota; kingdom Metazoa; phylum Arthropoda; class Insecta; order Diptera; family Tephritidae; genus Urophora; species Urophora cardui. Next base: position 7,944,363 of record OY482671.1, read on the forward strand.
ATAAAAAAAAAAGTACTATAAATTATTGTAGAAAAAAAGTAGAACATTTTCGAAAATGGTAGCAGAAAAAGTAGTAGAATATTTTAAAGGTTTTTAAATTTGTACCCACATCCACAACAATTTGATGAAATTTTTACACACTTTTAATATAAACCAAAACACTCCTTTCACGTCCTTTAAGAGCTTTTTTTGTGTGCCAACGATGATAAATTGCGTGAGCTGGTGAAGTATTACAGATATACAAAAATAAAAAAAAAAACATTGCATACTTACATACATATATAAATACACATGTATGTATGTATGTACAAATATGCTTTCAACATGTTTATATATTTTCCCACTACTTTTTTGTGCTTTCTTTCTTTAGTATGATAAGACATGGTTGGCCGGCCACTGCTGCCGCCGCTTGTTGGGCAAGAAAAATGGCATCCAAAGCTTTTAAATGGACAAACAGACGACATGGTGCAGAATGCAGATAAGAACTTGTGAGGCAGCAAAGAAATAAAATTAAATGCGAAATGCCAGATGGTCAACAAGCATGTGCAGAGAAAAGAAAGTAAAAATGCAACAACAACAACAAGCACAAAAACAACAAAGTTAAATGTCATCAATCAGACTTTTTTAAGTTCACAGACATTTTAAGTGTCGAAAATGGAATGTAATAAAGTAGACACATTATACCTACATATGTATGAATGTATGTATATGGACGGTAGGGTGTCGAAAGAAATAAGAAAGGAAGAGGAAAGGAGAGAAAATACTAGCATAAAAAAGTTAGCAAATACAGAACCCAGCAAACACAGTCTCTAACGTTAGAAATTTTGTCGAGATTACCTTAGATAACTAGTGTAATTCTCTATATATTCTCAAATCGATAACTAGGATTGAAAACTACACTAGAATTCGATTAGCGAGTGATTAGAGAAGGAGCCAAATCTCACGCCTTTTATCAATTCTCAATATATTTCTGTGATATATTGAATATACATACATATGTATATTGAAATTAGATACTAAAAAATGGTAAAGTTAATATTACCGTAGTACAATGTTTTCCATTAAAAAGTACAAGAAGTACCTTTAATTTAAATAATAAGACTGAGTTTTGTTTAAATTTCAGTTCTTATAAATGTGGTAAACATATACATGCCAATATATATAATCATATGCAATTTATGCACATATTGCGTTAATAAAATCTAAACAATGAAAAAATCATGTAAAAGGAGACAAAGCTTTGTTTTTCATTTCAATTGGAAGTATTTGCAAATTCTGATTAGAATCTCATTAGAGAACTACATTAGAATTCGATTCGAGAATTATAATTTTCTCGATTTGAGAATTAGGTACCCTTTTGTTTGAGAACGCTATGATTCTGGATAGATTTTCGAGTCGTCCTCTAACGTTAGAGGTTTGAGAATGAGGCTAGTTCTCGAGTCATTCTCAAATCGATAACTAACCTCAGTGTTTGTTGGGAAGTCAGCTAATATTAGGCGCTGTCGCTGCCTCTGTTGCTGCATATAAAAAATGGCCAGCTTGTTTTTTGGCAATTGAAATTGAATTGCCGAAAAGGCAAAATAGGGAAAGGGTGAGAATATACTACAAATGAAAGAATAAGAAGTAGAAATGCAAAAAATCGAAAAAACACCTTTGCCGCAACGAACATGGGCAGACATGAGTGGACAAGAAGAGCACTAAGCGCTAACAACGGTAATTTGCGAAAGCGCCCAACAACAACGCCTTTGGAGCGTAGCGAAGCGCAAACAACGCTATGACAAAAACACTTGTAGGCGAAAGCATACTAAAGCGAAAAATAAAAAAAAAATAAAAAAAAGGAATAAACAACAAGAACAAGAACAAGAACAAAAACATAAAGAAAAATAAAAATAAGAGAATAAAAACAAAAAAGCAAAACCCAAAACCAAAAAAAAAATTAAATTTAAAAAACAAAATTATTAGATTTGCATTGACTTTACTTAGTCGGAAAATCAACCCGAAAAAAATAAATTGTGTTTTATTTCGAGTTCTGCTGAATTAATTTCAAAACTTTTTTCACAAAAAGTTAAAAAAATTTTGACAGCGGCATATTAAGCTAGCAAAAAAAAAATAGGTAGGTACACTAGGTTGTTAGCAACTGAGATCTGGGTCGTAACTAGGTGCACCAATGGTAGGGTTGCCAGATACCTTTCCCGAAAAAATCAGTACATTGCCTTCAAAAAAAAAAAAAAAAAAAAAAAAAAAATACTATATGCGGAAAAAGTCGTCTCTATTACTGCATTTTGTTTTTGTTTACTATGTTTCTATGACATGTATCGTTCGCGTTATGGGCCTCCTTCCTAATTGTTTCATGGTTACAAACGTCAAATGAAAACAGTTGGAAAATTAGAAACAGTAGCTTTGTTCAACAACTTTACTTGCAAGAAGAGCGTCAGTGACAAATTAAGAGTAAAAACGAGAAAAAGAGAAAATTATCAACCAAAGTTATTGAACACAAAATCGTACACATTTGCAAGTAAACATCTGATGGGCTGTTTTCACAATTTGATTTTTAGGTTAGGTTGTATTTGAAATCTTTGAAATTGCAAATAAATGTAAATAACTGAATTAGGAAAACGAAAATCTACTTTGGATATTCCACAACATCGTCAAGATTCCTTTTTGCGCTAATTTATTTAGTAAGCAATTAGAAATTTGCGATTAAAATGTTTGCATATTTCCAATTGAAATTTTTGTCATCATATGTTTTTGACGCTTCTATTTTTTTTAAAGCTGCAAGTAGTTGCAAGTGAAATTTTTACTTCCAACTATTTTCAACTCTCTCGAAGTCTTACTCTTACCCAATTTCGATCTCTTTTGCAAATTTTTTGCGTTATTGAACATAAAATTCGCAACTATTTGTAAAAGCAATTAAAAATTTTGAGTTATTGAACAAAGCTAGTGTTAGGTGATAAAAATGAATTTTTTTAGTGTCGGCTAAAAATCAGTACAAATCAGTACAAAATCCAAAAAATCAGTATTTATTAAGGTTCTTAAACCATTAGTACGGGGCACGAAAAAACAGTATTGTACTGATCAAATCAGTACGCCTGGCAACCCTAACCAATGCACATTGGTCCCAATTCCATTTTTTTGGCATTAATTCAACTAATGCAGCTACGCAGTTGAATGTTGACAAATCCTATAGCAATGGAATATGGAAGAAAAATAGCAAATATCTGATCAATCAGACCACGCGCACCGTGACTGGCAGTAGGGTGTCCCTTCTAGGTATGAGAAAAATTTCCTTTTGAGATACTATATCGCAAAAGGTGTCAAAATTAGCGTAATTGAATACAGAGTTCTATATATTTATGTATGTTAAGGTAAATTTCAAATAAATAAGCGAATTTAAATTTCGAAAAAATTAGACACTAATAGGGTGTGTCGAAATACTTTTTTGAGGGTTTTCTTAACGCAAGACCCGTTAAAATGGCATGTTTCATAGCAGATTACGAAATAGTATAATGAGTAACGTCCGCAACTCACTTTATGTGGTTAAGACAGCGACATCATACTATATTAGCGCCTGAAAATGTCGAACAATTCGGAATTGCTGAGATAGAAGTTCACTGGAAAAATATCGAATTTTTAAAAAACGGCAATAAACGGCAATAATATTTTTGCATGGCTTTATTAAATACACTTTACTTAATAACATAGCGTCTTTACTTTTGTGAAGCATTGTGTAGTTATATAACTTTTTGTCTACGAAACATAAAAATTATAAATTTTTTTTAACATAATATACCCTTCGCAAAGCACTTCAAAGCTACCCTAATACACTTAAAACATGGAAAAACTTGGTAAGAGTAAATTCTACTTACTTTTTCCTACGTTATCCATAAAAATGTGCACTTGTTTTCAATCAAGCTTAATTTTACAATATTAAAAAGTTCACAGCAAAAAAAATACGAAAAACTTTAATATTATTCTGGCAAAAGAGCTGACTTTGATGGCTTGTCTGAAACTAATGGTAGCCAGATGTATTGAATTAAACTGGTTTTTAGGTGCAATAGTATATGTACTATTGGAAAATGCATGCCTATTTTGAACACTTAAAAGTTTAAAAATTGGGTTTATGCCAAAAATTTTGGATTTGGGACCAATGTGCAATGGTGCTCTAAGGCTTAATAAAATTTCATTCAGATAAAATTTATTATTTTGCGTTAACATGTTCTAGAAAATTATTCGCCATAAAATTTCAGTAGGGGTCTCCTCAGAAGAAATCTTTGTAAAATGAACCTAAAAGACCCAAGGAAGCGAAAAACATACATATATTCCTGGGAATGTTGGACGCGTATTATTTCGGTTTCTACTGACACTATCGAAATACTCCTTTTGCAAAAGATTAATGATTTTAGACTACGTTTAACATGCAGCCATAAAAATTGCATTAGGGTGGTATAAACTAAAACAGCTGATTCAACCAACCTTACGACAAGCTGTGTTACTACACCATTTCCAGATGGATTTTAGAAAGCGTCAACTGGATTTTTGAAAGGGGAAATTGGATTTTAGAATTGTCAATTGGATTTTATAAAGGGGAAATTGGATTTTGGAAATGTCAATTGGATTTTAGAAAGGGGAAATTGGATTTTAGAAATGTCAATTGGATTTTAGAAAGGGAAAATTGGATTTTAGAAATGCCAATTGGATTTTAGAAAAGGGAAATTGGACTTTAGAAACCGTAAATTGGATTTTCGAAAATTTAAATAATTACGTATATGTACATTATAATTTCATACGCAATAAAGAATTTCTATTGGAAAAATTCTGTGTAAAATTTATTTTACACGCACATTCTGAAATCCAATTCACGCTTTCGAAAATCCAACTGACATTTCTAAAATCCAATTTTCCCTTTCTAAAATCCAATTGACATTTCTAAAATCCAATTTCCCTTTTCTAAAGTCCAATTGACCTTTCTAAAATCCAATTTCCTCTTTCCAAAATCCAATTGACATTTCTAAAATCCAATTATCTCTTTCTAAAATCCAATTGTCGTTTCTAAACTCCAGTTAACGCTTTCTAAAATCCATCTGGAAATGGTGTAGTCATTGGTGCCTTATCGTAATTCTGTAGCTGTATCGTTAACTTACAGACCAATTGGATTTTGGTTAGCAACCCTAAATCCGTAAACAGCTGACCCTTGTGAAAGCAGTTATAGGAAGGTAGGCGCATAGGCGAATTCAGAAACTTTTTTTCTTTTTACAAAGGTAGATTATAATATCAAAATCAAAGCGAATTCACATCATGGTCAATAGTAATGGGCGAGTCCCAAGCGAATTCAGATTTTAACCAAGAAAAATATTATTTTGACATTACAATCTACCAATTACAATAACAAAATACATGGGAAATTTCTCAATTCGCCTATGCGCCTACCTTCCAAGATCTGCCTCGACATGTGTCAGCTGTTTACAGATTTACGGCACCACTAACAGCTCACATGGATAGCGATAAAGTTACAATAAGGTTAACGATACAGAAATACTTATAAGTCACCAATGTCTGAACCTTAAGACATTGGTGTATTAAACTTAGAGATCGTACTATAAATAACGAAGATATGAGAAAAATAAATTTTAGCAAAATCTAGCGGCGTCAAAAAAAAAATTAAAAACTTTTCCGCAAATGTTTTCCAAAAAGACATCATATGCGGGCGCGTACGGCGAAGTTTATTCTTGCGTCCCTATAAGGCGAGACGGCCTAGTGCACAGGTATTTTTTTGTGTTGTTTACCTACATATTTAGCAACAAACTTTTAAGCTGAATTGCAAATGAAGTGTGTACCTACACGTGTTTTCGCGAATGCTACTTTGTATTCCCAGCAAGCAATCTCGCAGCGCTTAGAATTTTTGGAATCTATAATTTGTTTGTTTTTTAAAAAGTTAATTGTAATTCATAGATGCTTTTTCGAAAAAGGGGAAGTATAAAATCATTACAAAAGATCAAAAAAAAAAATGTTTAGTGTGCAACTGAGTAGTCCACTTTCAAAAGTGGCTATGCGCATTTTTTCGATATTGAGTTTTTGTTGGATTGTGTTTATTGCAAAATCCTTACGTATTCTGAAATTCAAAACATGTTTCAAAAATGCTCTATTTCAAAACTGGTTCCGAGAACGCCCTATCTCAAAACTTGTTTCAAAAACGCCATATTTCAAAACTTGTTTCAAGAACGCCCTATTCAGTGTTGCCAGAACTTCTCCAGAGTTCCAGCTAGATTCTCCAAAAAAAAAAAGCTAGAAAAAGCTAAAAAAATTGATTCACACATAAAAAAAAAATTTAAAGCTAAAAAAAGAAGCTAAACAAAATTACGAAAATACGCAGTAGAACTTGGAGCGAGATCTCCCCAAGCGAGAGCAGAAGAGAACTCTATTTGATATCCTTTCCGAGCAAAATCAAAATTTTTTCAGTTTTGATTTATTTTGTTTGTGTTTATTACTTCCCTTCCTAGGAAATTCAATGCTAAAAGCGAGTATAAAAAATTGTATGCTTATACACGCAGTATAGGGAGTAATGGAGTATCTATTGACAAGTACTCCCGGATTAATAAAACGATGATACCAATTCCTACTGCGTATTTTAATGCTTTATTAATAGGTGATTTCCCGTGGCAGTGATCCGGACAAAAAATTTGCAAGCACCTGCAACAACAACTTTTTGATCCTGATGTTTATCTGGATCAAAAAAATCTATTACAATCTACACGGACCCGAAATGGATCTAGATAAACATCAGGATCACAAAATTCTTGTTCCATTTGCACGCAAAATTTTTATGCGGATCTGGAGGGGAACTCGCCTAATGTATTTTCAAACACACACACATAAATTCGAGGTCAATTTAATAGGCCGTGACCTTAATGTCGAACTCTCGTGACCGAGATGTCAAAACTGTAAGGAAGACGAAATAATTTGACATTCAGCTCACGGGCAAATGATGGATAAACTCAGAGAATGAAGAATTTGACGAATTGTAAACACGAATGCATGTATAGGATATGCAGAAGTAACCTAATTGGATAGCTGTTGAAGAAGAACAAGAAGTCAGCTGATCTGAAGAACCGACCTGCTTAGTGGAGCCTGTATAAGTTGATGTATTGTGGAACGATCCTCCGTCATCCCTTGTCAAGTTTGGTTTGGAGACAAACCGGTTTCGGCTAATATGCGCCATCTTCAGTGTCTTTTTTCGTTCTGAGTTATTTTGTGTAAGTTCGATAGTACTTATAGTAACTAGCTTCCATCGTTTGGTCACGTACTTCGTGTTCGTGTGATGTGTTCGTGTGTTCGTGCATTCGTGTGTTCGGGCGACGTGCATGTGTGCGTGCGTGCGAGTCTGTGCGTTTAGGTATGTAAGGGTGCCGACAGTCAACAACGAGTTGACGACCCGTTTCCGAAGCCCGAGTTCGAACGAAAAAAGACACTGAAGATGGCGCATATTAGCCGAAACCGGTTTGTCTCCAAACCAAACTTGACAAGGGATGACGGAGGATAGTTCCACAATACATCATATTCCTACCCTGTCGGAAAAACAAGCAACCAAAAAGTATCCTGTATAAGTTATTTATTTTCATATACTATATGCAAATTTGTACTTCAGTGTCAATAAAAATAACGAAATGTTAAAAAAATGTTTTACATTCAAATAATGGTAACTATGATGACTGTATGTATGTATATGAGCAGTGAGCAGCGCTCATTTTTTGGGGAGTTTTAGCAAATAAAAAAGCTAGAAAAAAAAGCCAAAGCTAAATCAGAATTTTTGCAGCTAAAAGACAAGAAAAAAAGCTAAATCTAGCTTGAAAAAAGCTAGAATGGCAACGCTGGCCCTATTTCAAAACATGTTTCAGGAACACCCTATTTCAAAACTTCTTTCAAAAACGCCCTATTTCAAAACTGGTTTAAAGAACGCAATATTTCAAGTTTTGTTTCAAAAACGCCATATTTCAAAAATTGTTTCAAGAACACCTTATTTCAAATCTGGTTCAAAAACGCCCTATTTCAAAACTTGTTTCAAGAACACCTTATTTCACATCTGCTTCAAAAACGCCCTATTTCAAAACTTGTTTCACGGGCGCCTTATTTCGAGACTTGTTTCAAAAAACGCCCTATTTCAAAAATTGTTTCAAGAACACTCTATTTCAAAACCTGTTCCAAAAACAACCTATTTCAAAAAATTGTTTCAAGAACGCCCAATTTCAAAACTTGTTTAACGAACGCCCTATTTCAAAATTTTTTCCAAAAACGCCCTATTTCAAAACTTATTTCAAGAACACCCTATTTCAAAAACTCCCTATTTCAAAACTTGTTTCAAGAACACTATTTCAAAAATTGTTTCGAGAACGCCCTATTTCAAAACTTCTTTCAAAAATGCCCTATTTCAAAAACTCCCCATTTCAAAACTTGTTTTAAAAACGCCCTATTTCAAAACTTTTTTCAAAAACGCCCTATTTCAAAATTTATTTCAAGAACACCCTATTTCAAAAACTCTCTATTTCAAAACTTATTTCAAGAACACCCTATTTCAAAAACTATCTATTTCAAAACTTGTTTCAAAAACGCCCTATTTCAGAAAAGTATGTAGGTATGCAATTTTCTCTGAACTGGGGTGTTTTCGAATAAAATTTTGAAATAAGGCGTTTTGAAGCAAGTTTTTAAATAGGCTAATCTTCCACTCAGGCGTCGATATGATGTATGAAATATCGGGCTCATATCGGGTTACCAACTTAAGAACAGACATACAAACATTTCGGACTCCAAAATGAGCTCATTAAGTTGTGATTTCGGAGTGTGAGAGGAATTCCGAAAAGTTCTAAACTCTTCTTATTAAGCAGTTAATTCAGCTTCAACTTTGATTCGGAACTAAAGCGCTGAATGAGTGAGAACGCTGCGGTTTACGATTCCTTTCAGGCTCTTTTATGACTCCGTCTGTTTACTGGGTTGTTTTTTGTTATTTGTTTTTTTTTTTCTTATTAAAGGGAAACACTTTTAGTGTCTAGCACGCAATTAGTTTTAAATTTTTTTATTGATAGATGTTTGCTTAAAACATTTTGTTTCATATTTGAGGGTACTACATACATACATATGTAAGACTAGAGTATAATGAAATGCAAACAAAGACTTGTCTGTTCTTGTTTTATTCCTTGACGTTTTTTGTGCGGTTACTAAGGTATTTTTTGGCGATATTTTTGGGTATAAAAGGTGGACCAGCTACTTCCAAGACAAAAAGTCCACGTCTGATTGTAGATTAAACACAACTATAACTAGTGTGAATTCAATTGAAAAAAAATGAAGTTTTTAATAATTTTTCAAATAGCGCTTGTGGCTGCATTGCTGCTGGCAGCTCAACCGGCTGCTGCTAAGGACAACGCGCTGACCAACAATGCTGCAGAATTGAGCGATAAAATTGCAGCAGCTGCCGCTGCTGCTGACAAAGCTTCGGCGGATGCGCTGGACATTGCAAGTAATAATAACAAACAAAACAACATTGACACCGATACCGTTATTTTTATTAGAACCGATTATCGTGCTTCTAAGGACGATCCTCAAAGCGGATCATTCGCACGTAAACGAAAACTGGATAGCGGAGTTGGTAGTTCAAGTGACCGTAGGAAAAGAAGTGACGCGACTGGTTCCAGTGGCAATGCAGCGAATGCAGAATCCAAGATGACAGATCCAAGAAGAACAGCTAGTGATACAAATATTGTCAAAAAGGGCGTCGGGGGCGATAATAAAACGAAATTAAAAAGAGCGCATAGCATTTCAGACATTCCCGGTGGAGGTAAAAACATAAAAGCAATAAGAACAATACCACCACCCAATACACCCAATAGTCCAATTAGCGCCTATGGCCTAATGTGCAAAAAAAGCAGCAGTAGCGGATCCAGTAACACATTCTTAAATGCGGTCACAAGCAAATTGAATGCTTTAAACGTTAAGAGGGGAGATAGTGGTGATAGCAGCAGTGGTAGTGGTTGCGCTAGCGATAGAGATACCGCTAGCTCTTCGAAGAAGGCAAAGAAATGGTTCGATTAACTAATGCAAGAATTTTCAAATATATGTGTATGTACATATGTATAGGCTGACCATCCGTTCTGTTTTTTGAGGGACCGTTCTGTTTTTCAGACGTCTGTCCCTCGTATTTTTGTTTTTTCGGAAAACCTCAAAATGTTCTGTTTTTTTTGCTAGTGTCCCTCATTTGTCCCTCATTTATTTATTTTGGGACATATTCATAGTCTTGAGAAAATCTGATTTTAAGTTAGTTAAAATCAATATTTTATTTTGACTATGAATATTCCCCTTTTTGTTTAAAATCTGTTTTATATTAAAAAGGTTGAGGTGGCAGCGCTTTTTCTCATCAGAATTTAAGTAGTTATCGATAATAACTACCATCCTCATTGACTACAGAGAAACCTCCCCTAACGGACACCTCTCATAGGCGGACACCTCCCTTGAGCGGACATTTTTTCATGCACCAAGGTTTAGGTTAAATTTTTAGAACAAATTGCCCTCTCTTAGGCGGACACTCTCTTGGCCGGACGCGGACAGTTATTTACTATGAAATGAACTAAAAACTTCTATTAAGCGGACACGAACCTCTCGTCAACGGACACTTTGATTTTTTTTCATAACAAATCACATAAAAACCTCTGTTAGGCGGACACGAACTCCTCTTATGCGGACAAAATATAAGTATGTATAGCAATATAAAAAAGTTCGCTGAATGTTCGTTAGGTAAAAAGCGCTACGATAAAAGGGGAATCACCAACTAAAATAAATGTCCGCATGACTTTATTGGAAGATATAACAACATTCACGGATTTCCGGTTAGATGTTCTAACTGACGAAAACGTCGAAACCATTGAAGATGATAGTACCAATACTAACTACCGCTGAAAGTAGGTAATGCAATCTCCTCGAACGAAATGGCTTTGACTGCAGTTTCAAATTTGAAAAGATTTTGCAAGGAAGACCTTATTGCATTTGAATTGTTACAGAAATTTGAAATTGTAATTTCATATGTATGTATGTTAATACTTTATGTATATACATACATACATACATATGTACATATGTATATGTACATATTTATGTATTTAAGTGAAATTTTGAAGACATAAGAATTATTGTTTTTTTTTAGTGAAATATGAATAAATAAATCCTTTAAAATCCAAAAAATTTCTAAAATAGGAACCCACACCCTTAAGCGGACACCTCTCTTGGGCGGACAAAATCTGCCCGACGGTGAGTGTCCGCCCAAGGGAGGTTTCACTGTATATGTTTGTTGGAATGTAATTTTTGTGGTTGCTGTGTGGCAAATTAATTTGAGAGAAATTGGTAAATCGTATTAAAATTGATTTGTGGACATTAAACTAAGTTACCAAATTCTTTTTTATCGTAGCATTATGCTTGCTTTATTGTAGATACCTATAATTAAACTTACAAATTTATTTATTTTTGTTAAAACAAAAAGTCTGAAGAGAATGTGAATTACATATGTTTGTAAGCCTATTATTTGATGAATAAATATTTTTTACGATTTCAAGTTTCATAAATATACATATGTTCGTACTTATATCATTTGAAATTTTGTCCCTCATTTTCGATTCATATTTATGGTCAGCCTACATATGTATGTACTATAATTGTTTACTAGAAAAAATAAATAAATAAATGATGCGCTGATGATTTTTTTATATATTAAAAAATGTATATGCACAAAGATTAAACAAATTTAAAACATGCTCCATAAAAATAAAAAAAGTAGTAGAAAAAAATAGTAAAAAGTAGTAGGGACAAAATGCGGAAAATTAGTATAACAAAGGAGTATAAAAAAGGAGTATAAAAAAGCAGTATAAAAAATCAGTATAAAAAGGAGTATAAAAGAGTAGAGGAAAAATTAGTAGAAAAAGTAGTAAAAAGAAGAAATAGCACAGGGTAGTCAAACAGGTAATAGAAAACAGTGGTCGAAAAAATTATGAAAATAGAAGTGAAAAATGTAGTAAGAATAGTGGTGGAAAGAAGAAATAGAAAATGGCTATAATAGAAAAAAGTAATAGAAAAGTAGTAGAAAAAAATTTAGTGAAAAATATATTAAAATATTAGTATAAAGAAGATATATCAAAGGGTAGTAAAAGGTTTTAAAAAAATTTAATAGGGAAAAGTTGCATAAAAAAGTGGTAAAACTGGTAATAGAAGAAAGAAGTAGAAAAAATAAGTAGAAAAATTTAGTGGAAATATTAGTGAAAAAGCAAGTAATAGAAAATGGTAGTAAAATTAAGTATTAGATAAAGGTAATAAGAAGAAATTCCTAATAGAAAAAGGTAGTGAAAAGAGTAAGAAAAAAAGAAGAAAGAAAAAAGTAGTAGAAAAACTGTAGTAAAGACAGTAAATAAAAGTTAGAAAAAGTGGTAAAAACGGGTAACAGAAAAAAGAAGTAGAAAAAAGAAGTAGAAAAAATAGTAGAAATATTAGTGAAAAAGCAAGTAATAGAAAAGGTTAGTAAAATTAAGTAATAGGTAAAGGTAATAAGAATAAATTCCTAATAGAAAAACTGTAGTAAAGACAGTAAATAAAAGTTAGAAAAAGTGGTAAAAACGGGTAACAGAAAAAAGAAGTAGAAAAAAGAAGTAGGAAAAATTTGTAGAAATATAAGTGAAAAAGCAAGTAATAGAAAAGGGTAGTAAAATGAAGTAATAGATAAAGGTAACAAGAAGAAATTCCTAATAGAAAAAGGTAGTGAAAATAGTAAGAAAAAAAGCTGAATGAAAAAAGTAGTAGAAAAACTGTAGTAAAGGCAGTAAATAAAAGGTAGAAAGAAGTAGTCAAAACAGCTAATAGAAAATTTCCTACAGAAATTATGGAAGCGTAGTAGAGAAATGGAAACTAGGTAGTCGAAAGCGGCATTTACAGTGTTGCCCCTTCCAGTTTTCATATCTTCAGTATATAAAAAGCGTTTTTTTCTATTACAAAGTAGTAAAAAAAAATAGAAAAACGTAGTAAAAAGAAGTATTAGAAAAACGTAGCAAAAAGAAGTATTATAAAAACGTAGTAAAAAAAGTATTAGAAAAAGATAGTAGTAAAATTTAGCATTAAAATTTGTAGTATAGGTAGCAGAAAAAGTAGTAAAAACAGGCAATAGAAAATTTTCTAGTGTAATTATGGAAGATTACTAAAGAATTGGAAACTAAATACCTAGTCGAAAGTGGAATTTCTAGTGTTGTGACTTCTAGACACCGGCTGTCATCTATTTCTGCTTCTTAATTGACGCATAACCAATTAGACAATTTTGGGCGAGTCCTAACCTTGACATCATCCATGCTTCTGCGCCGTACATGCGAACTGGAACGATGAACGTTAGAAGTGCCACTCAGTCAACCCGAAATCCATTGAAACTTGTAATTTTTCACTTATGCATAACCTTAAAAGTAGTTTTCAATTTCACTTCTAATTCAATGTCCAATTGATTTTTTCTTGTTTATTTTCCAATTTTACTTCTTGCTACTTTTTCAATCTCCTTTTTTGCACTTCCACACACTACATAGTAGGTATCTAATCATTGTTGCATTGCACGGCTGTTTTCTTTTCCATATCACTTTTTATGGCATGACATGCATGGACCTGTTTTTTTTTTTTTGTCCAAACGGTAGCGGCGGCCGAACTTCAATTGTTGCTGTGTTGCCGTTGTTGTCGTTGCTTTTGCTGTCAACAGTTTCCAGTTTCACTGCATGTCTTTTTTTTGCGCGAATTTTTTTTTGTTTTTTTTTCCATTTTTGTTTGCTGTGTGTGCTCTGTTTCCCAAGCGCTTAACATTGAAATGCGTGGCTTAAATGAGGCTGGATGGTTGGCACACCTATAGCTAGGCTGACCATCCGTTCTGTTTTTTGAGGGACCGTTCTGTTTTTCAGAAGTCTGTCCCTCGTATTTTTGTTTTTTCGGAAAACCTCAAAATGTTCTGTTTTTTTTCCTAGTGTCCCTCATTTGTCCCTCATTTATTTATTTTAGGGCATATTCATAGTCTTGATAAAAGCTGATTTTAAGTTAGTTAAAATCAATATTTTATTTTGACTATGAATATTCCCCTTTTTGTTTAAAATCTGTTTTATATTAAAAAGGTTGAGGTGGCAGCCCTTTTTCTCAACAGAATTTAAGTAGTTATCGATAATAACTACCATCCTCATTGACTATATGTTTGTTGGAATGAAATTTTTGTGGCTGCTGTGTGGCAAATTAATTTGAAAGAAATTGGTAAATCGTATTAAAATTGATTTGTGGACATTAAACTAAGTTACCAAATTCTTTTTTATCGTAGCATTATGCTTGCTTTATTGTAGATACCTATAATTAAACTTGCAAATTTGTTTATTTTTGTTAAAACAAAAAGTCTGAAGAGAATGTGAATTACATATGTATGTTTGTAAGCCTATTATTTGATGAAAAAATATTTTTTACGATTTCAAGTTTCATAAATATACATATGTATGTACTTATATCATTTGAAATTTTGTCCCTCATTTTCGATTCATATTTATGGTCAGCCTACCTATAGCATATGTAAACATGCACATACATTTATGTAGGAATGCATTTTTGCTGGCTGGATGGCTGGTTGTTTTGAAGCGCTTAAAACAGGCTTAGCGGCTTTCCATTTCTGTTGTTCGTTTGGTAGCGCTGTTATGGTCGAGTTTTTATGTTGCGTTTTTTTTTTGTTTTAGTATTGTTTACTTTGAAATTGTGTTGTTATAGTTTTTCTATTTCATTTCGATTTTCTTGATCCTACAACTGCTTTTTTTACTTTTCCTTTAATATGAAAGTCCTAAGTAGATCTTTTTCTTTTTCATATAATAAATCCAGACCTGTTAAATAATGATTATTAATCGTAATGATTACCAGTTTGATTGATAATTTTTTCAAGTATCCATTTAATGATTGATTAACAATGGTTTTCAAATGTTAATGATTATTTTCCAGTTACCATTAAAAACAATCATAAAAATCATAAAAAATCAAAATATTAAAAATAATCAGAAAAAATCCAAAAAAATCATAAAAATGAAAAATAATCACAACAATTCCAAAATAATCAAAAAATCATAAAAATCAAAAATAATCACAACAATTCCAAAATAATCAAAAAAATCATAAAAATCAAAAAATTAAAAATAATCACAAAAAATCCAAAATAATCACAAAAAACATCAAAGATATTCAAAAATAATAAAAGAATCACAAATAATCAAAAACAATCAAAACAATTTTTTAATTATTTTTGATTTTTTATTATTTTTGATTTTTTATTATTTTTAATAATCGTAAATAATTATGATTGTTTTTTGATTGTTTTTAGTGGTAATCAATTATAATTAGTTTTTCTCTGCAAAAGAATTAAAATAATGATTAGCAGTTAAAAACCAAAACAATTTAATTGACTACGAAACCTAATCGGAATTTAACAGTTCTGAATAAATCATGCTTGGCACAGAAAAAAAAAAAATAAATGCAAATGCACCTACGAAATATTTTTGCTGATAGCAAGTTTGTATGTTGTTGGTGTGTTCATAAATCTGAAAAAAATATTCTACTACCTTTTATACTACATTTTCTACTACCTTTTCTACTTCTTGAAGAAATGCGAATGAAAGAAACAATTTGGCTTATAGTAACAGTTTGTAAAAATGCATCAGATTGTTATTGCTATCAAAAAATATTTCTAGTGCCATGTATACTACCTTTTCTACTACATTATTTACTACATAAAGAAATGAGAATGAAAGCAACATTTTGAGTGTGTAAAAAAATTGAAAAAAAAAACAGGGACCCATAATAACTGTTATCGAAATATTTTTAGACAAAAAAGTCAGAATCGACATATCGCCGTAGACAAAAAATTTTGATATTTCTGAAGTCCTCTCGATCTCCTCTCCAAGAATCAGACATGATTTTTATTTTTCTAACTTTTTCGGAAAAAGTCCGTCAAATTGTTTTTGGTGTGTTCAAAAATCTGAAACAAATTCCTACTGCCTTTCCAGCTACTAAAGAAATGAGAATGAAAGCAACATTTTGTGTGTGTTCAAAAATCTGAAAAAAAAATTCCTACTGCCTTTCCCACCACTAAAGATATGAGAATGAAAAAAGTATTTTCGCAGATAGTAAAAGTGTGTAAAAAAGCATCAGATTGCTATTGATCTCAAAAAATATTTCTACTGCCTTCTCTACTACCTTTTCTACTACATTTTTTACTATATAAGAAATGAGAATGAAAACAACATTTTGTGTGTGTGTAAAAAGGCATCAGATTGTTGTTGGTGTGTTCGTAAATCTGAAAAAAATTTCTACTGCTTTTTGTACTACATTTTCTACCACTTCAAGAAATGGGAATAAAAGCAACATTTGCTGTGTGTATAAAAAAATATGTAAAAAAATTCATAATATTGTTGATAATCTGTTAAAAGATCTGAAAAAATTTCTAATAACTTTTTAGTACTTATTTTCTACTACCTTTTCTACTACTCTCTAATACTTTTATATATTACTTCTTTTTACGGCATTTTAATTTTTTCTACCACTTGTTTACTCTTATTCGTACTACTTGTTCTACTAACTTTTCTATTACTTTTTCTACTACCTTTTCTACTACCTTTGCTATTATTTTTTCTATTACCTTTTCTACTATCTTTTCTAGAACTTTTCTGCTACTTTCTTTCTACTTTTTCTTATATATTTTCAGTTTCCTTTCCAATAGCTTTTCTGCAACATTTTAATTTTTTTCTTCTTTGATAGGGCTCAAAAATATTCTCACTTACCTACTCTAAATTTACCCTATTAACATTTTCCTCAACTTTCCTCAATCTCTCCACTTCCTATAAAATTCAAATGCATCACATACATATGTATCTCATAGACCTTTAATTAATTAGACTGCTTATATGTATGTATGTATGTATGTAGCTCATAAGCCATGCTAATTATTTACAAGCGAAACCAATCAACAAACAGTGCGTAGCTTGACGTATGTATGTAATTACGTATTAACGCAGCCAAATATGTTATGTGAGACAGACTTCTACAACAACAAATGAGACGCAAAGCAAACAACAACTACAAAGAAAACACCTATAAAAAAATATTTTAAATTTGACTTGGACAGCAAAGCGGCACTCATGCGTGATACCACACACATATACATTAGACCGTATCGAAAAAAAAACCTAGCGATCTTAAAGATCCTATTTTTTCAGACTTTCTAAATAACGGGTCAAAATGACCTTTTCGAGGGGGTTTCGGAGGGTGAAAATGTTCTAAAAATTATTCGCTATACAGCGTACTTTTTTCTTGTCCCTATAAGGCGAGACGGCCTAATGCACATATGTACGTATGTATGCACTCAGTGGGGCAGAGAGTAATCACCTCTGGACTGTGTAAGTAGCTAACGACCAGCTATCGAATCTATCCTCCATCCGTTTGTCAATCCATTCGCTCTCCCATACACCCACCCGCCCAGTCGTTCATTTTCGAAGTGAAATTGCAAAAGCGAGCAACGTCACGCTGTAAATCTTAATAAAGTCACCACTGTCTGGCGAGTGAAGTTTGTTTGTTTGTGGTGGGCCGGTGGGTACCGACACAAGCGAAGTGCGGCAAGTAAGTAGAGCGAAGCGCGTGGCCCAACAATTTTAGTGGACAAAGCGAAAGATGCGCGCGTAAAGTGTAAAGCACATGAGCGCCAGCAAAATGGCGGGTGGCTTGTGTGGCGACGAGAGATGAAGCTTGTGACATCGCTTGGCGACAATTTCAATTGCGGTTTGTGTGGTTCTGTTATTGGCGGTGCTGATGCGTTGGCACCAAAAGCCGCCCAGAATGAAGCGCATATAGTATGTACATTAGACCGTATCGCAAAAAATAAACTTAGCCGTACGCCCCCGCATATGATGTCTTTTTGGAAAATATTTTCGGATTATTTTTTAATATTTTTTTTTGACGCCGCTAGATGTCGCTAAAATTTATTTTCTCATATCTTCGGTATTTATAGTCCGACCTCTAAGTTTAATACATTGAGGTCACTACCACCTAGTACTTAGTTTATACCACCCTAATGTACCGTTTTTATGTCTGCATGATAAACGTAGTCAAAAATCATTAATCTTTTGCAAAATAAGTATTTCGATCGCTTGAGCGGAACAAAAAATAAAACACGTTCAACATTCCGAGGAATATTGGTTTTTCGGTTCCTTTGGTCTTTTAGGTTAATTTTACAGAACAATTTTCTGAGGAGACCACCAGTAAAATTTTATGCCAAATAATTTTCTAGAACATTTTAATCCTCTAGCGACATTAAGAATACTATTTTTCCTGATTTTCTAAAAAAGGGGGCCAAAATAACCCTTTATTGGCGGTGCTAGAGGGTTAAAATGTTGATTGTTATTCACCATAAAATTCCAGTAGGGGTCTCCTCAGAAGATATCTTTGTAAAATGCACCTAAAGGACCAAAGGAAGCGAAAAACTTATATTCCTCTGAATGTTGAACGTGTTTTATTTCGGGTTCTACTGAAGCGATCGAAATTCTTCTTTTGCAAAAGATTAATTATTTTAGACTAGTTAGGTTTAACATGCAGGCATAAAAAATTGCATTAGGGTGGTATAAACTATGTACTGGGTGGTAGTGACCCCAATGACGCACATAGGGTTAAAAATATTCCATAGTATAAGCCGCCCTTTCACGCCAAAGACATTGATGTATTAAACCCGGAGATCGGACTATAAATACCGAAGATATGAGAAAAATAAATTTTAGCGGCGTCCAAATAAAATAAAAAACTTTTCCGGAAATGTTTTCCAAAATTACATCATATGCAGGGGCGTACGGCGAACTTTATTTTTGCGTCCCTATAAGGCGAGACGGCCTAATGTACATATGTGAGCAACGTAGCGCTATGAAGGTTGTGCAGACAAAGACGGGAGTTAAGAGAGTTTAGGGACTCAGGGCAGGGGACAAGTGGCGTGTGTGACAAAACATGCGATGATTTGTGGTGTTTGGCTTTTTAGCGGAATTTGCAGCAGCTTAGGCAACTTAATTGCGAGCGAAGGACTTGGAGGAGCGATTGTCAGTCAAAATAGCCACTAGCAGTCAGGCTGAAGGGTTAGCGCAGCACAATAGACGACCGTTAGTTTTTTCGTCTCGCGAAATCTGGCATTACATATTACCTAATAAATAAGTTCTCCGCCATCATATTCACGACATGGACGAACGCGGTAAGACTGGAATATCCAACCACATCGGGAATCAGAGGATTCCAACAACGAACAATCCAAAAATATTGGGTATTACGTTCTACAGCTTCGCGTCATTTTACGCACATACGACTGCGCTTGTCATTAAAATTTAAAGTCGCAACAAAATACTCAAATCGCTAGCCGGCAGCACTTGGGACAAAAAAAGAGAATTTTTAATTGCAATCGGCCGAACGATGCTTAATTATGCGTCGCCAATATAGTCGCCGTGGACTTGAACCACCTAATAGACGAAACCACAGGCGTGCCAAAACGCCGCCTTAAGGACTACCACGGGTTGTCTACAGATGACACAACAACACCATCATCACCACGAGGCTTAGGTGCTCCCAGCAAAGCAACACAACAACATGCTGGATAAGCAATTCTTACTGGGTTGTTATCGAAGAGGCTACTATAACAATCAGCTGATCGAACCTAAATCACCTTTTTGCCATATCAGTTACCACCTCCTTGACCTACACCAAGAGCTGGAGAAATACGTAACACAGCCGCTCGACTTCGATCACCTACAGGCAAGTTCTTAACAACATTCCCAAAGGCAAAGTCGACCGTTACGTGTCCGTTCGCCTGGGTATGTATATATCTTGATCTGAAACCAACCTCCACACGTTGCAGAAGAAGAGCGCGAACTGCCGCGAGAGACATGTGTTGCACTCGCGCAACTCCGTTCCGGATACTGCAGCAGACTGAACTCGTATACAAGGGTCAAGAATTGATGCCAACATACCGAATGTATTCCCGGCATGTGCAGAGTCACCACACGACACCCGGCGGCAACTTTTAAGATGCTCAACAAAACCGACTAATCTTGGATCTAACACCACTGTCGCTCTGAACTAACCCCACAGAAGCTGCAACATTTCTGGGTCTAGATGAGTTTGACAATAGTTTGTGCTAAATATGTGTTGCCTAAGCAGGGCTTAGTACTGTTAATACAACAACAACAACAACAACAACAACAACAACAACACCGCCAATACGGCAAAGGATTTCACCTACACTCTCCAGGACCTTCGGCGAGGGAATCTTGGTGACTATAATAACAAAAACAACCGCCAGTTGACGCATCCAGCAGCCAAGCAAACCACAAAACTGATCAGCTGCCATTCACTTTCCGCCAAGTACCTACTTAAATAGACGCCACAAATCTATTTTTTTTTATAATCGCATTAGTAATGATCAGCGCAGCAAAAACTACAAGTTTTGTGCGTTTCAAAGGGAAGCCTCTGCGCAGCGTCCAAGTTTAGCGCTTAGACATAAAGTATGTACGTACTTAATGTCTCTTTAGCCTCAGCTTGGCTTGTCGCGCGTTGATTTGTTCAAAGTTTATGGTTTGTGCCAGCCATGGCTGGTTGGAGGGGGCTGCACTCAAAAAAAAAAATTTCTCTCGATCAAAGACATAATTTTCCTTATTTTGAACACGCGTCCCAATACAAAATTTTCTTTGTTTTGTGTAAATTTTCTCAAAAATGTGGAAAAAACATAAAAAAACTTTCAAACAAATTCGTTGCCATGGGGATTTGTATGGGAATTTAATTTCTCAAAATTAAAGAAATCAAGTCTTCAAAACAAGGAAAGTTGGGAATGGAATGGCGCTTAAAGAATTTTTCATTATTTTAATGTATGAATTTTTTCAAAACAAGTATATGAAACCATGGTAACGCATGTAACAACAATATTTTATAAACCTTTTAACATGTTTTAAGGAAAATTTACTCAAAACAAAGAAAGTAGTGTTCAAAATAGGTAAACAATTTCTTTGACCCCTCCATATATTTTTCTTCTCTCAGTGTGTGTGTGTTTGCCTACACAGAAGTGTGGTTATGAAGTTGGTTTTTGCCAAGTTAAGTTTTTTTTTCTTTTTTGATGGCAATGGAAGTTGCAGTGGCAGCTTCGATAAGCTATGAACTTCACCAAGCTGCTGCGCAGAAGAATCGAGAGAGAAAGGATGATTAAGATGGAAATAATTAAAAGTGAAGGAAGATGAGCGAAGACTAGATGAGTAAGCAGAATATAGACTGAGGGGGAGAAAGAAGGCAAGGCAAATATTTAGTTTGAAGGGCACTGAAAAGCTTGCCGGCAGTTGGAAATGGAAAACAGCTCTTGATAATAAAATGATAATAAAATTCATAAATATTTTGGCATATAGTAGTAGTAGTAGAAGTAAAGGTATGTAAAAAATACATCAAATCGTTGTTGGTCTGTTCCAATATCTGAAAAAAATTTCTGCTACCTTCTCTACTACTATTAGTTTTTTTTCTACTACTACTACTTTTTAATAGCTTTTTATACAGCTTTTTTACAACTTTTTGGTTGCTTGTTTTTCCGACAGGGTAGGAATATGATGTATTCCGTCATCCCTTGTCAATTTTGGTTTGGAGACAAACCGGTTTTCTTCACTGAAGATGGCGCATATTAGCCGAAACCGCTTTGTCTCCAAACCAAAATTGACAAGGGATGACGGAAGATCGTTCCACAATACATCTTTTTTACAACCTTTTCTGCTACCTTTTCTACTACTTTTTCTTATTACTTTTTCTACTACTTTTTT
Source organism: Urophora cardui (assembly GCA_960531455.1). NCBI lineage: Eukaryota > Metazoa > Arthropoda > Insecta > Diptera > Tephritidae > Urophora > Urophora cardui. The sequence continues at coordinate 7,966,244 of OY482671.1, forward strand.
CTTATTACTTTTTCTACTACTTTTTCTACCATTTTTTCTTATTACTTTTTTTACTACTTTTTTCTTATTACCTCTTCTACTACCTTTTCTACTACTTTTTTCTTTTTACTTTTTCTACTATTTTTTCTACAATTTTCTTCTTATTACTTTTTCTTCTACTTTTTCTACTACTTTTATATTTTATTTTCTTGCTGATGAATTCCAAATACATGCAATTATTTGATTATTTTCAATTATTTCCGCTATATTTGATTGTATGCTTAATTAATTAATCGATTTATTAATTTTATTTTATATTTGATTTTTGCTTGAAATGTTATTCCTGTGCTATGGCATGCAGATTTTTCGTACGAAAAAATATAAATAAACGAAAATAATAATTAAAAATAATCATATAAAGAAATAATCACATTATTGAATATAAGCAAGCAATTAAAAGAAATCAAACAATTCAAACTTAAGCAATTAAAAAATTTATCATACAACTAAAAAATTAGTTGTTTTGTTTTAAAAAATTATTTGATCTATTTTGATTGCATGAATATTTCTGATTATCATTTTTTAAATATTAATAGTTAATTAAATTAAAAAAATATATTAATTAATCGATTAATTAATACTAGTATCGCCGGTGCTCGAAATTCGACCATGCAATTTATTTTATCAACTTTGTATTGGTACAAAAATTATTCCCTTCGCGTAGATAAGCAACACTTTCCAAATTCCAGTTGTACCGCAACACTGATTTGCCCTTTTGTTCACGGTCCGACGCGAAATCATGGTCAAAATCAAGGCAGATTTAGAAAGGTAGGCCCGGTGGCGAATTCAGAAATTTCCCATGTATTTTGTTATTGTAATTGGTAGAGTGTAATGTCAAAATGATATTTCGCCGTGGTTAAAATCTGAATTCGCTTGGGGCTCGTCCATTCCTATTTGCCATGATGTGAATTCGCTTTGATTTTGACATTACACTCTACCTTTGTAAATAAAAAAAGAAGTTTTTCAATTCGCCGCCAAGCCTACCTGTTAGAAATGCCTTAGTCAAAATTAAAATTACTCAGTGTGCTCTCCCGCCCTCTCTCACATTTTTCGCTTTAATGGAAAAGCAATAGGAGATATTTGGCCGCGTTGATTTTGATCTGAGCGTAAACTAGGCCAATGCATATAAAATAGAGAGAGCGCTTTTAAATTAAAGCGACTCTTCAACTGTGTTTACGAAATTTGTAAACACGTTTACGATATCTATTTCTCTTAACTAAAAATTTTATTTATTAATTATAAACAAATTAAATAATTTATAGAAAAAATTATATGCCTATGCACTGCTCCTGACTCATACGAACACATCCATATCAATTTTATGTGGATATGAGTATGTTAAATGTGCTAAACAGCCTGGCAATTGTTTGTATGGAAAAAATGTTAGCCTATTAATATATAGATACTTTTCTAATTTATCGATTAAATAATATACTTTTTTAATTTATCAATTAATTAATACCTATACTTTTTTAATTTAATTAACTATTAATAATAAAAAAAAAAAAATAATTAGAAATATTCATGCAATAAAAAATAAATCAGATAATTTTTTAAAAACAAAGCAACTAATATTTTTAGTTGCATGGATAATTTTTTAACTGCTTAATAATTTGATTAGTTAAGCCCATATGACACTACATTTTTTTTCTGGTATTCTACCAGGTTTTTTGTGTGAAGGAGATGGTCAAATACAGTTTTGCGTTGGTGCAAGCGAGCAAGCTATATTGAAAAAAACCAAACAAAATACCATCTAGGCGATTAAAAACCAACGAGCCAGCTTTGGATTTCGGTAGGTTTTTTGGCATTCGGTCATTTTTTCTGACAATTTTTCCAATTTGACAACCATTAAATAAATTATATTTAAAATAAAAAATATGTATATGGAAATACAAATTTTAAATTTGCCTCTTGCAAGCTTCTGCTTTGGTGTAAGGGTAAAGAGGAAGTCCGCAAGAAAAATTATATTGCGTACTGGCAGTGGCGTAGCTAGAGAATTTTTCGGGGGGGGGGGGGGGTCACAGCCACTGTAAAAAATTTACCAAAATAAAAATTACCAAAAAAAAAACTACAATTTTTTTTACAAATGATAAAAATCGCTAGCTTAGAATGCAAATTGTGTAAGTCTTTTTTTTAAAACTTTGTAGGAGAGACAAAAAACAAAAAAGAAAAAAAATTCGAAATGAAAAAAAATTTCTGTTCATATAAATATTTTTGGTTCTACATAAAAATACACTTTTTCATAAAAGTGGACTTACACAGTTTGCACTCTAAGCTAGCGAAATGTAATTTTTTCAGACTATAATTTAACATTTTAGTACACAAATATCGCTTATAATACATATATCAAACTGTTAAGGCCCTTGGCCACTTAAAATCTGGAATGTTAAGAAGTGTATACATATGTGTGAGTGTCGGGTGATTGACGCAAATATCTAAAAGATGTGATTCTCATCAACGCGAGCCCGAACAAGAACGTGTAGCACGACGACTGCCGATTGCACTAACACACACAAAAAACTCACACATACATACTGCTTGACATGCCAGATTGTCAGTTGCCAAGGGCCTTTAACTATACTTCAAAAGTAAGTCTCATATTCTCTTCTGGAAATCTACGCGCATAGGTAGATTTTCAAGTTTTATGCGCCCAAAATTGAATTTTGTAAAATTGTTACAATTACAGAAAAAAAAAACATACCCACATATTGGAAATAGAATGGGGAACAATAATTCATCGCTTTTTTCCCGACCCCATACTCTGCACTTGCCCCAGATGGTCGAAACTTAGCATATCTGAAGTTAATTTGTTTTGTTTTTTTCTTACATATTTTTATGTGCTAGTTTCAACTTGAATATTTATTATTTAAAGCACTTCATTTAAGTAATCGTGATGAATCCTAAAGGTTCAAGTAATTATTAACACTTTTCAATAATATCCTTGGTTTCCAATAATTCTAAGTTTATAGTTTTAAGCTTTTAAAGTTGGGATATTTAAAAAAAAATTATCACTCTTTTTCATGTTAAAAATTGGTTTTGTTATGTTGGTCTGTCAGACTCAGTCAAATTAACCCTCGGACATGATATCTAGTACAATTAGTAGTTAGCCGACAAAAAATTACGTCGCACAAAGCCGCACTTCACTACTTGATACAGAGTTTTTCATATGTACCTACAATAATTTTCTTTTTGTGCTTTATATTTAATTTTAATGTTTATATTTCTAACGCATATCTTAGTTAATGTAGGTGATGCTCGAAAGTGACCGAGATATTAGTGACCAATTATTGTTAACTTTTTAGGCAGTATTTTTAGTATTTCCAATTTTTCAAAGTTAAGGAAGTACTTATCATAAAAAGGGGCTAAGAATTATAAAGCTACATTTTTTAGAAGATTTTTGAGTATGCAATTTTGCAGCTTATTCAATTGTAATATAATAATATGCAACATTCAACTTTTTGAAAAATTTCATTGGCTTTTCGGAAATTTTAATTGGAACGGTCTCACGTACATATAACGCAAACACCCTACAGAAAAAAATTACTAAAATCGACGGAAATTTTTACAGCATTGAGAATAGCACTTTTTACACTAAAATTGGTTGGCTACATAACAGAAAAATTTTTGGCGTTTTCTTTTCTCGAAATAATGTTGCCCTGTTTGATTTTTTTAGCCATTTTATGGCTTTGTTTGGTCATTTCAACGAATACTAAACTGTAACAAAGTGAGAGGGTACAGTTATCAACAAATTCAGCCATTTTATAGAAACTCAAGTTACGTATTTCAATAATTGAAATATAGGAGGGCAGCATTTTTTCGTAGAAAAGAAAACGCCATTAGAAATCTCCTCAAAATCTTCTATAAATTCTGGCTTTCGCTTTGAAATTTTTAATCCACTTTTAGAAATTTCTACGATTTTTCGGATTTTTCCATAAGCTTAGAAATCCTGCTTAATGCGATTTTTATTGAAAAATTGTTTACATTTTTAAACGAAAATAAGAGAGTCAGATTTTCGACAGAACTGTTTGAAATAAATTTAAAAACTCTGGCGTATGATTTTTTTTTTGAGTCACTGTATATATTTTTCAATAAAATCGACGTTTAACTAGAGCCCTAGATACCCGGGTATCGAGCAATTCGATCTGATCGTTTTTGTTTGAAGCCCGTTTGTTGTTCAAATGCCCGTACAAACATTCGAGCATTCGAGCGTACAAACAAAAAAAATGTGTATAGGAAAAACAAAAATAAAAAAACTACATATAAAGAAAAAAAAATAATAATAAACAAAAGAAAAAAACAAACTTCAAAATACCCGAATTGTTCAAATGCCCGTACAAACATACGGGTAATAAACAAACAAACAACTCTTCGAGAATTTGAACAACAACTGTTCGGGCTACTCGAAAATGTTCAAAAAAATCGAGAGCTCTACTTTTAACACAAATTATTAAAATTTTGCATTAAACAAGCAATTTGGAATAGATGTACACAATAAAATATTTTTGGCCGCATAAAACTTGAAAATCTACCTATGTGCTACGGTTATAAATAATAATTTTCTTATATATGTAATTTAGTTTTTTAATATTCCATTTTGACAGACATTAAGTAAAATCTCAAGTTCAGATACTCTTATACATTGCATATTTATTCCCATTGTAGTTTATACTAATATTATTTGATTAAGATGATAAGTAATTGAAAGAAAACTTGAAATTTAAATAATTGGCGTTACTTTTCTGTTATTAGCATGTTAATAACAGCAATACCGTATAATAATTGTAGCGTTTGTTGAGCCGTAGGGAAGTGCAGGAACCTTAGGAATTTTACCACAAAAGAGCGAATATAAGTACAAAGAATGTAAATTGTGGTAAAATTCCTGCGGTTCTTGCACTTTCCTACGGCTCAACAAACGCTAGAATTATAAGTAATACTTCGTGAAAAAGCGCTAAATTTCGAATTACCAATTTCGAAAAATTACTATTCTCATTGATTTTTTCCTGAAAAAGAAATGTATGCTAATAAAGTCAAAGATGGTTTTATGGTCAAAGCGAATCTTTCGGGGGGGGGGGGGTTTTGTCCCCAAAACCCCCCGTTACTACGCCACTGCGTACTGGCTTCCCGTTATAACATGGAATACACAGCTATTCTGCCCTTTGAGTTTCATAACTTTTTTATTTCTGTAATTTAAATTCAAATTTCTAATAAAATTAATTTTTGAAATAAATATTATTTTCATTTAGTTTGAAGTTTAATGTCAATCAAATTATTTTTGAGGGAGTATTTGTCTCTTTTCAACCTATAGAAGAATTGTTTTTGTATTTTGACTTTCGGTGGGTTTTCAAAACCAAAAAAAACAGGGAAAAAATGTAGTGTCATATAGGCTTTAATACACTTTCGATTAATTAATAAACTTTTTAATTTTGTTAACTATTAATAACTAAAAAAAAAATAACAATCAGAGAAATATTCCTGCAATCAAAATAGATAGAATGATTTTTAATTGTATGATTATTTTTAATTTAATTCTTAAATGATTATATTGATTATTCTTAATTATTTTTCTATTACTCATATATCATGGCGTACAGTTGTTTCGTACGGAAAATAATGTTATTAAAATCAATCATACAACTATTTTTGATTAATTTTGATTATATGATTATTTCTGATTATTTTTTCAGTGACTATTATTCATGATTATTTTTTATAATTTTTTAATTTAATTCATAATTAGTTAGGTTATCATATTAACAGTTAAAATTATTAATTACTATTCTATTTTCTGAATTGCATGATTAATACATTTATTCTGATTCTGATTTTTTAACTGCATTTTAATTTAGCGCTTCTCTGGTATTGAAATCTGAGCTATCAATCTCGTGGTATCGAAACGAAGTAGATACTTCTGATTAGTACTGTGAACTTCTTTCTCAGCTGGTATGGGTATGTAGTCTTACAGTCAACTTGCAGGACATGAACTGCTTTTATAAGGGAATAACTTTTTGGAGAAAGATGCACAAGCTCATTCCAAAGATCTACCAAGCGCTGCCATAAGAAACACACACTCTCCTAAATACCTGTAAAACCCAAATATAGCGCCACTCCGAAACTTCAGCTGAGGACTGAGTAGCAGTGGGTATATATGCATATTTCAATTACGAGCTCATTGCATTCGTCTACGGTTATCAAGTCCTTACTTGTGTACTTTTAGGTATTGAGTTGTAGGAAGAGAGCTACACGGAGCTACATTTTTACCCACGTAAATGGTTTTTCTTTTTGCTTATGTACCTGCTTTGCAGTTTTCTAGTCTCCCCCTCACATACAGCCCAATTCAAGCTGTAAAACAACAAAAAGTGCCGGCTGTCAGTTTTGTTTTGCTAACGTCTTTCGGCTGCAAAGTTAACTGCAAAGCAATAAAGGTTAAACAACAAGACAAGAAGAAGAAGAAAAATAAAATCAGGAAGGAGAAAGTGAAGAAGAAGAAAAACTGACGCAAGCGCTTAGGAAGTTGCCGAAATTTATGCAGTTATACGTGCTGCCAGGCGGTGGTCTCCTGTGGGTTTCGCTTTGCTGAAACTAGTGATGGGCGAGTCCGAGATGTTTAGACAATCGAGAGAATCGCCATCGTTGCAAAATCACAATCGAGTCAAAAGTTGACTCGCTCCTCGACTACACAATCGAGATGTTTTTGCGATTGTTCCGAGTCGGCGAGTCGGAGGTTGTTTCGATGACATCTCGACTACACAAGCGAGATGTTTTTGCGATTGTTCCGAGTCGGCGGGCCGGCTGTTGTTTTGATGATATGTTTTAGTTGATAAAATAAACTGAATGAGGTTTGTTGATAAAGAAAGTAGGATTTTTAATGGAAGTGAGGTAAATACATATATAAATTAACCAAATTGAAAAATATGCTATACATAGACGCTGCATTATTGCAATCACAACTAAACAGTGTCGTGCATAATAATAATAATTAATTATTTAAACATTAATATATTTTCTGAAGTGAGACGCTTATGAAACAAATGAATTTTACAAGTAGCAACAACGGCAATAGATTTGTAGCACTCTGTATGTTTTGTAAAGCAATTTTAATATTCAAGCGGCAACAACAATTATTATGTATTTTTTGCAGCGAGTCCGAGATGTTGTAGGGTTGCTTTGAAAACGAGAGGAATCGTTGGCGAGTCCGAGATGTTTTAGCGATTGTTTCGATTGACGGCCATTTACGACTTGACTCGAATACGAATGAAAACCATCGAGAGCATTCGAGATGTTTCAACAATCGAGAGAATCGAATAAAACATCTCGGACTCGCCCATCACTAGCTGAAACTGAAATGGCTTTAGGCGGCGTACTGTGGTGAGTTGAGTAGAATTTGGCGCAGGTGGTGGGTTGGACAAAAAGGGCTGCAAAGCCAATAAACAGAATTAGCATAGCAAACATGAATGCCAATAAGTAAAGTGCAAAGTGCGAGCAAAAAAAAAACGCACAGAGAAAAAGCAAATATGAAATGTGAAAGCAGGTAAAAGCAATAAAATACAAAGAGACACTAAAGAGAAATTAATAATAATTAATTTAGAAGTAAACTATGTATTTTGCTAGATTAGCTTAGTTTTCAGTATGAGTGCTAGAGTGCGCACATGAAAGGGCATTTTGAAGGGGCACAGAAGGGCGCAGTTTGTCCGTGACAAGAGAGGATGCAAGCTTGAAAACAGATAGAAATTTGCGTCGTAAGTACCCTAGTCATACACTTAAGGTTAATAAGCTTCCGTGCAAGAGATCATTTTGATAAAAAAAAAAACACTGATGTATTAAACGTTAAAATCTGACTATAAATACCGAAGATATGAAGAAAAGTCTAAATGTGCTACTACTAGGGTGGATACATTTTTTTTTTTTTTTTTTTTTTTGGGAGATACCTTTCAAAAATATTTTATATATATAAGTGTGTGTACGGTAACCATTTTTAAACATTTTGGAAGCATGTGTGATAAGTACCCCATATGCGCACTTGGGGTTAAAAAGCTTACATTAAAAATTCTCTCTATGAAATGAAAAACATTAATGTATCAAATTGGCCGCTGTGGTGCAGTGGGTAGAGTGCTCGCCTGCTATGCCAGAGGTCTCGGGTTCAAACCCCAGTCCGAGCAAACACCAAATAATTTTTTCTAATTAGTAAAAATCCAATTATTGGATTTTTTAAGAGCAACGGTCACCTCTCGGCAGTGGGCGGCATACCCTCCGAGTGTATTTCTGCCATGAAAAAGCCTCTCACAAAAAATGCATTCGCCCTTCGGAGCCGGCATAAAACTGTAGGTCCACCCAATTAATAGGAAAACAAGTAAGGAAGCCTAAGTTCGAGTGGAATCGAACATTAGATACTCAGCTGTATGTTTTCATAGTTTGTTTGCGTTTGATGGAAACACGGTGTACTTTATATAAAGCGAGTGCTGCATAAAGTGGGCGTAGCCACGCCCATTTTCAACATTTTTATCAGTCATCCAACTAAGCATATGAATATTATTCTTTGTGCAAAATTTCATTCCTTTTTGACTTCTAGTTATAAAGATGTCACGTTACAAATTCCCAAAGAGTGTTCCAGATATATCTTTCTTAAAAAGTAGGCGTGGTCATAAACCGATTTCAATAAATTTTTGCGTGGCTATTAACACATGTTATTAAAGTGTATAAACCAAGTTTCGTCATAATATCTCAATTATTTGTAGAGTTATAGGCTAAGAAATCACGTATATCCCTTTGTGTAAAAAGAGGCGGTGCCACGCCCATTTTCCAAAATTTTTCTATTTGTTGTTTCTGGTCTATTGTAGAAATCAAACCACAAAATTTCAATGAATTATCTTTACATTTGGCAAAGATATCGCTTAAAATGTTTTTATTAGGTCACTTTATAATACCCATATATAAAAGTGGGCGTGGTCGTCAACCGATTTCGCTAAAATTTTCAACATGTATTACCACAAGTAATAAAAGTGTACACACCAAGTTTAGTCATTATATATAAATTATTTGTCGAGTTATGGGCTCAGAAATCTCGTATATTCCTGTTTATAAAAAGAGGCGGTGCCACGCCCATTTGCCAAAATTTTTGTGTTTTTCGTTTTATGTCCGCAGTTGGACTCCTGTTATAAAATTTCAATGATATATCTTTATATTTGACAGAGATATCGCTTAAAATGTTTTTATTAGGTCACTTTATAAGAGCCATATATAAAAGTGGGCGTGGCCCTCAACCGATTTCGGAAATTTTTCGTCCAAATATTTGACTAAGTAAGTATATCACGCGTACCAAATTTCATCGATATATCTTCAACGGTTTCTGAGTTATGACATATAAAACTTGCAAGGTTTGACCCTTAATAAGTGGGCGTGGCACCGCCCATTTTCCAAAATGTCATCAAATTTCTTCCTAGGGGCCTGAGCTCAACACGTGGATAAAATTTCATCGCTCCAGCTGTATTAGTGACTGAGATACCAAATTTCCGATTTTTTCTATATAGGAAAAGTGGGCGTGGTCATGGTCCGATTTCGCCCATTTTCAATACCAACCGTCCCAGTCTCGATACCAACTTGCACTTCGAATTTCATCAAAATATCTAAATTTTTGCGCGAGTTAGAGTGTTTACAGACGGACGGACGGACAGACGGACGGACGGACGGACGGACAGACGGACGGGCGGACGGACATAGCTCAATCGATTTCTCTATTCACCCTGATCATTTTGATATATATAAGTTTATATCTATCTCGATTATTTCATTCTGTTACAATCCACCGTTATGTGATTAAAACTATAATACTCTGTGTACTAGTACAGCTGAGTATAAAAAAGGAGCACACCTCGAATTGGGAGAGAAGCTTGGCCATAAAACTCTTCAGAGTTATAATAGCGCCAGCGCCAGGTGTTTTGGGTTTTTTTTTTAATTGTTGGAGATGTGGTTGATAAGTATTCCAATGGTGCACTTAGGGTTAATTGGGGACTACTAGGGTGGTCCAAAAATTTTTTTTTTCGAAAATGTTTAACAAAACGTTAATATGTATATGGGAAACTGCTATTTTTTGTATTTTTTGCATTTTTGTATTTTTTTGTATTTTTTTGGAAATTTGCATTTTTTTTTTGTATTTGTTTTTTGTCAGTCTAATGTCCTATAAGTCAAGTGACATTTATTTTAGAAACTTCAAACAAACAAGTAAGCATCCTATTCACCTGCCAATCAAAAATAAACCTGCACATAACCCTATCAGCAAACAGGGTTGGGCATGATTCAACTAATTTTGAGTGCACTCAGCCTGCAACTACCACCCAAATCTGAGTGGTAGTTAAATATTTGATTTTAACTACCACTCAATTTGAGTGGTAGTTAAATCTCGAATTTAACTACCACTAAATTTGAGTCGTAGTTAAATTGAGTGGTAGTTGAAAATGAGTGGTAGTTGAAAAATGCCCATCCTTGTCAGCAAATATGCTTTCATCCAAAAATAACTCTTACCTCCACTTCAGCCAATAAAACAACAAAACCAAAGCGAGCCAAGCGGCATGTCACGCCTCTGCCTACGTGCTCGTTCTCGTTTATATATGTATATTCGTGTTGTTTCCTTGTTTGTTTGTTTACTGTAGATGTCATCGAAGCTTGTTAAATTGCGGTAGGACAAGAGCGTAAAAAATTTTCCTCCATGTTTTGTGCATGTAAATGGGCAGTTGAACGGGCAAGCCACCCACCACCCACCAATAATAACAACACCACAAACAGCAACCCATTACCAACAACAACAAATACCTACATATATACGTACATATGTTCCTATATAGGTCTCTTTCCCTTTCTCAACAAAGAAAAGCTAGAAAATCGGCAGCAAAACAGAACATGCAAAAACGTGATTTGCAGCCAACGAAGCGAAATGTCAAACTTCGTATTGGCGAGTGTGTTGAGTTGAGTTGCTTTGTGGTGAGTTTTCTCACTATCAAAAGCCGACTGCTGGCTTGTTTGCTGCACTTACAACCGTCACCGTTATCGGCGCGCAAAAGGAAAAGCGGAAAAACGTGCAACGCCAAGTTGCATTATTTGTTGTTGTTTGCTGCAAAAGCCAAAGCCATATGCCACCAACCGGCTGCTTGCTTGGCTGGCAGGCTGGCTGCTGTTTGGTTTGGTTTAGCTTGACTTTGGCTTTTGATAAATGAAATCAGTTGTGCGGCAGCTTTCGAGTGTTACGGTTATGCGAAGCGCAAATGAAAAACGGAAAAGTGTGGAAAATTGTGTGAAAATTTAAAGAAAAGTCGTTAAAGAAGTTTTACTTGCTTTGCAGTGCGTCTACTGCGACTAAAGAAAGGCGTATGTAAGCAAAGCGCAAGCAAAAATTTGGCAAGACAAGTGTAATTCCTGCGGCGGCGATAGCTAAAAACGGTATCAATTTTGTGGCACGTTTTGACAGCTAAAACCGCTGGCGGCAGTGCTTTGAATGAATGGGCTGCGTTGCGTGTGAGTTTTAATAAAGTGCGTGCAGTAGCGTCATATTTATGTACATATGTATGTAAAAGTGCGTGTTGCAAAAGTGAGCAAAAAAGGCAAAATAAAAACAAGTGAGTTGGCGCCGCGTTCGTCAATGATGTTTTTTGCTTCTTTTTTTTGAACTTTTTAATTGAAGTTTTTCTAATTGTGCCACTTTCATGTGTGTAGTGCAATCGCGCTTTTGTGGCTTCAGCGCAAATTTTACTTGAAGAAAGTTCTTTTCTTGTATATTAAAATTTATTTTATTTTTTAAGGTTTTTTCCACAGAATTGGCTTGAATTGTTCGAAAAAAATGTAAAGGCAGTCGGCAATCATATTTTTTAAATACATAATTGACTGTGTTAAATTTGGTGGAAAATATTCTGCTTTCGATTTGTGCTAAAATTTTTTAATGCCAAAATTGTTTGTATTAAATTGTCTTGTACTAAATTTTTTTTACTAAATGTTTTTGTATGAAAATGTTTGTACTAAATTTTCTTGTACTAAAATTTTTCGTATTCAATTTTTTTTGTACTAAAATTTTCTTATACCAAAATTTTTCTACTAAATGTTTTTGTACAACAATTTCGTATATTAAATTTTTTTTATCAAAATTTTTGTACTAAAATGTTCTGCTTTTGTTTTAAAATTTATTGGACGAATTCTTTTCTTAATAAATTATTTTGTACTAAAATTGTTATGCTATGTACATGTTTGTGTACTAATTTTTTTTGTACTAAATTTTATTGTGCTATTTTTTATTATCTACTAGATACTGAAATTTTTTGCATTAAATTTTTTGTATTTAAGTTTTTGTACTAAATATTTTTGGTAGGTACTAAGATATATGATAAGTACTAAAATTTTCTAGAACAAATTTTCTTTTACTCAATATATGTGCTAAATTTTTTTGTACAAAACTTCTTTGTACAAATTTTTTTGTACTAAATTTTTATTTACAAAAATTTTCTTACTATATTTTTTTATATATTATATTTTTTTGTTTTCGAGATAAAATTTTCTGCACTAAAATTTATTGTATTGAAATTGTTTGTAGGTATTAAAATTTTTGTACTACCTACATTTTTTTGTAAGAAATTTTCTTTCAAAAATTTGTTTAGAAACATTGTTTGCGCTAGATTTTCTTGTACTCAAATTTTTGTACCAAACTTCCTTGTTTTAAGATCCTTTTTATTCAGTTTTTGTACTGAATTTTTTTTTTAACTTTTCCCATTAAATTTTTTTTGATTTAAAATTTGTTTGTATTAAGATTGTTTGTACGAAATTTTTTAATATTTAAATATTTCGTTACCTTAATTTTTTGCACTCAACTTTTTTGTACCAATTTTTTTTTTTAATTTTTTGTACTGAATTTTTTTGCTAAATTTTCTGTACTAATTTTTTTCTACAAAAGTTTTTTTTCCTACTACTGTATATTTGTGTACCGAAATTTTTTTGTAGTAATTTATTTGTAGTGAATTTTTTTTTACTAAATTTTATTGTACTAAAATTTTTGCATACTATGTATTTGTGTACTAAGTTCTCTTGTACTCAAATTTTTGATTCAGAATTATTTTGTACTAAAATTTTTTGGTTCAGAATTATGTTGTACTAAACTTTCTTGTACTAAAATTTTCTTTACAAATTTTTTTTTCTAAATTTTCTTGCGCTAAAACTACTACTATATATTTGTTTACCGAAATTTTTTAGTAGTGAATTTTTTTAATGAATTCCTTTGTATTAAAATTTTTGTACCTAATATATATTTGTGTACTGTATTCCCTTCTACTAATTATTTTGTACTAAAATTTGTTTGTTCAGAATTATTTTGTACTAAAATTTTTTTGTTCAGAATTATTTTGTAATAAACTTTCATGAACTAAAATTTTCTGTACAAAATTTTTTTAATAAATTTTATTGCGCTAAAACTACTACTATAAATTTGTTTACCGAAATTTTTTTGTAGTAAATTATTTGTGGTGAATTTTTTAATAAATTTCTTTGTACTAAAATTTTTGTACCTAATATATATATTTGTGTTCTAAATTCTCTTCTACTAAATTTTTTGTACTCAAATTTTTGGTTCAGAATTATTTTGTACTAAAATTTTTTTGTTCAGAATTATTTTGTACTAAACTTTCTTGAACTAAAATTTTCTGTACAACATTTTTTTATAAATTTTATTGCGCTAAAACTTTCTGTAATAAAATTTGTTGCATCAAACACTTTTTTCCCTTTTTCTTCTTTTTTCGCCAACTCACTCAAAATAAACCACGCGCGCGCTTGAATAAATCTATCTCAAAAACGATAGCAAATTTATTTATTGTATTGGCGAAGGTCATTGAATGAATAGAATAGAATAAATTCATCAAACGTACGTGACAATTGTGGTAAAAGTGATCTTTATGTATTGTTTGAAAATAAACGAGCGCGAGCAATTTGGCTTTTGTAGCTTAACGCACACGTACGAAAGCCAAAAAAAGGATTCATACAAATATTGAGAACTCTAAAAGGATTGAAGGAGAAAAGGCGCAAAAAGGTAAAAAAAAGAAACGTTTGACTGATCTGAATATTTTTTTTTGGATTTATTTAATTTATTTTTTTTTACTTTTACTTTCTTCTGCTTAAAAATGGCCTACAATTTTTCAAAAGGAAATAAATGTAGTAGAATTAAGTTAATAATGAGGTTTAAGGCAGTGTGCTTTAAAAGGTTTGTATTTCTGCGAATGAAAATTTAAGTGAAGGTGAAGGAAAGAAATGTTTTCTCAAGCGAATGAATTTAATTCTTTGAACTTTCAAGAGCATCCTCCGCTCCAGCAAGATTACAGCTGCGACACAGTGTGATCCAATGCCAATCGGGCCGCGTGGCTAACAATAGCCCAATATCCGGTGAATACCTACCCCGCAGTTAAGCGGGAAATATCTCTCCTATCCATCTTTAGCATGGCGCTTCCACCCTTCCATTTACGCCTCCACAAAACCGTGCCGAAAGATTCGGCCATTGTTGAAGCATAGTGGCGCAATAACCTACTGCGCCTCTTTGTGACATTATGAGCCGAGCCTTTCCTGGCCAGCTCATCAGCCATTTGGTTTCGCTGGTTATCGTGGTGCCCCGACCCCCAGATCAGAAAGACGCTATGTCCACTTGCTAAGCGCATGAGCCACTCCCTACACTGCCCGAACAGGCTTGATAAAGCTTTTGCAGATTCCAGAGCCGCCTGACTATCCGAGAAAATTCCTTCCCTGTTTTCTACAACGGCACTTTGCGTTGCAAGTAGAACCTTGTAGGCATGGTTACTTAGAAGGTAAATCTTAGACCAAGCAGGGTTAAATGAATGCTACAACAACAACAGCAACAACTTCAAAATATGCGCAACTGCTTTAAGAGACCAAAAAAAATGAATTGAGAAGCTGTAATAAGTGTATGTATGACAGGTCAAGTGCAAGTGCACTCACTCTGCATATGGTCATTGCACTGGCAACTGTCATAATCTAATAGTAAAAGTGTTAAATTTCATAATCACAAACATACATAAAAAACTTTAAACTCTGCATATGCAAACACCTTAAACCACAAAAAAACATAAACATTAAAAATTTAACACTTTGAACATCATTCAAAGAAATTTGCAATAAAAAATGCAGCAAAAAAGCAAAAACAAAAAGTAAATGAAAATAGAGAGATTTAAAAGCAGGGACCGAAAATAACGGTTTTTTTTTTGTGTGGTGAAAAGGTTACGCAAAAATAACCTTATCTTCTTTTGGTCCTTAATAACCATTATAAAAACCAAAAAACCGTTTTGGGCCTGAATAACCGTTATGGCAACCAAAAAAGTGTTTTGGGCTTGAATAACCGTTATTCAGATTTTTATTCTTTTTTGGTCAGCAATAAAAATCAAGCCTATTTATTTGTCAATATTTCTGGACGATATCGGTATCAAATGAAAGGTGTTGAGCAGGGCTTTTACATAGAGGTGTATTTGTTAAGATTCGTAGGTCGGGTTCCCAGTTATGGGTGAAAAAGTGGACCCGGATGCCCTGGAATGTTTTAAGCAATATTGGTATAAAATTAAAAGAAATAATCAGAGCTACAATCCCTGCTCAACACCTTTCATTTGATACCAATATCGTCCAGAAATATTGACAAATAAATAGGCTTGATTTTTATTGCTGACCAAAAAAAAATAAAAATCTGAATAACGGTTATTCAGGCCCAAAACAGTTTTTTGGTTGCCATAACGTTTACACAGTCCCAAAACGGTTTTTTGGTGTTTATAATGGTTATTAAGGACCAAAAATTTTTTTTTTCTCATGATAATGGTTAAATATGACTTTTACCCCATTTCTCTTATAACCGTTACGTCCCTGTTTAAAAGTAAAAAGTGGAAAAAAATCATGCACAAGAGACAAAACTAAAAAAAGCTAAAAACAAAAAAAAATAGATTAAAAAAATACAAAAAAATCACAAAAAAATTACAAAAAAATTGCAAAAAATCGGAAAAAACTCATTCATCCATCCTCTTCGCTTGTACAACATTTCGCGCTAAAAGTTTTTATATTTTTTCCAACTTTTTTTTGATTTTTTTTTTTTGCAACTCATATAGAAAGCGCATTTAAGCGTACATTTGTACGGTGCAGTGAAATAACGCCCGTGGAATTAACGCCCGCGGGCGTTATTTCCCCAAAAAAAAGAAATAACGCCCGCGGGCGTTTTTTCCTTTCTTGAAAAAGAAATAGCGCCTGCGAATAAAACGAAATTAAACCCGCGGGTTTTATTTCAATTCACAAAGGGAAAGAACGCCCGCGCGCCCTATTCGGCGATATGGGCTTTATTTCCCTTTCGAAATGGCAATTAAGCCCGCAGACGGGGTTTTTTTTTAAATATGGTGTATTAGTGGGAAAAGCGCCGCAGGCGAAAAATTGGAATAAAGAATCGCGCGATTTTTAATTCCAATTTTTCGTTTTTTTTTTAAATATAGTGTATTATTATTGGAAAAAGCGGCGCAGGCGAATCAAATAAGTAATTCCGAAAATAAGACATGTGACACAGAAGACATTGATGTATCCGAAATGGATTGTTCTGACTATGAAGAAACGGCAGACAATTTTGGGAGAGTCAAAGCATGTTGTTGTGTGTTATTTGTTTTATCAAGCCACGCGGTGTTCTCTTAAGCCCATGCAATCACTTTAAATTGTGTGCGGATTGCTTTGGAGAGCACAGTAAGGTTGCAATTGTAAATGGCAATATAAATATTTTGTGCCCGGTTTGTCGTCAAATTGTTGAAAACTCTATAAGAGTATTTGTTTAGATTGTGGTCTGAAAGTGCCAATATGTATGTAATGAAGTTTTATTTATTTTGAGAGAGTATTTAAATATTTACTTACTTACAGACCTTGAAAATTGTTACTAATAAATGATTATAGAAATTTACTGAAGCTTTGTTTATTTTGATTGAGTATTTGAATATTTAGAAGGGGATTTAAAAAAAATATAAAGAATCGAAAAATTGGAATTAAAATTCGCGCGATTTTTTATTCCAATTTTTCGCCTGCGGCGATTTTTTCCCTAATACACCATATTTAAAAAAAGCCCGTCTGCGGGCTTAATTGCCCTTCCGAAAGAGAAATAAAGCCCGTGGATCAAACGAAATAACGCACGCGGGTGTGATTTCCTTTTTTTGGGAAATAACACCCGCGGGCGTTAATTCCACGGGCGTTATTTCACTGCACCCATTTGCACTACTTTACATTGCTTTTTTTTTTGCATGAACATGGAATTAAACATGCACAACTGTAAAGATATGTATATGATTTAGTACATCTGTTTGTATATATGTATGGCTATCTCTGCACATGCATAAATCGTCATAAGACATGTTTATACATACATACATACATACGTGATAGCCAGCAGCTGACCAAGCGCATCAAACGACCAAAAGCAGCTAATCAACTCAAGCCAGGCGAATACGCAGGCAGACAGACAGATTTATGCTTGCATATGAAGATATACAAATGTGCATACACAGTATATGGACATGTATGTACAAGCATATCAACATATGTATGCAGACATTTAGTTGAAGAAATAAGCATGTTTTTTTGCAATTATTTTTTTGTTTAATGTTTTTTTTTTCCAACAGCAGCATCAGCTTTCACAGAGCAGCATGCCATTTCAGAGCAGGCAACGTAAATAGCTATTAAGTTTATTTGGACGTGCTGCATGAATAAGAGAAATAAAATCTTACATGATCTGCTTTGTTTAAGATGTAAAATTTTTGGGGCAAAATATTTAGTAAGTCCATAAAAAACTTAAAGCAAAAATTTGTTAGCATCCAAAAATTTCACCAAACAAAAATTAAAAAAAAAAACAAATTTTTAATAAAACAAATTGTAAAACAAAAAATTAAGTGTAAAAATTTTAAAACAAAAAAAATTTTTTACGAAAAAAGTTTAGTACACAAAGTTTTAGTGCGCAAAATTTATTTTGTAGTAAAAAAAAAAAATTAGAAAACAAAATTTTAGTACAAAAAATAGTACGCAAAATTTTAGTAAAAAAAAATTTTAGTAAAAAAAAATTAAGTAAACCAAATTTTAGTTTAAAAAAATTTTTTAAAAATAAATTTAATTAAAAAATTTTACTAAAAAAATTTAATTAAAAAATTTTGCTACATAAAATTTTACTACCAAAAGAGGTAAGTACGAAAAATTTTAGTGCAAAAAATTTAACAAAAAAGGTTTAGTACAATAAAAGTCATAGTAACCAATTAAAATTTAACACAAACCAATATAGTAGAAAAATGTTTAGTACAAAGAAGTCTTAATACAAAAATTTAGTACAAACAAATTTTGGTAAAAAAAATTTAGTACAAAAAATTTGTACATAGAACAATAGACAATAGGAAAAATAAAAAAAAATTATTAAGTGTTGGTAAAAAATTTTAGTGCAGTTTAAAAAAATTTGTGCACAAAAAATATACTACAAAACTATATTGGGAAACGGAATTAGTACATAGAAATTTAGTAAAAATAATTGTAGTAAATTGTAGAAAAAACTTTAGTACAACGTAGTACAAAAAATTTTGATAAAAAAATTTTGCTACAGAAAAATTAGTACAAAAAATGTTTTTACACACCTTAAAAATAAAACACCTTAAAATAAATTTCTACACAGAAATTAAGTACAAATAATTGTAGTAAATTGCAGAAAAAATTTTAGTACAATTTAGTACGAAAAAATATTGATAAAAAATTTTGCTACAGAAAAATCAGTACAAAAAATATAGTAGAAAATACCTTAGCAAAATAAATTAGTACATAAATATTTAGAAAAAATAATTGTAGTAAACAATATTAATTAAATCAATTTAAAGGAAATTTTTTATTAAAAAAAATTGTTTAGTATAAAAACAAAATAAAAATAATAATTAAAAATTTAGTACAAAAATTTTAATAAAAAAAAATTAGTACGAAAAAAAGTGGCACAATAAATATAAAAAAATTTGGATTAAAATAACTTTAGTACAAAAAAGTTAAGTAAAAAAAGTTATAGTAAAATGAATTTATTAAAAAAAATGTTTAGTACAATAAAATTGTAATAAACAATTTTATACTAACAAAATTTGAGCACAATAAATATAAACAATTTGGTTTAAAATATTTTAGTACAAAAAAGTTAAGTAAAAAAAGTTATAGCAAAAATGAATTTATTAAAAAAATGTTTAGTACAATAAAATTATAATAAACAATTTTAATACTAACAAAATTTCAGCACAATTAATATAAACAATTTAGTTTAAAATATTTTACTACAAAAAAGTTAAGTAAAAAAAGTTATAGTAAAAATGAATTTATTAAAAAAAAATGTTTAGTGCAATAAAATTATAATCAACAATTTTAGTACAAATCAGTAAACATATTTTTAGTGCAAATATTTTTAGAAAAAAATTTTGGTACAAAAATTTGGTACCTAGAAAAAAAATTTTGTTAAAAAAATTTAGTACAAAAAAGTGTGTAGATAAAAATAATAGGAAAAAAATTATTACAAAAGTAGTTTAGTAAAAAAAAGTTTATTAGTGTTAATTCACAGAAATATAGAAAAAATTTTTAGTGCAAAGAAGTTTTAGTACAAAAATTTAGTAAAAAAAAATGTTAAAAAAATTTTAGTACAAAAAGATTTCGTACGCCAAAAAGGTAGTAAACAAAATTTTATTACATGGAAATTTTAGTACAAAAATCTTTTTTAAGAGAAAAATTTAAAAAGTTTTTGTTTTGTTTCGATTTCTGATTTTCACAGCTCACGCGCTTATGATTGCAGCAATCAAAACTCAAATGAATGAACACGCTTTTGAAAGTGAAAATAAACAGTTATTTACTTTTGCAAATATGCATGCATGTACAAAAGTATACAATTACGTACATACATATGTACATACATGAATATATGCATGCATGTATGTGATGTGTGTATTGTTTTTTTGTTTATTGGTTTTTATATGAAAAAATATATAATAACAAATTTGATGTTAATTTGCGTTTATTAACTGTTATTTGCGAAAAATTTTTTTCTCTTTTACATTATTTTTTTTTAATTTTTTTTTTTTACTTTTTCCGTTTTTTGCGTTTCTTTATTTTTTTTTTTTTTGAACGTGCCTTCGGTTAGTTTTGTTATTATTTTTTAATTTCTTTATTTATTATTATTTTTTTTTTTTTCATTTTATTTCACTTGAGTTTTGCTTTAACTCGTGCTATAAGCTTAAATTTGACATGTGTATGTATGTATTTTTGGTGCGTTGAACTTAATTACATACACTTTCGATGTAATTATTTAATTTCGAAATTGACAATTAGTGTTTTCTTTTGAGATAATGAAAAGAAATATTTAATTAATAATATTAATAATACACTGGCACACGAATATAACACTAAAGAGTTTTTGAGATTAAGAAACTTCTCTGCCGATTCGTGTTGCGCGATCGTTGGTAAAATTGCATGAAGAATAATTTTATAGGGTGCTGCGAACCATTAGCTCTATCCTAAAAGAGTGGTTTTGACAGCATTTTTTGATCGAGTCTAAAACAATAACATTTCGCTGGCCGTCAGAGGGTTAAAATGTTCTAGAAAAGTGTTTGGCAGAAAATTTCACTGGGGTTCTATTCAGACTAAATTTTATATAAAGCACATGGAAGACCAAGGAAGCAAAAATTAAAAAAATATATAACGCCTTGAAGTATGCTACATATTTAAGCCCCTCTCGCTTTTCGAGCGCTTGCAAAGGTATAGAAACGTCTTTGTATGTTTGATTATGTATCTATGTAGTAGTGGTCGGAAACTATCGATGGTTTCTGAACATCGTTTACACTATCGATGGTTTTCGACTATCGTTTGAACTATCGATAGTTTATTGAAAATTTGAAATGTGACCACTAGGCACCAAACAAACGGTAACTATTCCATGCAGGGTTTGAATTGCTGACTAGCAAGTAGTCAAAGCAACATAAATACGACTATGCGTTCTAGTCGCATGGTCGTTTAAAATGTGATTACCCAAAAACATTAAAATTACACTAAAATATGGGTATCAAACGAAAGGGGATGACCCCAGGTTTCATTTGGACTTCGACATATTTCGATAAATTTATCGATAACTGAGTTATCGGTCAAAATGTGATCGCCCAAAAACATTAAAATTACACTACAATATGGGTATCAAACGAAAGGGGATGGCCCCAGGTTTCATTTGGACTACCGAACACCGCAAAATGGGTATCAAATGAAAGCGCTTGGCTAGGGCTATCATTTGGTCGAGTCTTAATTAATTATGAACTGATCTAAAAAATATCCATCATCCAGAAATTGTTATGGAACATCGAAAAAAATATCAATTGCTCATAACAATTATGATCTGATCGAAAAAATATCGATCTTTGAGTAATTTTTATTGATGATGGAAAAATTTTTCCATTGCTCAATAATTGTTTTCAAGTGTTTTTATATTTATTTGTTATAATTGTTATGGTCTCTGGTAAATATATTAATTTTTTTGAACAAGAATAAATGGCTAATAAATAATATTTGCTGCCGGACGGCAAAAGGCGGTTACAGTGTGAGCGTAGCCGTAGACTCTCCCAAATCGCCCGAAACTATCGTCAACTATCGATATACTATCGATAGTTTTCAAAAAACTATCGTACACTATCGATGGTGCTGACTATCGATAGTTTCCGACCTCTACTATGTAGGTATGTACTTACACTGCAAAAAAATGTGCGATTAATACCGAAAGATATTTGTCCCGGATTGATCTCTTTCGAGAACAATCGGTCCACAATTAGTCCCCGATTGTTCTCGTACAGGTATAAATGTAGACTAATTGTAGACCAATTGTTCCCGAACGGGTATAAATGTAGACTAATTGTAGACCAATTGTTCCCTAACGGGTATAAATGTAGATTAATCGCTTTCATCCCGAACGGGTATAAATGTAGATTAATCGCTTTCATTCCGAACGGGTACAAATGTAGATCAATCGCTTACATCCCGAACGGGTACAAATGTAGATTAATCGCTTTCATCCCGAACGGGTACAAATCTAGATTCCTTAAATGTAGAAATTTTACAAAAATATGCAATGTATTTCAAAAATTGTAGAACAACCGGTAAAACGAATTGAACACCCTTTTTTTAATAACAATGATGAATAATAACACTACTCG
Source organism: Urophora cardui (assembly GCA_960531455.1). Lineage (NCBI taxonomy): Eukaryota > Metazoa > Arthropoda > Insecta > Diptera > Tephritidae > Urophora > Urophora cardui. The sequence goes on from OY482671.1 coordinate 7,988,509, forward strand.
ACAAATTTTGATCAAATTTAACCACCAAAAATGAAATAATACTTTTCTAAAGCGAAATTTTACGCTGATTCCGAATATCATCTCCATTTTTCTGTGGCAGACCCAGTTTTTGAGATATTGGTAAAAATGTGGAAAAAGCCATATATGCAAGACATTGCATCACATAAGTGCATCAAAAAGTTTTATTAGACATCGTGGCGATTTGACATCTAGGAAGTGATGGTAGAGGGAGCTCCAACAAACATTTCTTGCCTTCACACTCCAAAATTGGTCAAGTAGTTTGATTACAATGGCAAAAATGATGAAAAAAATTCGAAAAAAATCGAGTTTTTTTACAGAAATTTCAGATTCGACTGTCTTAAAATCAGAAAAATTGTATGGGGGGCAAAAAGTTAGCCCCCCTATCCTATAGAGAATTTAATTGTGAATATTTTAAGACTAATTGCGCAATAATCGGATGTACCATTTTTTATATTTACCTATTTTTATTGAAAGACCTTAACCAAAAATTTTCCGGAAGAATAAAATTTCAACAACAAACTTGGGTTTATTCATTAAACTTTATTAAGGAGTAATACTCAAGATTATTTTATTCCATTTATTACGTGTTTTGAAGTGCACAATGTCTCTCAGAACAGCGATTAATAGGAAAAAAATTAATTGAATAAAAAAATATGTGCATTTCACGATTTTAAAGAGAGGATAAATAATGAGCGATGTTAGTAAGTACTTTTGACTACTCTTTTGTGATTTTCTGCATTTGTTACATGTATGATTGTCCAAAAAATAGTCTCCCATCATATCCTCGTACCAAGACCCTTGATATCTCCATTCAAAAACTATTAACTGCTGATAAAATCTCTCACCCTGTTCATCACTTTCAGCACCTAAGTTTATAGGGAATTATGAAAATGTGAAGGAATTTTAGGCGGCATATTAAAATCTTTTGCAATGAAGTAACTTTTTGTTACCTAGAAATCCACAAACAGTTTGTTAAAAACTGCTGCAAGCAGTAACAAAAAGCACCCGATCTATCGTGAAATAGTTAGAACTTTTGTTCTGTTTGTGGATTTCTAGACAACAAAAAGCTGCTTTATTTCAAAACTATATAGCAAGGAAAGTAATATGCCGCCTAAAATTCATTTCTAGCATTCACAACTTGATAATTTCCCTACAAGCTTAGGTGCTGAAAGTGATAAACAGGCTGAGAGATTTCATAAGGACTTAATAGTTTTTGAATAGCGATATCAAGGGTCTTGGTAAGAGGATATGATGGGAGACTATTTTTTGCACAATCATTCGTGTAACAAATGCAGAAAATCACAAAAGAGTAGTCAAAAGTACTTACTAACATCGCTCATTATTTATCCTCTCTTTAAAATGGCGAAATGCAGATATTTTTTTATTCAATTAATTTTTTTTCCTATTAATCGCTATTCTGAGAGACATTGTGCACTTCAAAACACTTAATAAATGGAACAAAATAATCTTGAGTATTACTCCTTTATAAAGTTTTATGAATAAACCCAAGTTTGTTGTTGAAATTTTACTCTTCCGGAAAATTTTTGGTTAAGGTCTTTCTATAAAAATAGGTAAATATAAAAAATGGTACATCCGATTATTGCGCAATTAGTCTTAAAATGTTCACAATTAAATTCTCTATAGGATAGGGGGGCTAACTTTTTGTCCCCCATACAATTTTTCTGATTTTAAGACAGTCGAATCTGAAATTTCTGTAAAAAAAACTCGATTTTTTTCGAATTTTTTTTCATCATTTTTGCCATTTTAATCAAACTACTTGACCAATTTTGGAGTGTGAAGGCAAAAAATGTTTGTTGGAGCTCCCTCTACCTTCACTTCCTAGATGTCAAATCGCCACGATGTCTAATAAAACTTTTTGCTGCACTTATGTGATGCAATGTCTTGCATATATGGCTTTTTCCACATTTTTACCAATATCTCAAAAACTGGGTCTGCCACAAAAAAATGGAGATGATATTCGGAATCAGCGTAAAATTTCGCTTTAGAAAAGTATTATTTGATTTTTGGTGATTTTTGGTGTCGAGTAGTGTGATTTTAACAAAATGTTGCCTAAAATATTCTATGAAAAAATTTACATTACGCTCATATAATGCATACTCAAAACTTACAATTTCTTTTATTTATTTATTTAGATTTTTTTCAAAAGTAAAACATATAATCTTTATTTATATATGCATGAACATTTAAAATTTTTTAAAGATTGTTATTAAAAATTGCCTTGGCCAACAACTTGGAAAAATCTACATTTGTACCCGTTCGTGCTGGAAGCGATTGATCTACATTTGTACCCGTTCGGGATGAAAGCGATTAATCTACATTGGTACCCGTTCGGGTATACAAGTTGAACAACTAGTCTCTTCATAGGACATGCTCGAACAAATGCGATCAATTCACTCCATATAAAGGGGTGTAAAATTGTATTAGTCGCATCCTCCCTTGCGATTGATCTCGGACACGTCCCGGATTAATCGCATTTTTTGCAGGGTATTAACTTGGCACACTACATTTATGCAAGTAAATACAAAAATAGTTGTGAATTTTAGCTGACCAACTTATAAGTAATATGAGCATATATTGGGCTTTTTGGTCAAAAAGTTGCAAGTGCGAAGTCACATAAAAATGTAATTACATCCACTGATTGCCCAACGTTTCGCCAAACACCTTGGCATCCTCAGGGGCGTAATCTTTATTAACAAACATAATAAAACAAACATTATATTATACATAAGTACACAATATTAAACATACAGATACATATGTACATTATAACATTTAAAATCATCACAGTAAAAACAAATCACTTACATTTCAATGGATAAAATAAAAATTATTGCACAAAGTATACATACATATACATAGATACTTTATTAGCTATATTTCAGTTTGACAAAGATACCTGCAAAGTAAAGTATCTATGTATATCGTTGGCTTCGTGAGCAAATGTGCTAAGTCCAATTTTTTTCAAAATTGAGATTTTAATGCAGTAAGATAGTACAACTAAAAATACATCGTCTGCCAAAAAAAAGTTACCATAATGTCTGTTTTTCATGGTGTAATGCAGTGTTAAGCAAATGTGCTAAGTCCATAAAAAATTTTTTTTTTCAAAAATCTACGTGCTAAGTCCAGGTGAAAATTAGAAATTATTAATTTTTTTTAATTTATTTTGTAGAATGATAAAGAATTATTACTACATTGCTTTAATAAGCATGGCTTGGTACTGTAAACGTTAATAATTTGTGGGAGTGGCTAGCTTTCCCACCAATTTGATATGCAAACTAGTTTGCGGTACTTTTTACATTTTTACATTTTATTGTATTTTCTATAGCGAGGGTACAGCATAATGTGGGCGTGACCACACCCATTATCAACAGTGTTATCTTTCATCAGACCAAGCCTAAAATATTCTCGTTAGTGCAAAATTTCATCCCTTTATAAGATGCCACGTTACACGTCACAAGTTTCCAAAGGGAGTTTTACAATTTTTTTTTAAGTAGGCATGGTTACAAACCGATTTTGGTAAAATTTTACTACAAGTAATAAAATTACATATGTACCTACACCAAGTTCCGCCGTAATATCTCAATTATTTGTCGAGTTATGGGCTCCGAAATCTCTTAGATTCACGATGCCACGCCCATTTTCAAAAACATGTATGGTTTCTGTTTTTGTCCATAGTTGGACTCATGCCGCAAACTTTCAATGAATTATCTTCATATTTGACAAAGAAGTCGCTTAAAATGTTTTTATTAGGCCGCTTTATAGTTCCCATATATAAAAGTGGGCGTGGTCGTCCACCGATTTGGAAAATTTTTCGTCCAATCGTGTGCCTTAGCAAGTAAATCACGCTTTCCAAATTTCAGCTATATATCTACTACCGTTTCTGAATTAGAATTTATCCTGTCATAAGTGGGTGTGGCACCGCCCATTTTCGAGAATTTTAATTTATTTCTTTATAAAGCGTAAGCTCATTGCATGGATGGAATTTCATCCATTATCACTTTTTGCGTGTTTTTCGATATATACTATATAGGGAAAGTGGGCGTGGTCATAATCCAATTTCGCCCATTTTCAATACCAACCTTTCCAGTCTAGTTAGGAGCCCCTGTACCAAATTTCATCAAAATATTTAAATTTTACTACGTACAGTTGAGTATAATAATTTGTGAGAAAATGTGCTAAGTCCACCTAAAAAAAACAAAATCATAGAAAGCAAATGTGCTAAGTCCTAAAGAAGCTCATAACTTTGTACAAGCTTTATATTAAAATGTGCCGATAACTGGTATTTTAGCACCACCATCTGAGGAAGAAAACTGCATTTTCAGATTTTTAAAATAGTAACAACAAAAAAAGTTAGGAGGTTTTTTGTCTCTCCTGAAAAGTTACCAGAAATGGACTTAGCACATTTGCTCACGAAGCCAACGATATGTATGTATACTTTGTGCAATAATTTTTATTTTATCCATTGAAATGTAAGTGATTTGTTTTTACTGTGATGATTTTAAATGTTATAATGTACATATGTATCTGTATGTTTAATATTGTGTACTTATGTATAATATAATGTTTGTTTTATTATGTTTGTTAATAAAGATTACGCCCCTGAGGATGCCAAGGTGTTTGGCGAAACGTTGGGCAATCAGTGGATGTAATTACATTTTTATGTGACTTCGCACTTGCAACTTTTTGACCAAAAAGCCCAATATATGCTCATATTACAAAAATAGTTGTTTACACAATGAAAACTTATTGTTTTACACTTTTCGCTTGACAACTTTTTGCCTGCCAAGTCAAACTTTTACCACCTACGAACGAACGACGGACGAAGAACAACAACAAAAATGGCAAAAAACAGAAGCAAGAATAACAAGCGCAGCACTTCCGCTGACACACATAACTTCATATGAAGGAAGTGGAGGTTTTTGTGCAAAGGCAAAGCAAAGGGAAAAAAGAAAAAGGACAAAAAAACAAAGAAAAAAGTTAGAAAGAAAGCAAAAAGTCAGCCAAAAATATGTATGTATGTATGTATGTGTTTACTTGGCTCACATGTGAAAGTTCTTGTCTCCATTTCAAAAAAAGTTTAGCAAATAAAAAAATTGTATAAAATATATGACTTAGTAATTCTGTACTTAAATTGCTTTTCGCATAATAAATATGTGTAAAGTTTTGTCTGAAAAAAAAAAAAAAAAAACAAAAACAAAAACCAGAGAGACCCACAAAAGTGTGCAATATTGAACTTCCCTGCAAAAAATGCGATCACTCCGGGATACATCCGGGACAACTCGCAAGGGAGCATGCGATTACTACCCATTTGTATCTCTTTATATGGGTTGAAGTGTTCTCTTTTGTTTGAGCATGTCCTATGAAGAGACTAATTGTACCCAGTTTGTACCCGAACGGGTAGCAAAAGCGCACAATTGTACCCGTTTTGTACCCGAACAGGTAGCAAATGCGACACATCCATTTGTGCGACTAATTGTACCCGTTTGATACCCTTTCGGGTACAATTCGTCTACAATTAGTATACATATGTACCCGTTCGGGTACAATTGGGAACAATTGTAGACTAATTGTACCCGAAAGAGAGCGCTCCCGGACAAATCTTTTTAGAGACTCGTCGCACACTTTTTTACAGGGTTAGAACTCCTACACACACACACCCACCCACACACCGGTAATATGTCAACTGAATGTGAACTTTTGGGGCGAAACAGTTGCATTGCCACTGAAATGTTTAAGCGCTTGGAATTAAAATTTTCAATGGCACTGCCTTATTATGCGTACCTACACTTGTATATGGAGATGTGCGTGTGTGTGTTTGATGGCCCAGTAAACATTTTTGTGGCGAGTTATGAAAAAAGTCCAAAATATCAATGGGTCATTTTGGGCGATATTAAAGAGTCATATGAGTCATATTAAGAATAGTCATATACATATGAGGTATGATTCATGTACTGTGTACATACTCACATTGAAAAAATGAAGTTTAAAATAGCAATGAGCACTTTTGGGAGTCATTAAAGAGTATTTTAGGAGTCATACTAGAGTCATTTATTAAACTAGCAAAAATTTCATATGCCGAAAACAGGGATTGCAAATAATCTTTATTTTTTAAATTTTGACTAAAAAAATCATACTGAAGGAGAAATTCTAAAAGAAGTACACGGATGTAATCACCGTAACGTAGACTATCTCTAGGTGCATTAACTTTTATTTTTTCGATTTTTATAAAATAAATAATAGCTTAAAAAAACTAAAAAACACGCTTTAATCTTAAAAATCGTACTAAAATTTGAGAAATAATTTAATTAGAAACAAAATGATGAACGAAAATATAAGTATTTAAGGAAAAGCGTCGGGTGGTGCTCAGTATGTCAAAAAATATTTAAGATCGCTGTTTTTAACTAATATTTTTATTTTGACTTTTTTGAGATTTCATAAAACGTACTCTTTAATTTCGCAACTAGGTATGTATATTTTTGTACTAGTTGTACGAATCGAATATTTTCATGTTCAAATATTATTGAGCACCCCCACGCTTTTCCTTAAATACTTATATTTTCGTTCATCATTTTGTTTCTAATTAAATGATTTCTCAAATTTTAGTACGATTTTGAAGATTAAAGCGTGTTTTTTAGTTTTTTTAAGCTATTATTTATTTTTAACTTTTTAGTGAAATTTTTCATTAAAGGATGTTTTATGCGGACGCAAGAATAAAAGTAAAAAGAAGTCTGATGGGATGTGGTGTTCTCCGAAATAGATCTACATACATATGTATTTATAACTTCTACCAAAAATAATAATTTTTCACATACTTAAATTTTTTCCTTATAAAAAAAAAAAACATTGGTCATGAGAGCTCAAAAATGAAGCCTAAACGAAAAATATCAACTAATATGTACTATGTGTATCGAAGCAAAACTATTTCAGTTTTTAATCGGAGATATGCTGTTCTTTATTTGCCTGTGCATATTCACAATGAACAGTTAGCGCTCCAAAATATTCTCATTGTCCTATAATCACTTCCATATTTTTCTTGTATACCTACCAAAAATAGTAAACAACTTCTTAAAAATAAAAATTGCCAAACAGATGTGAAAGTTACCAAGAAACCAACAGCGAAAAATAACCTATTTTGGTAATTACCAAGTTCGGCAACCGTGCTATAAGTGCTATAAATAGAATTTGAACCAGGGCAGAGAACTTATAAATTGCAATTGCAGCCAAAATTTAAACTGAAAAACTTTTATTCTCTGAGCAAATAAATAAAACTCAGAAAATAACTTTTATTTTCTGATCGAAAAATAAAACTCAAAAAATAACTTTTATTTTCGAAGGGGAAAAATAAAACTAAAAAAATAATTTTTATTTTCTGATCGAAAATAAAACTCAAAAAATAACTTTTATTTTCTGATGGAAAAATAAAACTCAAAAAATAATTTTTATTTTCTGATCGAAAAAAAAAACTCAAGAAATAACTTTTATTTTCTAATGGAAAAATAAAACTCAAGAAATAACTTTTATTTTCTGATGGAAAAATAAAACTCAAGAAATAACTTTTCTTTTCTGAGGGAAAAATAAAACTCAAGAAATAACTTTTATTTTGTGAGCAGAAAATAAAACTCAGCAAATAATGATTAAAAATCAACTTTTTGGATATAACTCATAACCGTTACAGTCCCTGGCCGAAAATAATATCAATTGACAACATTTTGATAATGAAAAGTATGATATGTATGTGTTTTTGGGGTGATGAGTCATAAAGAGTCATACAAAAACTACAAAAAATTGTTGCTTGAAATGATATGTGTACATAAGTATGTATGTACATAGAAAAAATAAGCTCGAAATATCTATGAGTGATTTTGGGAGAGACTGCAGTCTTTTAAGAGTCATAATCGTGTCATTTATTAACTTAGCAGAAATTTAATTTGATAATAAAAAAGAATTAAATGAAAACATTTTGACAATGAAAAGTCAAATGCGTGTATTTTTGGTTATTGAGTCATAAAGAGTCAAACAACAATTAAAAAAGTCGTTTTTTTAATCAATATATGCACAGACAGAAAAAGAACTCTAAATATCAATGAGTCATTTTGAAAGTCCCTACATAGTCTTTTAAGAGTCATATTCGAGTCATTTATTCACCTATAAAGAATGTCATATGATAAAAAAAAATTAAGAGACAAAATTTTGACAATGAACAGAGTCATAACCGCGCGTGTTTTTTTTTTGGGCAATGAGTCATTGAGTCATAACTGCAAAAACAAAAAAAAATCGATGTTTGAATGAAAATGTGTACATATGTACATAGAAGAAAAAAGCTCAAAATATCATTGAGTCCTTTTTGGAGACACTAAAGTCTTCCAGGAGTCATATTAGAGTCATTTACTAACCCAGAGGAAATGTCACATGATAAAGAGGAAAATTAAAAATCAAATGAAACCATTTTAACACGGGAAAGAGTCACATGGAGGTGTTTTGCTGGCTAATGAGTCCCAAAGAGTCAGACAAGAACAATAAAAAAAACGTTGTTTGTATAAAAATAATTTTGCATAAAAATGTAACTTACTAATCAATAAATAAATAAATATATTGAGCCAAATCAGTGTGCTATAAGCAGCCTAAAATGGAAGTCATTTTGACTTGAGCTTGTTTGTGATAAACTTTTAACAAAACTTTTTTTTACTAATGACTCGTTTTGATTTGATTTGATTAATTTTAACTCCACATTTATTATTATTAAATACTCATTTTGATTTTTTTAGTTACGACTTTTAACTCGGGCTGACAAATGACTCCCTTTTAACTATTTTTTTTTTTTTTTATTAATGACTTATTTTGACTCAAACTGCCTTATGACTAATTGTAATTCAAACTTTTCTTTATTAATTTTGTATCTTTTTTTAGTGACTCATTTTGATTCGAACTGCCTTATGAGTAATTTTAACTTAAACTTTTCTTTACTGAAGACTCAATTTGTTTCGAGCTTCTTCATCTATAATTAAATTTTTGGCTCAAAATGTGTTTATTAGTAACTCATTTTTGACTTAGCCTATTTATTACATGGCTCGTTTATTACTCCAAATGTTTACTGGCTGCCATTTCGAGTTGCCAAGTACTCTTTGTATTCCAAAGTCACCAGAACGCACACACGCATATCACGCACTAATAAAAGCTTAAGCGTAGCCACTAACAAAAAACACTGAAGCGATTTTCGTATTAAACCACATATGTGCACCACATGCGCCTATGAGTATGCTACACTTTAAAGCACACTGAGCCAAGCAAAAGCGCAAGCACGCGCACGTCCAGACATGAAATATTTACACATGTATGGGTATTGTTGCACTGTTTGTACGGGCTACCTTGTGCTGCTGCTATGTTGTTCAGCTTCTTGTTCTTCTTTGTTGCTAAGCTTTGTACACAACATGTTTGTACTTGCATTGTTTTGTTGGTTTTTTGCAAATTTTACACTTGACGATATGCGACCTTTTGCGGTAAGTACTTTGTATGTGTGTGTGTGCGTGTGTTTGCGAAGTGAAGTTTCAAGGTTGTTTATTGTTATTGTGTTACCAAAGTGTTTTTGCTATGGGATTTTAGCACACGCACACACTTTTGCGTACTTTTTAAAGTGGCTAACATTGTGTTTGGCTTAACTTAATTAAGTATTTACAAATACAACATTTGTGTTAAATATTTATGAGATTTTCTGTAATTGACGGTAATGTGCAAACAAATTGAAGGACTTTGTTAGAATGTACGAGACAAGTGGTGCGTAGGAATGTGAAACTGAAAATGTGTGAAAGAAAATATCGTAAGCCGTAAAGCTTTAAATTAAGTATTTAATTGCGGTTGAAGAGAATATTTGTGGTTTGACACATTTCAAGATTTCCGAAATGTTCACTTTTTTTGTGGTTAAATTTTTATTTTTTATTTATTCAGACAGAATAGAACAGAAGCATTTGTACGAAAAGTGCTAATGAAGACATTGATGAGGGTAGACAGTGTGTGACACAGAGTTGTTGCATATTTTAAGGCGTCATACTAGTTTTTTATTTTCTGTGGTCTATTGCGCGCTTCGTATAAAAACTCAATCTGAATAGACTCCTCTAAAAAGGGGATTTTAAACCACTCTTTTTGGGAGGGAGTTAATAATTCGCAGTATTCTATCAACTTAATCTCCAGACAATTTTACTATTAGCACTAGCACATTTTAACCCTCTAATGGCCACCGGAATGATATTTTTTTTGAACTCATCCAAGAAAGCGGTAGAAAACACTCAGGCCAGAAGCGCATAGAATTGTCGTACTGTCTCGCAGATACATAAATTGGAGGGAGCGCATTTACACCATAAAAAAAAACCTACAAATTAGTTCATTCAACTGTTTTAGTTGCTACACGAACTGAAATAATATTTTTAATGAAAAAAAATTGCACTCCAACTACAATGAAAAAAGTGATTAATAATGATTTTTATTGAGCAAAAGCGAAATTTAGAAATAAATTGGATTTGAGAATAACTGTGCTACATAACATGCGTTTTCGATAAAATTTCCCTCTGAGAGAATTTTTCCGAAGTTGCCCAAATTTTGTAAAAATATTAAATATGAATATTTTTAGCGTTTTCTGTGCGTAAAAGTGTTTTTGAAAAATTTCCTCGAAAGGGATATTTTTGGGAAATTTTGAATTTCAACTTAATTTGTTAATTTTTAACCGAACTGGTGACTTTTTGTCAGACTTCTACTTACTTACTTCATAAAATGAATGTTCCGATAAAATATCCCTCTGAGGGAATTTTTCCGAAATTACTCAATTTTGCGAAAATATTAAAAACTAGCTGACCCGCCAGACGTTGTTCTGCCTAAAATTTATTCCTATAAAGCATAAAGGAAAAGTCCTAGATTGCCGTGTAGCCGTATCTCTATCCCTATCTCTATACCTATCCCTATCCCTATCTTTATACCTATCCCTATTCCTATTCCTATCCCTATCCCTATCCTTATCCTTATCCTTATCCTTATCCTTATCCTTATCCTTATCCTTATCCTTATCCTTATCCTTATCCTTATCCCTATCCCTATCCAGATCTCTAGCCCTATCCCTATGACTATTCTATCCCTCCAAATTTTCTAGGGTCACCCCTGGTCCACATTTTGGTCGATATCTCGGAAAACGGGTCACATAGGGTCTTGAAAATCACCTCTTTTTAAATACTCACCAACACCTTTTATTTGATACCCATTTTGTAGAAAACCCGTTTGGGGTCACACCTGGTTCATATTTCAGGAAATACCTCGAATACGGGGTCTTATATGGGACCAATAACTACACCTTGTTCAAGCACTCGTCAACACCTTTCATTTGATACCCATATCGTACGATCCCGTTATAGGGTTACCCTGGTCCACATTTTGTGGAATATCTCCAAAACCTTCCCGGATTCTTATACTTTTTTTGGCCATAAACCATCTCGGGCTCAATCGAAAACTACGTGCAAAATTTCATTTAATTCAGTCCAGCCGTTCTGGAGTTAAATCATCAGGGAGGAAAATGCGACTAATTTTTATATAATAGATATACAAAATGTATTGGAAAATAAATTTTTTTTTAATTTTTCGGGAATTTTATGGGATATTCTCCTATTCTGGCCAGAGAACAATCTAAATTGGTGTCAATCATGCAAATCGGTGCAGGCGTTCTTGAGTTATACGCGTTTGTACTAACGCCACTTCCTTTTATATATATAGATATACAAAATGTATGGGAAAATAAATTTTTTTTTAATTTTTTGGGAATTTTATGGGATATTCTCCTATTCTGTCCAGAGAACAATCTAAATTGGTGTCAATCATCCAAATCGGTGCAGGCGTTCTTGAGTTATACGCGTTTGTACTAACGCCACTTCCTTTTATATATATAAGATAAGATAAGATATACAAAATGTATGGGAAAATAAATTTTTTTTTGTTTTTTTTCGGGAATTTTATGGGATATTCTCCTATTCTGGCCAGAGAACAATCTAAATTGGTGTCAATCATCCAAATCGGTGCAGGCGTTCTTGAGTTATACGCGTTTGTACTAACGCCACTTCCTTTTATATATATAGATACACATTTTCTAGCATTTCTCGTGCATAAAAAAGTATGTTTTTTAAATTTCCCCGATATTTTTGGGAAATTTTGAATACTAACTTAACTTGTTAATTTTTAGTCAAATTGGCGTTTATTTTCAAATTTCTACTTATGTATCTACTCCATAAAATGAGGTTTCGATTAAATTTCCCTCTTTGGAATTTTTTCGAAGTGGCACTGATTTTGTAAAAATATTAAATAGGAACATTTTTAGCGTTTTCCGTGCATAAAAAGTGTTTTTGAAAATTTTCTTCGAAAGGGATATTTTTGGGAAATTTTGTATGTTACCATATGTAATTGAAATTAATCAATCAAGTAAATAAATAATTGATTATATGATTAGTAGCTAAGCTTTTCTATGCAGCGCCATCTAGTGGCTGCTTGCTAACACTCTTCAATTCGTGTAGAAAAGAGCAACTTGAGTTCGCAAAATTTTCACAAGAGTTCAATGCACTCGCAGTGAGCATAATTTTTCATCACCGACAATTTCTTAATCATAATTTTCATTATCTTTATTATCTTCATTCCCATCTCATCTCATACATGCCATTTACAGCAGCAGCAAAAAATTGCAGCAGAAATATCATAAAAATAGACGCAACTCCTTACTTTTGCATAACCACAAAGCAGCGCGCAAATTCTCTTTTTTTATGTTTATTACACATTAAGGTGTGTGCGCAAACATTAAATTTGTGTCTCATAAACTTTAATAATAAAAAAATACACAAAAAAAAAATCAAAAGAAAAGAATGCATTGCACTCACGCGTTTTTAGCTAATTTTTATGGCATTTTATGTGCAACAACAATTCTTATTTTTATACTGATTTGAGTATTGTGTTCTGCTACTGCGCTAAGCGTTGATTGTTGTTGCTTTTTTACGGTAATCGTTGTCATTGTCACCACCATCGCGATGGCGCTGCTAAGACATACAACACTTTATTGCACAGTCGTGGATTGTGAGAGCAAATAAGTGGCATTTTGCCACAACAAATTGCAATGCAGACGATAGAAAAGAGGGAGGGTGGGAAAGATATAGCTGGAGAAGGTAAAAAGAAGCCGTTAAAAAGACAAATAAGATCCCGAAAAGCAGACAAAAAAGTAGCAAAACAATAAACTCCACTTTAGTGCATTAATACGCAAATACACTGAGCGAAAAAAATTAGGTGCAAAATATAGAATCAAGTTAAAGTTAAAAATTTCCCGAAAATATCCCTTTCGAGGAAATTTTTCAAACCCGCTTTTTCTTTCACAAAAACCACATAAAATATTTAATATTTTTTGGTAAACATTAGCGAATTCTGAAAAATTCTCCCAAAGGGAAATTTTCTCGAAACCTCATTTTATGAAGTAAAAAGTAATAAATATGTAATATGCCAGATTCGCTTAAAAATGTACAAAATAAGTTAACATTAAATATTTCCCGAAAATATCGCTTTCGAGGAAATTTTTCAAAACCACTTTTTATGCACATAAAACACTATGAAATATTTTGTTCAATATTTTCGCAAAATTTTAATAAGTAAATAATTAGAAATATGAAATATCTCAGTTTGGCTTAAAAATGTACAAAATAAGTTAAAATTAAAAATTTCCCAACAATATCGCTTTCGAGGAAATTTTTCAAAACGCTTTTTCTTTCACAAAAACCACATAAAATATTTAATATTTTTTGGTAAATATTAACGAATTCTGAAAAATTCCCATTTTTGCCAAGACTCATTTTATAAAGTAACTAAGTAGAAATATGAATAAAGTTGTCAGTTTTGGTTAAAAATGAACAAATTGAGTTAAAATTAAAAATTTCCCAAAAATATCGTTTTCGAGGAAATTTTTCAAAACCACTTTTTATGAACACAGAACACTATAAATGTTTTTCTTTCAATATTTTCGCAATATTGAGTAACTTTTGAAAAATTTCCTCAGAGCGAAATTTTCTCGAAACCTCATTTTATGAAGTAAATACATAAGTAGAAATCTGAAATATGTCAGTTTTGGTTAAAAATGAACAAATTAAGTTGAAATTCAAAATTTTCCAAAAATATCCCTTATGGGAAAATTTTCCAAAAACACTTTTTATGCACAGAGAACACTATGAAATGTTTTGTTCAATATTTTCGCAATATCTATTGAGCAAGTTTTGAAAAATTCCCTCAGAGGGAAATTTTCTCGAAACCTAATTTTATGAAGTAAATACATAAGTAGAAATCTGAAATATGCCAGTTTTGGTTAAAAATTAGAGCTCCAGATTTTTTTTGAACATTTTCGAGTAGCCCGAACAAATGTTGTTCAAATGCTCGAACAGTCGTTTGTTTGTTTATTACCCGTATGTTTGTACGGGCATTTGAACAATTCGGGCATTTTGAAGTTTGTTTTTTTCTTTTGTTTATTATTTTTTTTCTTCTTCATATGTAGTTGTTTTTATTTTTGTTTTTTCAATACACACTTTTTTTGTTTGTAAGCTCGAATGCTCGAATGTTTGTACGGGCATTTGAACAACAAACGGGCTTCAAACAAAAACGATCAATCCGAACTGTTCGATACCCGGGTATCTAGAGCTCTATTAAAAATGAACAAATGAACAAAAAATTTCTCAAAAATATCCCTTATGGGAAAATTTTTCAAAAAGAATTTATTATGCACAGAAAGCACTGGAAAATATTCTGTGGAATATTTTCGCGAATTTGACCAACGTTTGGAAAATTCCCTCAGAGGGAAATTTTTATCGAATACTCATTTTATGAAGTGCTACATCAGTAGAAATTTGAAAAAGTCGCAAATTTTGCTTACAATTTAACAAATTAAGCTGAATTAAAAATTTCCCTAAAAATGTAACAAACGAGGAAATTTTTCAAAAACTTTTTTATGCACTGAAAATGCTAAAAATATTTTATGTATGTTTAATATTTTTTGTCAAACTGGGCGAAAAATAATATTAAAATACTACAAAATGTTTATGTTTAAAAGGCAGTGCTTTGCTAACTAGTCCAAAAGTAATGCACAACTAGACTTTTTGAGCGTAGTT
Organism: Urophora cardui; assembly: GCA_960531455.1. NCBI lineage: Eukaryota > Metazoa > Arthropoda > Insecta > Diptera > Tephritidae > Urophora > Urophora cardui. The sequence goes on from OY482671.1 coordinate 8,003,706, forward strand.
TCTTTAAACGCATTGTCAAACACACTTTCGCCGTTTTATTATTATGTTTATCATTTTCGCTGAAAAATCATTTTTTAACTAGGCCAAAAGTAATATATAACTATGTATATCTTTTGAATGTAGCTCTTTTAAAGCAATGTTCACATTACTTTTCGATTTCACAAGCAAACTTTTTTATATTGTCAAAAATGCTTGCTAGTACATTTATTGGAGGCACTAGACGTCGCTGCGCATCGCAGTTGACGTGCCCAAAAAAAATTATTAATTAAATCCAATTAATGCATTTTGCATCTGCCACAATCAAAAATTTCCTGCTTTTAATTAAAAGCGTACGCCAACAACCATGCGAAACTCATCATTGCCCCTTCATAGTTGGGCCAACTACTCATTGGTGCTCATAATGGCACCCAAACGTGTGCCGCTTAACCCTTTATAAGCCAACTCAACTCACAACTTTTTTTTTACTTTCAAGGACTTTTTGATTACAACTTTTTGACCAGCACTCGCTGCTGTGTGCAATGAAACAACAACAAGAAGAATAACAACAACAACCAACCAACAGTGCACCGCCAACGGCAATTCGTCAAATTGTTTTAAAGTCAACTCGGCAACGGCAAAGTCGATGAACTCAAATGGAATATTGTGCTTGGGTTTATTCACATAAAATTTGCATTTTATGCCAAAAAATAAAAAATAAAAAACTTTCGCTTAATGTAAATGGTCCACTTTTGAGGGATTTTTTCATTTGGTTTTTCTTCCTTTTTTTGGTTTTTGTTCCTTGTTTTTCGTTTTTTTAGTACTTTTACGTTTTTATTTATTTATTTTTTTCATTTTTCGTTTTTACCTTTTTCAATTTCTTTTTGCTGCCTTCCGTTCGCGCGTTGCACTAAATTTTGCTCTGTGTGTGTGTTCTCGGTAGCAGAAAATGTTAATAAACGAATTTGGAGTTTGAGTTTGGCAAAAAGCAGGACATGGTAGGACATATGCGAGGCCATACATATGTACTTACACAGGTACATTAGACCGCCTCAGACACGGCCATATAATGAAATTTCCGAAAAAGAAACAAAAAAAATTTTGGACCACCCTAACAATCGCCCAATTACATTTTCGATCATATCTTCTGCATTTATGGTCGGATTTTGAATTTTGTTACATCATTATTTTTTCTCGAGGAGTTTTTTCTTAAGTAAGTCTATTAGCACTAAAGTGCACCATTTTTTTTAAGTAAGTCTATTAACCCTAAAGCGCATCTTTGGGGTACTTATCACACACAAATCCCACAATTTAAAGAAAAAAGTTCTCCATAAAGCCGCACATAGTATAATGAACTTTTTAAAGGTAACTATAAATAAAAATAGGTAAAAAAACTTTTTAAATTAAACGGTTTTATGTTATACATACATTGCAATGTTTAAGATAAATGTACTAAAAACCAAAAAATAATAAAATAGATACAGTCGTGGGAATTATAAACATTTGCATAGACTAGACTAAAATAAAACCGTGGGGCACGTCAATTGTCTACAATCGTTGATTAAAATGTTTGTTTTGTAATGTTACACTATAATTAGGCAGTTGTTCAACCGACAACGATGGACGTGTGATAAGTAGGGCTAGAATGTGGAAAAAAGCTAGCAAGCTCGATTATAAGCGAGTTTTAGGGTTATTATTTAAAGACAAACTACGAGCAGTGAAACGATTCCTCGTGTGAATGTCCAACGATAAACTAGTTGAAACATCTCTTTTATTAACATGGAGTGTATAACTATTGGAATTTCCGTCTGCGGGCCAACTGCCTAACGACGAATTAAACGATTCTTCTATCGCACATTAAGTCGATAATTTGTAGACAATTGACGTGCCCCCGGTTTTATTTTAGTCTAGTCTATGCAAATGTTTATAATTCCCACGACTGTATCTATTTTATTATTTTTTGGTTTTTAGTACATTTATCTTAAACATTGCAATGTATGTATAACATAAAACCGTTTAACTTAAAAAGTTTTTTTTACCTATTTTTATTTTCTAGTTTTTAGTTTTTATTTCGCATTCTGTTTAATTCATTTAGTGCTTCATTATTGCAAGGTTTCTTGCCCGTTAGTTTATTGCAGTCCAACGCCTCTATAGCGACCCACGCGCCACCTATCGGAAGTTTTTTTTAAGAAAATATTTCTTTTCAAGGTAGTAATACATGTTCCGAATTTCAGCCAAATCGGACCATAAATGCGATTTTTGTAAATATAGCGACCCACGCGCCACCTAGCGGAATTTTTTTTTTTAAGAAAATATTTCTTTTCAAGGTAGTAATACATGTTCCGAATTTCAGCCAAATCGGACCATAAATGCGATTTTTGTAAATATAGCGACCCACGCGCCACCTAGCGGAATTTTTTTTTAAGAAAATATTTCTTTTCAAGGTAGTAATACATGTTCCGAATTTCAGCCAAATAGGACCATAAATGCGATTTTTGTAAATATAGCGACCCACGCGCCACCTATCGGAATTTTTTTTTCATAATATTGCATTGTCATCGGGGTTATACATGCGTGCAAAATTTCAGATTAATCGGTTGACAGGAAGAGGGTGAAATTTGAATTACTAAATTTGACCCAAGAATAAAGAATAAATAATAAAACAAACGGGGTGAGCTAAATAAAACCGTTTAAAAAAAGGAAAAACATTTTTTTTGTACCACCCTAACATTGGCCCAGTTATATTTTCATATATATATTTTCATATTGTCGGCATTTATAGTCGTAATTTAAAGTTTGATACATCTACATATATGTTTGTTTCGAGAAGGAAATTTTTCACTCATGGCAGCTCATTAACCCTAAAGTGCACTATTGAGGTATTTATCACCCACAAATTCCATAATTTAAGAAAATGTTAACCGTACACGCGCTAATTTAATGTTTTTTTCTGCAAGGCATCTACGAAAAAGTAAGAGAAAAAAAATTCTGGACCACCCTAGCAATATCCCAATTATATTTATCTTAATATCTTCGGCGTTTATAGTCGCAGCTTTAAGTTTGATACAGCAATATTTTTGTCTCAAGAAGAAAATTTTTCTCATGGAATATCATTAACCCTAGAGTGCACCATAGGGGTACTTGCAACCCTTAACATAGTTGCTATCACCCTAATGTAACTTTTTAATATGAGCATTTTAAAGGTCTTTCAAAAATATTAAACTTTTGTTAAAGAAGTGTTAAATTCATTCGGTCTTATGCGAAATAAAACACATTTTGATTTTAGTTGGAAAACCAGAACGGATACGGTCTAATGTATGTACATATGTGTTCGTGTTTCATTTTGTTTGCCACATGTGCCTTACCTGCGCTTAATTTTACGCTCCATTTTTGGCTTTGTGCTTTTTGCATTTGTATTATTTTACCCTTTCTTCATTTTACCCCATTTTTGCCCTTTGTTCGTTTCCTATTGCCTTCCTATTTCCTTTCCTTTTGCTTTTCCTTTTACACATATGCAATTTAGCTTATGAAATTTGGCCAGAACTTATGCTTCTCTGCCTTTCTACTTTTGTACAACCTCACTCATAGCATGCCATGGCAAACGCTTGCCATTCAGTCTGTTTGCCACACATGCCACTGACTTTTTGGAGCTGTTTCCTCTTCCGGCGCACGGTGACCGGCGACTGACGACTGTTGGCTCTGCATATTGTATTTTTCGCTTTTCAATTATTTCTTTTATCCTTTTCATTTTCACATTCTAATTTTTAATTCGTAAAACAATAGAAAAGTTTTTGGACTCACATATAAAAGCGTAGAGGGACAGTATCAAGTGTAAGGCGACATCTGTTGAGTAAAACATTTTTGTGGAAGAAAGCTCTATTTCTCATTCTCAAAATATTGGTACAATATACAGCGTCATTGAGAGAAGGCTTTTGTGAAAAGTGACGAAGTTATCTGTATGTATATCTACCGCGCTGCTTTCTTTTCCCAAATCAACGAGTGCCAAAATGTGTCTTTTAAAAAACACGCTTCCCAGCGCCATCTAGCGGGTTTAAGTAGATTAATAATAATAATAATAATAGATGTTTTTAAGTATGCTCAAATTGATTTAAATAAATTGTAAAAATTTTAACTAGAGTTACGAATTCGTCACGAAAAGCTGCCATTTGTTTTGGCTTAAATTTCTGTCAAAGATATCTCCATTTTAAATTTGTGATGTTTCTGAAGCTTCTTGGAGAAAAAAAAAATAGGTGAGATGCGGGACTATCAACACACTAGCCGGTTGATTTACGTGGTCTGAAGCTATTTTTAGTATATGAGCAATCATTTCACATAAAAAACGATTTTTTGTCAGCTAGTCCAAAAGTAATATATAACTAAGCCTTTTCCGAGTAGTTGCTTTAAGCTCATGTTCACGTCATTTTTTTATTATAAAAGCATTTTCACTTAAAAATAAATTTTTGTCGGCTTTTTCGCTTAGAAAGCCATATTTTGTCAACTAGTCGAAAATTGCTACATAACTTCACCTTTTAAGAGTAGTTGCTTTAAGCTCATGTTCACATTCATTTTTTTATTATAAAAGCATTTTCACTTAAAAATAAATTTCTGTCGGCTTTTTCGCTTAGAAAGAAAATTTTTTTCAACTAGTCCAAAAGTAATGCATAACTTCACCTTTTAAGAGTAGTTGCTTTAAACTCAGTTGCTGTAAACGCAAGTTTGCATTGATTTCGCTTTCTTTTGTTACTTTATAATCATTTTCGTTTAAAAATCAATTTTTTATCAACTAGTCCAAAAGTAATATATACCAAACTACATCTTTTAAGCATAGTTCCATTAAGCTAATGTACACATTCATTGTTAATCTTCTTTTAAAATAATATAATAATTTTCGCTTAAACTTCAATTTTTTGTCAATTAGTCTCAAAGTAATGCATAACTAAACATTTGAGTGTAGTTACTTTAAACTCATGTTAACATTGATTTTCGCCTTCTTTTATTACTATGTAAATATTTTCGCTTAAAAAGCTATTTTTTATCAACTAGTCGAAGAGTAAGACATCACTATTCCATTTGAAAGTAGTTTATTTAAGCTCATGTTCACATTATTTTTCGCTTTTCAAGCAAATATTTTTTATTATTACATAATAATTTGCTTTTAGCTAAAGGGCAATTTCGAGTAAATTTTGTCTAATAAATAAATACCCATTTTTCAGACTAGTTCCTTTGAACTCACGTTGCGTTCATTTTTACCTTATTTATTATACAATCAGCTTAAAAGTTTTTTTAATTTTCGCTTAAGAACGATTTTTTTTTTAATTTTCGCTTAAAAACCATCTTTTGGTCAACTAGTCCAAGAGTAATATATAACTAGCACCTTTTAGAGTAATTTCTCTTAACTCATTTTCACTTTCATTTTCGCTTTCTTTAATTATTACGTAATCATTTTTGCTTAAAAACCATCTTTTTGTCAACTAGTCCAAGAGTAAAATATAAGTACCTACCCCCTTTTAGATTAATTTCTCTTAACTCATTTTCACATTAATTTTCGCTTTCTTTAATTATTACATAATCATTTTCGCTTAAAAACTTAATTTTGTCAACTAGTCCAAAAGTAATATATAACCAGTGGCGGATCCACGGGGGGGTTTTGGGGGTTCAAACCCCCCCCTTTTTGGTTTATCATAGATCCCAAATTAATGCATTTATAGCTTCTGCGCCCAAATTTCCCAAACTGATCAAGGAAAACTCTATCATTCCAAAAGCAATGGTTGGATGGGTTTAGCTGTCCAAAGAAAAAACTTGCCATTTATTTTCATTTATTTTCAGATTATATTTTATATGCACATATATATATGTGTGAAAAGACAATTTCGCACTTGTCGTCCATCGAAAAAGATGCGAGCATAGTAGGTAGTTGAAAGAAATACAATTAAAGTACAGCGTTTGACATGCACAATGTAAATGGCTCGTTGGCGTAGCTGTAGCGCCTTTGATTCGCATTTTGTCGATCGCGGTTCGAATCCTGCCTGCGGTTGGTATTTTTTTTTTTTGTTTTTTTTTATTTATTTAAAAATTAAAAAAATATTTAAAAATGAATAAAAAAATATATATTTTATTCATGTATACTGGGCACACCACATAACATCCAAAATATGTACCTACATGCGAAAAAAGTTCATGTAGGTACCTTTGGACGCACGTGCATAAAATAAAATTTGTCAAATGCTATTCGTAAATTGCCAAAGCGCAAATTTATTTTCTTTTCTTTCTTAAGCCCATATGACACTAGATACGTTTTTTTTTTCTGGTATTCTACCAGGTTTTTTGTGTGAAGGAGATGGTCAAATAGAGTTTTGCGTTGGTGCAAGCGAGCAAGCTATATTGAAAAAAACCAAGGTAGGTTTTTTGGCATTCGGTCATTTTTTCTTACAATTGTTTCAATTTGACAACTAGAAAATAAATTATATTTAAAATAAAAAATATGTATATGGAAATACAAATTTTAAATTTGCCACTTGTAAGCTTCTGCTTTGGCCGCAAGGGTAAAGAAGAAGTCCGGAAGAAAAATTATATTGCGTACTGGCTTCCCTTTATAACATGGAATACACAGCTATCCTTCCCTTTGGGTTTCATAACTTTTTTATTTCAGTAATTTAAATTCAAATTTCCAAAAAAATTAATTTTGAAATAAATATGTATTATTTTGATTTAGTTTGAAGTTTAATGTCAATCAAATTGCTTTTGAGTGAGTATTTGTCTCTTTTCAACCTACAGGAGAATTGATTTTGTATTTTGACTTCAGGTGGCTTTTCCAAACCAAAAAAACCAAGGAAAAAATGTAGTGTCATATAGGCATTATCCCTATTTTTATCGGGATTGTACAGAATTAATTTGGTCAGAAATGTCTGAATCGTTGGAGAAATTGCCTTTTTCAGAGGCATTTCGCAATTCTTGTTTAATTTAATCTTTTAAAAATTTGAGTATATAAACACAAGAACTTCAATAAAGTAAAAATTCTATTAAAAATATAAATATAACCAAAAAGTACTACATACATATATTCTTATTTATTTTGGCTTTAAATGCAAGGGTAAGTGAAATTGATGATCAATTTCCCACCAATACCATACGATACTCATTCGCACGTACCAATGCAAAAATATACATACATACGTTGGACATGTTATTTAGAACTTCAATTGAAATCTCCTGCACTTTATGTGATGACATACATATTGTTAATTTGGAGGGTTTTCAGTTTGGTATTTTTAAGGTCCGGGAAAGGCGCAACTAGTATATAGAATAATAATAGTAGGTGGTATTAGTCCATATTTTCACCAGCGTCTGCCCTTAAAAACATCTTCCAAAAAAAGAAATTTTCAAAACCACCCCCTTGCCGAAATCCTGGATCCGCGCCTGTATATAACTATACCATTTTAATTGATTATATTACATATTTGTTCAAACATGTGCACATAGTACAGAGAGTAATCTTTTGGGCATGCTATTCATCATTTTTAAAGCTTTATGGATTATGATTATCACTTAAAAACTCATTAATTCATGTTAGAGTGGCGGGCATATTTTCCATAAAAAAAAAATTGCTTGTTTTTTGTCCTTAACTTCTCTTCTTCGGTTTTTGCTTTTAAATAACACCAAAGAGTTCAGCGTTATGGGTAGATAACACTGCTCTACAGCCAAAAAATACTCTGAACGCGACCATCCAATCTATATGTAAAATCGGTCGCTGATTCCGAAAATCGGGTTCATTTTTAATTCTATGGGAAGGTTTTTGAGATATCGGCAATTTACCGTTATTTGGCCAATGGCTCCACTTAATCCTTAATGTCTCTTTAACGCAGTGAGCTATCTTCCTTGGAGTAACACCAAACGAAAGAAAATTAAATTTCCTTTTCATGGCTCCTATAACATTTTTCTCCAACTCTTATAGTTTCTGAAATATTGACGATTAAATTTGAATTTTTTCGATTTTTTACGATTTTTTGAAGAAAAAATTGACTTTGTCAGGCAATATCTTTAAAACCAATGTTTTTACCTTCGGTTTTACTCCTTTGTGTGAAGCTCCGTTCCATTACGAAAAAAATAAGCTATCAACGAAGAAAATCCATGGTAAAATGGAAAAGTTATAGGCGATCAAGTAAATACAGCCAAGTCGCGCAATGCTTCCGCACGGGTATATTCTATACATGTTGTACCAATACCTACACATCTGCAGTAGCAGCACGTTGGCAGCGCAGTAGATACAAGCCCATTTACGGGTATAACATGCATAGAATATACCCGTGCAGAGGCATTGCGCGAGTTGGATGTATTTATTTGATCGCCTATAACTTTTCCATTTTACCATGGATTTTCTTCGTTGATAGCTTATATTTTTCCCAATAGAATGGAGCTTCATGTAAAGGAGTAAAACCGAAGGTGAAGACATTGGTTTAAAAGATATTGCCTGACAAATTCAATTTTTTCTTCAAAAAATCGTAAAAATCGAAAAAATTCAAATTGAATCGTCAATATTTCAGAAACTATAAGAGTTAGAGAAAAATGTTATAGGAGCCATGAAAAGGAAATTTCTTTCGTTGGTGTTACTCCAAGGAAGATAGCTCACTGCGTTAAAGAGACATTAAGGATTAAGTGGAGCCATTGGCCAAATAACGGTAAATTGCCGATATCTCAAAAACCTTCACATAGAATTAAAAATGAACCCGATTTTCGGAATCAGCGGCCGATTTTACATATATATAGGGTTGTCACGTCCAAAGTACAGACAAAAAATTTCATTTTGTGATCCAGTGTAATCAGCGACCGCCATTTATGCTGTGCGCCCAAGTAATTTTGCTACAGTTGCCTTTGGTATTGGCATACAAACGCACATGCAGAGATTTCTACACACACACACACACTCATACCTACATAAGCACGCTTTTTCCCCCTTTCACATTTCTTTCCTTTGCGCCATTTATATTTCACTTATTCACTTTGACGTTTTCGTTTTGAAATAGAGTGTATTTATTTATTTGATTAATGTGCGCTGTTTGTTGTTGTTGCTGCCCTCTTGAGTTGCTATAGATAGAGTTGCTTTTGTTGTTGTTGCATTTTCTTACTTTACCTTTCATGAATGTTTGTTTGACTTCACTCACTTTTCACACAAGTGCCCTTTTAACCAAACAGATCTAGACCAGCACCAGCACTAGAACACACAGAGATCAAACGATGGCGCCTCAAAACAACTGTGAACTCAATTTGCAAAATAGCTAAAGGACTCAATAACTATCAACTATAAGTACAACAACAACAACAACAACAACAACAACAAAAACAACAACATGAATGCATGTGCTAAATGAGTGTATCTATGATTGTGTTTATGTTTATATGTATTAAGTATCTACGCTCCCACAGTGCATACCAAGTCAAAGACAAAGACAAGCAAAAAAACCCTTAACCACAGCACTTCCAGTTGTAACTGCGTTCTATGGCAAAGCTAAAGCCGTAGCAAGTAAACTTTACAGCATATGAAGGCAACAAAAGACGCGAAAACATACCTTAGTAGTATATAAGGAGAATCGAATAAACCCCATACAAAATTTGTTGCATACTTCAAGGCGCCAGCTTGCTATGCATTTTTCTTGCCTAGCGTCTTCTACGTTTGTTGTATAAAAATTTAGTCTAAGTGAATCGCTAGTGAAATTTTATGGCGCACAATTCTTTGGAACATGTTAACCCTCTAAGAGCCATAGAAATGTCACTTTTTTGCACATACATCCAAATAACGTTTGAAAAGACCACTTTCTAAGTGAGCTAATGACTTCAAATATTCCAAGAAAATTATCAGCAGGCAATTTTACTATTAGCACTAGAACATTTTAACCCTCTGATGATCACGCAAATGCTATTTTATGCGTACACTAAAGAAAATGTTGCCACAAAAGTAACATTTTGGATGGGAGTTAATGTACGTATTGAAATAAGTAAGTAGGTATTTGCAGCTGTGTAGGAAAGAAAGGATTTTCAGGCGTTTTTACTGTACGGCTATAGGTCTTTCATCCATACAAATTTTACGTTAGAGTTTCATGTACGTATGTATACGTACGTGTGCTAACTCAAAATTTCGTGTATGTTAAGCTAAATATGACGAACTGTAAAGGCATGTGCTTTGTTATGCTTTGATGTGTTTTTCAAAGGCATGCAAAAACATGCACATACATACATGTATGAATATGTCCAGCAAATAGTATAGCCAGCAGCATTTAATTCTTGCTATTTTCTCTCTTCTATTCTTTTTATAGCCATTCCATCCTTCTTCAAAAACAACAAACCGAACTTCTGATTCAACTTCAACTCAATTGTGTCTTCGATAGGGATGGCAACAATAACTGGAAAAACGATTATAATCGGTTAATTTCTTTCGGTTAACGGTTAAAATGTATCGGTTTATTCCTTTTGATTATTTTTTCGATTAACCTTTTTCCTCTCTAGTCGAAAATAATCGAAAAGAAACAATCGAAGCTGAGAATTTCCTCCTTTTCATCCGAGTCCGAATTCGGTTACCTACGGTTTTGTGAGTATATCCAAAAAACCGCAATAAATGTTCCGAATAGACGATTTTATCGACATTTTGACGATTTTTCCTAATAAATGAAGATTTTTTTGGTTTATTATATATATTTTTTAAGGAGTAATTGTAATCGAAAAACGGTTATAATCGGTTAGTTCCCCACAATTATTCGCGATTAATAATCGTACGCTTTCGATTAACCTAAAAAGCGGTTAATCGGTTATTTCATTTTTTGCCATCCCTAGTCTTCGACACTAAAAAAAAAAACAAAAAAAAAGGTTTGGTTTTGCTGTATTGCTGCTTCTTCTTATTTTACCCTTTTTTTGTTGCTTATTCCTTTTACTCGTAACCGAGAAAAAGGGTTAATGTGCGAATGTGTTTGCGCATACTCACTTTTATGCTAAAATTTATCTTTATTTCTTGTGCCACATAAAAGCGGCGGCGGCGGCGGCGGCTGCGATGTAGAGACTTTGAGCCAAAAGGCACAACATACACGTATGTACTAAAAAATGTCATTAATTACATTTATGCATGAAAAGATGAGATGAAAGGAATGGTGCAAAGGAATATACAGAAAAGGAAGTAAATGAAAAGGGAGTATATGAAAAGGGAGTAAATGAAAAGGGAGTATAAGAAAAGGGAGTACATGAAAAGTACACACATGCAATAGGCAGTGATGTCATTTTCACTTCGATCGAAGTATTTCACTTCACTTTTATGCCCGTCACTTCGACACTTCCTCTTTCCCCAAATCACTTCGATTTTGACCAATCAGAATTAACTTACTTTTATAATTTAGAGCGCTTTCACATTACTCGGTGCGTTATCGGATCGACATTTTTGGTTTTTACCGAAAGTATACCGAAACCTCGCCGACCATATGTATTTCAATTGGCACTTTCACACTAGTGTTGCATGAAATCGGAGCGGATTAATTTCGGTATACCGCAACGCGGTAAGACTGGTCAGTAAAATTTGAGGAATTACTGCATACATTTTTGCCGCGTAATAAAAGAGGAAGAATAAAGTGAGTGAAAATCTCGTTTCGGCTATAAATTTTGCAAGCTATAATGGCTTCATCTTCACTGAAAGACATTATTGTTATTATTCAGTGATTTGTTGAATTTTAAAGTTTTATATTTTTAGTTTCGATATTAGTTTTCCAATTTTCTGCCGGAAGTATTCCCACAAGTGGGAAAAACACTGCAACGCGTACTCGTTTCGGTAAGATGATAATACCTAGAAAATAATGTCCATCCGAAGTCGTACCGAGTAATGTGAAAAGGCCCTTATTCTTACAAATTCTAATAAAAGTTGCATATGCAGGTATGCAAGAGGTAAATGTTTATACAATCATAAGATATGGCATCCCTCATTGAAACGACTAATCGATTTTTTAAAAGCTTCTCTTATCTCTATTGGTTTGTCGCTTTTTTTAAGGGTTTGACACAGGGCTCCGGAGTGGAGTTCGAATCAAAAAAAAAAATTGGCAAATAACGGATAGAACAAATTTTAATACGAAGGTCAGACCATTGCAGAATATCAAAGTTCAATGCTTCACTAACAAGTATCTGTCAAACCCAAAATCGCCCAATGGTAACTTTTTGAGCAAACCTCGATTTTATATATTTCATGTTTTGGCGGAATCTAATATCCGCACCAGTCCGAATTTTTTCGATTGGTATACCTTTTCGGATAGCTTGAGGATGATAAAGAAAGCATATATTATTCCGTTTTTACGATCCAAATTTTCTTGACCTCGCGGGAAACGTATGAAAAACCATTTAGCCGCGCTTCACTTCGATTTACTTCGAATCACTTCGATTTTTCAGCCGCTTCACTTCACTTTAAAATTTGGCGATGACAACACTGGCAATAGGTAGTATTTTTTTGTATTTAAAGAAAGCAGGAGGTTAGTGGATAGAGATAGTGGTAGATACTGATCTAAAAAGAAGTGAATTGGCTGTAGGAAGAATTCTTTGAGAGTCAATTATTTGCTGGTTTTCTTCGTTTTTAAAAAAAAGTTTAAAACTCTGCAAGGCATGTTGGGGAATTGTTGAAATATTGCTTGTACGTATGTGTGTATGTATATTAGGGTAGAGCGTTTTATATATGGAGGGAAATTAATCGATACTGCGCCATCGAAATTCGGATTCCTCTCATTTTTCTGAGCAGAAAACTGCTCCACGACATTTGTCTAAAATTAATTTTGATGTTCCGGAGTTTAGTTTTTATGGACCAAGACGGATTTTTTAAAATAAAAATTGGCCAAAAATCGAAAAAAAAAAATATCCAGGACAATATGCACACCGAGTTTAAGCAGAATTTTATGCTAAATCCAGATATGCTCCATATACAAAATTTGAGAATTTTAGCTGCAAAAAAACGTAGACGTATGCGGTTTGGGACTTGTTTTTTTACTTTACTCAACTCTTAAAAATTCAAGGTTACTCATACGCCATGAGGAACTACTGGAAGCAAAAAACAAATTTCAGAAGCATAAGTCTACGTTTTAGGGAATAACTCTTGAATTTTTGCAGTAAAAATTCTGAAGTTTTAGATTTGGAGCATTTATTGTACAAGAGCTGTTGGCGAATATCATCAGTATCGGATGACTATAACATAGGGAACCCATACCGCGATTTTAGGATAAGAAAAAGAGAGTGCATTCTAGTTTTCCTGTACCGGAAGATAAATTAATATTTTAAAATATTGTTCCTATATTGTATTGACTTATCTTTAAGAAATTCACAAAAAAAATTTAAGATATATTGTAGAGAGTAAGAGGTAATCGCGAAAGTATGAGATTTTGGGCATTCAGCCTCCATAACCGGAAATCAGGCTATATCTCGAAAATGGATCATCCGACTTTAATTCCGATTTCATACGTGAATTCAGCATGAAATTCTGCTTCAATTTGATGTGCATATTGACCTGGATATTTTTTTTGTCGATTTTTGCCCAATTTTCATTTTCAAAAATTCGTCTTGTTTCATAAAAACCAAATTCCGGAACATCAAACTTAATTTTAGACAAATGTCGTGGAGGAGTTTTCTACGCAGAAAAATGAGAGTAATCCGAATTTTGGTGGCACGATATAGGTAAGTCAATCTCCCCACCCTAATGTATGTAAGTAAAGATGTATAGATTAAGATCAATGAAACACACACCTTTTCTGTAACAGAACGTATATATGTATACATATATGTCAGTTAATAATGTAACCAAATCAAGAACTGCCGGTAAGACCAGATGTTGATTAAAAAAAAGCAAATACGGAAGTAGGCTTTTTCACTTAAATGCTATTGTAATTCTGTTCTTTTCGTCAAAATGGTAATAAAAGTGGTAATATACTTAAATACTTTTTGGTTGCTTGTTTTTCCGACAGGGTAGGAATATGATGTATTGTGGAACGATCCTCCGTCATCCCTTGTCAAGTTTGTCTCCAAACCAAACTTGACAAGGGATGACGGAGGATCGTTCCACAATACATCATGGTAATATACTTATTTGATTTGATACATTAATTTTGATGCTTCATGTTTGTTTGCCCGTACCAAGAATCGAATCTACTCCATCATAGCAAGTGATCACTGTACCCAGATAGACCATAGAGGCCTTTAACCCCTCTATAAACAAAGCCTTCACGCCAGCCAGGAAAAGAGTAGATAGTGTTTTTTAATTATTA